>JAOYFF010000002.1:14694174-14704367 GCA_025773925.1 Cryptomyrus ogoouensis
TGCAGAAACGAGTCAGCAGCAATGCCGTTTGAATAGCACCATCTGGAGATTGTAGGGATTCAGTGCAGAAACGAGTCAGCAGCAATGCCGTTTGAATAGCACCAGAATGCCTTCATCTGGAGATTGTAGGGATTCAGTGCAGTATTACAAACTCCACAACTGCTCTTTCAGGTCCTCCCAGAGTGCTGTAATATGCAATACCCAGCACTGCCCCCACCATGAGCGAGCCACCTCATTGGGCTGCATGTCGCACTCCCTCACGGTGGTACGTCTCCACATACTAAGCTCACAGTAACAAGTCACACTATAATACAACTATGTACAGTCACCATTATAACAAAAATAACACATTAATAACTGGAACAAACCGCAATAATGATGATAATCATAAGCATGCCTAACAAAACCAAACAGCCCCCAGCTCCCCCACACACAAACCGGTCCTCACCCCATTAATCCAGAGCAGGGGTATTGCCCGGTAGCACGCTAGCCTGTAGCATGCTAACCTGTAGCATGCTAGCCTGTAGCACGCTAGCCTGTAGCATGCTAACCTGTAGCACCATAGCCTGTAGCACGCTAGCCTGTAGCACGCTAGTCTGTAGCACGCTAACCTGTAGCACGCTAGGCTATAGCAACCGCTGCACAAGATTTCCCAGTTTTGAGTTTGGCCTTTTTTTTTTTTTGATTAGTGAATAATGTGGGTAGTCATTTCTGTCACACAACAGTCCATTCTTGAAATGCTGCCCCCCCAGGCCCCAAAAGGCATGCTTGCCACTCTGCAGTTCCCAGATCAGGGCTCTCATTTTAAATCTAATGAAATAATCAAAGGCCACTCTTCATACTCGGATCTTCCTTGTCAGCTCCCTCGGCCCGTGTGTATGTCACTGCACAGTTCTGTGCCAGGACACGTATTGACTCAGGTTAATCAATGCGAGAGTATTTCACTCAAAGGTCACGAAGGGATGAAAGGATACATTTTCCCCCCCTTTGGTCAGCTATAGAAAGCTTTTCCAGTAAGATGCATGCCAGAGGTATTTACCTCAATAGGCATGCAAAAACAATAGTTGAACATTTATTAGTGAAGACTTGCTGGAAATGACAATGGGAGAGAGAGTGACGTCCTAAAGAAGCAGGAGTCCCTTAAAGGGGGGGGGGCAAGGACCCCTGTCTCATGGTTGAAGATGCAGTGACAAAACTTCTCAAGCGATCACCTGGAAGGTATCAGCTCCAAAATGCGGACGAACATTCAGTTACAGCTGCAGATACCTGGAATCGCCCAGAATTGGCCTGGAATCGGCCTGGAATTTACCCGGGATCAGCCTGGAACTGACCCAGGATCAGCTGGGAATTGGCATGGAATCAGCCCGGAATCACTAGAAATGATGACGTGACATAAACAGTCACCCATTACCATCTGTGCTGATGGATCCCTTGCTGAAGTGAATGGATTTAATGGTCTTGATAAATGTGTCCACAGCACAGCTGCCAGCTGATGTTAGGAGCTGGACAGCAGCTTACAGCATGGCTATGTGCTGAGAACTAAAGGCACATTGCACAGCGCAGCGAGACCGTATGTCACACACAGCCCCCTGCTCTGTCCCTCCTGAATCACTGACTCAGAGTCTAATGGTCATCCTGCCTAGAACAATGTTTCTGTTTTTGAAAGAGCTGTTGTTTGATGCCAGACTTTAGATCAATCTCTGTTCTGATCTGTTAAACAGTGTAATTGAATTAAAATCGTGCAGAGTAACACCTTTCCAGCACGACTTGATAAACTGACAGATTTGTGTACATGCAACCTCCCCAGTTTCATCCTCTCTTAGCAGCGTTTCTCGCTCTCTCTCTCTCTCTCGCTCTCTCTCTCACACATACTATCTCCCTCCCTCTCTCTCTCGCTCTCTCTCTCACACATACTATCTCCCTCCCTCTCTCTCTCTCTCTCTCTCTGTCACACACATACTATCTCCCTCTCTCTCTCTCTCTCTCTCTCTCTCACACATACTATCTCCCTCTCTCTCTCTCTTTCGTCCTTGGCCTCATCCCTGGCCTCGTCCCACTCTCCTTATCAGTTTCTTACCAGTTTGTTCCCCTTCATTAGGACTCACTGTCATGCAGAAAGTTCTGGACACGGCGGCGGAGAGGAACTGGCTGGTGACCTCGGTGAACCTGGAGACCATGACGGAGGCGGCCTTCATGAAGGTCTTCCAGGACTTGGACAAGAAGAAAGAGGGCCAGATTGTCATTGACTGCGAGGTGGAGAGGCTGCTGGCTATTCTGAAGCTGGTGAGCATCTCCATCTTGCCCCCTCCCACGCTTTGCTCTTCCACCAGGCGTGGCTAAGTGCCCACGAGCTCTCATTACCTGGGGGTGGGGGGACGTCAGCGGTCAGGAAATAAATTAACAAACACAAAATCCACAACAGTCGTAGGCAGCAGTAGGCACAATCGTCCATTACCCCGCTTCTCGAGACAGAGCACACAGTGAAAGAGTGACGGTTTTCCCCGGGACAGATTTTCGCGTGTCACCGCTTCTGTGGCATGAATTAATGCCAAGTGAAGGTACAGTGAGGGTGGAGGCAGATACACGTGGATGGTGAGTTAAATCTCGTCTCAGGAAGCACGCAGCACCGCGCTTTTCCCCCTGGTGTCGGCCTGTGGCTCCTTGCTGGACGGTGTCACACTCTGGCACTTTTGGCGGTATGGGCCTGGCCTTGAGTCAGGCTTAATAGCTACCACCGGGCCTGCCATGACCCCAGCTTGCCATGAGAATCTTCTGGTTCTGACCTGAATCACAAGAGTAATTTTCTTTTCTATGCAGTTCATTTAAATTTGAGCAAGGCCCTATGAAAGAGGCTTTATGGCATTCCACTGTCTACAGTTAGGTGACCTTAATATTGGTACTGATTTGTTCCACCTGACTGTATTGATGGTATTGATCTGTATGGAGTGTGATGTTCTGTCCTCAGTGACTGGATGCCAGATTGATCTCAGAGTCTAAACCTTGAAGTTCCACCCATCTGATAATTTTTCCTGTTCATTCCACATGCATCAGTACCACATCGTTTTTTTTTGGTGAACCCCATCTGTTGGCCCTCATCTAACCACGAAAAGGGATAATATCATAAATGGTCTGTCACATGGTTGGGTTTGTTGGCTGTAAGCGATCTCACGAGCCTCCCAGCTGGCTGCGTTTTGTTTATGGCCTTATGACAGTACAACTGGCCGAGATCCTCAGCAGGTGTCATTATGGAGGGATACAGAGTAATGGCATTAAAAGGCATGCACTCCGCACAAGGACGTCACCGGCGGATTCCCGGGAAGACACTTATATCGCCCTCTGCCTGCCGTACCACCCTCCACCTCGCTCCTTATGTAGGATCCCAATCCGTCAACAAATTCGAAGCTGAGTGCAGCCTCCAAGAGAGTGACCATCAAGCAGCTTGCCATCACCAGATGTTCTCCTCTGGGCCTCTGCTCCACAAACATGAAGTATCTCTGGGACAAAAATTAGCTAATTATCTGTGTAATTCATTTCTGCAATCTAGGTACACAGGTGTCCATGACAGAAATCAGAGGGGACAGAAAATAATTGTTTCCCTTACAGCAATGCCTGTAGCAAATCGCTTCAGACAAAGCTTCTGATTGGACCAGGGAGTTAGGAAGATGTAACCTGTGTTCGAGAGGTTGGCTGTCATGCCCAGGATGTTAGGGGAGAGGATCCATCTGGTTGCCTGGTTACAAGATGAAACATCTGACTTGATGGGAAAGACTTAAAGAATGTACTGGGGTGTGTCTCTGCACTGTCTTACAGATCGCGTCCCAGGGGAAGAACGTGAAGAGCTATCATTACATCCTTGCCAACCTGGTAAGCAGGAGAACATCGCTGCAGCTTCCTGTGTTAATTTCCGAGTGAGGTTTGCACCTTAAAATGCTTTGCAGTGTAACTACCGAGCTGTTATTGAGTGCTTTGGTGAAAAATATATTTTTGTTGGTGGATGAAGTAGGACTGTAAGGGCAGAATGTGAATGTAAATCCATTTTGACATGATGATGAAATTCCTCTGCTGAACTTGCAGGTCACTAGGCTTGGAAGTGATCAGAATTTCACACAGAACCAGGGTGTGCAAAGCCGGAGCCTGACACTGTAAACGATATTAATGGGATGATGATGATAACGGCATCACTGTGTGGCCCTACGCTTGTGGGGTACAGATCATAAGATCTTACCGTATTGATGAAATTCTTACAGCAGATACAGACTGAGAGAGAACTGCAGCTAACAGCAGATGCTAACTATAAGCTCATTTAAAGAGCTGCTGAGCGCATGGCATTTTCAGTGCTAGAAGCTTACCATGTATTTAAATCAAGTGTCCAGAGTTGGTATAAACCAATTTGGCACTGCCACCAGAGAATGGGGGTTTATGGGGGGATTATGAGAGCTTCCTCAGACGCCAGTCACGAGAATGCGGCCTGTGAGAATGAGAATGCGGCCTGTGAGAATGAGAATGCGGCCTTTGAGAATGGGAATGCGGCCTGTAAGAATGAGAATGCGGCCTGTGAGAAGGAGAATGCGGCCTGTAAGAATGAGAATGCGGCCTGTGAGAAGGAGAATGCGGCCTGTGAGAATGCGACAGCCTGAGGAGTGTGCTGAAGGGGCTGCAGGAAGCAAAATTAGGGAACCGGCCCAGGAACAACGAGAAAGGCCGTGGTGCTACGGGGCCAGCCAGGAAGTGATGGGGTACCGGGTCCCACCGTCACCAGCAGCCGCATCATGTCGCGTGTGGCAGCTAAGCCAGCTCATGTCATTCTGCCTGAAGTTCCTAATTTTTTTGTTTGATATGAGATTTAAACCAATTTAGTCCCGATGAACTGCAGATGGTCTGGTCCTGCTTTTGTTAGGCACTCCATGCTACAGTATTTCTTAGATACGCTGGCAGGCATCACACGCGGCCGCGGGATCTGCAGGATCTGCGTGATCTGCACGATCTGCGGGAGCCACAGATGCAGACAGACGCTGAATCATTTGAATGTCTGCGTTTATTCTTATGTTATGTGTACGTGCACATTCCTCAGGCAGCCCCGCTTGCTAGCATGCTGGACGTTAGGGCTAACAGGACGGACCGGCCTGCAGTAATGGGCAGAACAGGGCTTCTGGTTCCGGGGCAAGCAGTTGATGCTGTTTTTAACATCCTCACTTCACCCGATGTCTGAGAAGCACCTCTGCCATTCGTGAGATTGTCTGCATCCCCACCAAGAGGCGTATATTAGGGATGCTTGGTTAGCTTGTGATGAAGGTAGCTGTGCTTCGTTAATGACGTAATAAGCCCTGAGGGGCCCTGCTTTATCTGTAACTAAATTCAATGCTCATGCTTGGAGTGAGCCTTCAGTTTGAAGTGGATTTATTCACACATTTACCGCAGCCTTTGTGCATCCATAGTGGTTGCTGAGGTTGCATTTCAGTGACTGGTGGAATATTGACTGCTCTGTTCGGGTGACTGTCTGCTCCAGCAAGGGGTGACGGTGACATGGGACCCCAGTTCGCAGCGGAGGAGCTCAGACATGCGGGCACAGACATCTCCCTTTTAGCACGGAGCGCCCATGAAGTCAGTGCCCACCTCCTCCCAAAGTCTAACAGAAGTCTCACATCAGTTCAGTTTTTGGCTGTGAAAAAAGGAATTTAGCGTCAGAATTGCTTGATCTACTGTAACAGCAGTGACAGTGAGATCGCTGGTGCTCCTGCGGTCCTGCTGACCCCATGGATATGCCTATTCTAGTGCTTCGGAAGGCCCTGCCACAATTCGACATACATGGCAGGCTCATGACATGCACAGATCAGCAAAGGAAGGCAGGGTTTGGTTTGCCTGTGGTAGGAAAATGTTCCCGTTCAGTTTGGGGCCATCTGATGCACCATACCAGGCAGGTCGATGTCACAAACCTGATTGTAGTGCTCTACTACTCAAGAGATGCCTTCAGTTTCACGTAGGGATATTATTTGATGTGTTTTTCTTTATGTATCATGTTTTACCTTCTGTGGAAGTGTTTGCAGACTCCCTGGAGCTTCTGCTGATGTTATAGATGGGCTTGGGGTGTGGGCAGTGTTCCCAGTGCGGCATCCTTCTCAGTGTCAGCGAGGCGTGAGGGGGAATCGTCCGGCTTATGAGAGCCGCAGGGCGGGAAGCTACGATAACTGTGGGGTACTTATCGGCCCCGCCCAAGAATATCCTGTCTGCATTTCAGCCAATCCGGTGGGAGCAGAAGACCTTTCATTGGGCTGGGTTTCCCGATAGCGTCCTCCACTGGGTCCGTGAAGATTTCCCTATGCTGCCACTAAGATGTTTGCCAAAGGAATCTCAGCCGAGATTCATTATTAAAACCAGTATTTGTCTTGTGGATCTGAATTAATGGAAACGGCCGTGGGCCACATCTGGCACGGCTCCTGCAGAAGGCTCCCCACGGCAGACTCTCGGCTGTCTGTCCTAAGATGCTCTCCTGCCGCTCGCAGGCGAGGCTCGCCTTTGCACACACCGTTTGTGTGGCTGCGGGAGGGAAGTTGCTTCCAAATGTCTTACTGTTTCTCTTTCGTGGTGCCGTGGAAAAGGCTTCATGAAGGGAGACTTATTTTATGACACTTTATTTTATTTTGTTACATGTTGTTACATGTTTGGTATATGGCTCTTATTTCCTTCTCTACCTGTATATCTCATCTCCCAGGTTTTGATTTTAAGGTTTTTGTTTACCAGTTAATGCATGCCTTCTTAGATAAGACACCACCTTTTTGAATGAGTTTAACCTTTTAAATAAACATTTTCATTTTTCATTTCTTTAAAAAAGAATGGTAAAATGTTTTATTACGGGATACTATCTTAAGAATGCTATATTTACAGTACAGGCCTTCTTTTATTCCTTAATGCAAATGTTATTTGTGACCACTGCACTTTTTTATCAATGGACCCAAGTATTAATGAATATGATTCTCAGAACCTGTCATGCAGATTTTTGATTTGTTTGATAGCCACGTGGATACACTTATTGATTTCCGAGCGCTGTAGGGATTTTGCTGCTCCCAGAGCGGTTGCAGTCTGATTTGTGGCCTGTAGTTACTCACTGGGCTGTAAAATTAGTTATGCTGTCGAATCTGTGGTCTGTAGTTATTCATTGGTCTGTAAAATTAGTTATACTGTCTCATCTGTGGTCTGTAGTTACTCACTGGTCTGTAAAATGAGTTACGCTGTCTGATATCTGGCCTGTAGTTACTCATTAGTCTGTAAAATGAGTTATGCTGTCTGATCTGTGACCTGTAGTTATTTACTGGTCTGTAAATGAATTATGCTGTCTGATCGGTGGCCTGTAGTTACACAGTGGTCTGTAAAATGAATTATGCTCCCTTTTGTGGCTTTTTAGCATCTGTGATCAGACAAATACCCCTTTGCTGAAGGTGATAGTTTAGTGTGTTAGTCTTGGCTATACTGATTTCATAGTTTGGATTTAGAGATTTCCTGCATTGCGGGGTGATTACAATGCAGCTATGATTCCTGACTCTCCAAGTATTTTGCTCTTGACCTGTAATCTGCAAGACTACCTCACGCCTCTTAGGGATTCATGGATATTGACCTGACCGAGTTCAGGAACGGCGGCGCCAATGTGACGGGCTTCCAGCTGGTGAATGACACAGACCAGACAGTCAGCAGGATCAGCCAGCAGTGGCTGGAGTTTGACAACAAGGACGCCAAAAACATCAAGAAGAGACTTAAGGTGCAGTGAGAGCGTCGTCTCCGCCACAACTCTCTCAATCATACGGCAGCTGTTAAATCAGCTTTCCTTTTCCACCACACCCCCTGCTGGTTGTCTCCTGGCACTACAGCAGGTGTCGTATAACCCTCTGCCCTTCCACAGTACACCGGGGCCCTCACTTATGATGGGGTTAGCGTGATGTCCACCGCCTTCCAGAACCTCCGCAGGCAACGCATCGACATCTCACGGAGAGGGAATGCCGGGGACTGTTTGGCCAACCCCCCCGCGCCGTGGGGTCAGGGAATCGACATCCAGCGGGCTCTGCAGCAGGTGGTGAAGGCTGGGCGCTGACTGGGGGGGGGGAGCTTAGACAGGACGGTCAACATTGAATCTCGAAGGAAGCTTCTGTTAGCTTTTAGAGTGAAAGGGGTACCAGGAAATGCATATGGATGGGAGGGGGCCTTGACTACAGGCGTTTAGATGGCGTAGTACAGACTGTAGTATAGTAAGTATTGGTAACATTTTAGAAAATGACAGCTGAACAGGATGAAATAATAATAATGTTTTATATTTTGGTTTTTTGTCTTTTTGTCTGTGGTGATAAATGGCTTCATTGTCTTTAAGTTTCATGTATGCATTTTATTGTATGCAAGAATTATCTTCTGTACTGTGTTGAAATGCATATAAATGAATGATTTTGACTTTAATATTAAAGTCGTTATAGTATTGTTAATGTTTGTAAAAATCTTATGGTGTTACGCTATTGGAATATTCATTGTCTCTAACCAAGAACAAACCAAAGAAAAAGTACATTTTCAGTTTATGAGCACAATTTTCTGACATTATGGTTTTATTTAGTTTAAGAGAGTTAGATGAAATACTTGAATGGATGGATAGATGTACAGTATGGATGGGTGGATGGATGGATGGATGGATGGATGGATGGATGGATTGAATCCAATTCAGTGGTGGACAAAGGTGTTCTGTTACAGGTCCGGATAGATGGTTTGACCGGACACATTCAGTTTAACGAGAAAGGACGCCGGACAAACTACACCGTCAGTGTGATGGAACTCAAGCCAACGGGACCCAAAAAAGTAAGTCCAGCACTGGTATATCTTACCGGAAAACACCTGAATTTAACTGGCTGCCAAGATCACATGTCTTCTCTTTTGAACATTGCAGGTGGGCTACTGGAATGAAGACGAGAAGTTTGTGAGCACAGCGACATACATGCTTGGCGGGAATGAATCCTACGGCCTGCAGAACAGGACCTACATAGTCACTACCATCCTCGTATGTCTCCTGCTCCTTTTGTAGCTCTACTCTGCCATAATAGAATAGGATAATTATATATTGTTCATCTCCCTTGGAATTTTGGGTAGTTCTCGCATATCCTCCCTTGCTGGCAATGACACACTAGTGGTTCACCTATGTGGAAATTTTGGCCCATGTCAATATATTTTTTGTCTAATATTACCAACACCAATATCAGTAACCAACTACCCTCTGAGGCATTTGTGCTGGCGGCAAAACTTACCGAGCTTGCTTGTGCTAATTAGTGAAATGATGTTGTGTCATTTTTTATTCTCTGTGGAAAATGAAAGATCAGTCTGCAGGCCAGATTTAATAATGAATTAAAAACATGTTGTGAGCTAGATCTTGCCTTTGGGCTGGTACTGTGAGACCTTTTATAAGTGGCCAATAAGCCAAAGTCCTTTGTCCTACACTACAGAAAAGAAAAGATCAAAGGCAACCATCCATTATTTCAATGTTATGTCTTTAGCTCAGGTGAATGTTGATTAAATATCATCCGACACTATCAAGATTGTCAGACTGATCTTGATTTCAAATGAATATTAGCCAATACAGATATATTAATCAATATACTGTGCATCTCTTAGACACAGAGGATAAGTTTTGGCATGAGGGAGCAGGGTCAGTCATCCCTGGAGAAGAGGAGGTTAAGGGCCTTACTCATGGGTCCAGCAATGACAGGCTACAGCATTTGAACCTAACAAGTGGAGCTACACGCCTCCTCTAATATTGTTTCTGTATAAGGGTCATATTCGGATAGACAAATGAATGCAAGACCTGGTCATGCTAACCTGCGCTAACGGGTTTGATGTCAAGGACATCATGCCTGGGAGTGAGTGGCCTTTTTCTTTAGATCAGTGGTTCTCGGTTCCGTTCCTGGAGGAACCCCTGCTGGAATGTTTCGCTGGCTTCTGCTTGAGCTGCGGCCCCATTGTCCTCTGTGTAAATAGCAGAGCGCTTCCCAAACATGAACATAAGGGAAGAGCAGTGGGGAAGTCCAGGCCTATCAATGGGAGTGTCTTTGTTTGCAAGCCCCGCCTCCACCCCAGGACCGGGGGAGGTTACCTCTCTGAGAATGCAAGCCCCGCGTCCACCCCAGGACCGGGGAGGTTACCTCTTTGAGAATGCAAGCCCCGCGTCCACCCCA
>JAOYFF010000002.1:14715782-14730271 GCA_025773925.1 Cryptomyrus ogoouensis
GCGCCTTCTCCCTTACTCACCCTCGCCTGAGAGTAAAGGCGCCTTCTCCCTTACTCACCCTCGCCTGAGAGTAAAGGTGCCTTCTACCTTACTCACCCTCGCCTGAGAGTAAAGGCGCCTTCTCCCTTACTCACCCTCGCCTGAAAGTAAAGGCGCCTTCTCCCTTACTCACCCTCGCCTGAGAGTAAAGGCGCCCTTCTCTTTCATGGTATCATGGGTATCATTCCGTCATTGGAGGAGGAAAGTCTGAGCCGACAGCTGCTCTCAGCATCTCTGCCGGGACTCATTAGCTGATCTTATTTGTTACTTTAAGAAAATATAAAAATCATCTTATCAGCGTGCCACAGATACTGGGGAAACAATCTTATGCCCCTGAAAGAACTGAAAACTGCATGTAAACATGTCATCTCTGCTATGCAAACTTTGGGAATATTTAACGTTTTTTATAAATCATTTTTAAACGAGCAACAATTTTGAAACATTTAATTTCATGGTCAGTTCCTTTTGATGATGGACTGAAAAGTGTCACATGGATGTGTAGTGAGGTTAATAATAAAATAAATGTAAGTAATATTACTTGGCTTTACATGCTTACTGCAGCCAGGGATGGGAAGCAGGTCTTGCGTTACTGCGAGCCGGTCTTTGGGTCTGGCCAGCGGCCATCGACGGTTTCCAAGCTGGAGTACAACTGTCACTCGCCTCCGTGCATTGAGGAGAGCTTAAGACTCAGGGCGAGTCGAGCCAAGGCAGAGTGGGAGCGACAGGCACATCGTAGCTGCTCCAGCTGGGAGACAGGATTGGGGAGTGTGCCAGACACGCAGGGGGGCAGCGGCAGATACGGCTTATTGTTTTGTCTTCTGCTGCGTGCTTTGCATTGCTGGCACGCTTGGCAGACTCTCTCTCCGGGGCCTAGTCATTTTTCAGGACCTCAAAAATTCTCCTCCGCATGAAAGCCGCATTGTTTCCGAGGGATTCGCAGCGGTCGGCGGGGGTAAGTCGAGTAATCCAGATTCTGGACTCAGAAATGTCCCTCTATAAGGAGATCTCCCTTAGAAACTTTTGGCTTCCCCAAGGTACCTGCTAGTGCCTGAGACGGGGGGGAGACCATTACCTGCAATCGTTTACTAATCGCTGACGGTTTCTCTGGCTAGCGAAAGCCTACCTAAGGCATATGCACGAAAAGACGTTTTGAGCTCAGGTTACTGAAAGTCGGAACGACCAATAGACTTTACTGAAGTTCTTTTGTATCATTGATAGCTATCAAAAGATAATAATTGTAGCCTTTTTGGAGAAATAATCCTCAAGTAGCCTTGGAGCCATTGCGAGATAAATAACATCACACTGTACTTTTAGAGTCAAAATTGCAGCTCAACTGTTAACTTCCAAGAGTCCTGAGGACCTGCTTATTCTTCTGGAGAAAGCAATTGTTTTTGCTGATTTAAGGGTTTCCTGATTTTTCGGCCCAAGAGGTATATTTAGAAAACTGCACATCAACGTGTCAAAAATTGTTGTTCTGTGTTTGCTAAGGGCCCTGACTCGATCTCTGCATTCTCCCTTAATTGCGGAGAGAATAATTACTGTAAATAAAGTTGTTGTTTGGCCCACTGAACTCATTTTATTCTGGTAATTAAATAGACTGTTGCGCTAAACCAAAATACCTTGTCAAGTTGGTCTTATTTTACGTTAAATGAGCTTTTCTCAGTTTGTGATATGCCAGGATTTGTCACCAAGCCTGTTTGCGCTGTTGTTTGGCGCACACTTCAGGCAGACGCAGGAGTCCTGGGGGATTACAAATCAGCCATTGTTTTTTTTAAACAGGCAATTACAGCAGCTGCTCTCTCTGCAAATCAGGGCCCCGTAGGTATTAATCCCAGCAGTTAATATGCACACGTTTGTCAGACATTCTGTCTGTTTCCTATCTGAGTGAGATTCATTTAGGGTGGTCCGCTGCTTTTGTGATCACCCTTATCGAGTGTGAGCACATTTCGCGCGGACCAAGGGCCGTGTCCAAGGACCAGTTGGGTGATGAACCCATTTGCGATGCGGCGGCGGTGAATTAGCGATTGGAATGAAGTGGATAAACGTTTTGTGTTTCACGTCTAAAACTAATCTGGTGGAGTATTTATGGAGAGGCTTTGGAGCTGCTAATCACTAGAAGCTTGATGAATATTTGAGCAGGAGAAGGTTACTCGGCTATTGGGGCACTTTGAGGAGATATCCGGGCAGCTTTTCATCTTAATAACTGCATATCAATTGATGTTTTTATTGCCGAAGCTTAATTTATTTTATAAGGAGTACATATGTCAAGAATAATGGCTCCATTAGTGTGATTTATTATTTCTCCTGGTAGTCTATCCAGGATGCACCCCTGCTTTGTGCCCTGTGTTGCCGGGGATAGGCTCCAGGCCTCCCCTTGATCATGAACAGGATAACCATTTGGAAGATGGATGGATGGATATTTTTTTCTTTGCAGAAAACCTGGACTGCATCATGAGAGACTGAGTGTTACACAACTAAGAAAGTAGAGTCTTCAGCTCCAACAAAGGCAGGTCCTTTGAGAGCCGTAATGTTCTTTCTCGCTACACTGTCGATCACTCAGGTCTCTCTCCGGCCGCATCGTGGGCGGAGTCTGGTGGTTCTTCACCCTCATCATCATCTCCTCCTACACGGCCAACCTGGCAGCCTTCCTCACCGTCGAGAGGATGGTGTCGCCCATTGAGAGTGCCGAGGACCTGGCCAAGCAGACGGAGATTGCCTATGGAACCCTCGATGCAGGTTCCACCAAAGAGTTCTTCCGGGTGAAGATGCCTTGTGAACTACATTAAGTCCTTGATTTTTAACTAAAGCACACAGGCTAAACTTAGCACTCAGTTTCCCAGTAAATCACATTCCTTTCGGTCTCCTCACCCTGTTCTGTTGCCCATCAGAGGTCAAAGATCGCTGTTTTTGAGAAGATGTGGTCCTACATGAAGTCAGCAGACCCGTCCGTGTTTGTGAAGACGACGGATGAGGGTGTGCTCCGCGTGAGGAAGTCGAAGGGCAAGTACGCCTACCTGCTGGAATCCACCATGAACGAGTATATAGAGCAACGGAAGCCATGTGATACCATGAAGGTGGGAGGTAACCTGGACTCCAAGGGCTACGGGATCGCCACCCCAAAAGGGTCCGCTCTAAGGTAAGCATCCATGCACTAACAGCATTGCCATGTAGCCACTACGTAACTTACACAGTCAATCATCAACTACAAACATGCATTAGACTGTTAGTTATTATTGTTATTCTGTGGTGAATGGGGTTGCATGAAAGGTCAGTATAATATCTAGTAATTGTTAATTAGTATTTGTAAACAGTTTATTTTGTTTTTTTTTTTGCCATTTGGGAAATGAACAAATCAATTTAAAACTAGCTTTTCAGTTAAGTTCCAGTCATTATGGTCTTGATGATGATGAATGAATGACCTGTATCTTCCTTCACCACAGGGTCCTTATGCTACTTGCCACTCAGTCTGTTTTTGTTGCCACATTCTGTTGAAAGCTTCAGCTGGCATAATCAATGTGCTTTGCGCAAGCTGACGTGAGTCATGTCACGCAAGCTCCGCCTTCCCCAAAATGACCTGCCTCCGGACGCCTCGCCGTCACGTCCCCTGATGCTTAGGTGGCAGATGCCGCGACTCGCCTGCTTAAGGCCTTCATTGCCCGTTCCCTTGTTTGATTTTACATAAACAAACGGGGCATATGAAGTCAAGCAAGGCTTGTTATGGAAAGGTCAGCCTCTTATAATTCCATTATGCAGCTAGAGTCATTTTCAATAATTAATGTGTAACATTTAATGCTAATCTAAGGTGCGGTTCTCTTGGGAAAAGACATTAACTGAAAAGCTAAAGGGTTGCTAAAACATAGTGTAGGTAGCGACTCGTCCATCAGTGCCGCAGAGCAGAGCAATGGCGGTTGCGCGCTGGGGAATTGACCTGCCTTGATATGAAGAACAGAAGATGAGAAAGGAGGTTGATTGCATAAAAATAACCTGGGAAATTTTTAATAGCCTTTCCCCAGTTGTGAGATAACCTCCCTGGGAGAAGACCTCAAAGAAATTGTGCAGTCTTTTGTAATGCACGTCTTAAAGCCCGTACCGTGAGAGGAAGGTGACACCCCATGCTGGATGTAAAAGAATGACTTCCAGCGTATCGCCCAGGGCACAACTTAAATTAGATTTAATACCCTACTGCTATCCCTACATTAATGGAAAAATAATGGAAAATGAATTTATAAAAGTGTAAATCATCGTCAGCTAGGTGCTTGAGGGACGATCGCACATACGCTCCCTGTGTTTCCGGGCTTCTTTGGGGTGTGTGACATACATTTGCGGCACAAGGCACAGTCAGCGATGGCCGATACTGACAGAGGAGTCTGCAGCAGCTGCAGAAGTTGATTGGCAGTGAAGAGGTATTGTTGGAGTGCCAGCCATCTCCATGATATGGCACTAGTGGAGTGCACTGGATATGCAGATGTCCCAGTCCGTCTCGGCACCTGCGGAATGCGCCTTGTGCTTATCTGATGAACAATGTGACGTAAGGCTACCTGCTACATGTGATTATTGTTCTGTAAGATTGTTCTTCTTGCCTATCCCCTCTAGCCATGTTTGACTTGTGTTTCCCACCAAATCCCATTCATATCCCTTTTAGTTGACAAAATCATCTCACCAGAGCACTGCCGCCTCCAAAATAGAACCCATCGGTTCTCCTAAACTCGATGTGGATCTTCATCACTCATAAATCCTCTTCTTTCTTTCCGATTTTCTTGGGATAAGAAAGAATTCATGGGTTTTACCTAGGAAGATGGTCAGTAGGCATGAGCCTGCTATGTGCAGACAGGCCATAGCAGCAGAAGGTCAGAGTCAGGAAGGGCAGGATATCTGCGAAACCCTCTTTAAGGTGACCTCGTGACCCTGTTAGCGGTGGTCTTCGCTTTGACGGGACGGTCCCAGGCAGGCTTCTCCGTCAACTTTGCACCCATCAAAGGAAAACCACAATTAACCAGCAAAAGCCAAAAAACTCAACAGGTTGCTGGTATCTGCCCTTCTTAAGAGACCTCGTCCTGCATCTTGCTCGGTAAAACCCATCTCAAGAAAAAGGCCACTAAGCATTATTTTCCATTCTGAAAAAATTAATTGTATTTACCTTCCACAACACACCTGCTTTCTTAGCTGTCAGATACAGCCACAGAAGCAGAGAGTGTTGTGCTGAGAAATTATGATACTAATCATTTTGACCAATAATGCTGCATCTCGCCGTAACTCGCTATATCTCGGTTGATACTGACCAGTATTATTTTATCATTTCAAGAAACCCAGTAAACCTGGCAGTGTTAAAACTGAACGAGCAAGGCCTCTTGGACAAATTGAAAAACAAATGGTGGTATGACAAGGGAGAGTGCGGCAGCGGGGGAGGTGATTCCAAGGTCAGCCCCAGAATGAACCGCTCTGCGGGTAAAGCACGGTACCGGGGGGGTAACCGGCACCCAGAGTCCGCCAGCGCTTTGGCTGCTGCCCCGGTATCAGGCCGATACCGGGGAAAGCACAGGGCCCTGTTTCACGGCCAAAATCACCCTGTGATAAATTCACGACAATGGTGAGGAGACCAGCGTCACGCAGCAGCATGTGGCCTTGCGTGGACAACACGGAGCTTCCCTCCGATGAGCTCCTGGCTTGGCCACGCGCCGGCAGGGTGCCCGTTACCCAAAGTGATACAGTAATACACATCTGGCAGTAGGGAGGACGGCAACCGTGCTAGATGGAGTATTAACACATATCACTTTGACGCCGAACTGTCGAATTATGACTGTGATATCTTTCCTTCTTTTTTATTTATCTACCGCTAAGACATTTGATACGTTTTTATGGGTGAATGTTTAACATGTGCTGAATAACATAAAATAACATGGATAATGTTATTTATGTTATTTCCCTGACTGAAGAATCCCCGTAAACCTCGCGGTGTTGAAGCTCAATGAGCAAGCCGTCTTAGACAAACTGAAAAACAAATGGTGGTACGATAAAGGGGAGTGTGGAAGCAAGGACTCCGCAAGAAAGGTCAGTCCACCAGCTGGTCCCACCTAACATCCTAGATCACTTATGTACCTTTAGGAGGCCCCCATGCCCCCTCCCAAAGCCCCTCATCCCTGCTCCCCCCAGCACATTACGCATTGCCACCTCTCTCTCCAGTCTGTCATTTGCCTTCCAGAACCATCTGAGTAGTTTACAGACCCCCAGTCAGCCTTTGTATTGTGTCCCTGGAGGTTCACCACGAGAGTCCCGCTGGCAGATGTGGTGCAGGAGAGAGGCTCCGGAAAGGGCCGGTGGTGGGGATTGGCGATGTGCCAAGCCAGCCTATCTCTGTGGATTATTTAATGAGTTAAATGTCATGCCGATAATTGGCTTGTCCCCTATCAGAAGCCACTTAACGTTTGTTGGGTGGGATAAGGGTAATTTTATAGAATGAGAGGGACATAGGTGGACAAACTGATTAAAAAAGCATGGTTTCAAAGTTTATTTTAAAATTCCCTTTGCTTATCAAGTCTGCCAAAGCGCCAATTCCCAGCTCCGGGGTTTCAGGTGCAGCTACTGGGCATTATTTATGCGTCGTTATCCTTCACTCTGGTTCCCACAGTTCTGCAGGAATGACAAGCACAATTGTGGAAGGGGTAAGAGCCGGTCCAGAGGACAATAAACACTGAACATGAAATTTTCATTTTCTAAGGGCGCTGTGTAAAATCTTCAGCAATGCCCAGTTTTAATTTGCACATAACCAGAAGGGGAACCATTTTGGTAATTTTATCAGAAATAACATTTCCATGGAATTAACGCATCCCAGACCGAACAGAATGACCTCAGCTGTGATTTCATAAGAGACCATCCATAATGCATTACATCTTTTCCGCTGACTAAAATTGAACATATAAATGAGTAAATGTCAGACTGGAGAGAAAGGAGTTTCTTTCAGGGCCCCTTATCCTTTTATCACTGCTCCCCCAATCCTCTTTATGATATTGCTCCCCCTCCTATCAGAACAGCCATTTGCATGCTTATTGGACGTGATCCTTAGGCCCAGGACAAGGTGCCCGGAACCGACTGCATGAGACTAGTGATGGCCACACCCTTTGCTGTGACATCACAATGGTCCTGTCTCACTGCGTGATAAATACCGGGAGAGTCTCCCTTCCCTTTGTATACGGATTGCACCTTCAGCTGGAGCCTCCAGCAAGCCCTCCCCCTAAACCAGTCGATACCGGCCTCTCTTTATCTCTTTTACTGTCCCGCATGGTTGCAGCCAGCGTCCTAGACCCACAGCCCTGAACAATAACATATATATCCTTTAACGACAATATACAGATGCATTAATTGTTTGGAGTTTGTGTCTGTCTTTGTATACATTGTTATGGATGGGAGATCGATGACATTAAGAATGGCGAATGATTATTGGGCAGTATTCAGATGAGTTGGCCTGTGTATGAGTTTAAATCCAGGGCATGTTTGCATGATTCTCTTGCATTTGTGACTGAAGTAGCTAATTGTTCTTCAGAAAATAAACAGATTTTTATTAAGTTTACATAGCCAGCACAAAATAATAAATGTTAAGTTATTTCTCTAAATGTAATTATTGATATTGTATCTGAAAAAGTTATTTTTTTCTATAGTTCAGTGTGTATTTTTAAAAGTGAGGTAACCTATTTTGTTTATCTGTTTTTAAAAAATGCAGTGCGTGTAACGTTAATTTTGATTAGCGGCTATCATATTGACGGGTCGTGTATGCATGTCTGTCTGAGTCTGTGCACGTTTCTGCATGTGCATGTGGAAAGCCAGGCACGTCTGAGTGTCTCTCTCACCCGCTGCCTCTCCGCCCACAGGACAAGACCAGCGCTCTGAGCCTCAGTAATGTGGCCGGGGTCTTCTACATCCTGATCGGTGGGCTGGGCTTGGCCATGCTGGTGGCCCTGGTCGAGTTCTGTTACAAGTCAAGAACCGAGTCCAGGAGAATGAAGGTGTCCTCACGTGCCCCTCAGGCCTCGCACTGCTCGCCGTTAGACACCGCACACACCACTGCCCCCTATACAGAGCTGCAGAGTTACAGCCTGTACGGGATGGACAGTGTTAAGATCTAAGAGCCACGGGGTAGGAACGATGACTGCCACCGGCCATCCTGACCCACTCACGGCTTCCGTCGCTCGCCCCCCCTCTTTGTCGCCGCTAACCGTGCTGTGTGCCCCCAGAACACTGTGCTTCACTGTCCACACTCTAACACCTGAGGCCCGTCTGCTCCCCTCTGCTCCATCTCTCGATATCCCCGGAGCTTGTCGTCAGGGCAACCGCTGCTCTGTTGCCATGTGCTGCGCTTTTTGAGAGAAAAGCTTTGGATGCTATAAGAATTTACATTTTTGACTCAGTTTTCATGGGCTCACTATTGTTTCGTTGACACAGCAGTAGACTGCGGGTGGGAATGATGGAATCACTGCTTCTCCGTCGGTTCATGCGTTTCACTGTTACTGTGACCATTATCCAGTTAAACTTGAAGCAGTCATCTAAGCAGCATCTGCGTCGACCAGCATCGTAGGCTAGAGTCTGCAGTCACTAAAGCTCTGTACGTGCAGTTTTTTTTTTCCTCTATTTGCTAAGATAATCCCTCTCTTTGGAGAAGATGAGTGTCGGACTATCATCGGATCACTATTTAACACATTAACTGAGAGCCAGACACTGTGCACGTCAGTGTGTGAATGCGACCTGCAAAGGAGGGGGCGCATGAGAAAGACAAGCCCACTACACGCAGCAAGGGGCATGACGAGTTTTATCGGGACGAACCGCAACGCGACACAGGCCAGGGGGGCGGGGGCCGTGACGCGCGCAGTTGGGCATGCAGACGATGTAATAATTAACAACGCAAAATGAAAACATGCTGGAATCCATCTTATCATGTGGAAAGTACTAACTGTCTGCCATGCACTAAGTATTGCTTAAATGCATAAGTAACTGTTATACATTTTATGAGCTGACATGCTCCATTTATTATCATAAAATGTATGGTACGTAAAGATGCACGGCAGGGACGCATCCCGGCGCGCAGCAGCTCACTCGCACATCTCCATCCTGTCTGCAGCAATCCATCAACGACGCCATGCGCAGCTCCACCTTGACGAGGATGAGCGGCAACGGGAGCGGCGGCGAGAACGGGCGCATAGTGACGCACGACTTTCCCAAAGCGATGCAGACTCTGCCCTGCATGAGCCACGCGGCCGGCATGGGCCTGGGCGCCTCGGGCATCTGACGGGGTGCCCGCAGGAAAACGCCCAGCCGCCCGCTGCAGACATACTGCCAAAAGGACTCACAGACTGCTCCTTACAGACTGCTCCTTACAGACTGCGTGGGATTAAAAAGAGAAACATTTTCTAAGGAAAAATCATTTGTAGAAAAAGAAAAAAGAGAATGACCACGCGCTGCAATAACTACGCCTCTGGACTTTTTACGTAAAGTGTACATTTCTGTGAGGTTCAAAAAAACAAAAAGGAAAAATATATTATAAAGTGACACTTCCGCTGTGCCAGTTATCTAGACCGGTTTACTTCAGTCGATTTGTGCAATATTTGGTTATTATCAGTAATGTCGTTTGCCTTATGTTTTTTCTGTAAAATGATTGAATTAAAATGGTAATTTTTGCACAACAGGACTAGTAATCCCTGATGGTATAAAGGTGAGCAGCTTGTCTCCAGCTCCAGTCTCACACCGCTGTCGTCTGCAAGCCACGGGGCGCACAGCGCTCTGCAGTGGAAGCTGTCTGCCAGTGGACACCTTGCTCCTTTGTGTCCATATAAACTGAAAGATAATTCTTCTTTAAATGGACCCACAGTTAGCCAAGCTGGCTGTAATTCAGATTAAAGCTGTGCTCAGTGTGTATGTTTCATTCATAAAGTGTTATAAGGAACATATAGACAGGCTCCTTTAAATTAATTCTGCATCTTCAAGGCTGCTATATCTTCCATTGACTTGGGATACCTCATTATGTTTTTAAGATGTTGATTCTATCATTTTAATTCTCTGAGTAAGAATTAAATCAGTACTATTGTGGAATACCATATACATTGAAGCTGAGATCATACATTTTTGTAAAAGGTGTCTAAAAATTCCTGTGCCAGTACTCTGTGCAGATTTCTTTTAGGGGACTGAGATGATTGCAGTGTGTAGACCTTTGCAGTGAAAGACATTCTCATCGGGCTGGTCTTTTATAACAGCTCATGCCATGCTTTTATTTTTTGTTGTGGGGGTATGTATGTTTTAATTTGCTACCAGGTCTATCTGAACATAATCTGTGCTTAGGAGACCAAGGGCTTCTGAAAAAAAGAAAATATTTATTAGCCACAAAGTGATCAGCAAAACCAAAATGCACTACCCCCAATTCTGCATTTAAATTAGCCTGGAGATGTTTCACTTGTTTTATATTATTTTAAGCAAGCATCTGTACATAGTAATATCTTCGGGATTTAAGCAGATTTTTTTTAATTTTCAGTTGCTATGTGTTTGAGTCACGAGTCAGAAACACTGCAGAATGCTTTGCCATGTCAATATACCATTCAAAATTTGAATTAAATTAAAGGAGATTAAATCATATTTATGCCTCAAAATGCTACTAGCTTGGCATTCACTTGGAATTGAGCTCTCATATTGCAATTTTGCTTTGAATGATCTATTTTCGGAGGGCAGGCTGATCGTGATGATGCGTGACCATTGTTAGGTCCATAAAGGACGTGAGACCTTCATATCCTGCCTTAGTCCACCTGCTGAAGAACATCATCCACTGTGGTGACAGTTCATATGCTAGACAACAGTACTTGTGTCCAGTTTGTTTGCAGTTTATTAACAGATGTGCGTAGACTGAATTTTCCTTTATGATACCATGCTACACATGGAGGAGAGGAATATGCAGTGCTATTTACTGTGCAAGTTTTTTTCAGTATGAAATATTTACTATATTTGTGATATAGAAGGTGTTTTATATGTTTAAAATGAATTCCACACAAAAAGATACATGTTAGATATGTTTTTATTTTATTCTGTAATGTCCGGATATTCTGACAAACAGCATGTGAATTCCCGCAGTAGGCTGTAGTTTTCAAATCATGTGCATTACGTCGCATATGTTATGATCATACTTGCAGCGGAAGTTTGTTTGGCTGTTTGGGGAGCAAATCAGTCACCACTGGCTGACATAAATTCCGGCATAAAATCTAAAAATGATCACCTTCTTTCAAATGCTGTCCTTCCAGCAGCGCACTGTGCAGCTTTCACCATCCCTTGAAATCATTTGTCCAAAGATGACGGTCGTCTCCTGCTTCTTACAGAATTCATCTATTCCCGGCACAGCACAAAAATGACAGAAGTCCTCATTCATGCCATCTAAGAAGACATTTTTACCTTAATGAATTTGTAAAAGAACAAAAGCATTTGTATTAGAACGTAAAGCTGCTAAGAACGTTTTACACAATGATGTGTTTGATGAACTGATGTCAACGTGTATAAATATTGCTTTAACATCCATCCATCCATCCATTCATCCTGGGAGGGTCGCAGCCTGGAAGGGTTGCCAGTCCATCACAGTCACTTTGACATTTTAGGTTGGATTTCTGTTAAGTCTCATTGACACTGTAGTATTTAAAAGGACATTTGCTTAGTATGGCTTTCTGATATTTTCCTTCTAACAATTTTATGTCGTAACTTTATTTCTTTATTGTCTTATTGTCTCATTTTTATTACAGATTTTAAAAAGTACTGAAACAGTGTGTTCTGAACATCACAACATCGTCTTTTTTTATAAATCATGACAGCAAGATGTGACTTGAATTAATACTGGTGAAAAAAAAATCAATAAAATGTTCATAAATAAATCAAACCTTTTTTAATTACATTTGCTCCTATTATTGATTCTGTATGTGTCTGAGACCTGGGACTAAAAATGCGTAACGACATTGCTGCAATCAGGGTATTTATAGAGTAAATGTATGGAGTACACTTGTACTGGGATGTACAGAGTAAGTAGTTAAATATTCCTGAAAATGCAGCTAGACTGAATGTTGCATAATCTATAACAGGGCTGTTCAAATCACGGTCCTCGAGGTCCGAGCCCTGCTGGTTTTCCAGCCTTCCTTTACCCGTGAGCCAGGTGCAAAGCCTCTGGCCAATCAAAATCAGTAATTATTAAACTAACTACTGGGGAGAACTGAAAACAAGGCCTGGATTTGGAATCAAGAGCCAGATTTGAAGAGCCCTGATCTATAAAAGCCAACTTTGCGTTGCATACAGGGCAGTCCATTTTATAATTATCCTGCTCAGGGTCTTGGGCAGAGCGGCCCATTCCTACACGTACATCATGTATTGCACATGGGAACCTTGATAAAGTCAGGAGCAGGGTAGGAGGGCAGCATTAACGACAAAGTGAGGGAGAGGGAGAGAGAGAGAAAGAGAGAGAGCTTCAAGTCAGGAGCAGGGTAGGAGGGCGGCATTAATGACAAAGTGAGGGAGAGGGAGAGAGAGAGAGAGAGAGAGCTTCAAGTCAGGAGCAGGGTAGGAGGGCGGCATTAACGACAAAGTGAGGGAGAGAGAGAGAGAGAGAGAGAGAGAGAGAGCTTCCAGTCAGGAGCAGGGTTAACGGCATTAACGACAGCTAAGAGCTTCAAGTCAGGACCAGTCGGGAGCACAAAAAAAAAAAACAAAAGCATGAAGAAACATCTAGTGCTGCACCTGTTTGTTTATTCTTTTTTATTGTTCAAATTAAATCTTCCCTAAGAAATACCACTGTAGTGGATTCTCTTCATGTAGAGAGGATCAGTCCTTGTGCCTACATACCTGAATGGCCGCTTTCCATCTAATTGTTTAGTCACCAATCCACACTTACAGAACTTGATGATTTGATGGTGAGGTTTATTTACTAACAGAAACAATGTCCCCACTGTGAATAATCCAGTCAACAAGTCATTTTACATGAAAATGACAGTATTAGTAACACTTATGTAGCAGCCTTGATGTTCCTTGCTGTCATCACCTGAGATTGTCGGCTAGTTGTAAACTAACAAACATGTTGCTGTTTCTCTCCGGTTTGTGGTGCTACACCGCTGAACATGACCTGACAGTGTGGATGTGTGCCTGTTGCCTGTCTGGCACAAATGCTGATTATTTAGATCACAGCAGCAGTGAAATACACACAAGCATCCCGTATGGCCACCTGACACGTGAGCTGGGCTGTCGTAAAGGGGGAAAGTCAGGACGATTCCAAGGGTCCCTGAGTGGTCCTAAAGCTACTTGTAACATAAATAGATTGGTCTGAGTTGATGACCTTTCATGGGGCCCAAAATCTCTAATGGTACCCCAGCACAAGAGGACCAAAACAATGGGTTCAGCATTTCTGAGCCACTTCTACAGTAGTCAGGTCACTTTCCTCACAGCCACTTCCATGCTAATCAGACCAACTTTCCTCGCAGTCATTTCTACAATAGTCAGGCTACTTTCCTCACAGCCACTTCAATGGTAGCCAGGCCACCTTTCCTCACAGTCACTTCTTCGGTAGCCAGGCCACATTTCTTCACAGTCACTTCTGCAGTAGTCAGGCCAACTTTCCTCACAGTCACTTCTGCAGTAGTCAGGCTGCTTTCCTCACAGCCACTTCATTGGTAGCCAGGCTGTCTTTGCTCACAGCCACTTCATTGGTAGCCAGGCTGTCTTTCCTCACAGTCACTTCTACAACAGTCAGACCGCTTTCCTCACAGCCACTTCATTGGTAGCCAGGCTGTCTTTCCTCACAGTCACTTCTACAACAGTCAGAGCGCTTTCCTCACAGCCACTTCAGTGGTAATCAGGACCCCTTTCCTCACAGTAACTTTTACAGTGGTCAGGCTGCGTTCCTCACAGCCACTTCTGTGGTAGTCGGGCCACCTTTCTTCAGAGTCATTCTGGGAGGCTAGAGTTTTCTTAGGTAAAAAAGAAACAGTTTAAAATATCAAGAAGTGCAAGAAGTGTAGAACTCTGCTAACATGTAGAACTGACCTACGAATACATTAAGGTCAACCTGTCTCCTACTATTGATATCTTAAGCATGTCACTGAAAAATTACAAAAAATCATGATTGTCATCACAGGAATATTCCGAGTACAGGCCACCATGTTCATCTCATGTCATAGCTGCAGGTCTTACAAAACTGTTAGTATTATGTGACATCACCCATCATGACCACACACCTCCCATTTCCCAATACCTATTTACTGAAGTTAACACGCTGTAGAACACTTTCACAGTATACAGCCATAAGCATGAATTCAAATTAAGTCTTTAAAATGCATTCGGATTAAACAGCAAATAGAGAAAGAGGATGTGTAGAGGTAAACCATTTCTCTTTACCATGTGAATGGGAAGTACACCAGTAAAAAAAAACGACCTTTAAAAAGCCAGAAATAGCTTCC
>JAOYFF010000002.1:14731792-14755284 GCA_025773925.1 Cryptomyrus ogoouensis
GCCCTGGGCATGCGGGTGACCGGCAGCCCTGGGCATGCGGGTGACCGGCAGCACTGGGCATGCGGGTGACCGGCAGCCCCCCCCCGAGCCCCCATCAGCTGCAGCACCTGACCGCTGGGAAGCCAGCAGGGCAGAGGGAGGCCCTCCACACATGTGGGGCCCTACAAAGACATTTCAGTTTGAGTCTCCCCCTTCTTATTGCCTCTTCAGCCCCTCCACCCGCCTCTCCTCACCCAGCTTCTGTGTTTCTCTCTCCCATCACCTGCTGGGTTCGAAAGCTGTGACACTATACTTGCTGACTGACAGCCTGATGTGGGGATGCTGTGATGCACATGCTCTCCTGTGACGCAGGTGACACACCTGATCCTACAGGCACCACCTATCTGTGAGGAGCCAAGGCCGGTCGCCCCTGCAGCATTCAGTTCTGCAGCTAGGTGGCTCATCCTAGAGCCAGACTATACTGAGGCACAGACTGCCACCCTCTGTCTGCGGCAATGTGGGGACTATATAGTAAAAAACATAGTGAAGTTCTGAGATAGATACAACATTTAGCTTGAAGGAAAACTTGGAGTGGTCTGGAACATTAGTTCTATACAATCTGACATTTTTTAAACATGTTTATAAAGGTAAGAATTAGTTCACATTTGGCACAACCATAATCATTAAAATGCTATAATATTTCCAATCTATTGCATTAATGTCTTTGGCATTACAGCATTTTACAATGAGCTCTTGTGTTTGTGCAGTCTGTCTGCGTCCATCACTGTAAACATACCTGCCTCTAAGGAACATCATCATGAGAGATTGTCATGTCTGCTATTAAGATGGATTATGTCTCCAAGTGGTAAGAAAAAGGAGGTGAAAATAAATCATATGGTCATACAATGGTTGTAACCCCATAAGGCAGAGAATTATTATTTTTAGACTTTTAGCTCTGGAAGCATCAAATGAATGTTAGGGTAATTTAAATTTACATCAAAGGTATTACTATAACGTCTGCTGTATTTGATTAGGT
Organism: Cryptomyrus ogoouensis; assembly: GCA_025773925.1. Lineage (NCBI taxonomy): Eukaryota > Metazoa > Chordata > Actinopteri > Osteoglossiformes > Mormyridae > Cryptomyrus > Cryptomyrus ogoouensis. Next base: position 14,732,808 of record JAOYFF010000002.1, read on the forward strand.
TTTCTTTCTAAGGCCTGATATTCGCAGCCATGTCAGCTGCCTCACCCCCCCCCCCCCCCCACCCCATAGTTATCATACAAAACAACTCATTCAATCTGCAGAAATCTCTCTCAGGCTTCGGGGCCCTATCCTGTCGCTCTCACTTAAGCTTGCAGTTGAATTCAGCCAGCTCTTTCTTACAGAGTACTACACTATTTTCAAACTGGAATCTGTTGTTTCTTTTTCAGGACAAATTCCTGAAAGTGATTCGGGGAGATGGTTCACGGTCCACGGCGAGCCATTTCCAATTCCACTTACCCACTGCCCTCCGCTGTACGGCTGGTTAGTTTCACTTAACGACTTGTTGAGAAACGACTCGTACATGACCAGCTCTGGGTCTACGACAGTCAGGCCGACCCTGTACTGAGCTTGAGCGATGATACCGGTTTGATGTCCTGATTTCAGCCGCCCAGAAAAACTCCACATTTATGCTTTTACCTTCATGTGGATGTTTCATTATTTGTAATACAAAGGTGCAGGGTTCTTTCATATTTTAGCAATACAAGACCTTTCCAATAGTGCAATATGTGTTGAAAATGACCAGCAGCATTTCTACCATAAAAGGGTAATGCTGCTCCTTAAGTTACTTTTCAGAAAGCAGCTCAAATGTAACCTTTTTCAGGGTTGTTTCTGTCACCCGCTAACACGTCAAAATAACATGACTGGCCGCTACCATCATTTATAAGTTGGTGACTCTTACCATTAGTGCTTTTTACAGTTGTTTGCTAAATATTTATAGTTATGTACAAATTCCTTTATAATTAACATACAACTCTCTCATAAAATGGGACAAGAAAATATGTTCTATGAAATAATGTCAACCATAATAATTTAAACAGCAATATCTTCTTAGCCACGGAACCTGCTCACTGCTACATTTATCAGCTGTGACTAATAGGTTATATATATAACACTCACTGCTTACAGCTTTATTTATTGCCTGAATTAGTATGTGGTAATTTGTTAAAAAAAAAAAAAGATCCACCCATTCATCCATCTTCAATCAGCTCTTATCCAGCACATGATATAGCAAACCTGGATCCCACCCCAGGAAGCACCGAGGACGGCACGTGCACACACACCATGGCTAGTTTGGGGATACAAATTCAGTGCACGAAAGGAAATCTGGGAAAATACAGGGAGAACGTGCAAACTGCACGCAGTGTGGAAGCAGGAATCGACCAGCCGGAGTCAGAGGTGTCAGGCCACTGTGCCTACTCCTGTGCCATCGGGCCATGCCCCATAAACAATTTATACAATCCTCAAATTAATTATGAATAATTTAGAAGTTATACTGCTTCAACAAGGGCCGCGGGAATGATTCTTCTGCATTTTTGATTCCATATGGAAATTACAAGTGTGTCGGAAAACAGTGTCTTAGTGGAGACAGATGTAGACTGCCAGCGAGCTTCCACTGTGTGGGCAGAAGGTTTTCTGTGGCGAAATCTCATTTCCAGGCCTGAGTCATCCAGCCTCACTTTGGCTGTCAAGCGCCGTGTCATAGCTAACAGTCAGAACATGGGAAGGAAGGTGTGCCTGAGCGAGGACCATCTGAGAGAGAGGAATGATGAGGTCTGTATTTATCATGTACCGAATAGCCCAGGAAGCCTGGCTTATCCAAGCAATACACAGCAGTTTTATACTCGCCAGCACTGAAAATAGGCCAGCAACCAAAATAAACACGCATTGTAAACGTAGTTGTACTTCCACCAATCTGGTAATGGTGGTGCTACTGAGCATCACTGCCTTTAACCTTTGTTAAAACAGTGAAAGTTTCTGAGTTGGTCCTAAGGTGGCAGGGTTACTGGGCCATGTCACTGCAAAGTCCCCAAAGTCTAAATGATGACATTCACAGGAATGAAAAACGGCCACAGTCTCTCCTCTGCCACTGGAAACACAAGGTGCTTCATTACCACTTTGCAGTCAAAGGAATCCATTTGAAAGCTTTTCTCTTTGGTTGTTTTGTGTGCTTCTGGGACAGCGTTTTTATTTCGGAACGTGCTGCGTGAATTAAAATGTCTCAAAACCACTGTAATAAATCTGTTTGATCAGTCATGAAATGTAAAGTGATAAAATCAAACACCTTATTTAAGAGCAAGGTTAAATTTGTCATAATGAGCAGGACCACAAGGATATTTTATAGTTACAGCTTTGAAAACAGAAAGCCATCAGTGACACCATGAGACAGAGGGCTTTAGTTTTTAAGGATGGTTGTTCAGTTTCACTGCCTGGTACTTGGTAACTTGTGGTCTGTACCTGCAAGGGGAACATGCTTTGATAAGAAGCTGTCATTTACATTTGAATGGCATGTTTACAAAATTAACTGCTGTATGATGTTTTTGCATAGATATCTTTGAGGATTACTCACAAATTCAATTCAGTATCCACTTATAAAAAAGTATCTTGAAAAGCACCATATATTTCTTCTTTTGCCGGAGCTGATAATGCAGATGATGCACGGAAAGCAACTTTTTCCTTACCACACAAATTTAAATTTCCATCGCAACGCAGGTTTTTTAGGAACATTCCAGTCATTTCTGTGAACAGCCAAAGCAGTACTGAGATTTACTATACTCTGTGCTCCTCACAAGCATGAATAGGTTCAGTAACTGTGCTGGCATAAAGAGAATGGAGAGTTTGAGACGCCCGATCGCAAACGACCTTTGTGCCATTTCAAATGTTAATGTTAGCAGTTAGCTTTGGGAAAAAGCGAATTCCTTACTATTTTAGCTGTCTTCTTAAGTGCCTGTAAAACGACTCATCTCCCATTCTGTTATTCAGTGAGTGTCACTGTGGAGAAAATTAAAGTAACTATTCCTTCTTGTCACCAAACTCCCACAACCTTTGCAAAAACGAGCTTGGACAATTTAACGATTTTTATATTAAGAAGTGGCAGAGAGGGGGAATGAGGGCAAGATTAAAGGAGAAGGGATGAAGGTGACACAAAGGGGTGAGGAAGTAAATACTGTAAGCCATGGAAGAGCGGAAAAGCCCCTCCCACCACGACAGCTTCAGGTACGGCTGAAGGCTTATACTCTTTACTGACTATTTTTACTAATATTTATGCTTATTCTGCTGTGTAAGTAGCACAGTGAATCACTCTGCTTCAGTCAAAGAGATACATTATATTGACAAATGTATCGGGACACCTGGCCATTGCACACACGGGAACTTTTATTCTAAATCCACAGGCATCAATATGGAGTTGGTTCCATCTTTGCAGCTATTACAGCTGCCACTCTTCTGGGGAAGCCTTCCACAAGTCTTTGGACTGTGTCTATGGGAATTTTTGGCCATTCATCCAGATGGTCATTGGTGAGGTCAGGCCAGGTTCTAGTTTATGCTAAAGCTATGTGGTTTAGGTCAGGGCTCTGTATGGGCCAGTTAAGTTCTTCCACATCAAACTCACCCAAACATGACTTTATGGACCTTACTTTGTGTACTGGGGCACAGCCATGCAGTAACAGAAGGGCCTTCCCCAAACTGTTCCCACAAAGTTGGAAGTTGATATGCATATCAAGACTTTTTTGACAATTCTATGCTTCCAACTGATGTTGGACCTGAAAGCCTGGCTCCCAATCTCCATTCAAATTCATCCCAAAGGTGTCCAGGAATCCACATGTTGAGATTGACCCTCACTCTGACTGTGTATGGAGCTTGCATGCTCTCCCCATGTCGATGTGGGATTGAGCCTCACTTTATCATGTGAGTTGTTCATTTTTTTCAATAACTATTTGATTCATTTACGGCAGTATCATAACAGCACCAGCCATGTCCTTATGCCAGATAAGCAGGCCTTTGTCTGTCCATCCAAGAATAATAAACTGAATATACCGAATACAATTTATCTTTATAAGCAGATGCCAAAACTTGTCATAGAAGACAGATGAGCACTGGTTACATGTTTGTCCGGGGCTCACTGACGGGATGCAGTGCTGCGATCTGGCACAGATATAATGATGGCTTTTAAACAAACAACTAATAGGTGTGTTTGTTTTTTACTTTTCCAAGACAAATTCCTAGTTCCTAATACAATGCCGAATTTAATTGTAGGGCAAACCTACAGACTCCGATTCCTACCGACAGAAACTAGTTTAAATCTCTAGTCAGTCATTCATTATTATCTGCTGCCCACAAGCCTAATGCTCCAGATCCTCCCTCCAGTTTATCATAGTAACATGTGACCTTTCCAGAAAACAAAGTGTAGAAGTGCAAAGGTTTATCTGTGACACTGGGGGCTTAGTTAGGCGCCCAGGAAAGGCAGGGATGAGCTGAGGAACCTTTTCGTTGGTGATACATCCAATCAATAGCAGCTGTCAGCCACTGATTTCAGTCGCTACCTTCATGACCTGCCCCCATCCTTGTGTATCCAGCAGAGGGTCGAGAGGAGCAGGGACGGCTTGGACAGACGTCTGTCCCAGGGCACACAGCCCTTGGGCAATTCACAGAGCAAGTTCAACAAGAGATTAAATGAATTCTTGTTGGTAACTTCTCTATCCTTTTAAAAGGATAGAGAACTTCTCCCTTCTCCCTTCTCCCTTTTAAAAATAACTTAGCCTTGATTTGTCTTAGTCTTGTCCAGATCCCAGTAACTATCAGGCTTAAAGGCTTAAATTCTTTAAGACTGGTGGAGGGCTGGCCCCACCTTTAATTGGAAGACAGCAGCCAGTTCCACACAGCGCTCAGCAACCAATGATCCATTTTCTGCGAGGATATGAACGGGGCCTCCCAGAGAAAGGATGGATGGCACAAATAAAAGGGGCAAAGCGGGAAGCAGGGAGATGTATGGCGGTACGCATCCGCTGAGATGGGAAGATGGATGACTAGATTAAAGCGTAGATGGAGTGCAGATTGTCGGCGGGCTGTAGAGGCCGGAAGATCCTCGCCGGGCTCACAGCACCTCCTCCAAGAAGCTGTGAGATGCAGGGCTGTTAGCGAAAATGGCCATTTGAAGCATTTCCACAGAAGAACACAAAAAGCTGGAAACATCACACCACCTGCCTTTAAGCCAGCACTCCACGGCTCGAGAGGAGATGTTGTCAGGGACGGGCAGTGATGTACCGTTAGCGTGGATTCAGTGGAAGCAGGCATATACCATTCAGTGGAAGCAGGCATATACCATTCAGTGGAAGCAGGCATATACCATCATCAAGAAAAACACTGAATTTTTCTGCTATCGTGCCGCTTACTTTCATCACTTTTGAACAGGATTAATTGTTCCATTGTACATCATCATTCATTGTGACTAACTCTCTCTCTTTGTACTAGGTTGGGGATGTCCAGAAAGGCCTTCCAGCATCCAATGGTCTAGTATAATACGAGCTCCACCTGTTTTTATGAAATATGACAAGGTATCCGTTTGGCTGTTCACAGTATTTGCATTAATTTAAGTTTTACAAATACATCTCTGCAATCTTCTGTGCCCTCACCATCCAGGTTCTTTTTAGGGACAACCATTAGTATAGGGGGGGATTCTGAGGTTTGGGAGTAATGGGTTTTAATTTTGGGAAAAAATGGAAATTTTGTGTTTAAGTTTCGTGTTGGGGGTTTGTAGTAATTGTTTCTGCAGGAAGTGTGTGTTTTTTGAGTTGCTGTTTAGTGTGGGCTGGGGGTAGTGCCAGTAGCTGCAGCTCAGGCTGTATTGGGCCACTGGCCTTAGTTTGGTGGGGCAGCATGGAGTACCGCTGGGGATGCTGGTGTAGAGGTGGGGGCCTAAGCACTGTAGCCCACATCCCTGTTCTTCTTCTTAAAGGTGTATTTCCCCCAGTTGTTTTTGTACAGTTTAGTTCAATTATTTCTTTGGCAATGGAAGAAATAAAAATGACAGTTTTCACTACTTCTGATCTCCTCCTCTGCCTCTCTGCCGCCCATCCCAGCAGATGTGAAGAGGAAATGGGCGTCTTACAAAGACCCGCGCTGAAATCAGGACAGTCACAAACATAGAAATTAATATTTTAAAGCTGAAGATTAGGTCTTTGTTCAAAACACCAAGCGTACGCAGCGCTTTTTGGTAAACACCACGCCAAGCCTTGAATAATGTATTCAGCCACAAACAGAATAATCATGAAACCCTGAGAAAGTCCTGACACAGGAGACATAATCCCTCTGCCACGAGTCAGCAGGGACGAACTAGGGCGGCAGCTACCAAAAACCAGCACTTCACCATTTAAATGTAAATAAGCAAACACAAGTTAGTTTGTTCTTTTTTTGCAACTCTGGTTGAGGTGATATTTCCCGTTGGACCAGCAGAGTGAAAATTTGAGGATTAAAGGCAACTTATCTGTAACACAAAAGGACTTTGTGATGAAAGCAATTCCGTGAGTTATTTGAACCCCCCCCCCCCCCCATAGAGTCCTTGAAGGTAATAAAGGAAATTAACTGAGTCATTCAGTAGATTAGTCTCATCTCCCTTTAGAATGATTGTGATGTTAAAGCCTCAGAATAGAGACTGATGGCACTGCAACTTCTGCACAATATATTTGTGTAGATGAAATAAAATTTGACTGTCTAAAGACCAGAATGCTAATTAAATACTCTTTATATAAGACAATTATTTATTGAGGGAATTCAATTCTCAGCCCCAATCCCACCCAACAGGGATTTATTATTTATTTATTTTAAATGATGTAATGAATACAAAATTGATGTTATTACCAAAACATTACGCAGATTCACTGAAATATATGATTTGGGTATATGAGGCATATCTCCTAGAATTTTTGATTAAAATGTTTATTTTCACGTCAACATTTTTCCAGTTTTCTCCACCTGAGTATAAACAAAGAAAACACATTTTATCTGGTCAGGTTCCTTTGACATATGTCTGTATTAAAACACAAAAAAAACTAAATTCTACCTAAAATGTGTCCAGAAATGTCATTTATCTGTGTGTCTCAGTTTGAAGAGACATTACAGCAGAGATCAATTCTTGTTATGGGGCCAAAAATGCCAAATCTCCAGCTCTGTGAAAACCATCGTCTAGCTCTGTACATCGGCATTTGACGCACTAGTGCATAATAAACGCAGTCAGGGCATTTAGATGTGATTTTACTATTCAATATAAGCCCAGTTCCACTTTGAAGGATGATTATGATCAATAATTAAGGCGCTAGAAAGGAATGCAGCTGGAAACAGCCGTGGCCTGATGTATTCTCTTTGAAGTGACAGAGCAAAGAATCGGAATGGAGACCTTCCTATCCTTTAAAGGGGAACCTTGGCAAAGTCATTCATTTATGTCTGTCTTCTGGATAAGGCCACAGAAGAGGCCGGTGAAAGGTCTCCACAATGACACAAAAACTTTCTGCCGGCTTCTGTAGCATGACACTGTGAGTGGCATCCATGATAAGATTCCTGCATTAGCAGTATGACCCTGATGCAGCCTCTGTGGTCCTCGCTGGCACTCCACATGGGGAATCTGAGAGCAGGAGGGAGCTCAGGAGGGTGACAGAACCCAAAATCCTCTGCAGGCTCACAGCTTCTTGCTCATCAGAAGCTGGCAATTAAACTGGAATGCTCTCCAACACATATAGCTTGCATCAGAATTTGAATTCCATCTTTTCACTACACAGTCCACCTTCTCTGGCTTTTTTTACCCCTTAATCTGGAAAACCGCAGAACTTTAAGAGGAAACACTGTTTTCTTTTTAATTTTATTCAAAGGCGTCCACTGGACCATTACTGGAATGCAAATGGACGGCTCTAGTCTGGAAATGTAGCATTCAGTAATGTTCCATTGTGATTTTTTTTTTTAAGACGTGGCATTTTTGATAATTATTCTAATCCCACCAAGGACCTCCAAGTCTGAACTCGCCCTTATCTCTCCTTCACAGTCATTCTTTCATTAAAAGGCAATCACAGGCCAGCAACTCTAATAAACCTGAAAGTGCCCCTCAAAAAACCCAGGAAAGATTACTGCCGCGTGCCCTGCTCTGCCTGACGTGACACAGGAAATGAAAATGAGTTTCTAATCACTACAGAGCAAAACAAGTGTTATTTTCTATAGCATGCATATTAGGCTTACGCAAATCTTTTCTTGTTTCCACCAAGTGTAAAAAAATAGCCATTTCAAATATAGGGCATTTTTGAAAGAACTTCAATAATTAAAATGGTCGATTTATTAAAATTTTTTAAGTTCCTTAGCAGCTCTTTGTTCAGAGTTTTTCATTTGGTTGTGTTTATTGATTTATATGAACACTAATGGGAAAAAACTTTAAAACTGAAAACACTGGCAACCCAATTAAAATATAACAGAAATATTCATTCATTCATTCATTTTCCAACATTTACCCCGGAATCAAAATGGGGTATTTCGTATCTGGAGAACACAAAGTGCCATGAAATATCTATAGAAAAAGATACTGTGAGACGAAGAGCAGCAAGAATAACATAAAAAAACAATATGTTTAGTTATAAATCTGCACATCACACGGTGTGAACAAGACAAAGGGAAAGACAAGCCCTCAACCAGCGTGCTAACAAAGGCATTAGCTACTAGGGGGTGTAACTTGTTGGCTTGACTCAATTAGGATTACTGAGTGAACGATTCGATCAGGGGTGTAATCGGACCTTCTCTACTGGGGAGGCACCTTGGTCCGGTGATTTTATTAGAGTGGCACTTGGCATATTATCATATTATAATAAAGGCTATTTAAAATCTTTGGAAAATTACGGTAGCCTGTTTAATAATGCCAATAGATAGAATAAATACCCCTATATCAGCAAAGAGCGTGGAATGGCCTTGTGCACATAAGAAATCTAAGGGTGAGAGTCCAAACAGCACGGCTTTCATCCTGAGCGCCCAGCGGGGTGGAGCTTCAGTGAGATGGTGAAAAATGGCCTGATTTCGGCAGGAATTTGGAGGCAAAAAAACAGACTTTTAATATTATGAGTTACTGGAGCTGTAAGGTATTGTACCACCGGTGAGATGTGCTGAGCATGCTGGCACATTGGGATACACTGAGCATGCTGGGCCACTGGGATATGCTGAGCATGCTGGGCCACTGGGATGCACTGAGCATTGTGGGACATTGGGATATGCTGAGCATGCTGGGATATTGGGATATGCTGAGCATGCTGGGCCACTGGGATGCGCTGAGCATTGTGGGACATTGGGATATGCTGAGCATGCTGGGATATTGGGATGCGCTGAGCATTCTGGGACATTGGGATATGCTGAGCATGCTGGGCCGTTGGGATGCGCTGAGCATGCTGGGACATTGCGATATGCTGAGCATGCTGGGATATTGGGATGCGCTGAGCATGCTGGGACATTGCGATATGCTGAGCATGCTGGGATATTGGGATGCGCTGAGCATTTTGGGACATTGGGATATGCTGAGCATGCTGGGCCGCTGGGATGCGCTGAGCATTCTGGGACATTGGGATGCGCTGAGCATGCTGGGATATTGGGATATGCTGAGCATGCTGGAACGTTGTAAATAGCCCTTGTAATGTTGTTGGTGTCGTTAGTGTTATTACTTCTTTCCAATTGTGGCGTGTGTGTTTGCCCGTGCCTTACATGAACCCGGTCCAAACCTTGCGTGTCCTTAGCTTTGTATAAATCTCCTACCATGTGTGCACTCTACAGTCTGACATCTGACCTCTTCCTTTGGGTCTGGTTAGGGTTAGAGCTTCCTCTGCTGCCCCCTGGAGGATGGGCTCCCCCTTTGGGTCTGGTTAGGGTTAGGGCTTCTTCTGCTGGCCCGTGGAGGATGGGCTCCCCCTTCGGGTCTGGTTAGGGTTAGGGCTCCCTCTGACGCCCCCTGGATGGTGGGCTTCCCCTCTGAATCTGAGGGGAATCTGTTCCTCCCAAGGTTCCTTCCTTCTAGGGAGTATTTTCTTGCCACTGTCACCTCTGGCTTGCTCAGTGGGGGCTTTACAATGTAAAGCGCTTTGCGACAATGTAATGTTGTGAAAATGCGCTATACAAATAAAATTGAATTGAATAGTACCAGTACTAAATGAATGCGATACCGTACAACTTTCAAAAATGACCAGTACATTTTCAGGCCAGATTTAATAATGAATTCTAGACATATCACAGGCTGGTACTCTGAGACCCTCTTCTAAGCAACAGCTGATAAATTCCCTCCACTAGAGAAAATGGCTGATAATCCTCTCATCTCCATTACTTTAGCAGCTGCATCTTTAACTCTTCTGCTACTAACTTTCAATATGTAATAAAGTTTAAATATTGGCCAGAACTATCAGCCAAGATTGACACATCAGACAGGTGGCAACAGTCTCAATGTGGGTTGATTCAGATAAGCTAATCAATATGTTGTGCATCTTTGAGACTAAAATAACTTTTTACTTCGCTAGATAGTCAGCTACCTAAGGGTCTCTTCCATTGCTATGGTAGCGTACAAAAAGAATGGCTACAAAACATAAGTGTTTCCCAAAAGCAATCATAGTGCAGATATTATACAGAGAGCGTTCGACACTACAAAACAAGGGTGAGCTTCCCAAACGCGTTGTAGCACAAAGATCATCAGGTAACGTTCCCTTTATGAATATTAATGAAATGTCCAGAAACACAGGTCAAAGTCTAAAGTACAAGTATATTAATTTTTCCCCCAAAACTGATTCTGACATTACGAATCAATGCATTGATTCACCAGCATAATAATGGATTATTAATAATAATTCACCAGCATAATAATGAATACATTAATGAATCTTTACACTGCTATTACCTACGTAAAGGAAAATTCTTGAACTTCAGTTTTGGCAAGTATCTAGATGAAAATTTAGTGTCACTGTAGGATTCTATATTGTCAGGCACCATAACCGTCAGCCTTTGCAAAGTAGGCACTATAGTGGAGGAAAATAACAGGACTGTTCAAAGCATTCAGAAATAACTCACTAGTGATTTACTTAAAGCTCAAATCAACTTCTTATGGCTGCTTCAAAGGGGAAAAACAGCCCTTCACTCTCAGCTGGGTTTTTGGGCCCTTGATTGACGCTTTGAAGAGGATTAGTGTTTCTGTTAACTTTGAAAACTGTCAGAAGACCAATTAACTTCCGTTAAATTTAGTTCTGCTAACTGCAAATCCATTTTTTCTCAAGTAAAGTGCGCACTAAAATCATACATATTTGTTCCTGTCTGTTATGAACTTGTCTGCAACAGTCTATCTGTTATGCTGTTAGCTGACTATGAGTAAACACAACAGCTGTATCGTGTACTTCTGCAGTTCAGTTGACTTACGACGTTAGTCTTACAGGCTGAATTACACTTCTGCGTCAAATAGACGCCATAGGTGCAGCGTAGCTATGCACCCTACATCACAGCCTATCCTATAGCCTACACCAGGGCTATTCAAATCACGGCCCTCAAGGGCTGAGCACTGTTGATTTTCCAATCTTCCTTTACTTGTGAACCAGGAGTGAAGTCTCCGTGGCCAATGAGAATCAGTAATTATTAAACTAACTAGCTGGGAGAACTGAAAACAAGGCTTGGATTTGAACGCACCGTCCTAGCAAGGTATCTGCACGTCATAGTGACACAGACCACAATCACTGTGACTGGTTCGCCTGGATTTACATTGGTGCACCAGAACAAAAGTTTAATGTGATTACCCCAATTTAAAATGTGTGCACTGGATACAAATTGGGATGAACTCAAGATGCAGCTTTGCATCAGTCATATGTGATTTATTTAAGCAATAAAAATGAGAAGGAGTGCAGATGTACTCTAATACATCATGGCTGTGATTTGGTCATAGGCATGAGGCCATAGGCTGTGTGTTATTGCTTTAATACAACAGTTCCTCGAGTAACATTTATAAGGTAACAGTAAATGAGCCACGACAGATAATACTTTGCTTGATTATTTATTTAAACATTTATGGGCCCCTGCAAAAAAAAAAAAATAGTTCCTACAGGCCAACTGTTGACTGTTGCCAACACTCACTCATAGCAATTACTTTGCATTAATTAAATTTACAGATAAGATGGAAAATGTAAACTCAGATAACAGCACTCTTAGAACGCCTCTTGTCCAATCAGATTTCTTGGTCAGAACTGTTGTATAAAATATAATTACAGTATTATAAATATATAATTCATAAACAAGATGCTTTCTGAGCTACAGTGATAGAAGTAAAAATTGCACTTTTTACTTTATTTTTTGCTGTCTTCTGAGAACCTAATAAAATCAATCTATCTGTACCATATTGAATAGCGTAGCATTGTATTCTTTTGAATCGCATCATATCGCATTGAATCGCATTGTATTGAATCAAATGGTGTCAGTCAAATAGCTTTGCCGTAGGGGTGAACCAGCGGACAAGTATAAATGCTTGCAATGGCATATACCTCTTACGTAGACTCTGGGGTGCGAAGTCCCCTACAGAATGGCCAGTAGCAGCATACATTACTGTAAGCATCTTTTCATCAGTGTACTGAGTCTACAAGTTTACAGTTAATAAACTGCATGTTTATTGTTGCCTGTAAAACAGTGTTTCATTTCATTTATTCATTTAATTATTTGTGTAAACCCTGATCATCATGTGGTCTTGGCATGCTATACCTTTTTGGAAAGCTCTGTGTCTAAGTTGCAAGATTTCAGTCTCTATGTTTTTCAGGGTTTTAAAGCCAAAACCAAACCAAACCCAAATTCATATAAGAAAAGTAAGCGTTATCGTTAGCTTCTACTAAAATTTTTAGTGGTTTATTGATTTAGCGTTATTGAATTAAACTTTGGAGTTAGCGGATTAACGGTTATCAAAGTGAACTTTTCAGTTAGCCGTACCCCACACTGGTTTAGGTGGAGTGGTCCTTTGTGTGTGAGTTTGCACCTTGTGATGGACATAGCATCCTAACCAGCAGGGCCAGTCAATCCTATACGCAACATAGGCGGTCACCTAGGGCGCCAACTTCGGAGGGGAAACACTTGTTTTCCTGTCGTTTTCACTTTCTCTCAGACGTGGGGCACCGGCGGTGATGCTCGCCTAGGGCGCCACGTTAGCTAGAACCGGTACTGCTAAGCAGGTCACCCTGTGGTTGCTAGGATTGGCTCACAGCAATGCTATACCAGATCGGCTCACAGCAATGCTATACCGGATTGGCTCACACCAATGCTATACCGTATTGGCTCACAGCAATGCTATACCGGATTGGCTCACAGCAATGCTAAACCAGATAAGAAGATGGATGGGTGGCTGGCTCACTCTCCAAACTGAATTAGATTTAATTACAAAGCAAGATGTCTGGAATTGCCTCTTGGAGTCAACTGATCCAAAGCCAGAGGGATAGACTCCCATCTTTTATGGAGTGAAACAGCTTTACCATGAACAGCACAAATGAGCTGTTCTCTTCCACAGCTGCGAGGCACATCCTGGATCCCAATGAAGAGGGATCCCAGCATCTGATATAGGGGAAAAACCTTCAGTAGATCAAATCAGTAAATCTACAAAATCCCGATGCTTGGTGTCTTTGTGACATTCTGTTAAAAGATGTTTTAACGGGTCGGAAAACCGAACACATTCTTGGATACTTCAAATTCCAGCCAAATATAAGCCTACTGGACAGATCTATGGTGAGATCTCTCCATAAATGATGGAAGATTTCTAAATTAATTAGTGTCGACCAGCTAGGAACCTTCAGTCTTCACACTACAGCAAATCTCACACTTGTCCTGAATTCCATTAAGAGCTCTAGTCAGCATTCGGTGACCCACTCCCTGCTTATCTGCCTGAGAGCTGGAGCTGCACTCTTTCCCCTGCCTGTCACAAGCAAAACCACAACAACACCACAGTCCAGCAAGTGTTTTTGAAATAAACTTTTCAGAGACATCAGTAAACATTAATTAAATGGAACCCCCCACGCATGTCCCTCCCCCAGCATCATGGCCACCATTGTTAAACACCCTCCCATCGCAGCACAGCCTAGTGGCATAGAAAACAAACAGAAGATCTCTGAGGTCTTATTTTCAGAATGTTTGCATGTATCTTTGTTTTCATTTGTTTGGTTTGGTAGGTAGTCAAATGTGCAGCCTTCCTATATGAGAGCTAGTCCCCCCTAGTTAACTCAAAGTTAACTCAAAGATAAAGTTAAGGTCAACCGTTTGATCACTTTGGCAGAGAATCCAGTCTGGATTTTGTCTAGCCTTGCTCACTACAATTTGCTTATCAGTTGCAGGCTTTAGACCTTATTTGTGAGGGAACTGAAGGTTTTAGGGACACTTTATGCTGCAATTAAATGGATTTCAGGGAACCATATTTATTGTTCTATAGATGTCTGTTAATCTGGACAAAGTTAAGCAACCATTTACAATGTTTTTGGGACTGCAGCAAATGATTGTTAGTGGTAAAACTGGGATTTTAGGGTGTATTTTCTTGGGCATGCTGGCCTGGCAGAGATCTCTACAAGAGCAAGGGCATAAAATTGTCCAGGAAGGCGCAAGGAACCTTAGAAAAACACCTACATTCATCAGTGTACATTCAGCTCTGCAGCTTTTAGGGCTCCTTTTAGGAGAAGAACTGCCTTATACGGGAATGCAGTGAAGCAGAGACCACTGCACATGGAGCTCATGTCAATGCTCTGGCAGGAAACTCACTGAAATCATTTAAATTAATCTAAAGCAGCCTTTCCAACATAGCTGCCCCATATACATATATATATGTGGTGGACTTTCAGAGGGCGAAGCTGCTACCAGTCAGTCCAGCAGGCATTCAGGGTACGGAAATTGAGGCTGTCCAATGACAAAAAGCTGGCCTAGATGGACAAGAAGGGCCAGAGTCAAGCCCACATGTTGTGGTGACTAAGGTCCTTTAGCATACAGGTGGCTTCAGCCATCTTCTACGTGGTCGTCTGCTGGGGCAGGAGCATTGCTGCATTGGAAAGGAAGAGGCTGGACAAACTGGCCCCAGGCAGCTCCTTCAGCACCAGGCTGCCCCCCCGTGCTGCTTCATGGACCGGCTCCGCAGACAGCAGACAGCAGGATTTCTTGTTTGGCCGGATAGCCTGTCGGATTTAAGGTTCCCCAGTTTAAATAGACTTCATATTCACTTCGTTCATGTTCATGTTCATGTTCACTTACATTTAGCCCAAACTGGGGTACCTTAAATCTGACAAGTTACCCCGATAAGTCAGTAACCTCGCTTCGTAGTACAGGCCACAGGGGGTCCAGTTGAAATTTCTAACTTGAGTTCAAATGGAAGGCAGCATAAGCTATTAGGAGCATAAAGTCAACCACCCTTCTGCATAAGTCCAACAGACATCCAGCTCTGCACTGGAGAACTCTGCTGAAGACTTAGAACATCCTCCGGGTCGTAACATGGGTCATGCTACAAATCCTAAACAAATTTAAAAACTAAACTAATTTCAGCAAACCCAAAAATCAAAGATGAATAGGACAAAATTCCTCTGTGCTTGCTGGGGTCTCAGAAAGGTTTGAGAAACAGTCACATACAGTTATTGCACAGTTAATTAATAATGAAGAAATGAAAAAGCTGATAACATTCCACCCAGGGAGTGCCCAAATATTAATGTTAAAAATATGGATAAAATAAAACTAGCTAAATTCTTGGTACTGTATGGATAACAAATTTAACAAAAAAATGTGCAGTATTGTGGTTTTATGATTTTAATTCCAGAGAGTCAAAGATTAATGATCAATACGATGACATGGTTAGAAAAAAAGAAAAAAATATAGGGTAAATAATATTATGGGGAGGGGGTCTGTCTGCAAGAGCATCTGTTATTCAGATATTTGCAAATATCCGCTTTGTTCTTTAATTATTCATACAATCTGCCAATGCTTCACTATAGCTGACTTCCCTCCCAAATGCTTCCTCAGAGACCCCACAGCAAACATTCATAAAGCTGCTGTTTATTGCCTTAACTGAAGGTATTATCATATTTCCCAAAGTTCTATGCTCCGATATTAATGTAGATTAAGCATCTTTCTCTCTTTCTGTTCCTCTTGCTCTCATTTTATGTAGGTTCAAACACTTTTATCTGGATGACGCATAAAATGATTGTGATCCCACCCCCCCACAGTCGGCTCGGCCTCTCAGCTTCCATTCAGTGTCCCTCTGCGCTGATGCTTCTCATCCAAGCCATGTGAAACCTGCTTGTTTCTGTGAGAATGTAGCCAATGGGTTTTCTCACATGCTTTAGACTATATATTTTATATTA
The DNA here is from genome assembly GCA_025773925.1 of Cryptomyrus ogoouensis. NCBI lineage: Eukaryota > Metazoa > Chordata > Actinopteri > Osteoglossiformes > Mormyridae > Cryptomyrus > Cryptomyrus ogoouensis. Next base: position 14,748,986 of record JAOYFF010000002.1, read on the forward strand.
TCTTGTGGGTTACCTTTTAAAATTATACATATCTGAATATCTGTTTTCATGGACACAAATTTTCCCCTCCATGAATTGCCTCTTTACTGTGGTAGAGGGGTTTGTGTGCCTCTCTGATGCTAGCAGCTCTGTAGTTGGGGGCAGTTGCCCCCACTAATGTCTCCCAAGGCAAATTGGTCCTAGGTGAGCGGCTAGACTAAGTGTGATTCAGAAAACCTTCATGATGAATAATATAATGGACCATGTTACACTGTCCGGATTGGGGGCCTCGGCCTGGAGTGGGAGCTTGAAGATGAGAACACGGTGGTCCTGCCTCCACCCATGGGGCCTGGCCAGGCATAGCCTGAAGGAATAACATGGCTCTGCACTCCTGTGGGCCCATCACCTGCAGGGGGAGTGGGGGTCGCGTATAATGTAGATTGGGTGGTGGTTGAAGGCAGGGGGCTTGATGGACCGATCGTGAGCTACCAAAACTGGCTCTTGGTACATGGAAAGTAACATCTCTGGTGGGAAAGGAGCCTGAGCTGGTGTGGAAGGTGGAGAGATACCAACTAGATGTAGTCGTGCTCACCAGACTCAGTTGTGAAAGGAGTTTGGTGAGGTCATGGAGAAGGTCTTTTGCTCGGCCTTGAAAAGATTCTGGTAAAATATCAGGTGACTCAGGAGGAGGAAGCAGGGCTTTCTTGATGTTGTTGAGCTGTCTTGGCTGACTCACCTCTTCACCATTGCAGCGAGGCTGGTGACAGTGCCTTTGGGCTGGCAGACTGGGGTAGTGGTCCTAATCTTTAAGCAAGGGTGACCGGAGGATGTGTCCCATCTTCATAAGAATACAAAAGATTTACAAACGAGAGGGGGCCTTCCGGCCCATCAAGCTCATTTGGGGATCAAACTCCTCAGCCTTCCTATGAAGGTACATGCCAAGGTACAGAGGGGAGGGACCGCCCATTGGTCGAACCTCAGATCCAGAAGGAACAATGTGGATTCCGTACTGGCTGCAGAACACTGGACCAACTCTTCACCTTCACAAGGATACTGGAGGGTTCATGGGAGTTGCCTAACCAGTCTACCTCCAGGGAGGTCTGGACATCCCTGCTTTGACTGATATTCCTGCGATAAATAGCAGATAATGGATGGATGGATGGACAAATGGACATTTTCTTTCCATCATCGCACACAAATGACCTCTTCCACCCAAAGTAAGTTGTCTGTTAATGATGTGTTCTGTTAATAAATAATTTATGATTTGTCCTTTTAATTATTGAAAAATGCAGATAAAAGTCTTGGGAGAGTCATTCATATTCGGATAATCATGGAGTGCACTGTGAGTTTCTGGTCGCTGTTACGTCTGTTTCACCCAGCACTGGATTAAGATCAAAGGTCCCTGACATGGTAAATACTGAGCAGTGAGTGTTACTTGGGGCTCCGTCTTGATGCACTAGGAGCACCAACAGTTGCTCTCTTTATGGTTTAGTGCGGATGCTGCTACTTTGGTACTTTGGTACTATGGTACTTTGGTACTTTGGTTTGCTCCTCAAACACAGAGGGGTGTGATTAGGACTTGGCATTAATAAGCTGATGTTATATGATGCTCTTTGCAACAAAGGCAAAGTTGTGATACAAGTAAAATAGCCACACTTGTCTCACTTGTTTTAGAACCTCCCATCCAGCCCCAGATACCAGCAGTTTCCTGTCATAATGAGTCCAGTCAAGTCCAGTGGGAAGGATGTGATGGTCCTGTTGAGGTGCTTATCCTCTATGTCATTTTCAAGTTCACAGAAATCTGTGCTTCTCGACCTGGTTTCATTACTTAAGAGTAAGAAGAATCCTTAAGGGTAGGATTTGCAAGAGAGTTCGGCTTATTGTCCAGTGCGTTACATTGGCAGCAGCTAACCAGTCCATATGCCTTGATATATTAATGACAAAATTAGTTAATGAGCTATTACTATTATTTTGAAATAATACTGAGGATGTGTTCTTGTAAATCCAGTTAGGGTTTGAATATTTTTTTCCAACTTCACAATGATTAAGGAAAAGATCTTTATTCAGCAGTGATGATGTAATGAGAGTCTGCCTGGTCCAGAAATGGCATAAAGCTTACAAATCTGGGACAGGTTCCCCCTCTGTTGTGTAGCTCTAGTCCCTCGTGTGTTTTTCTTGCATCTTGAGCTGCTTGCGTAGCTCAATGGTTTGAGCATGTGGTCCTGAAACTGAAACACTCTAGTGGGGAGTTTGAGGCTGACCTGTTCAGTGTGTTTTTTGGTCTTCTGTTTTTCCCCTAGCGGTTGTTTTAGTACTCTCCTTCCCTCTTTTGGTTTGCCCTGCTTGTGTCCTGTTTGATTTTGGTCATAGTCTTTCAGCCTCTGTGAGATGTTCCTTAGGTTCTAGTGCTGTGTGGCTAATGTTTCCTAGTTTTGGTGTTAGAGTTCCCTTGTTCACTGCTCATTTATTGTAGTTCATTCCACCTGCTGCCTGTTTCCCTGCTCCTTTGTTGATTGGTTGATGTTGTGATTATCCTCACCTGTCCTTTGTTAGTCCTCGTTACCTTTGTATTTAAGTACTTGCTCTCTTTTTGATCCTAGCTGAATTATTGTATTTGTTAGGTTTCTAATTACCCCACGTCTGGTTCCCTGTGTATATGCTGTGGCTTCTTTGGTTCTGATTGCTCCTGTCTTGTTCTGAACCCCTTGCAGTCCCTTTTATTTATGCTTTTCCGTATTTTGTTCTCTTTTCATAAGCAGCCCATTTTGTGTTGGAGACAGGCTGTAGATTGTCACCTTTTTTCTTCCTGTGCTGTGCCTATAACAGCTTCACCATACCAAGACATTTTGGACAATTCTATGCTTCCAACTTTGTGGGAACAGTTTGGGAAAGGCCGGCCTATTCTGTTCCAGCGTGACTGTGCTTTAGTGCACAAAGCAAGGTCCATAATGATATGGTTAGGTGACTTTGGTGTAGAAGCACTTGACTGGCTGGCATAGAGCCCTGACCTCAACCACATCAAACACCCATAAGATGAACTAGAATAGAGATTGCAAACCAGGTCTTCACATCGAACGTCGGTGCCTGACCTCAGAAGTGTCCTTCTGGATAAATGGGCAAAAATTCCCACAGACGCACTGCAAAATCTTACGGAAAACCTTCCCAGAGGAGTGCCAGCTGTTATAGCTGCAATGAGGGAACCAACTCCATACTGATGCCCATGGGGTTACAATGGGATACCATAGAAGTTCCTGTAGGTGTAATGGCCAGGTGTCCCAATGCTTTAGTCCATATAGAGTATGTATGTATATTTGTAATTACCAGGGGTGCAAAGATTCTCCAAATCCATGATTTGGTTCCTAGCTAGTTTTTTAGGAGTGGGGGGGATGAAAAGAATTCTGTGTTTTATTTTTCATGTGCTGCTGAGATTATGTCTTCTGATATGCACTTGCATGTTTGACGTGTTGGGGCTCAGTCTTGATGCTCTAGGAGCATTCAGGTTTTTTGAAGCATGCCATATTGTGTGCGTTTTGTCTATGACACGATTACTGTCCGTATACTCCACTGGATAGCCTAATGTTCCAACACTGCTGACTTGAATATGTCTGCAACCTCACAGATATTATCCATCTTCAGTGTTTGAGATGTTATCACTCAATCATGATTGGACCAAAATAGTCACATGACCCATGCAGTTGGAAGACAAAATCAGAGTAATACTTACAAAGTATGCAGCTTGCCCTAACTGTAAATAGAATAATATCATGATTTACATGTTTGTTAACTGATGACAATGAGTTTTGTAACATTAGTAGCATGAGAGCTCACAGGCTGCATCTGCCCATGTGGCAGCGGGGGCGGGGGTGTGGATGTCCCGGTTCCGTCCACATCGTGAATGGCTGCATGGTGGTATCAGTCTGGGTTTCAGAAACGTTACACCTGTAGTGTTTACTATAAAAAGCAAGTGTGTCCTGTTGGCTGGGGGGGGGTCTTGTGGATTTGTTTGTGTCCCTGGAAGAACACAAACACTGTACCCCTTCCCTCCACTGTAAGCTGCTTTAGATAAAAGTGTCAGATAAATGAACAAAATGTAAATTCATAAAGTCTATTGTGTCACAAGAACACAAAGAAGAAAATGCTCTTCTGAATGCAGTCCTTTTACCCCCGCATGCTCTTCCTCGTTCCGCTAGCGTGGTAATGGCGGGTTTCTTTTCTGTCCTTCGCAACCCCAAGATGACGGCGGTCACGGGGACACACAGCCCTGCTCAGACAGTGAATAAGAACATAGCTGACAAAAGCAGCTCACCGTGACGACAGGGTACCTGTCCCCAAGGCCCACGCTGCAGTGCCTGCACGCTCAAATACTCTATTTTATTCATGTTATTATTATGTATCAACACATTTTTCAATTCCAGCAAACCCCCCCGGACCCCTCTGATCTAGGAGTCCCGTCTTTGCCACCAGGAGGCCTGATGCTCAGATCTGGCCACAGATAAGGAGACAGATGATTTAGTAGAGCAGGTGACAAAGGTGCTGAGCTCCTCTCAGAAGCGAGTGGGTTGGCCGCTCCTGCAGAATTAGCGTGTATCGAGAGCGTCTCCAAGCTCTGATCTGTATCTTTGGCATTGTGTGCTACATAAGCAGGTCTCTGTGAGGATACATGGCCATTCATGTTGCGGGGCTTAAGCAGGGAAATACCTGAATTCATGGATCGCACACACACACATTACGGACAATTAAGGGTAGCTAGATGTCCTAGCAGCTATTATTGGGATGATACCCATCCCATATTCAGGGGTCTCCACACATACAGAAAGGGGTGGGACTCAGCCCAAGAGCTGAAGGTACGAAGCTGTAGTGTGTTCTACCACGCCTTTTATATGTGTCTCAGAAATGCATTGCTTATAAGTAAGGTACACTTCAAATTGCATTTTTGTCTTACGGTATTGCACCTTCATTCATACTCTATTTTTGATCTCTGTTTTGTGTTTAATTCCCGTTTACCAGAAGGGCATGCATAGTAAACTTTCATTGTATTGAATAAACTTTTGAATCTTGAAAATAATATCCATCCGTGCTTTATACTCAGTTGTCTACATATATGTGAGTGTGTGTGTTATGCCTGCCACAGACCACCATGCTCAGACCAGAAATAATGAGGACTGTCCCTATGACCCTGCACCAGCCCAGAAGAACCGCGTCCAGGCTCTCTATAATGAGAGCTCTCAGCCTTGCCCACAAGGTGCTTCCCTGGGAAACTCGTGCAATGATGTCTGGAGTCTCTTGGTCAGATTTCTGGTTTCACTCTCCAAGTTTCACAGAATTTAATTTTTAAGTTTTAGTTTGTTGGATTCTTCCATTCTAATTTGTAGTCCATTGGAGATTCATTTCTTAGTTCACAGGTAACAAAAGTCCTCCTGGTTCAGGTTTCCCAGTTCCTGTATAATGGTTCCCATCTACTGCCTGATCAGTTCCCATATTCACCAATCCCCTGCGCTTGAGTCCTTTCTCACACATCTTGATCTGGAGCATCACTGGCTGTATTTCTTATTAAAAATTTGAGAAAAAAAGCCATAAAATGCATCCAGCTTAAGAACATTATGATCATTCCCAGCAAATAATATGGACTATCTAGTATAAGGCCTCGAGGTGTACGTGCCATCCGGGTCACTAAAAGGCCTCGAGGTGTACGTGCCGTCCGGCTCAGTACAAGGCCCCGAGGCGTACGTGCCGTCCGGCTCAGTATAAGGCCTCGAGGTGTACGTGTTGTCTGGCTCAGTATAAGGCGTCGGGGTGTACGGGCCGTCCAGCTCAGTATAAGACCTCTGTGCGCATGTACCGTCTGGCTCAGTATAAGGCCTCAGCACATACATACCATCCAGCTCAGCATAAGGCCTCAGGCCATATGTACTGTCTGACTCATTATAACGTGTCGGCAGGTACGTACCGTCCCGCTCTGTATTAGACCTCAGCAGGTATGTACCATCCAGCTCAGTATAAGGTCTCAACAGATATTTACCATCCGGCTCAGTATAAGACCTCAGCAGGTATGTACCATCCGGTTCAGTATAAGGCCTCAGCAGGTCTGTACCATCCGGCTCAGTATAAGGCCTCAGCAGGTCTGTACCATCCGGTTCAGTATAAGTCCTCAGCAGGTATGTACCATCCGGCTCAGTATAAGGTCTCAACAGATATTTACCATCCGGCTCAGTATAAGACCTCAGCAGGTATGTACCATCCGGCTCAGTATAAGGCCTCAGCAGGTCTGTACCATCCGGCTCAGTATAAGGCCTCAGCAGGTCTGTACCATCCGGTTCAGT
>JAOYFF010000002.1:14761119-14772734 GCA_025773925.1 Cryptomyrus ogoouensis
AACAAATTTGAGGAAGCACTTCTTTACACAGCGTGTAGTTAGAGTATGGAATAGTCTTCCTGCTAGTGTAGCGGAAGTTAAAACCATGGGTTCCTTTAAATCAGAGCTAGATCAGATTTTAACAACTCTGAGCTATTAGTTGAGTTCTCCCCAAAGGAGCTTGATGGGCCGAATGGCCTCCTCACGTTTGTAAATTTCTTATGTTCTTATGTTCTTATGTTGTTACAATGAGCAGTGCAACACAAACTAAAACAAAATAGGAATGCAGGTAAAATCAGCTTCGTTTTCGTTTTTAACCACCCAATTTGCACTGTGGTTGTGGGTTGCAATTAACATCATGCCGTACCGCCCACAGGAACCTAAGGCCGTCGTCCGCCATATTGGTGCATCTGGTCGAGGTCCTCTTATATACTGTTTTTCCGCGTTCGTCAAGGTTGTGTGTGCTGTTTTCGACCGGACTAACAACGGTATTCGCGACAAAGGTAAGGGATTCTTTAGGATTCCAAAAAATTGTAAGTAACCGTGATCCAGAGAGGCGAGATTACGTTTTATCTTCTGAGCAACGCTGCACATTTTCTCCATTCTCTCTGTCTCTCAGAGTATATTTACATGCACAGGTAATGACTACACCATTTAATAGGACTGCTGTCCTTGTGCCAGTGTACATGCATAGGAGGGGAATCGATTTAGTGAGCGAAGTCTGTCCCACTCTGCTACAATAGGTGGCGATATGGCTCCTTTCAACTAATTAGTTTCGGGGTTTTTCCGATTAACGTATAGAGCGCATAGGCCACTGAGTCCGATTCAGCGTATACATGCAGCAGTAAATCGTCTCCCAATCGTTTTATCTGGGTGTCTTAGTCCGACTTCCAGAAATTCGATTTAGTATGATTTCAGTCGGGCTAACACGTTTACATGTACTTTACAAGTCCGGTTTTAGTCGGACTAACACAGTAATTCGATTTTCTTAGTCTGCAAGTAAACATACGGACAGACAAGGGCATATGTGCTGTGCAGTGGTTATATAAATGAAAATGCACTCCATTATGTAAATTTTCTGTTAAAATATTAAAAAATGCTAAATGGGCAGCTTTGTTTAATGGCTTGCCATTCGATTTATGTTTATTAATTATGCTTATTTCTTATTCCTCCTTATTCCTATACCTGTTGTCACGGTTAAAACAACTACCGGCATTGCATTTTACTGTTAGTATCTTTCACACATTCAGTGTTGAATTAAATGTTATTGAATTATGTTACTGAATCATTTTATACCTGGTTTGATCAGTTGCTAGGCGAGCTTCTTGATAAAAAATGGCAGTCCATTCAAGGGGTGGCGCTGTCTGACCCGACAAAGCCGTATGCACATGGGCTTGAAGAATGGACCACCTATAACACTGAACTCCAGTGTAGTTTATCATGCAGTCTAAATTATTCTCAAAGCTCTGACTTGTAAAATATGCTAGGACAAAAATACAATGTCCCTCTTTCCCAGGCGCGTTTTTTCCTTTTCACACCACCCATCGCTGAAAACATAGGGAGCATTTTGCATTCTTCAGAGTCGGGCACTTACCCACACAGGCCTGCCATAGATGTCCTGACCTCGAAATACACTTTTTGCTTTCGTTGTTAAATTGTTTCCTGTTTTGTGAGCCTGGCCTGACTCAATAGCGAGCCTCCCAACTGCATGCCTTGTCTTCCCCAGCTAGTCATTCATCTGTATCGATTTTACCATCGATTGCCTCCCTGACCAGCCCCCTTTCTCAGGGAAATAAAAGGGTCAGCGATCAGTGCAGTGCATCCACTGTTCATTAATGACAATATGAAAAGCAGCCTCTGGTTCTGCCTTGTCACAGCATATTGGTTCCCTTGCTAGGAAGCAAGTGCTTTTCACCATTACTGGGCACAATGCAAACCTGTTCACACCCTACAGGTCCCGCTTCCCTCTCCTCTTGCTCTGTGACCAACAGACGTCACATTCTTCTTTCTTATTTATGGCTGAAAAGAGCCTGTGGATTACATCCCACTGCACAGCATGGCGCGGGGCAGCCGGCGGACACAGCGCCTCCCACCTGTTCTCATTGTTTTGTTGCAGGGTTGAAGGGGTGATATTTACAGGTTGTGTGACTGGCAGGATAGCAGGAATAGTGATGAGGTCTGGCAAGGCCGCCTCGCATCAGAGCGTCCATGAGGGACTGTACCTACAGTCTGCAACAGATGCCTCCGTGAGTTATTTCTTACCAATCCACCACTGTCACCTTTACTGTTTAATGTACTTTAACATGAACTATATTTATCTTGCACTTCTTCTTGCTATTTTCCTGTTATTTTACAAAAAGATCAACCATGCATTAGTGAGAACATGTCGCCCTCTAGTGGTTACGCTTTATTTTACAGTCTTCTAGAATGCTTTGGCACCTTTCATGAAACATATTTAACATTTTTATGAGCATAAGAGCATTTCTAAGCACAGTTCATGCATATAGCACAGCACTATGGTTTGTCATAACAGGGAATAATTCCACCATTGAGAATTAGTCAGTGCCATCAAAATGAAAAGTACAATCAGCATTGTTTTACAGTTTTTCTTGATTACTTTGTGGCATTTCTCAAATGGCAATTGACATTTGCCAAACAACAAGTGAAATCCCCGGACCACGATATCACTTCTGCACAGCAGAACATAATTTCTCATTGCTACACAAATTTTCAAATGTGGGTTGTACAATTTTCATCATTTGGCACTATTTTCAGTTGCTTTAGTCTTGTTGGTCAAAATAGATTATGTAGTTTCCCATGGTAATAAATTTACAGCAAAAACTGTATATGTGTGTGATCATCATGTTAGTCACCACATGCAGAACAGTTAACCAAGCTTTGAGAATGATGTAAAAATGCATCCCATAAACTGCAATGATACAGCATTGCTGTGTTTTTGTTTCTCGCAGTAACATGGTTTTGTTTTCAGTTTGTTTTGTTTTGCCTTGTTGCTGTTTTCGTGTTATACAGTGCTGTGTGACTTTTTTGTTTGCTATTGTACTGTGACCTGAGATCTGGAGTTACATGTGCATTCGAGTGCTTCCTCTTGCCAGTGAACTGTACGTACTGTAATGTAGAGCCTTGCAGTGTTGAGACTGGTGTCTCTGACATGAATAAGTATCAGTTTGTAGAATGATCAGTCAGTGACCATGAGAAAGTGGGAACCAACCATCACTTAGAATAGTGCACTGACATACAGACAATGTATCTAAGCATCTCATGGTTAAAACGATGCTGATTGTACTTTTCATTTTGATGGCACTGACTAATTCATTGGTGGAATTATTGCTTTTGAGACATGAGTTGATTATTTTTGGTAAGTTATAGTCTTTTCCAGCTAAACCATTGTGTTATGCTGTATGAATTAACTATTCTTATAAATGCTCTTATAGTCCTGAGAATGTTAAGTATGTTTCATGAAAGCAATCGAGAATGATTATGTTTCTACATGACACAATATTTAATAAGTAATAGAAAAATCAGTAATTTTGTCTGTGAAATTGTTCTAAATCTAAAATAGTAATAACTACCTTTCACATGCACAAATTTTCCAGAAACTTCTCTACTTAGGGAATATATAAGCTGTGTTAATAGATGCAAAATGTGGATCGTTATCAACTCGTTCAAAGGTTATTTAATCGAACAAAAACTGTGCAAAAGCAGAGCTGGGAACCATTGCTCTACCTGACAAAACCAGCTGGTAGGACAAATGGTGCAAATGGTGCGCTGCTCTAACCAGACTTGAATGACCCATTATGAAGCTAATAACAGCCTGCAGCACATTTGTGCTAAACTATCAAGCAGTTAACTTTAACCTCTTGGCACTGGTTGACCACACACTCTAACCTAGTTCAGTGGAACTTGTGCAGCACTTGTGAAATACTCATGTATAATGCATTTAAAAAAAAAAAAAACGCTCGCCTGTTTCCTGTCTCAGTATCACTATAGGAAACACAATCTTTGTTATCAGTCCGTTATTAACTGGACACGACAGGGTGTTTAATGTAAATGGCATTCATGCTCGTTAGAGGAAGAGGGCCACCTTTTAGGGACGAAGAATGTCCACCAATATCACACTCATCCTCATAGGAAAACTGTTCTCAGTGACTCATGGACATCGTGAGGCTGGAAAAGGCAGAGAGTGAAAACCACGATCCCAGCTGCTAATGCCTACATGCCACTGGTGACTTCTGCTTGCTGCCATTATCTAAAACCAGAGGAATTAGTAGGCAACTGGGAACAGGATGACCTACCTTGATTTAATTTCAGCATAAATGTATTTAGTAAGTGAGAAAAAAATAAAAAACAAAACATCGGACACTCCTGAAAATGAAAGAAAAAGACATGCAAAGATAATCAGCATTCTGTGCATGAAAAGGAGGTTTCGCTGAGGCTCTGAGGGAGGCTCTTCCATGAGCACCACCATGCTGAGGCTCTGAGGGAGGCTCTTCCATGAGCACCACCATGCTGAGGCTCTGAGGGAGGCTCTTCCATGAGCACCACCATGCTGAGGCTCTGAGGGAGGCTCTTCATGAGCACCACCATGCTGAGGCTCTGAGGGAGGCTCTTCCATGGGCACCACTATGGCTGTTTCTCCCTCATGCCACCCTGTTTTATTGTCAAAATGCAGCTGTTCATACTTCTTTAATTAGTTCAGACATATAACCACAACCTAGTAAGATTCCCCATGTCAGGTGTTCACCCCAAAATAGTTTCAGAGGAGCAAAACATTAAACAAGAACACATCTTACAGAAAACAGTCATTTTAAAACGTTTTGCTTAATTTCTTTTAAAAAAAGCCAAAAAAAAAAGTTTTTTGCCAGTACCAGTTGCGCAAAGCCTTCTGGCTGTTCCTGTGACATACCGCAGGCCAGGCTGTACGTAACAGTGGTGGCACAAGAGCAGGATGATAGTCAAAAACACAGAAGCCAGATGTCTGTTATTAACCTGGGACCACATACTGGTGCAGCAATTTGTTTACTGCCCTCTACAGGAGAGACCAGGCAATTCACTTCCTGATCTAAATTTTTTTATGCAGTATAAATTTTATCAGTCTAAAACCTTGAAAAACACGCCGCAAAAACATTTTACAATGCCTCATTTTAAAGATTATGACACTGATGTACAAGAGAGACAAGTATTACAGGGTTTGATCTGGATTGCATTTGTGTAAGCCAGACACTCAGAGATGTGATTAAATGTGGGCTCACTTGAGTAACAGACGAGCATCTTAGGAGCTAACGTGTCCGATTCTGCACACATCCTATGTCTGGGATAAGTACTCCAGTACGATGCGGAGGTGGCCAAGGCGATCCTTCAGTGATGTGAGGGACAGAACATTGGTCTTATAGGTTGGGTCCAGCTGCAGGACTGACAGCAGCCACCAGCACCAGGCAGGCCCATCAGAAGATGCCTGTGATGGTCCCGGAGACACACCAGGAACATGCAGGAAGGAGAACAATGCTTTTAGGTCAAGGGTGCCAACATGAGGAGGGTGGACAGTACTGAGGGATAGCGGCCAGTGGGCCGGAAACGGAGCAACCAGGTCTACTGGTGCAGAATATTATTAATTGAACATCATGACAAGGTACTTCCTGTAAAAGGCTCATTACGGGTAGGGGGGCCCCAATTAGGGATGAAGAATATCCTCCAATATCACAGTCATCCTCAAGGGAAAACTGTCATCCATCATGCTCTCATCTGTTTGTGCCTGTGTTGGGGGTTTGGCTTTAAAGAGCAGAGTGCAAACACCCTACAGTCCTTTAGCTTCACAAACACTGCCCCCTACTGGCAGGCTGTAAAGCCCTGTACTTCATGCCATATCGAACTGCCAAAAGCCAGAGACACCCTTCTGTGAGCTCACCTGGATGTCGTGCTCCCTCTCTGGCATTGGCCCGTACTGCCTGCGGATCTGCATCTGCTCCGGCACCCCCAGCCCCCGGTACCAGTCTTGGGTCTGCTGGTACACGCTGTCATGAAGACTCTGCAGCACCTGCAGATCTGCACCCTCCACCTTTGAGAGGAGGCCAAAGTCCAGACACACAAAGAGGCAGGACTCCCATTAAAGCCAGTGCACACACAAGCACCTTGTCTATCTCCATCACCTGTAGAAATGTATAGGTAGGGTAAAGGGAGGCACATCCACTTTGGGTGCGACATCTAGCACGGTGCTAACCTTCTGATCTTCTAGGTATTCGATGTCCGCAGTGTGGTAGCCATCCCTCTTCCCCCTGCTCAGTACCCGGAAGCGACTGCCCCCAACTGTGTCCACATAGGACCGCCCGTCCGGAAGGGGGTCCAGGCCCAGGATCTCTAGGATACAGCCGCAGTCGGCAAACCTGCAGGTGCATGAGAAACGGGCATGTCACCGTGGTGATGGCGTCACATGCCACGCCCATCCGTGTAATCCAACGGGACACTTAACCCCTCACTGGAATCATAGGTGCACATGCCAAACCGTCTGGTTCCTGTCTCCATACAGCGGCGCATCATGAGCCGGTAACGGGGTTCGAAGACGTGGAGGGGACACGGCATTCTGGGAAAAGCCAGCGTACACACGAAGATGGGAACGTCCCTGGTCAGACTGGAAGGCAGCAGCGAGGTATATAACCATTAAATTGGCTTAATTATATATTTACATAATATTAATTATATATAGTGTATGATCTACATTATACGTACAGGTAGTTCTCGATTTTATGAGCTAATTCGTTCCAAATTATTGCTCGTTAATCGGGAACTCAGAAAGCGGGAGGTACTTTCCCATGGAAATGATATAAAAATTATGACTCTGGCTCCAGCCAGAAATTTTTTAGCACAAATGTTTGCTAAATAAACAAAGGAAAAACAAATGTATTATTAGAATTAGCATTTAATCAAAAACATACGCACGTTTAAACGAACAAAACATCCTTGGAGAAAATCAAAAACCACATCTTTGTTAAAACTGTAACATTCAGTCAGTTTTGGTCACTGATTTTCAGCAGACGGGGTGGTTTTTTCTGAGCTGGTGGAGATCGCGCACAAACAGTGCGGAAAATGAACCTGGTGTATTAACGGCATCAGGTTGGGTCATGAAAGGAAGCGGTACAAATTGGGCACCATCGTAAAATATGCCGTAAAATGTAAGGCTAAGCATGCACAGTGCGAGGTACAAATCGGACCTCACGGTTATCTGAAAACTCTTGACCTACAGACAGCGCTTCTGTGCAGCACATATTGAGCTACATGCAAATTTTTTAAAATTATGAAAAATTTAATCATAATTTTTGCCCTAGAAAATTCTTATAAAGATAACTTGTAGATCAGGAGCTCAGAAAGTGAGAACTGCCTGTACATTATATATAAAGAATATTTATAATGTACGATGTATTCGTAGCAAGTGCTTCAAAAGGAAAAACAAGTTGGTTATATAATGAGAAAGAGAAATAACACATGAACGTTAGAGAAATGCGTTCCGAACATCAGAAGGATGAGTATTGCCTCATCATTCTTAGAACCAGGTTGATGCTGTCTTCTGATTGGCTGAAGGCCTGTCAGCCCATGACAAGGCACTCACTCAGAGAGCTCGACGATCTCCGCCTCGTGCACCCGCTTCCTGTCCTCCAGCTGCCGGGGGAAGAGGCGGGACATGGTGTCTTGCAGCACAGCTGTCAGGCTGTACTTTCTGTTTTTGAGGTACTGACAGGGCAGAGGGACAGACAGAGAAAAGGGTAGAGCCTTGGTCAACAGGGATGGAAACTGGGAAAGGGTAGCACTGAGTGGTTTGATGAAACACTATGAATGCTGTTAATGTCTTGCAGCAGTTTGTTGCTGCATGGTATAGTCTGCTGAATGTACTGCAGTGTTCCACGATGTCCACTTGTGTCATGGAGTGAGAGCTTCAGCGAACAAACACAGCAGATTATCAGGGTACCTCGTGTAAAGACTGCTTGCAGAGGGGACAACGCAGGTTGTGGTCCAGGCTTCTCTCTATGCAGTTTTTACAGAAAGTATGTCCACAAGGGGTGGTGACAGGCTCATGGAACAACCTGCGGGTAGAAAGTGGCCACAGGGACGTGTAAAATCACAGCGACGGCTGCAGCAGAGACCGGAATAATGGTGTTTCAGGCAATGCTTCGAACGACACATCCATTACAGCACACGTCTCTGACAACACCTCTTCTACGAACCTGATGCAAAGAGGACATTCAAAGTCTGCCACGCTGAGAATGCTGTGGAGCAGGTCTCTCTCCTGTCCCGTTTGGTCCTGGGATGCTGAGGGAGATGGGAGACAGTCACCTCCTCTGAAGAATGATGTATCCCTATCGGCAGAAGCATGTAACAGCCGGCCATGCATAACCATGACTGTGGGTCTGCACATGCAAGACGGAGAACAATTATGTGAGGAGTCAGTGGGGCAGGCATGCATGTGGAGTTAAGAATCTCTGCACACGTCCGGAAGGTTGTCGGTTCAAATCCCATGGCTGGCAGAGCAGTGATATCACCATTGAGCCCTTAAGCCAAAAGCAGCTCCAGAGATGCGGGATTAATGGCTGCTCCTGCGTGCTCTGCCCAGGCTTTGCTCTCACCTGCACATGTGTGACCGTGTGTCTTACAGAGAGCATGATGGGTATAAGTGAAAAGAATCAAAGTTTTCCTACAAACTGCTTACCACCATTCAAAGCTCACATTTGCAAGAGATCCTTGAGCATTGGCCACTAACAGCCACCACACAAACTATTAAACAAACTCATTCCTTCCTTAGGAGATGTAGAAGCAGCATGTTCTGCGAACAGGCTAGACAGCTACAATACTAATGTTATATGTAACCATGAATCAATCTTAGCTCAGGGTTTCCAGGAAAAGAAAGCAAATCATGGACAGGAAGTCTAGCATAACGTTTCCCTAAGCTGACCAGTTTGCTCAGCACAAACCTCCACAGATCGGGGTGGGGGGTCACCCCTGATCACATGTACTCACACAAATGGCAATCTTTCTATCTCTCGTATCCACCATGCAGAAGACATCCACTTACCCTTTCTCAGCCTGTCATCGCTCCTCCTCGGTAGTCCCTCGTCATCCTCAGTGGCAGGGAGGAAGGCCCCAGCCTGGCTGAGGCAGCACTCGGAGCGGAAGGTCCTCTTCGCGGGACGTGCGGCCTGGTGCTGGGAGGGTATGGGATGCTCGGAAAGTGAGGCCTCTGCTCAGAGAGTAGCACACACAGGCAGGAAAGGCAAGGCACCTCACCTGATCCTGCTCTTCATCTGGACAGAGCCCGGGCGCGTCCCCGGAGGCGGGCCCTACGGAGCTGCTGGCGGCACAGGGCCTGTGGATGTGCTCTGAAACCACCTGCAGGAGTTGGGGAACCTCCTCTGGGACCCTCACTCCCTCTGCCTCCAAAATCTGGCCAAGAAAGAAGTGATGACCAGACAGGACCCACTATATCACCTATAGACAGGAGGGGGGAGGAGCTGAAATCCATGAGCCGCCAGTCACATGACTCTGGGTGACAAGCAATGAGGTCACCAACGGGAAGCGCTTGACAGGGCATGGCAGCTCCACCCCCAAAGCTCTCACAGGACTAATTACTGCAGAATTATTAAGTCTTAATAACTTTAAATGATCCTGGGGCTGAAAGACATTGTTATTATAATGTGCTGTCTGCCAAATTCTTCATTAGATACTAAACTCTTAGAAACACTCTGTGCTTGGTTCTGCACAAGAGTAGTTAGTTCAGCTGGGACTATGGACATATTTCCAGATATAGGGATGCAAATCTCACGTTCTTGATCTGGTCCTTGGCCAGGAAAAAATCAGTCTGCAGCTGGAGGCATCGATGGTAATGAACCAAGGCTTCCCTTTGTCTTCCCATATCTGCCAGGATGTTCCCTTTCCTGAAGAATCCCTGCACAGAAGTCAGGGCCAATCGCACTGCATTATTCTGGGTGGGCGGTAGACTTGCTACCACAGGGAAAGCCATGACCTATGTGGATTGCTGCTGGTTAAACTGGCCTGGTTAAGCACCCATCTCACCTCACTCCAGGTAGGGTGCAAACGGCAGACATCATCCAGGTCCTGCAGGGCATCTGGCAGCCGCTGCAGACCCACAGAGGCTTCCGCACGCAGTACCTTCAGGCCAATGTCGTGTGAGGCTGCACAAGGCGTGTGTGTGTCGTGGGGGGGGGGACCACAGGAGAGACAGTGGAAATATGACATGGAGCTATAAGTAATCTAGCTGTAAGTATCAAAATTCCAGGGGCAGCAGTGTGGGGTCACCACTGGGCCCCTGAGCAAGGCCCTTAACCCCCAAGTGGGGCCCCCAAGCAAGGCCCTTAACCCCCCCCCCCCAAGTGGGGCCCCCAAGCAAGGCCTTTAACCCCCAAATGGGGCCCTTAACCCCCAAGTGGGGCCCCCAATCAAGGCCCTTAACCCCCAAGCACCCCAGGGACCCCTCTTTCTCAAAAATGAGATCCTAAATAAATAAAATATAACGAATGTAAATATCATATTCAGATCCATT
Organism: Cryptomyrus ogoouensis; assembly: GCA_025773925.1. Lineage (NCBI taxonomy): Eukaryota > Metazoa > Chordata > Actinopteri > Osteoglossiformes > Mormyridae > Cryptomyrus > Cryptomyrus ogoouensis. The sequence continues at coordinate 14,771,660 of JAOYFF010000002.1, forward strand.
TTGAGTACAGCATACATCTTGAACTGTATGCACATTTGAGAGCCTCCCCAAAATGGAGCTTGCAGATTCTTCAAATGTAAATTTGAAGCCTTATTCCTTCATGCCACTGGCAGAGATTGTGCATGTAGGCCTAAGGCGTGCCACTCAGCAGGTCTCCCCTGGAGGAGGACATGATTCTGGGAAGAAGAAGCTGCCGTGATTATCTCCTGCAGGAAACAATACAGGGCAGTGCACCAGAATGACAAGGCAACAAGAGGCACAAGAGGTGAGTGACTCATCAGAATAGCTTTGGTGTCGCTAAGAGTTACACTTGGTTAGGAAAAATACATTTTAAAACATTCAGCCTAGGTTACTGTTGCGACAAATGAGGAAATGAAGATTATGTAAGCCAGAGTGAGAATAGAAAACATTTTGACGAAAATACTAAAAGGACGTCGTCTGCATTTCCATTAAGAGAATATTCAGCATTCTTCATGGAAGTATGTCTGTCTGGACCTCTATGTCTCCATGTTGCCTGAAATAGAACCTGATAAGCCCATATCATCATTTTCCCCATCTAAACCCCACAACAGGCTTGCAAATGGAAAGCTTTAAATCCTGACTGATACTGGGGGTATGTTGAGTACATGCGCTGGCCTTTACCACTGCATCCTAGGTGGTCAGCCATCATTCATGCACCCACTTCCTGCCAGTTCCGTAGAAGCAGGTCAGTTTGCACAAACCTGCAAAACCACTACAGCTGCTTCGTGTAACATCATCTCTAGCCCATCAATCACTACTTTATAAGCTAATTAAAATCCTTCAGTTTGGAAGAAGAGACCAAAATAAATCCTCAATGTCTCCTTCCAAATATAACAGGAGACATTTATACACTATAAACAAAAGCAATTCTCAGTAGTTAGGTGCCGAGGGATTTCACAAGTATGACATCTGTCTAGCAGCAGAGTAATTACTATCATTATTATTAATAATAATTAGTGCTGTCAAACGATAAAAAATTTTAATCAGATTAATCACAGGGTTGTTGTGGATTAATTTCGATTAATCACGATTAAATATCATTCATTTTTAATCT
>JAOYFF010000002.1:14772834-14797989 GCA_025773925.1 Cryptomyrus ogoouensis
CCCGAAATGGGTTGACAGAGACATTTCAGGGATTTTGAGTCATTCTGCGCTGCAGATGGGTTAATTGCGTTAAAAAAATTTTATCAGATTAATCATGATGATGGATTAATCCGCATTAACCCGTTAATTTTGACAGCCCTAATAATAATATTTCAAAAACTTCCCTCTATATGTGACTGTAACCATCGAATGAATACCGGCTTCTTAGAGATACATAGGCTACGACTCTTTTCTGTTGTATCCCTGGACAGGGCGGCATAAACGGAGTTTGATTAATGTTTAGGCGGAGCTGCTTTTCAGTGCTTCCACTTTCCGAGGTCTTTTATCCAACAACAACATTCAATTATGTTGTATATAAGGAATAATGAAACGATAACGAACGAGTGTGGATACAAAATTACATTTTAACCTGTCTTTCGGGAAGATATAAATGCGGACATAAATGCATACGTTTTTTTTTCTTTTATCACACACAAAATATTTTTGTTCAGGAAACAGACGGCGGCAGTTGCGTAAGTACTTCAACTTGTTGACGTCGGACCATTTACCGACCCTTTTACATACCTATCTCCAGTCCATCATCCGCGATCCGCAAAGCTTGCGAATAGTCGCAGGCTTTCAGACGCTCCAGCAAGCATAACTTAAGCTTTGTCTCCTCCGGACAACACTTCTCTATGATCCGACAGAGTAAGACGTTGTTCTTGACATTTCTGATATCCCTCGGCTTCAGCTTATCTTTGCAAACTGGACACTGCGACTGCAGACTGGTCCCTGCGCACCTCCGGCAGAAAGAATGACCGCAGGACACCGTCACGGGTTCGCACATCAGGCATCGGCAAATCGGACACCCCAGCAGATCCATGCCCACTTTCGGAAGTCTGATAAAGTCAATGTCACTTGCTGTTAAAAGAAATGCATTGTGTTAATGAAGGTACTGCTGTACTAAAAAGACACGACTCCAGCTAGGCTACATGTTAGGTAACTGGCAGATCCATATAGCCAATGCTGCAAAAGTGTCCTACCTACATTTCTCAAAAAAGCTTTCTGTCAATTCACCAAGGTTTTCTTGACCTAAAATCCCCCCGGACCCGACCTTTGTCTCGTGATCTCTAGTTATTCATCAACACTAGACCATGTACTGCCAACCATCACTCCAGTTGGTTTCAAAAGTGTTACGCGCTTTCCCTTTATTGTACAAAATAACGAGGCAGTCTCCACTTGCCGTCTTTGGTTGTAAGTCTTCCTTAAGAAGTAATTCAGCATAGATTTACTTGCTTCCACGCTGTGTCATCCATGGAGCTACTTGTGGCCACGGCATATGGCAGTAAAGCCTGGGTTACTGTATGACAGCATCACGTTACACAAAAGACCACGTGGCAGCAACGGGCTCCTCCGGTTGGTCCGTCACTCGGCGTTACACCCTGTTGTGAAACGGGCCATGTGGTGTTTCATAACAAAGATCAGGTGGCAGAGGTGCAGTCTTTCATAATAATGAGGTTAGCATTTACCTAGTTTCAGGCACGCAAAAAAATAAGGAGAGCTTGTAATGGTAACAGGTGTCATGATTTTAAGGACTTGCAATCTTAAACGATGGTTTTTGGTCGCGTGACTAAGTTGTCCCTGAATTCGCCCTAAATTTAACTTGGAAAAAACTTGAAATGTGTTTATATAGGTTCAACGAGTTAAAGGGACACGCGAAATTTTAGTTGAATGCCATGGTCATAAGCCGTATCATATGATAAAATAGTGTATGATCAGAAACAGTTGTTGCAGACTGTACTATCTGATCTGTGTAGTGTTTATAGAAGTGTAGTGTTTATTTTCACCTTATTCACTGAATTTTTCAAATTGACTACCTTCATTAACCTGAGGTGACTAAAATATTTAATGTAATCTCCCTTGAGCACTACTTCATTCAAATCAATGAAACCGATATAATACAAAATAAATATATTTATCTCCAAATATATCCTCCTTATAATGTAGGCTATATTTATTACTTAGAGGTTAACAATTCAAATGCTTAACAGCAACCCCTGTTAAAAATATTTTAACTCACCACTGAAAAGTGTAGCTTGGCTATATATCGGCGCGAAGTGCATTTTGAGCAATTCTTAGATTCACTGTGAAGAATCTGACGAATTATGAATGTCTGTTCGCCAGTGTTATAGTGAAGTTTCAGTTTCAGAAAAAATGGAAACGTGTTATCATAAAACACGTAAAAAATTGTACTTACACAACACACTGCAACTCCTCCCACCAGTGTTGTATAAGATGTTTAGTTACCTAAAGCGTTCATCATCCCTCCCTATTAAAATAGTATGTTCGTTCGTTTTAACCTATTAATTACGAAATATAATAGCTATAACAGCTAGGATAATGATGATTATTACTGCAAGTATTACCAACAACAAAAAGAATAATATGTTTTTGCTAAGCACATTTTAAAGTTTTTGCTAAGGAGGTACTTAAGCAGCTGAAGATATTTGACTTTAGTGAATGCTGTGAATTGGTAATTCCAAAGTACTGGAAAATATTTGGAGCCGCTAATATAGAAATGTTAAACGATGGAGAGAAATTAAATTAAACATTAGTAAGATGTACAAAAAGACATGTAAACAGGTATAGGGCGTCAGCTGTGATGGCCGAGTGGTTAAGGCGTTGGACTTGAAATCCAATGGGGTCTCCCCGCGCAGGTTCGAACCCTGCTCGCAGCGACTTAATTTGGAAATTCAGTTTTTTAAATTTTATTTTTAAACTTAACGTTAGCGTTAAATAATGTTATTTAACATATCGTGGCCAGAAAAGATATAGTTACTCTTCTTATTGTCTGCAGTTTCACACACCCAAGACTACAATAGACTACAATGATGATACTTTCGTTTTCATGTCCAAGGCAATTACAATCCAAGTACAATATAATGAATTTTTTTAAGTTGTGCTCCAATGCTACCTAGTTTATATATCAATAACATATTGCATGTAGGCGCCATATTCATGTGTATGTTTTAATTGTATTGATTTTATAAGTGTCACCTATTTTTTCATGATATACGGTAATTGTCAAGGGCGTAGCTGGGCGATGAACCGGTGAACAGGTGACTTTATTGTAATAAAGGAGGTGAGGAGGGACGATGTATTTTATGTAGTCCGTAGTTGTAATGTTTACACTGAACCGTATTCTTAGTCGTAGTTGTTATAAGTACTGTGGCGATTGTGTTTTACTCTAACTGCGAAGTTGTACCTGGAAGATTTGAATGTGTTGGAATAAAGGAAGAAAATTAAACGGCCATTTGGAGCTTCGTTTTCTTTATTTTATCTGCGCCGCAAATAACTCGTCACCGTCTTGCTCAGTTTGGTTAAGTGGTTCCTAAATATTGCCTATTTTAGTATAATTTGCTTTATCACATATCATGTTTTACTGCTCAATTGAACTAATTTTTTGCCCTCTGCTACTATTATATAACCAAGGGGCCCCACTAGGGGCCACAGAGGCTCCTTCGGCAGGAGGCTATATCGCCGAGGCGCTCCACGCGGCGCCAAATGATCCTGTACTTTTGCACATAACGGTACTCTTTTTACATACTTAATCTTTTTATCCCTTTTCTGTAAACTTGCATTTTACTATTTTGCCTACTATTGTACTAAGTACTAGCATACTTTTTTTTTTCTTGGTGCAGTATGTGGTTCAGTGGGGTTTACAATTAAAACCCATTTTAAACCCAATTTAAAGTGCTTTACAGACATTTCAAACGAAGAAAAAAGAAAAATACAAGAAATGGAAATATGCACAAAAGAAATAAAGCACAAGCATGAAATAAATTAACAAAATAACTTGATTATCATAGGTTATTATATGCAACGGTGAAAAGATGTTTTGAAGTACTAAGATATTCAGTAGCTCTCAGGTTTTCTGCGAGAGAGTTCCAGAGTTTGGTACCACAGTCTCCTCTCTCCTCAGTCGCAATCTGAGTGATACTTTACAATAATGTTTCTTTGGTAGGATGGAGCAAGACGATGTAAATGTTTAATAATTAGCAAAAGAACTGATATGGTTGTTCAAGCTAAGATCACCATCGAAAAGTACTCCCAAATTTCTAACTTGTTGTTCGGCTCTCAGAGACATCGATTCTCAGTACACCAGTATATGCTTCCTCTGTACTTCATTTCCACTCACAAGACCTGTGAGTTTATGTCATCTATGAATTTAAGCAGGTAGTGGATAGAACCATGAACATCAGGAGCTAGAGACACACAGCACAATTTTTTTTTTCCACTCATTACTCAATTTATGGGTGTGTCTGTAAATAATATATATGTATTTTTTGCAAATTGCAGCCTGGTTCTCCCCTGTTTCTCATTAAGGGCTTCTTCCTTGCTTTATGGGACTTCAGTCCTGCTTCTAGGAGCCAGATACAAACTGTCCTAGCAGTGCACTTAATATTTTCCATTCCCTTTGAAGGTCACCTGATAAACCAGGATTTAGCAAAGCAGATTTTTTTTTAAATACAGTGGTCTGTTTTTTTCATGGTTCTAGCTGTGTGTCATCTGCATACTGAAGCAAGCACAATGTATTTACACCCACATCTGGGGATCTGAACCAATCTGACTGTAACAGAAAGGCCAGCCCAGTTGTGCAGCCGGTTCAGCAGAATCTCGTGGTCTATAGTGACAAAGGCAGCACTGAGATCTACAGCAGGAAAAATGGAGAGGTTACCCAAGTCTCCATTTAACCTTAAGTCATTTAGCACTTTGGGAAGAGTCATTTCAGTGCTGTGGCAAACATGAAAGCCAGACTGAAATACTTAATGGAAATCATTAGTGTTAAGATAACCAATCAACTAAAGACAAAAAATATCTAGAAATGAAAGGTTAGAGATTGGATTATAATTACTAAAAATAGTACCATTAATATTACTTTTCTTCAAACAGGCTTTCTATAATAACATCTCAAACATGAGCACCCACAAAAGGCAAATTATTTCATTTAAATTTATTGAAGTTTACACAATGTCAGTTCTTTCAAAAAAAAAAAAAAAAAAAAAAAGTTCAGAATGTTTCCCGTTTCTTGCAAACTTATTCAGGGAATAGAGATGGACTTCAAAAGCAAAAATAACTTATTTTCCATTCTTTTTCCACTTATCATGGAATCCAGCTCATTTCATGGAAAACCTCTCAGGCAGGAGAGCGGGTTGAAAGTGGATGTATGAATCAGGTCATCTCGTCAATGACGCTGCACATGGCTGCATCCTTGTCCCTAACTTTATCCCTTTTGGCAGCTGTTGTGCCCCTGTCCATCTGACCCCCCATTTCGATGGGCTCAGCCTTCAGCCTGGGGGCCCCACCAGCCATAGCACCTCCCATTCCGGCCAAGGATGGCTCCTCGAGCTGAGGGAGGTCATCAGGCAGCGAGGCCAGGCAGCTCTGGATCATCTCCACCACGCGCTCCAGGTGCTTCTGGAAGCGTTCAGCTGTCTCCAGGCGCTGCCTCTTCTGCACCTCCATCATGACACGCAACGTCTCGCGTGCCTGGTGTGGTCGGTACTCGTTGATCAGGTGGTGCATGTGCACGAAAAGCAGCTTCAGGTCCTCCAGCTTCTCTTCACGCTTGATGCTACCTGGGCTTTTGATCAGGATGCTTAATAAGTCAAGGAAATTGACCAGGATAGACATGTTGAGCTTCTTAAGCTCCTTCTTGTGATCAAACTGCATGGGATGCAGGCGTTCGATGCCCTGGCTCTCTAAAGGTCTGATGATGAGTTCATCGCATTGAAACTCGTTTCCAAACATGGTGTACTTTTCACGGACAGGTGGTGGAGGCTTGGGCGCCAGGCCTTTCCGCACGTTGTCATCAGTGTATTCCTTGATGTACTGCATAGGCGGTAACGGCAAAGCGCTCACCTGCTGCGGTTCGCCCATGGTGGAATGCTGAGGATACAAAATTAACGCAATTGCTGTATGTTCCCTCTATGAGCAACATTCACATTTGAGTGATATATACACAGTTATTTAATTTTAGATATATCTAAAATTAGATATCTTACAAACACTGGGCTTTTATTACGTTACTTCTTGTAAGTAATGCTAATTACTTTCGATTCCTATAATGTTGCTTATTTAGGTGCCCTCTTACAGGCCCAGTTAAGAATCTTTTTCTTTGAGCATCGGTATAGCTTTTTAAGTAGTTACGGAAATCAATTCAATCACATCCTGCGTTTAAAGGAACGAATGTACACAACCGGTAAGGTAAGCAGTGACATAGCCGTTAGTGTCTGTATGCATGGCGCTGCACTTGGTCAGCCAACTAGCCTTTAAGTTACACTACATGCTAGGCTTTTTTCTTTATTATTGTCATAGTAGTATTAAGAACAAAGACTAACTATAACTGCTAACACAAAAACACCGAAGTAGCTAAGTCGATTTTCTAACTACGCTTGAAACGTAGGACATTATGCAACCAGGGACACGTAATTTTAACGAAAGAAAAAAAGAACAATACATTCTCAATGCAAACATACATACCTTTGCGATCGCTTTCTAACACAAAAAACAATCAGCTAGTTGTGAAACATAACGTTTTAATGGTTGTAATACGCGACGCCGTCCATGTTCCTTCCCCCTTTTCACGTTATCTTCATCGATCGTGTCATTGGATGAAAGCGATAACTCTCGCAATCTCCTATTGGCTAATTCTGTCGTCAGACTAATTACTCTGCGTGGTGATTCGTCAGCTTGGTGCCAACATTGTGAAATACGATTGGCTAAAGTGAAAACATACTCTTTTGAAGATTTTATAGATTTATTTGTCACAAAGTTAATTGTCGTTACTAAGTTATGATATATTTTCAGTGGTTTGTTTTTCATAGCACCGAGTGTGTTATTATAGTGCAGTTTGGATCATATAGCAGATCTTAACGCCGTAATGTTGCATTTCGAAAGAAAGCGGATAAGGTGGTACTAGTTGCTAGAAGGCACCTGCACAGAGTTGCGTAACATCAGGATGGTTCAAGATATATTGTCTTTATGTGATGTGTTACTGCAATGAGACGTAAATAAAAGTATCTTAATATAAAAAGTCCGCCCATAACTGTTAAAACGATCAGTCAATGGTTCTTATTTAATAAGTATTGTGAAGTTCAACGAAAATCATTCACAGGGGAAATAAACATTATTTTTCAAAGAGGGTGAAATGAAGGATGTGGTCCACCTACAGTCTCATGCCGGAAGCTGCTGCACACCAGTTCTGTCCCACTTTGTTTATACGACGATTGGCAGGCGCATCTTCTTCATTGTAGTAAGGCGGATTGGGCTGTCTGCGAGTGATCGCCTCGTTAATCATGAGCTCGCAGGTCATTCTGGAGCAGTTTTTCATTAAGAAATCTCAGCAGAAGCGAAGAACATCGCCTTGTAATTACAAGGAGAGATATTTTATTTTGAGAGCAGAAGATCTAAGCTACTTTGAATACCGCCATGGGGTATGTACATTGGTAAACAAAATTAATTAGAATGTTCCAACGGTATATCAGTAAAACAAAAAAATTGTTTAAAATTTACATTTTTTTGTATAATTGCGTTTTGTATGCTACATAAATGTGTTAAATTATCGTGGAAAAACTAGTGGCTTGGGGTACAATGGGAATATTTTTTCAAGAGTAGCAAAGATCTTGATACAAATTTAGTTTTGATCATTTGTTACCTTGCCATATAGTTTTTAAAATGCATATTCTGGTTGTTAAAGAAATTATCTGTCCATCCAACCATCTATCTTCAGATGCTTTTCCTGGTAAGGGTCCTGATTAAAGAAATGAATTATTAAACTCATCACATAGCTAATTACGGTGTTCTATGTTGCAATTTCAGCATTAAAATGAACTTTTAAAATAAAAGTTAAATAAAATTTGACTTAGTTAACTGGAGGTGCAAAACTGTCAGAAAGTCTTAGCCATTCCCTTGGCTGAGGTAAGATGCAGTTGCGATTCCCATATTTATAAGTGCATATCCAAAAACCATAAATCTGTTACTAATTGTGTAGAAATCAGTACATTAATTACCTCCTGGAATAACAGCTCCTCAGACATCAGGTTTCATGTGAACTTTCCAGATTAGGATTTTGCTGACTAATAATAGCCATTAAAACGATATAGTAAGCTATGTAGTAGCCATAATGCTGTTTGTATTTCTCATGCTTCTTCTGTAACTCAGTGGGTTTCACCAGAATATGTTCGTCCTGTTGGAGTTAAAATCTCTGACCTGGGTGGAGTTTTGAATTCCAAGGCTGCTAAAGCTGTTATTGCAGAGGAGGCCTCTTCATCCAGCCTTCATGTTTTTTGATTGGATGCCATAATTAAATCGTACCTAGGACTGAAATGGTACCAGAGTTTGTGGCAGAGTGTCTGTATAATGAGTTTTTTTGGAGCCCTGTAAATGCTTTCTTTTCTTTATATGCATTTTATCATATGCACAACAAAGTAATAATGTTTTAATGTTTAATGTTTTCTGTCTCTCCCCAAAGAAAAAGCTAAACCTGAAAGGGTGCATTGAGCTGTCCCACATCAAATGCGTTGAGATTGTGCGCAGTGAAATGGCAATACCATGCAAATATAAATACCCATTTCAGGTGAGATCCCTGCCATGCTGAAGTCTACCTCTCTGTTCTCTCTGCTCATGGTCAAAATGCCAAGGGGCGCATTCATGGGTATTGAGCACAAAGTAGCTTGACCTAAACCTGTCGTGTAGTTTTTCAAAATTAGACCACACTGAGACCACACACATCTGATTTCTCCCAAAAACCCATATTGTATATCAGACGTTGAAACTGGCTTGTGCATAGGGAATCACCGTGAACAGCAGCATCATTCCCAGTTACAGAGACATACCTCTCCCTCAGCATGCATCACATGCGTAATCCCAGCCTGTATTTTTGACTTGCTGAAAAATCTTACAGCTCAGTTGATTGTTAGGAGATGCATGCAAATTATTAAGGTGTTAAAGGTGTCCAGCCTCTATATATATGTATATATATATACTTACGGTATTGTTGTTTTTCGCCATTATATTGCATTCCCTGATATACTATGGAGCACCCATTGCTTTTTGTCTTAAAGGTTTGTGTCAAATTAAATGTTTCATATAAAAATGTGGGAAATTTTCCAGATTGTTCACGACAGCTACTACCTGTATGTATTTGCCCCGGATAATGACTGTCGGCTAAGATGGGTGAAGACCTTGAAGGACAGTAAGGAGCCCTTACACTACTTTACTGATAGCAGCCAAGTAAATGTAGCTGGGCTCGTACTGGTATCCATTTTCACCTTCTGATGGGCTCTTCTTTAGTGTACAACATGCATATGTATTTCTATGTAAACGTGTCTGTTCACTACTGGGTTGTTTCCGTGTTTTCATACTTTTAAATGTTTTTCTCTTAGGAACAAGGAGTAACACTTTAGTCCACATGTATCATCCAAATTTTTGGGCGGATGGGAAATGGAGATGTTGTCAGCAAAATGAGAAAATGGCCAGAGGCTGCATAGAGTACGATCCCGATGGAAATGGTACGCACTTTTTCAGATGATGCGTGCACTTCAAGCAGCACAGTTCTTCCAATTCTCAGCATACCAAGTCCTCCTGGGAGTAATATATTTTATCTTTATATGGTTCCAGTGTGCAGTGCACTTATGAAGTGAAAATACTGACATTTTACTTAATCTGCTTTTGGTAACACCTGCCAGTTTTATGAATAATATGTGACCAGCTATAGATATGATGTATGAACATTTGTGACTTGTCTAGGAATACGTGTGTGTTCCAGATGTAAAGTTGAGTGGATTTGAATGTCAGTTAATGTAAAATGTAATTTTAAAGCTAAAAATAGATTGTTATGTTGCACAGCTTCAAAGAAACCTCTTCCTCCAACTCCGGATTTCAAGGTAATGTTTAAGGATTCCATTAAAGCAGGGCTTGTCATTTTAAAATGAAAAACATAATGTTGCTTATCTGTCTGACAGATAAGCTAGTAGATAACTCTGGATCTTCACCTCTCTTTCAGCGTCGATTTTCTGACCCATGCGAGACTGTGCTGGTTGCCCTGCACAGTTTTATCCCCATTGGGGAGCAGGACCTTGCACTCCACAAATATGAAGAGTACATTGTCATTGATTCCTCTGATGTCAACTGGTGGACTGTCCAAGACAAGAATGGGTAAATTCTGCTGACCGCAACTCCAGTCCTGCTGGATTTCTCTGCAGGAGATGGACCGATGCTCTCAGTTTGTCTCCTTGTTTCTTGCTGTGAGCCCTGACACACTGCGAACACACTCATTTGTTCACAGGAAGATTGGCATGGTGCCCAGTGCCTACGTCACCGAGAAATCGGCAGAGAGCCTAGATCAGTACGAGTGAGTTACCTCTGTAGTTAATATACTGCTGTGACTATTTTACTAAAAAGTGATGATTGAGAAACTTTCTATCTTCTTGTAGATGGTACAACAAAAATATAACCAGATCCAAGGCTGAAGAGCTGTTATTCAAGGAGGTACTGTGCTGGTTTTAATTTCAAGTTAAGTTTGTTTGGGTTTGTTTGACTCATCCTCATAATAAAATCAACACCTTTGAATGCATCTGCCTCGAGGCGTGCCACTGCAGAGTGGGCTTTGCAGCTTTCCGCACTGCATGGCCACATTTGCAGCATGTGCACAGGCGGAGAACGTGGAGAAAACCACATCGCCGATTTCCTGTAGCAACAGACGAGCTCAAGACCTTTTTAAAAAATTTCATAAAGGTTTCCTTTTTCACGGTTACTTGAGCTCTGACTGTGCTTCTTTAGTGTGAGCAAAAGCACTGAATGTTTTTTTTGAAAATGTCATGTCTCAAAAGAAAAAAACACTTGTAAAATTTTGTATTACTATCGAAATAGAGTCTCACCTTTAGTGACTGACAGTTTAGCACCCCGCATTGTTTTGGACGTTGATGTATATATATGTGTATGTTTGTGTGTGTGTGTGTGTGTGTGTATATATATATATACATACATACACGTTTAATATTGTCTCAGATTTATTATTTGTAATCTTCTTGCTTCTTAAGCCCTTTAAAAATATGCTAATATGGCTTCCAGCATGACTTATTGAATGGCCGTGTTTTGCATCCAGGACAAGGAGGGGGCTTTTATGGTGCGGGACTCCAGGCGTGAAGGGGTGTACACTGTTTCGCTGTTGACTAAAGCTCCAGGGTAACAACTTTTCATCTTTTTCTGGTTCTAACTGGGAGACCCACTGTGTCAGCATGTGAGAAATGCCTCTCATTAGATTAGATCAGTTATGCCAACTGCATGAACTGGCTCACCTATGCTGCTCTTACCGAATCTCCATCACACCCACTGTCTAATATCTTTGCTGTGCATCTGTCATGCGTTGCCATGGAATTTATCTGTGTGTCATCTGACGTCCTACAGTAACTTATGACTGGAGGTCAAATTCAGACTCACCACACCTGCCAGTAATAAATTATATAATGATTATATTGGCACTTAAATTTAATATCTATAGATTTATATCAAAACCAGAACCCTGGTGAATCATGACAGTACCCTCAGGCTGGGCTGTATTCTCTCAGGCTGGGCTCTGCGCTCTCAGGCTGGGCTCCAGGCTCTCAGGCTGGGCTTCTCGCTTTCAGGCTGGACTCTGCGCTCCCTGGCTGGGCTTCGCACTCTCAGGCTGGGCTCTGCGCTCCCTGGCTGGGCTCTGCGCTCCCTGGCTGGGCTTCGCGCTTTCAGGCTGGGCTCTGCACTCCCTGGCTGGGCTTCGCGCTCTCAGGCTGGGCTCTGCGCTCTGAGGTTGGGCTCTGCGCACTCAGGCTGGGCTCTGCGCACTCAGGCTGGGCTCTGCGCTCTCAGGCTGGGCTCTGCGCTCTCAGGCTGGGCTCTGCGCTCCCTGGCTGGGCTCCGCCCACTCAGGCTGGGCTCCGAGCTCTCAGGCTGGGCTCCGCGCACTCAGGTTGGTCTCCGCGCTCTCAGGTTGGGCTCTGCCCACTCAGGCTGGGCTCTGCGCTCTCAGGCTGGGCTCTGCGCTCTCAGGCTGGGCTCTGCGCACTCAGGCTGGGCTCTGCGCTCTCAGGTTGGGCTCTGCCCACTCAGGCTGGGCTCTGCGCTCTCAGGTTGGGCTCTGCCCACTCAGGCTGGGCTCTGCGTTCTCAGGTTGGGCGCTGCGCTCTCAGGTTGGGCTCTGCCCACTCAGGCTGGGCTCTGCGCTCTCAGGTTGGGCTCTGCGCTCTCAGGTTGGGCTCTGCCCACTCAGGTTGGGCTCTGCGCTCTCAGGTTGGCCTCTGCGCACTCAGGCTGGGCTGCTCTCAGGCTGGGCTCTGCGCACTCAGGCTGGGCTCTGCGCTCTCAGGTTGGACTCTGCCCACTCAGGTTGGACTCTGCGCTGTCAGGTTGGGCTCTGCCCACTCAGGCTGGGCTCTGCGCACTCAGGCTGGGCTCTGCACTCTCAGGCTGGGCTCTGCACTCCCTGGCTGGGCTCTGCCCACTCAGGCTGGGCTCCGCGCTCTCAGGCTGGGCTCCGCGCACTCAGGTTGGGCTCCGCGCACTCAGGTTGGGCTCCGCGCTCTCAGGTTGGGCTCTGCCCACTCAGGCTGGGCTCTGCGCTCTCAGGCTGGGCTCTGCGCTCTCAGGCTGGGCTCTGCGCACTCAGGCTGGGCTCTGCGCTCTCAGGTTGGGCTCTGCCCACTCAGGCTGGGCTCTGCGCTCTCAGGTTGGGCCCTACCCACTCAGGCTGGGCTCTGCGCTCTCAGGCTGGGCTCTGCGCTCTCAGGTTGGGCTCTGCCCACTCAGGTCGGGCTCTGCGCTCTCAGGTTGGGCTCTGCGCTCTCAGGTTGGGCCCTGCGCTCTCAGGCTGGGCCCTGCGCTCTCAGGTTGGGCTCTGCGCTCTCAGGCTGGGCTCTGCGCTTTCAGGTTGGGCTCTGCGCTCTCAGGCTGGGCTCTGCGCTCTCAGGTTGGGCTCTGCACTCTTCAGAGTCCTCACAATGAACCAAAAAAACGTACCTTGCTGTGGCAGCTTTTGCAGTTCAGTACCTCATGGTTTACTGACTGTCCATGGCTCCCATACAGCTCCAATGGGGAGAACAATCCCAGAGTCAAGCATTATCAGATCAGGGAAAAGTTCACAGATGAAGTCAAGTTCTACCTGGCAGAGAAGTACCTCTTCAGCACGATCCCCGAGCTCATCAATTATCACCAGCACAATGCTGCAGGTTAGAGACCATGTCTCTGCTGATCGCTTATATCTCTCTGCGCCAATAGTTAAAGTCCACTTTTGGGGAGTGACAGAGATTCTGTGTTAGATTGCGAATGTCATAAACATTTGCCTTTCAATTTGGCTTTGATGTGTCGCTTAATGCTGAGACTTAGATAACGTGGTTAACAAGATGACCGCCATATATGTTTTCTGGGTCATGCAGGCCTGATCACCAGACTGAGACACCCCGTGTCCACAGGCAGAGACAGTGCCCCTGTCACTGCTGGTTTCTCCTCAGGTGAGTGCCGTCCGCTGTCTGGCTTGTTAGCGGATCGGCATTAGACCGTCACTGTTAGGGGTGTGAGAAGCCTTTGTTATTCCCCTTTACGTTGCAAATCTGGCTCCATCTCTGCTTCCCCCACCCTCCAGATATGTGGGAGGTGGACCCCAGGGAGCTGATACTGGCGGATGAGGTGGGAAGTGGCCAGTTTGGTGTGGTGATGCTGGGCTACTGGCGGCAGGTGAAGGTGGCGGTGAAGATGGTGCGTGAGGGAGCCATGTCAGAGGACGAGTTCAGAGAGGAGGCACAGGTCATGACGTGAGTAGCCTGGGGGGGGGGCTCTGCGGCGTGAGCAGCCTGGGGGGGCTCTGCGGCCTGCACAGCCACGCGCGCTTTGCTGTCCCCCCCGACCTTTACGGCTTGGCAGGATTATCCGTGCTTGTGTTTCCATCTTGCTGGGAGCCGGGCTTGGTGGGACGTGTCCCCTGTGGGGGCTGAGCTGACAGATGGTGCGTATGGGTATCTAAGTGTGACCCGTTGGCTCACTCTGGCCGTGTGTGACTCACCGATGTGCTCAGGATTCTGACAGCAGGTTGCCGGATACCAGGGTGATTATGGGATGTCGTTATTCTCTCGCTACGTGCGGAAATGTGGCTTCACCTAGGAAACAATGGGCTGGAGGTTTCCTCAGAGCAGCTTAAGACCTAAACCCTGCCCCCCCCCCCCCATCAGGAGGCTATCCCATCCCAAACTGGTGCAGCTATATGGGGTGTGCACCCAGCAGAGTCCCATGTACCTGCTGTTCGAGTTCATGGAGAACGGCTGCCTATCAGACTTCCTGCGGGGGAACAGGGGCTGTGTGTCCCCAGAGGCTCTGCTGGGAATGTGCCTGGACGTGTGCGAGGGCATGGCCTACCTGGAGAGCACCAACTTCATCCACCGTGACCTGGTGAGGAGCGGGCGGCCTCTCCAGGCCCACGTTACACTGCACTGCTGTAAATGCTGCAGTTTTAACACTCACACTGGAGTAACAATCAAGCAACTAAATCAGCTCCTTTATGAAAAAAGCCGATTTCAGTAGACTGCTATCTTCAGCAATTTACATGCCCTTCCGTGGGAATTATACAAATGATGATCGACAGTGTGAATATTATTCTATGTGATTGTGACATATATACATAAAACACACACACACGCTTTAACACATAACTGTGTTATAGTTACTATGGATGATTACTTTTTAAAAATACATATATACACACATACACTATGCTCAAAGAAATTCAATAAAAATATTTCAAATTTATTGGTTTTATAACAAGAATCATTATTTCATTCATTTATTTACAAAATATATATTATGTTAGAAATAACCAGGACATATAAGTAAAACAATCAAAAAGCAATAAACTGAAACCCAAATTATAGTCTCCAACTTGCAGTCTATGTGACTTATGACCACGTGCCCCCAGTCTGTTGCAACAGAACAGTTTTAAGTCGGGGGCAGCGTGAACTAAGTTGTAATGACAGGGAAGGTCCAGTTTTGATGTGCAGAAGTTTCCCTTTTTCGTTTTTTGATTGTTCCTATATTTGGATTTAGTTCAGGTCTTTTCAGCAGATCAGAGCGGAGCAGCTGGCTTGCGGTTCCTCATTCTGGTGTAATTCATCGTGGAGTATGTGTTTCTGAAAGACTGACATCTTTTTCAGGCTGCCCGAAACTGTCTGGTGTCCGAGAATCAGGTTGTGAAAGTCTCTGACTTTGGTATGACCAGGTAGGACTCAGTCTGACTGGCTTTCTTTTTTGTGTCTTTTTTTCTTCTGAAATGTAAGTTGTTAAAAATTAATGTCACGTGTGCCAGGTTTGTTCTTGATGACCAGTACACAAGCTCCTTGGGGTCCAAATTCCCAGTGAAATGGTCTGCCCCGGAGGTCATCCACTACTCCAAGTTTAGCAGCAAGTCTGACGTTTGGTCTTTTGGTGAGGGTTACTCTCTGCCTTTTTCCTGTATTTATGTATTATGCTGTGATTCGGGCAGTCGCGTCACAGGCCCTGTCTGAGGCTGGCTGTGGCCAGATCTGAGGCCGAAACCCACGGCCTCTGCTGTCTCCCGCAGGCGTGCTGATGTGGGAGGTATACAATGAGGGCCGCATCCCGTACGAGAACCGCTCCAACGGTGAGGTGGTGGAGGGCCTGAAGCTGGGCCTACGGCTGCTGAAGCCCCGGTTGGCCCCAGAGCTTGTCTTCCAGCTCATGGAATGGAGCTGGAAAGAGGTGAGCTCCCCTGCAGCATAAAGTGAGGCATGGACGCCTTTCCAGCACATTCTCTGCACACACCTTTCTTCTGGCAGGCAGATCGAAGACTGGGACATTTAAACAGTCACTGGTATAATACATGCACTTTAATAGTGACACAGTTTATGCTGGTTGCAGAACACGGAGAAGCTGGACCATCTCAGTAATAATAGATTTAATTACACACTGCAGGGGCCCCATAAGGGGGGGCAGCTTAGGGTGACCCTGTGTCACATGGGCCCTCAAAACCCTGGAACATAATTGGATTGGTCTGAATCGTGGGCCCAATGACACAGGGTATGGGGGTATGACCCCCCCCTAAAAAAAAAATCTCTAGTGGCACCCTTAACACACTATATACCTAAAGCTTCAGTGCTTTAGTTTAGGTTTTTAGTTTTGTACACCTAGACTGGATCAGCCCAATCACGTCGCATGATGCAGATTATATATTTACACGAGACACAGTTAACATAGGAAGCGGAGGCCGATGCCCCAGCGCACTGTGGCCATATGCTCTGTGGAAGCACATTCGCCTCTGGTTTGTCTCTGCAGAAGCCCGAAGACCGACCTTCTTTCACATTACTGTACCACGAGCTGGCCATCCTGGCTGAGCACTGAGAAGAGGCTCCATCTATTCCCACAGCTCTTCACATGTCATAGAAACAGATTCTACTAATATATTTAGCTTGTATTTATTTTTTTTAATCATTTCATGAAAAAATGTATTATAATATACATGCCTGTTTATTAGCCAGTATGGAAAGTAAGCTCCGGACAACATGGTATTATAAGCCTCTGTGTTAGATTATCCTGGTTATCTGTGCAATATTTATTATTCAGGATTATAAATTGTAATTATGGGAGACATAACTGGTGTATTGTGGTGCTTTTTTTCTTTAATATCTTTAATAAATTCTAATCACGTTAGAAAGATATTGTCGTCTCAGATCCACTTTTGCTATTCACCTCCTCTAGGGGGCGCACGGAACCCTTGTGCTACCTGCTTAAATTCGTTCTTCAGATGAAGTTTTAATTCTCCAATTTAATTCTCAAATGTCCCATCATGCATTAATTCTACCTTTAAATTATTTAACAGGAAAAAGTGAATAGTGTGGGTTATTATGAGATATTCACTGATTGCACTTACATGACCAATCTGAGTAGGATCCCAAAGAACCTCACCACACATTAAGCTACATGCTCTTGGCTTGTTTTCCCAAAGGTTTCTCTCATTCATCTACATTGCAGTTACTTGCTGCAGTTGCTACCACCATGCTGAGACTGGTTACTTACTATCTGATGTTACATAGATACAAATCAAAGGAAATCACTGGAAATTCTGTGCACATGCTTCACCTGTGGCTTTTCTAAAGCTCACATAAAAACACTGTATTTATAGTGAGTCTAGGATGCTGCCCCAGACACAGAGGAATTCTGCAGTACCAGCACCCAGTACTGACTAACAAGGGGAGTACCGATACCCGGTACTGACTAACAAGGGGAGTACCAGTGCTCTGTACTGACTAACAAAGAGAGTACTGGCACCTGGTGCTGAATAGCAAGGAGAGTACTGGCACCCAGTAATGCATAACAAGGGGAATACTAGCACCCAGTATTGAATAACAAGGGGAGTACCAGCACCTATCAATATTTCGTGGTACTGAATAACAAGGGGAGTACTGGCACCAGGTACTGCATAACAAGGGGAATACTAGCACCCAGTACTGAATAACAAGGGGAGTACTGGCACCCAGAACTGAATACCAAGGACAGTCCCACACCTGGTACTGAATAACAAGGAGAATACATGCACCTTTCAGTATCTGGTCATACTGAATAACAACAAAAAGAATAATATCAGCACCAGTTTTCCCACTTCATGAACTGGTCAAAATGACATGGTGGCTATTCCACAAAACACAAGGGAAGCCCTGGGTGGGTTGCCAGTCCATCCACAGGGTACATAGATGCACTACGGACGATTTATAGACTTAAAACACATGCTTTGGGGTTGTGGGAAGAAACCAGGGTGAATACAGTGAGAATATGCAAGCACACACAGCCATGGGTGGGTGAGCCTTATATTCAACAGCTTAGCCTAAATCATCTGGTCTTTAATAAACTACGGTAGGCCTATAATATTGTATTGCTTAATAAATCTGAAAACAGCCATACTTTGTGACACGAGTATTCTGAGTATAAGGGTTTAGGAAAACTTAATTGTTACCTTTTTATTAGTTATCTGTGCATGGCATTAAAATGATTAACACTTTTACACTTACCTATATAGGACTCCGCGATTATAATAACGAACAATTATTTATACAGACTTATCAGTTAATTCCGTCTGCTTTTTGAAGATTGTTTTTTATGATAAAGCAGTCCCTGTCCTGGTTATTTCTTGCTTTGCAATTGTACTTACAAGCGGGCACCGAAAATAGATGGATGGATGACAATGCACAGTTTACACAATCTCAAATTACAAAATTTGTAGAGTTACAAAAATGTTTTATTTACCAGTGCAGTTTGCTAAAAGTTCATCTGTGTACCCATTCATCCATCCGTCCATAAGTGTTTTAGAGCAATCATTGAAAAAAAAAAAAAAAAAAAGATAAAGCAGAAATTTCTTTTTAAACCCCTAAATTAAATATCGGCGTTTTATCATACATGTTTAAAGCCTAACACAGAAAACAGCGCATGAATAATTAACAGGGAAGCGTTAGACATGTATATAACTGGCACAGAACATAACTTAATTTTAATTTTTAAAACCGAAATATTGTCATATGTAGCACTTTGCGCTGCGAAAAACGTGGTTTAAGAAACGCATCGCCGGCGCTCACCGCTGCGGGACGCCGCCGCTTTAAGGAAATGCACTTGCAGCCATTTTCTGCTCTTTGTGTCAAAGGAGGCTAGCGGATAGTCATTATAATACGAGAGCATCAGTCTGAAGTTAAAGGGGCGATCGCAGCACCGGTGTGTCCGTCGGCAGCCGCTTTGACGGGCATGCGAGTTAGAGGTACGTAAAACGGCGTTAAACGTGAATGTTCGACATTTATGGTCGGGCAGGGAGGGGTGCATGAAGTGATGATAGCGAGAACCTGCCTGTGCTCTGTTCCTCTAACATGATACACCATCAATAGATCTGATAACGGGGAAAACCGTGATATACTGAACGTGCGTAGAGAAACGCGTTCAGTTGAACATGTTTGTTTTTCTCTTGGCATATGGGTATTTTTTCCAAGTAAAATCATTCCTACTCTTGTTGATAAATGTATATATGGTGCATGTATGTGTCACAGATATTAGGGTGGATTCGCACACCAGCATTTTGAATTGGGAGGGGTGAATGCTGATTTCCTCAAGTCCATAGAGCAGGGTGTTAATGCAAATAACTATTTCCTTAGTGTATGCCGTAAAATACTGTAATTTAAGATTTACACATGTATAGAGAATAACTGTTTTACTTGGGCTAGTAATTCAGATGATCTAGCTCTATCAGGTTAGATAGAAGTTTATTGTGCTGTATTAATGTTTCGGATTGGAGCTCCGAAGCCCTCTGTCCTTACCGGGATCCCACATCTCCAGCTCGGGATCCCACATCTCCACCTCGGGAACCCACTTTCCTCACCGGGATCGCTGATCTCCGGCTCCCAGACGGCGAGCACAGGCCGCCAAAGCGTGCTGTAATGGCGCAGGTGTCCCTTTACACTCCGACGACAACCTGGTGGTGACTGTTGGAAAATATATACATACACGTCTGAGCAAAGATACAGAGGCAATTCACGGAGATCGGGCGGTTTCCGGGGCGTATAGTGCCGTTTTATGGCTACGACAGTTTCAGTTTGATGCATCAAACCGATTGCCGTTCACTGAATGGGTGTATCTCGAGAATAATGGGTATATCTCCACATTCACCGGATTGCGGCTATTCGCTGAAAGACGCTGTACTGAGGCTTATTTTATAAGTAACAGTAAACTGCAAATGGGTCAGTTCATTTAGAGATGGCGAGGAGCCGTCCAGTGCTGATACACCATATTACAGGAGGTGAAGGCTTTCGTAGAAGGCTGCATAAACTCGAAGGGAGTGACGTTACCAAACCACTGCTTTTGCAAACATGCCATGTTTCTGAATTAGCTTCGCAGCTTGGACGGTCATTCAAACCGCTTATGGCTTATTGCTTGTTATTTTGGACTGACATTAATGCAGATAGATCTGATGTAATCAGGTTCCATTTTATATTTATAATAGAGTAAATACGAGATCTGGTGTTTTGATTGTCTGCAGCCTTATGACAGTGCCATCTCACAAGCCAAGACTCACTATAAATACAGTGTTTGCATGTGAGTTTCAGAAAATCTACTGGTGAAGCATGTGTACAGAATTTCCAATGATTTCCTTTGATTTATATTTGCCTAAGATCATACAGTAACCAATAATCTGTCCCGTCCACCCCAGCAGCTAAAATAAGCTCTCCCCCCTCAGCAACACCTTTAGATAATGATCTTGCAGTTCTTGGTCTGTTTAAGAGACGCAAGTATGTTTTGTTGAAATAATAATCATTGAGAGGCTGCAGGGTGGAGATCTCGGCGATGCCTCGGATCCTCTCTTACAGCCTCCTCTTCTGTGGTTGGCCTCATCCTTGTAAATCTCGTATCAGAAAGCGGAAAGTTAACTCGAACCACTTTTGCGTTGAAGAATCAAAATTTTTAATAGTGTTTTTCTATGGTACTTTGGAGAGCAGTCAGCATGTACAAATGGTCTGTGTAGCTGTGCAGGAAGCAGAATGATGCTATAAAATCCGCATATCAGATGTAAAAATACCCTTGGCATGATGTCATGAATTTTGATAACCGCAGACCGTGGGGCTGTTTCATTTCGGCTTCTAGACCCGGATACTAGAGCCCATTGTTGCTGTTTTCTGTTTTAAATTGTCTTTTTGTCAGTGGGGGGATGTCCGCGGTTCCCGTCGCCTGGGTAAAGTTCAGCCTTGGAGCTGGACTGTGGGGGATTTGTGCTCCCACACACTTGCCCGGGAAGGTTTAGCCTGGTTCTACTAGTGTCCCTCCTCCCCTTCTCTGTAAGGAACCAATGGTGTCATGAAGCCAAAATGTGATCAGAGTGTGGCTGTTGATGGTCTCTGGTATAAACTGCTTTAACTGAATCATGGCCAGATTTCTGTGTAATGTTTACTGTCAACATTATGAGTTTATTGCTCTTGGTTCAAATGCATTTCATCACAAGGTTCTCCCTGCCTTCTGAAGATCACGTGCCTGATTTTCAGATCCTCGGGATTACATTACATGTGGTTCCCAAGCCAGCCTGCTCAGCATTTGGCTGTGTTTCTAAGCACAGGTTTCATTACAAAGTGCTCTTGCAGGGCCGAGTGCTGGAGCTGTCATGGCTTGGTGATATTCTCACTGAACGTATAAGACTGTTGGGTACAAAGTCAGTGAAACTTGAGGATGAGTTGGGGAGAAAATGGGAACAGTCATTACAAAAGGGGCATGCAGGGCAGCTCATTACGTATGAAATAGTGAAGTACTGGTGGGTAGAACTCTTCAGCTCGCTTGTTAATGTAGAGTAGGTTGAAGAACCGCTATATGAACCAAACAGTGCATCTGTGGCTGGTTCTCCTCCTGTGACCTGTTGGCCAACTCCTTCCTGTGGTGCTTCTTCTGGTTACTCTTCCCTGAGATATCTACACATTTAGGATTAGTTGTGACTCTCAGTCGCTCATAGGGTGTCAGTATTTGCCCCGTGATGGGCTGGCATCCCGTTGGGGGTGTCCCCAGCCTTGTGCCCCGTGATGGCCTGGCATCCCGTTGGGGGTGTCCCCAGCCTTGTGCCCTGTGATGGGCTGGCATCCCATTGGGGGTGTCCCCAGCCTTGTGCCCCGTGATGGGCTGGCATCCCGTTGGGGGTGTCCCCAGCCTTGTGCCCCGTGCTGCTCAGGTTATTTTCCTGTCTCCTTGTAGTACTGTATTCAGTATGGATGGATGAAAGATAGAATAAACACTATATGTCATTGTGGAGTGATGACCTGGTTTGTGTCTGTTTCTGTTTACGGGTCATGTGTCCTTGACTTGGCTGAGATGTGCTGTGTGTGGCTCACCCATTTTGGGTCATGATCTCAAAAAAAATTTTTTAAAAAAAGCAAAACCAGCGGAGCTTCTTGACTAGTGTTACGGAAAGTGAGTATTTCTGTCACCAGGGTGTGGCAGTGTGATACACACAGTTTGACAGGAAGCCTCACCCTTTTGTTTTTATTCATATACTGCTGCTATCCAAATTTAAGTATGTAAATACATGTAAGGACAGAAGTACTGGAACAGCTGGCCATTACACGCACAGGAACTTTCATGACATCCCATTCTAAATCCATAGGCATCAATGTGGAGTTGGTCCCTCCTTTGCAGCTGTAACAGCTGCCACTCTTTGGGGAAGGCTTTCCACAAGATTTTGGAGTGTGTCTGTAGGAATATTTGCCCATTCATACAGAAGAGGTCAGGCACTGATGTTGGATGTGAAGGCCTGGCTCACAATCTCCATTCTAGTTAATCCCAAAGGTATTCAGTGGAGTTGAATTCAGGGCTCTGTGTGGTCCAGTGAAGTTCTTCCACACCTAACGATATCATTATGGACCTTGCTTTGTGCACTAGATCACAGTCATGCTGGAACAGAAAAGAGCCACCTTCCACAAACCAGGCAGGTAATGTTCTCCTGACAACTGGCAAACCCAAACTCATTGATCAGACAGCCAGTCAGAGAAGCGTGATTTGTCATTCTACAGAACGTGTTTCCACTGCTCCAGAGTCCAGTGGCGGCGTGCTTTACACCACTGCGTCCAACACTGGGCGTTGTGCTTGGTGATGCTCGGCCCTGGAAGCCCATCCCATGAAGCTCCTGGCACAAGGTTTTCATGCTGGAGTTAATGCCAGAGGAAGTTTGGAACTCCACAGTTATTGAGTCAACAAAGCGTTGGTCATTTTTATGCACCATGCACTTCTCAGTGCTCGACGACCCCAGTCTGCTACTTTACGTGATTTGCCACTTCGTGGCTCAGTTTCTGTTGGCCCTAAATGCTTCCACTTCGCAATAACACCACTTAGAGTTGATTGTGGAATATCCAGCAGAAAAGAAATTTCATGAACTGATTTACTGTCATCTAGTGCTGGGCGATAAAACGATCTCGATTTTTTATCGATAAAAAATGAGGACGATCACGATGATACAAACAGACTATAAAACTCGATCAACCAAGTTTGCTCCGTTTTAGAGAATGCGCTGAGATGGACAACTCGATGGCCTATCAAGCAGAGGTTTATTGAACGCCAGCACAACAGCCAATCACCGACGACGTTGTAATTTTGTCCATTCTCCCTTAAAGAAGCAATGGGTGCATTCGACTTGGGCTTAGGTCTGTCTGCAGCTGAAGCGACGTGGAACGCGATCTTCCGGCGGCCAAGTCGGACAACTTCTACTCCTCGTAGTCTGCGAGACCTGACTGCAGTGGCAGCACTGCCAGAAGGGTGTACATAAATCTATACAAATATCAGCTGCATGCACATTACTTCTTTTACAATAACCAACTCCTGATACAAACTGTTAGCAGTGAATAAAACTATTGTGTATAGTGGCTCTGTGTAAAAAGATAGCTGCCAGGAAAAAGATCAAATACATATATTTCAAGGATTCAAAGTTTTTATTGTCATGTACAGAGTACAATGCAATTCTTACTTGAATGCCTTCTTCACAGACTGGACGATTAAACAAATAAAGCAGCGCAACATTACAGTTGTGTTGCGTGCTCCAACGAGCAGGAAAGCAGGCAAGAGGAGCTGGTGATACGAGCAAACGGGGTTTATTCACGGGACTGGAGACAAAACCGGACGAGCACTAGACATTACGAACGTCAATGACAGATCTGGGAAGACTCACTCAGATGCGGACTAAATACACAGAACAAGGCAAGAGAAACAGGAAACAGGTGATGACAATCGGGATTAACACGAGGTAACGAGGTGGGCGTGGCACACAACGAGGATCGGACGGAGCTGATCGTGACAACAGTAACTAACAATAAATAAACCACTAACTTGTGTACTGTTAGAGCATTTATGTAATTTATTTAAACTTTATTTTACCAAGTAAATGAACTGAAAACCAGTTCTCACTGCTTTACGTGCTTTTCGGGAGAAATAGCAGATAACGCATTGGAACTTCCTGGGATACAAACGTCATGCGTGTGACTAAAATCTTCAGCCAATAAGGGCAAAGTTGTGTCGTCACGGAGGCAGTTCAAGTTTGTGCTGCACGGTCTGTCTCAAGTCGTCTTGCTTTCGCAAGGATTTTGTACCATGTGACATGGTGACGCGTGGTGACGTTTTGCAGCGCCTGACAAAAGAATCTAAGCATGATTTGGCATTTTTTTGAATAAGTGTTTTTTGTTTGGTTTAGATACTTTTCTACTTCAGAATTTTAAAAAGTTTTTAAGAGACCAAGAATAGAGGAACATACTTGCAGTCAGTTCTGTCTTGCTTTATTTTATGTTTGCCCTTTAACATATTTGCAATATTATACAGTATATTATTGCACATTGTTACATTATTATATGGTTTTGTTAATTTGAGCTATGTTTCTTTGAATACTTGAAAATCAATAACCTTTTATAATTTTAAGGGAATTTTGAGTAAAATTTGTTGGAAATTAAGTATTTGTTTACTAATATTGCTTATTTCCATGTATTCATTATTCATTCCAGAATAGGTTTATTTTTATTATTATTTTGATTATTACATTATTACATGGAACAGCATTGTGAAACTATAATATTGATAATTATCGATATCTGTCAACACAGGAAAAAATATCGTGATCATTTTTTTTGCCATATCGCCCAGCTCTACTGTCATCCTATGACAGTACCAGCCTTGAATTCACAGAGCTCTTCAGAAGACCCATTCTTACACAAATGATTGTAAACCTAACTGCATGGTTAGGTGCTTGATTTTATACACCTGCAGCAATGTGTCTGAATTTAGGAGTGTGTTCCAATACTTTTGTCCATATAGTGTATGTCAATAATATAAGTAATCTATAATATATAAAATACAGTGGTACCTCAGTTCTTGAACTCATTAGAACTCGAATTTCTTAAAAGTCGAACCAATCAGTTCGGAAAAAAAATTACCTATTACTGGATCTGAATCTCAGAAGTCAAACCGTGAACGCCGACCTAAGATAACTTGTATGCGCAGGGAAATGTGTCACGCAGCACGTCTCTCAGCGGAAACAAAGGGTAAAGCTTCAGTCTCAGCCTGGCATTCGCTGTGATAGCATCGTGCATGTTT
>JAOYFF010000002.1:14877612-14889664 GCA_025773925.1 Cryptomyrus ogoouensis
TCTAACAGTTCGGAAGGCAAAAGCTGGTCCAACCCGGCACTAGCAAGGTGAACCTAATAAAGTGGCCGGTGAGTGTAGATGGTGTAAGCTGAAGTGATGTTGCCTGACCAGGTGGAAAGTCTGTCAGTTTAGTTGTGAATTGTGAAGCAGGAGTCCTTTAGAGGCTGGGCCTCTTTCATGGTGCAAATGGCATTTTTATAGCAAGGCCTCAAAGGCACACATCGATTATGGACCTTAATGGCTGTGGTAGTTACTGAGCACACAGGCTAATCCGTTAGCCTTATCCCACGCAGATCCGCTGGCATTAAACGCTCCATGATGAGTTTAATGCGTAAAAAAGAAGCCTCTGGATGTTCATACGAGGTCGGGGGCGGCTTCTCATCGCATCAAAGATGTTCCACTCATACAGACAGAACACGCCTGACTTCCTGATCACTCCAGTTCAGTTCTGCCTCTCTTCTTGCCTGAGAATCACTATATGTACACATTCATGGAATTTTAGTGCATCCATCCGTTTTCTATACCCACTTGACCTATACAGGGTCATGGAGGTCTGGAGCCTGGAAGCCACGGGCGCAGGGCAGGGAATAACCCAGGACAGGGTGCAAACCCATCGCACGTTATAGTTTTAGTATGTATTTTTCATGTCTGTTTGAGCCCCAGGAGGTAACCATGAGTGTGATGGCGTCTCAGTGTGAGCGTTCAGTATGAGCCAATTCCAAAAGGCCCGATTCGTGAAGTCAGAGAAGAGGGGCCACCCCTGGTGTGTTGTTTCTGACTCACACTTCCTTGAGGCGGGAGAGTTGAGGCCTTAATGAGATGATAGAGATGCACATGTGTGGGTTATCTAGCTATCTGTGTTTGCTTGGAGGACTGAGGCACCAAAGACGCTGTTTGGGTTGGCGCGTGGGCGCTGTTCACTCCTAGCACTGAGGCCTTGGATTCGGTCCCAGCTCAGCCCTCACGGCTGAGGGGCTCACACGTCCCCCCTGCTGGACGCTCCACATTCATGACACTTCCCAAAAACACACCACTCTTGGTGGTTAATGGTTAGAAAGAGGAATGCAGATATTGAGAATATAGACATTTTTGTTCCCCTCCCCCACGTGGTAATCTGGTTTGTTTTAGTCTTGGGTTTGTTTTAGTCTTGGGTTTGTTTTAGTCTTGGGTTTGTTTTAGTTTAACACCACCCTGACTAGAATGAAAAAACCTGCCAGGCTATGACATCTCCTCAACGACCCGTCTTGTCTTGCCGATCTGGAGCCTTTTACACATGTAGTCATGACGTCACCTCCTATATTTGCTAAGTTTGCATTCTGACAAAGAAACAGCTGAAAGAGGTGATAATTTATGTGTTTACCTATGCAGAGAGGTCCCTAACAGCCTAAAGGTCTCCCAGTTGTGACGGTTTGCAAAAACGTCACCCTCAGTCACACTAATCACGTTCATATATTTGGTGAATGTTAGCGCTTAGCGGTAGCATATCTGTTACGTGAAGCTGGAAACAGGTTGCACGAGTAGTGTGCGTGATTGCTTTTTTCTTTCATTTTTAATTGTTTCGTTTGTTATTTTACGTCTGGCATGCCAACATATGTTGCTGTAAACAATTAAGCCCTCCTCGCTGGCGGCCCACGCTTTGAGTTTTTGCTTTTCATAGCGACCCAGATGGTAATTGGTTTCCAAAGAGCCGTGTAAAGAATTTGCATTGCAATTATCAGGGAGCTACGTGAGCTGTGGAGGACGGCGGTCACCAGCTGAAATGAGCTCCTCTGGCAAAGCCTGGTGCTCAGTCACCATCTCCGGACTTTCCGATAAACCAGCATGGCGACGGGCGGCTGTTCCTGGTTCCCAGTCAAGTTGGAGCAGTTAATGGGGTGTCAGGATTTTCGTCACGCTTTAAATCCCTTTCGCACGCCGTTTTTGGGGGATAGAAACAGGTGCAGGGACTGGGTTCACCCGGGCAGTACCTGCTTGGCAACTTCTTATCTCCCCAAAGTGTGCGAGTAATGAGACAGGTGGTCTCTCTGGGAAAAAGCTGCTATCTGACATCTAATTAAACAGTGTATGAAAAACCTTCAAAGTACACATATCAATAATATCAGTTGTTCAGCATTTTAATCATAATTACTACACAGTTACCCTCATTTGGGATAAATATGTTCATTTAAAGTGACTAAATATCTCTAGATTTTAAAATAAGTTTTGTTCAAGTGCCTAAAAGTCTTTATTCAAATACTATTGATGATAAATTTTGACACAAAGATTAGGGATCACAATAAAAACAGAGCAGAGAAGAAATCTGCACAAATCTGTATGAAATTCAGCACAAATGGCACTGTAAGGAATTACAAGGTATCAGGTACCCCCACATTACTGGGTGCGCTGGTGAAAGTGACTGGGCAATGGCATCTCCCCGGCCCAGGCATCTCCCTCACGTGTTCAGCTGGTCCTGGGCTTCGATCAGGGATTCACCATCCTAAACGGATAAGAAACGCTGCAGGGCTGGCGCTGAAGGGGAGCTTTCCTGAAGGTCGAGGGTGCGGGATGAGGGGTGATTTAGGGAGGAGGACCTGGAGATGGGGGAGGTATAAACTCCCACTTTAGCAGTTCTGCAGTTTCTGCTGAGGGGGGCACTTCCTGCTAGGAGTAGCCGGTCCCTCTACACTCTGCCATGCCTCCTGCATGCACAGCCCTCCAGCCCTGCCCAATGCCCTCACGCAGCTCCATGATATATATACGACCACATTCCCCCCGACCACGGCTGGCTGATGCGTCCTGCTGTGGGATGCAGGTAAACGCTGGATGATTTACTGCAAATCGGCGGAGAAGGCGGATATTTACGAAAGCTCTGGGGAATTCCAGATGGCACGTCTCGCTCACCATTTACCTGTGGTAATTAAATCAGAGCTCCCCCGATAGCCAATGGCAGCAGCCCATTGCTCACAGCAGCCTCATTTGGTCAAGGTTAATTAACTAGAACATTAATAACTTTGTTCGCTCTGTGAAGCCGCCACAGAGAGCTGGAAGGAGAGCAGAACAGTGCCACTTTAAATGGAACGGAAGTCAGTGGTGAGGAGATGCTCTTTTTAAGCTGCTGTGTGACTGTGTGAAGGATGGAGAAATGCTGCCTTAAAGAATCACTGTTCGATTTCTCCTCTGTGAGGACACGCCTGTGTCGTGCATCACTCCCAGCATGCACGGGGGCTACCCATACCGACTAAGTGATTCCTAGGTTGTTGTGAGATTCAAAGAGCCGTTATCCCTTACAGACATCACTCTCATGAGAAGCAAAGCAGGTCATACATGAGCTTTGCATTCTGGCTCTCTGGGTCCATTCAGTCACATACAGGCATCTCATTTTATTTTCTGTTAGATCAAGTTTGTGTTTCTGGGCCGCCACCGAGGGGAGAGGTGTGATGACATCCGTCTTCCAGTCATTTCTTTAAGCATCAGTGGTGTGTTCCTCTGTCCAAGGGTTTGAGTATGTGAGGCCGGGGTGGTAGAGTATGCCAGGCCAAGAAGACGTCAGCAACCTCGGTTTACAGAAGGTCAGGGCTCGTGCTGAAAGAGCCAGGAAGATCAATAACCTTTTGTCAACAGGTTCCCTGTGTCTGGCTCCTGTGTTTGATGTCGTCCCTCCCATTGAAAAGAAGCTTGTCAATTTGAAGTTGTCTTGGTCGTCTGCGATTGCATGATGAGTGTCTCTATCGGACGTCTCCCGGGGATCCCGCTTCCCTTACCGGGAATTCCTTGGAGAAAGGGACACATTTATGCAGTCTAGGGAAAGTGGACTGAGCGAACATAACTTAGTGCTGAATGGCTCTCAGTTGCCTGACATCTCTAGTAATCATAAGCCGTGAGAGTGAAGAAACTGTGTTTTGGAGTACGTTATATAATTTAACTGTGTGTACCAGGTGGGTTCTTCCCTAGTGAGAGGAGAGGTGTGTGTCCCAGTCCATGTCGGGAAGCATTCAGGGAGACGCAGTAGGATGAGGAGATGGCCTGTGTCTGCATTTACTGCACACGGTGCCTTTCCAGACGGGGCACAACCAGGGAGACGCAGTAGCTCTGTGACAGAGTTCTCTCTCTCTCTCTCTGTCTCTCACCCTCTCTCTTTCTTTCTCTCTCACCCTCCCTCCCACTCTCCCTCCCTATCTTCCTCTCTCTCTGTCTGCCACACTCACTGTGTTCCACAGCAGAAACGTGTCTGTTTTGGCCTCTCTCCTCCTCCTGCTCATTTGGAAAGAGTTGCCCAGCAGCGGCGTCTCCTGGCGGCAGAAAGGCTTCCGGGCAGCCGGAGAAGCAGGCAGCAGCCAGTGGCTTCCGCCAAACCGCACTGAGGCTGCACGCCTCTCAGCACGACTTCGGAGGGAGCGGGACAGCGAGCTGCGCAAGCGGGAAACAGGACCGGCCAAGGCGCTGCTGAGCGAAGGCAACGGAAGGGAAGAGAGAGGACCCAAAGGCAGGTAGGACCCAAGACTG
This sequence comes from Cryptomyrus ogoouensis, assembly GCA_025773925.1. NCBI lineage: Eukaryota > Metazoa > Chordata > Actinopteri > Osteoglossiformes > Mormyridae > Cryptomyrus > Cryptomyrus ogoouensis. Next base: position 14,882,095 of record JAOYFF010000002.1, read on the forward strand.
GCCTCCGCTTTGCCTGGAAAAGTGTCACTTTGAAAGGTTCCTCAAACTTTCTTTCAGGGTGAAACTGAAGGTGGAAAATCAGTGCTGTCAGGTTATCGTTGTACCAGACATGGGGCCATACAAGTGGTCACCATTATTTGACATAGTTCATGCTGGATAAAAACACATTTTATGGTTCAGAGTAGGTCAACACATCGCTGCCTTCCAACAACCTTTTGATTTGATCTGAAATAAATAGTCTAGTTTAAATGGAGCATTTTGGGTAAAATGTTTCTACTGATATAGGAAATGCCCCCCCTGGACATGTGATGTACCTGCAGGCCCCCCCAGGGTCTGGGCCCTCCCAGTCGAGCTGGCTGAGGCTATCGTCTGCTAGGCTACACATGCACAGAACCCGGCCGAGGGACAAATGTGGGCCACTACTGACAGCAGATGGTTCCTTCTGGATAGAACCCCGTTCCGAAGTCAGTGGGGAAGACCGCCATCATTCGGCAGAACTAGTATGGTGTTACCCTTGAGGTAAATTTCAGGGGTAGGAAAATTGAACAGGTGTACAGAGTGCCGGATTGCTGGTGGAGACACAGCTCGACTGTACGGCACGCAGACGTCGAATCGCGGCAGGGCAACCGTCACATGCTGTTAACCCAGTTGGGGACCTCAGGTGTGTCATGAGGTGTGATATGCAGATAGGGGGCGCCCTACTGCTCTCGGGATCGAACGCCGAGTGAGCTGATGAGGGGCAGGCGGGTTATTTTAGGTCCATCGCATCGCGGTGAGATGCTAGAAAGTGCTGATTAGAAAGTCGGAGAGAGGAGGTGAGGTCAGAACTATTTAATAACGAATTTCAAATTACAGCAGGAGTTTTTTAGATTCCATGTGCTGTGAGGCCTCTAATGGGCTGGCTTTTCTCATTTGAAGGTGAGAATGAAAAGAATAATTAAAATGAATAATTCTGACTGCTTTACAGACACACACCGATTGACTTGTAATTAGATGGCGCAAATGTCTTTGTGGATTACTGTGCCGGATATTGCAATGGCAGTTATTTTTATTAGGATCCAAAAAAAGGTATTACCCTTGGCAGGTATTTAATGTGCTTACGCAGTGAGGGCTGGGATATCAGTTACATGCATATGCAGGACCCAGGATTTTAAATCCTGACTTTCTGTAAATTTTTATCCTTTATCGAAGGGGCCGTCAAAATATATCCATACTGTAAAATGCTTGTGAGCACTGGAAGAAACTTGGGGAAATCTCTGTGACCGATGGGGCATCTCACATCCTTTTCAAAGTTTAAGGTTTAAGTGTTTGGTTAGTAAAAATTAATCTTGCTCTTCTGTAAACCAGTGGAGAAATTTGCATACACAGTGGGAAATACAAATATGTAATTGAATTGCCCCTTTTATTGATTCGGGCAGTAGCGCACAACAGGAGACGAATGAGTGCATAGCAGTGCTTCTTTAAGGTTCTGATTACCGTACGGCAATTCGCTCCCCGCCGTCTCCACCGCACATGCCTCGGCGCATGCTCTTTTCAGTGCTGGTGAACCGAAAATGCTCCAGCATCTGTGAGGGAGTACAAAGTGACTGCAGTTGACGATGGCGGCCCTGGGTCGTGCGGTCACGTGTTGGACATGTGTCTCTGTTACTGTCAGCACCAAACCACAACCAATCCTGCTATGTTCTCTTACTGCCAGTAAAGTGTTCTGAGTTGTGTACAGCTGTGTTCAGACGGTGTTGAGGCAGCAGCATGTAGGAAACCCTCCTCCCGGCAGTGTGGCCGTTTCAGATCTTGAGTGACGGCTGGTTGTCACTGTTCCAGCACATCTGCAGCAACTACATGTATTTCACAAGTGCACTAGTCTGTAGGGGCGCCATGCATCGCGAGAACCAATTTGACCATTTGACTTTGACATTCTACTTTATTGCCTTATAGGTGGACAGTGTCATCAGCCTGAATATCATGTTTGAAACCTCTTGTATTCAATTTTTTTGGAAGGCTTTCTAGCTGAAGGAAAGAACAACTGTGGCCAGATGAAGGAGACGATTGGCAAAGCGAGTGGCGCCATTTCAAAGTGTCTTCCTCATCCTGGGAGGCTTGGCAGATTGTTTGAACATCTCCCAGCACCACTCAGCATAAATAGTTGATAAAATGGAAAACATATGAATCTGTAATTAAAGCAGGATTTTTACTTTTCCCAGAGTGTGCTCAGGGCAGCGATCGAAAACAGCAATGGCCTCAAATCCCACGGTGCCTGATGGGTAAATAAGTCAACCTGGCAGAGACACATAGGTGTATCTGTGTGTTTTGCTGTTTGGATGTAAAGGTACTAGTTCAGGGTTAAGGTCAGCTTCAGGAATTTCAGGCTTTGGCACCCCGTCCTGTGACTTTAAAAGGGCACAGACTTTTCCGGAGACTTTATTCGCAAAATGACAGTATTAGCAGAGGATGATCAGAGCTGCCTCTGAAGTGTGCTAAGAGTTTCCAGTGGGGCTGTTTGCATAAAAGATCACCAAAGTGTAAATGTAGCAGCTTGGTTTAACTCTGGCCACTGTGAGTCATTACACTGCCTCCCTCGTCCTGGGAGTGAAACATTAGAACAAGCCCAGGAAGCGCTTACTGATATATCTGCCCAGTAATTAACATTTTTGACACAGACTCTAGAGGAAGGTGGCCTGTTTGGTAAATTAGCCTTGTTAAAATAGGTCATCATTTCAGTCTAAAGTGTCCCTCTTCATGCAGCCAAAGACCCGGGGATTTATACAAGGTACTTGACATTCATTTCTTCCTTATTGTTACAAGTCCTTAAATGTCTCTTTAGAACCTGCCAGTGTGAGCAGAGCATACAGGGAATGTTAGCCCTGCATTTTTTGGCATTTCTGTTACATGTTAATTAAGAGACCAGTAATTTTCCTTTAAAATTTTTCACTACAGGACCCCAGAATCCTCTTCATCACAAAATGGGTTCTGTTGACAACCACAGGTAACTACCCAGCTGTAAAGGAGGGGAGAGTTAAGACACTTGTGAGGGTCTCTGAGTGACGGGGGCCCGACAATATTTGGAAGATAACTGGATTGGTCTGGGTTGGGGGTGCAGCATGATATGCTTTCATGGGGCCCAGAATATAACAGCAGCCCCCCCGTCCAAGGAATAAATCTGGTGTTATGTGCTGTTTACATGCAGCTGATGGCCTTGTCAAGACACAAGGCATTAAAAATCCTGAAATCTAGATGTCAGACAAGTGGGGAAGTATCAGTAAGCATGTTATACTAACAAACTGCAAAAGCTTCAGACTTGCCGTTAATAATGATATTAGTGCAAAGCATTCCGACATACACCATAAACACATTCTGTTCTGTATTAGATTTATAATTTAGTCAGGTATACATTCAGATATGTATACTTACTATATTGCAGTATTGAATTTGAAAGCAGGTAGGGGGTATGTCAAGGGTGTAAATTATTAATTCACTTTAAATTTGTTGTGTTCGCATTTTAATTTTGTGATCACCCACCTTGACTATTCAGGACCTGTTGTTCTGAACCTGAGATAAATGCAGGGAGTGTAATTTGCTGACTAGATTCCGTTTGGAAAAACTCAGTTCAAGAAGGTTTGGAAACCATGAAAATAGTGTATTTGTGGACACAGTAGAGAAGATGGTCCTGGCCAGCCTCATGCCCAAGCTGCTCGTTCCCCGTGCCATGAGACATTTACATGAACTGGAGACCCATTTTACAGCTCATAGCTTATTATTAGTACCATTAGATATAGCATATAGATAGACTGCCACATTGGAGCAAAAAACACTCAAAGCTCATCAGCAGAACGCCCTGGAGAGCTTGCTGTGAAGGCTGATCATGTACATAACAATGCAGGCAGTTTCAGATGAAAGAACATTTGGGGTCTGGACATTTACAAAAAATGAAGTCGGACTGAGTACAAACTCGCTTGCGTTATGTTGTTTTTTCCGTTAGCTCTCTTTTCTGAAGTTTATGAAAGAGTTAATGTGGCTCTGGTTTCCAACGGGGACTCGCCTACAGGTATCAGAAGCAATTCTTTGTGTCATATATGTATATATACCATGCATATGGTGACAACCCCTTTAACTTTAACCTTTATGAATCATATGTACATTGTACAGGACCATTTGTGTTTCCTCGGTCCATAGTCCTGGTCTCATATATGGCTTAGTGTTTGTTGCATGGTGCTTTACACTGATCATTTTCTCTGGTATTAAGTTAATTGATGTAATATTATACCTGGCCTACTTTGATACTAAATGGGAATCTATTGATTCATGAATATAATTATAATTTAGCCACTCTTGCAGTTGAAATGACATGACAGAAACCTTACCAGAGCTCTTTTAAAGGGCTTGAAGAATGGATATTTTCATTAGACATGGGAATCTGCTTTTAAAACCGCTATGCTCCGCTCAATCTGTGGACACTGATAGTATTTTCTGAACAGTTTAATTAAGTCTATTGAGCTTGAATCGGCAGCCTGATACTATATGAACCTGTAGATAAAGCTCACATCAGTCCTGCTGAAGGCTTGTTAATTGCCATGATTTTAACTGGAAGTTGTTCGGTAATTGCATCAAGGTTGAAATGCTTTATCTAGACTGGCCTCTTATTTATTTTGTCTCACTTGGCAGGTATGTTAAATGCCCCTCAGTTTGCCGAAATCATCAGGCAGTATTGACAGACAGGCCCGTGCGTAAATGGCAGCAATTACTCTCCACTTGTCAGGCAAAACGTACAAAGCGACTGTGAACGTGCTTCCGCCCACGTGGTGAACGCTGGAGCAGGATGGATAACGGTACTTTCCTTATGACGACCACGAGGTCAGTCAGAAGCACCACTTGAGCCGATTCCCTTCCAGACACAATTTGTGTCCGTGGCATTTCGAGACGCTGTTGACTTTTCATGATTTATTGCCCTGTGAAGAAAAAAAAAAAAAACTCAAAAAGCCAAAGGCCGCTGATAATGTCAGTGGAATCGAACGTATTTGACAGAAGAGTGACAAAAGAAGGCATTTCCATAGCTTTGTGTCTCTCAGCCTTTAGCTGATTGGTTGGGCAGCTCCAATAAGTGTGTGTGTGTGTGTGGGGGGGGTATAAAAATAAAAAAATTAAAAATGTCATTTCTTTGATCCGCTGAGCTACTTTCCTTTTGAAAAACGATGGGTCTAATCCGAAAATCATAGAATCTCTTTGAAGTAGAAGGATCCACTTTCTTCTTTGGGCGCTTGTTATTTATTGACTTTCAAAGGACAGGTTAAGGTAAGAAGTGTTTAACTGTCTTTAATCTATCTGGCACTGACTCATTAAGGCTTATTGCTCTCATTAAGCACGGTGTGGCCTCACGAGTGCTGCCGGTGTTTCGGATCGTCTTATCCTTTCTTACAACATTCAAGCCTTTCTCCCTGCTAGGTTCAGCTGCTTATCTTCCGTTTCTGCTCTGTATAAGCTGAGTCCTCAGCCTCTACCCACCCTCCAACTACAGCTTGGCTTTTTCCCTTTCACAGGTCTGTAAATTAATTGTGAACACCCTAGATGTATAGATACAAATAAGGCACCGCCGGCGTCAGCTCGCATCCTGTGGCAGGCATTATGGTGCCCCTCTTGTGGAATAAGGCCTTCAGAAGGTATAACAGATGTAAGCGACACCCCAGCAGAGATGGCCAGCCTAACCCCAGACTGTGAATTATGGCCTGGGTGCCCCCCCCAGCCAAAGGGGAAATAGGACGGCTTCCCGGAAACCAGCCGAATCCACAGCCCTGCTATCGAGCGGCTTCATCTGTCTCCTCTGACATGATTGTTCCTCTCTTGTTACTTTATGTTTTAATCAATCAGCTTTGAGTAAAATGGTAATTACACGGACATCAATAGCAGCAAAAGAGAGCAAGGGGATTATGGACGTACATTAGTGCAATCTGCTGTTAAAGTTTCTTTAAGGGCAATCGGGGGGTGTTGGTGATGGATAATGATAATAATGAATATTTTCATTCATTCTACATTTTAACAAGCCTGCAAGGCCGCAGCTCCCCACTTCTTTCTCTATAGTCTCAAGGCGACGGGCTGCTAGTCCAGGAAGCTCCAGCTGTTCTCCTCAAGCCAGACGCCACTGGAAAGGGTTTTCCAGGTTTTCCTCCAGAGTGTCTTTTGTTGAGCACCCAAGGTGGGAAGATGAGGGCTTTGAGAGCTATAGCTGCCCTGGAACCTGAGGAAAGCACAGGTTCATGAGGGACACATCGAATGCCACCATGAGGCAAGGAGGCGGAGGCGAAGGACACAGCTGCTCGTTGGGTGACGAGGACTCCACACGGATCAGGTGTCATTAGGACAGGCCGAATGACACCAGAGAGTCACCAGAGAGTAATAATAACCTTCATGTTAAAGTTTTTAATTACTGTTGATTCCGGCTGCCCTGAGTACAGCTCCTTGGGAGAGAAAAATGAAACCATTTTTAAAAACAATTATTTCCTGATTGCAGGTCAACCATCTCAAGTGTGCACATTCATTTACGTGTTCCGCTGCTGTGTGTTGGCAGTTGGTGTCTGATGTTCTGATTAAATGATTGTGCGGCTGGAAGCTCTCGCTCCACATGGGCAGAGTGCGTTTTTGTCTCTGACTCCCGCTATGAGGAAGAGCTAATTAGGGGTATTGCTAATTATCCCAAAGATTCAGCCACTACTGTGTGGAAAATCTTCCACAGTGTTCATCAGACAGGAGGTCCACTGATCTGGCATTCCATAATGTGCCAGGATGCAAATTCTGCACATAGTTTTGGGGTGAGGACTGACCCTCGCCTTGTTAGCTGTCTGTGGTCAGGAAGCTCTTGAGTAGCTATATGGCAGGGTACTGAAGCAGATGGCCAGCAGCATGTTCTGGAGAAGGTATGCCTGAGCCAAACTCAGCCCTCCCAAGCTGCCTTGGGTGCCATGCGTGGATATAAGGAATTGACAAGTGTAAACCGAACACACATTAATCTACATCCTATATACAAACTCTATCAACACATTATGTACACTTATCTACACGCAATATGCATACATATACACACATTACATATACTTACATGCTATGTACAGTACAAGCTATGCACATACCTCTACACATTGGGTACCTGTATCTACCCGCTATGTATATACATCTACACACTGGGTACCTGCATATACCCGCTATGTATATACATCTACACACTGGGTACCTGCATATACCCGCTATGTATATACAGCTACACACTGGGTACCTGCATATACCCGCTATGTATATACATCTATACATTGGGTACCTGCATCTACCCGCTATGTATATACAGCTACACACTGGGTACCTGCATCTACCTGCTATGTATATACATCTACACACTGGGTACCTGCATCTACCCGCTATGTATATACATCTCTACACTGGGTACCTGTATCTACCCGCTATGTATATACATCTACACACTGGGTGCCTACATCTACCCGCTATGTACATACATCTACACACTGGGTACCTGCATCTACCCACTATATATGTACATCTACACACTTGGTACCTGCATCTACCCGCTATG
>JAOYFF010000002.1:14901923-14913309 GCA_025773925.1 Cryptomyrus ogoouensis
TGAAATCGTGAGTGTCACGCCTGATGCATGAGAGCCTAATAGAACAAATAATTTCATTGTCATTTTGTGATTCATGGTGCAAGAGCACTTCATACATTCATACAAGTAAGCCTATCACAACCCAATCCATGGAATAGGAGTTTGAGGGCCGATATAAACCTAATGTAAATTGTTAGAATAGGCTAAAACAATTACACAATTATCTTACAATCATGCAAATATAAAGCACATTTCACTCAGTAGTACATATAATAGTAGTAGTAATAATAATAATAATAACTGATATTTTAATAAACCATGTGGGGAAATTCTTCTGCTTTCCTCTCCCCGTGGCCATGAAGGGCAGCCACCTGTTGGGGTGCCCAGGGAGCTGGGGGTTAAGGGCCTTGCTCAAGGACCCACAGACATTTCGAAGCTGGGCAATTTGAGTGCGTACATAAGGGCTGGGCCATTTGGGTGGTATATAAGGTCAATATATGCATCTACCATCTAGACCAGGGGCGCCCAGCTCCAGTCCTGGAGGGCCAGAGTCCTGCACGTTTTTGGGTCTCCCCCCATTTAACACACTTGATTCAACTCCTTGTGCTAATTACCACACAGCTCTTGAGCTGAATCATTTATGGTGGAACAGGGAAAGAACTAAGCTACACAGACGGCCCCCCAGGACTGGAGTTAGGCACCCCTGATCTAGAAAATAAATCTATTTTGTAATTATTTATGTTTTGCTAGATTAAATGACATTCCTGTGTCATGTGATTGCATTGAATTTCTTTAAACTGAAATTAAATTCTCCTTTCTGTCATTCGAATTCAAATTCCAGTTCATTAATGAAATGGGGGAACAATTCATAAATTCAAAATATCCCTGATACATAATGAGCTAACTTGCTATGTGTTCAGTCACATCCTTTGAATTGGGAAGGTGAACCACCCGTTATGACCAGCAATGACAAAGAACTGTGCAACTCAGCTGAAGACGGCATTTCAGACAGTGTAGTCCAGGAAGCCAAATTGGAAGTCTAAATGCTTGTTTTGCTTGTGGACATGAACCCCTTGGACCAACTCAGCGGTGAGCAATTCATAGAGCAATACAGGCTGGTCTGGGGTGAAATAGCGAGCCTCCCTGCTGTAGTGCAGGATAAACTGAAAAGAGGAACAAACACACTGGAATTTTGCCCTTAGTGCACCGTGCAGCTTCTGACAGCTCTCTGCTTCTACACCTCTGGTGTATTCTTGTAATTCTTGCAGACCTCCAGATGCACTGTGCTGTGTCCTGCATTTGTGCATGTATTGATCACATTTCTATTGCACTGTGTGCACAACTACATCAATGTTTTAGCTGGAGCAGTTGCCTTCTGTGACACTACAATTGGTTTTCATGCCATTGCAGGCATTTTAATTTCAGTGGATGGAATGCTCAACCCTATTTATACTCGCTGCCTCTTGAGTCCCATCTGCACCTGTCGAAAAGGGCACTTGGCATCAAGGACATTTTACAGACATTGTGACCAAGTGGCCTGGGAGTACAAGTGATGCTTATATCTGGTCCAGCTTTGGATTGTGTCAGATGGCAAAGAATGGTGTGTTTTCTGGTGGCTGGTTATTGGGGAAACTTCAGTTATGCTCTTAGCAAATACCTGCTGACTCTAGTGATGAATCCCCACACCATAGCTGAAGAGGGGTATAGCACCCCGCACCAAAGAACACGCAGTTGCAGAGTATGCTCTGGGCAGGTGGAGGATGTGATTCTAGTGCCAGCACAAGTCTTTGGGAGCTGTAAGACTTTCCTCAGAATACTGCTATGTTGGTATTGTAGTGTGTGCTATTCTGCATAACACTGCAGTAATTATTTTGTTCAAATATAGTTTTGGTCACCTACTCAATCAGTTGTTTTAACGATTATTTTGAGAAGTGTTACTTCCTGTTCCTAGTACTGCTAGCCATTATTCTATTTTCCAAGAAAGCAACATCACATTTTGAGCCCATTTATGTATTTTCAGCAAATAGGTTAATTTATTTTGGTTTTAATTTTGGCCGCTTTCGTCTGTTTTTATTGGATTTCCAATTAGTTTTTTTTTTTTACATTTTATATGTCTGATGTGACAATTATATAATATATTTCATCAGTGAAATACATGGGATTGATGTCCCTGTTATGTCTTTGTTTTTCTTACACAGAGGCTGGAAAGGAGCCAGCAAAATTCTACTTAAAGTTTGTTTGTTAATTCTGGAATAACAAAGGGTTTTGGGAAACGCTTGCAAATCTTGTTCATTCTTTACCTGCGTCATTCATTATCATGTTTGTTATTCACTAAGATCGATCACGTTCAGGAAACACACCCCTGATTAAATACCCTAGAAGCACAATCGACAGTTTAGACAATAAGGTTATATAACTTGAGTCTGTCTTCAAACTAATTTTAAAAATAAGAGAAAGTTAATATGTTACTGAGTTTGTGACAGTGACCTGCATACTTCCCTTTGTGTTAATTATACATTAATTTGGGGATTCATGGTATAAATATTTATGATTATGTTTTAATAGTGGGTACAATTAATCACAGAAAACTGTGATTAATTTGTTATTTTTTTAATTGATTCACAGCCCTAATATACAGTTGTTTTCTATGAAGTGGGCTTAATGTTTCATTTTAAATCAGAGCCATGAGGTGCCGCCACTATTAAATAGAACCATCACTATTAAGTTCTGGCATTTTCATTATTCTGAATGGTAGTCTGAAAATAAAAAGAAAATAATTATGCATTGAGTTGCATAGGTCCAGAAAAGCAGTCTTAATGTAAAACCCTCCACTCCAGTCTGCCAGGAGCATTTTCTTCGTCAGTTTATGACAGTGCTCTTAAAACAGAAGGTGAATGTTTACCAACAAAATACTAGAACCTAAATCTAAAACCTATTTGGCAAATGGCTCTAAAATCAGAAGCCTTACAGCTATTGAAAGTGCACTTAAGAACTGAAAAGACCTTCATTTTAAGTTATTGCACATCAATTAAATTAATATTGCAGATTACAATATTTTTAACCTGTGAGACATTTTGTCAATGTTGTAAAACGAAATGAACCAAACCTGTGATCAGAATACTCACTCACTCACTCACTCAGTCTATAGTTTTCGCTAATTAGAACACTCGCTAGGGGATAAGGGCAGGTAGCGCTTGGTACATTTCGGACACTAGGTACTGTTACGCTGCTGCCTAATTATGCATGGGATATTTGTAATTATCTCTGTTGCATAAACAAACACCAACAGTGTTGTTATTTTTGGATAAGTACACATTCACATATGTCTTCACAAAGTTGAAATAAAAATAAAATGAATATTTTCAACACAAAACACACATAACTTTCTTTAAAACATACTTTGACTGTACTGTGTCCACCTATGCAAGTATGATGGGGACTGCAGCAGTATCTGTGGTGTTTTATACTAATCTTCAATATACTGTATTAATTGTGAATTAACATTACCTATGCAAAGTAGTGAAATACATGTTTTAAAGCAGAGGTAGAACAGGTGTTCTGCCTTTTTTTCCTACCTGACAAAGCATTACAGCGCATGCGCAAATCAACATTACTCACACGTCTACGAAGTCTGAACATTTTTGCTACCCTTGCGTGTTAATGTAGTTTATCTTGTATATTATTCATATTATTACATTAATTATTACAAATAATTGAGGTGATATATTTTTTGCATTCTTGTGTACTAACAAATTCTGTAAACATGGGATCAGATTTAAACTCGACAGAACACGTATTTGTTTTGCATTTGACACAACTTTAAATTATAGTATTTATTTTAATCTAAATAAAAATATTTAATTTCAGTAGCAACTAATAAGATTTAAGTTTCTGTTTTCCTGGAGCTAAACTTGTTTGACATTACATTCTTTCCCTGGTGAAAAAAACTGCTATCCCTCTTAAAACAATAGATAGCGGCACTGTTGTTATAATTAATGTGCAAGTATTTCATAAATGAGCTGTTTAACAAAGGTTGACGGTTATAGTGCAGACTGAGCACTAAAGCCCCCATAAAACAGGTCTAACGACGCCCCTGAAAATGCATTAGACCCACATCCACAAAATGACCATCTTTCATTCATAAAATGCATTTTGGCAACTAAATAAATTCACTTTGTGTACAAAATGACTCTCTTTTTATTCACTTTTTAGATACATTCTGCCTTCTGTCCACAAAATGCAATAGGTGCCAATATCAATTTCATACACAAAATTAAACCTTCCTTTTGATATCTGTACATTAAAGATAGTGACATCTTTATGCTGTTGTGGACAGAATGTAACTGGAGTTTGGCTTTCTATGGACAAAATGCAGCAAGGCGTTACTTTATTTCATCATTAAATAATCCTTTTTGTGGCACATAATGTATTTTGTGCACGAAAATGAGCGCTTGACACTTGGCTCCCCATAAATCACGGCTTATCTGCCCCTGCTGTGAAGACTGAGAAAATGTCTAAACATGCGACAAAATGAATTCTTACATCATGTTCATTTTATTTAGTATTAATTATAACATTTGTGTTTATTACCAGTGCTTCATAGTTACACATTATCATTATGCGATAATGAATTGTCTGCCACAGTTTGGAAATTAGTCTTGGAATATATTGTTGTCTGTTGTTTTATGTGGGTTTCTGGCCAAAGATTATGCAAATTTAAACAATAAAGCTTGTCAGATTATAGATGTTTTTGGAGCACAAAACTGTTTGTTTCTCGTCATCGTCGTAAATTCACCCTATTCTATTTATTAAAAGTTTGCAGCTTCCGAGCATGTTTTTGGATGAAAATGCAAAGTCACGCTGCCAGGTGGCAGATGTACCACTGCAAAGTCACGCCAAGGCCGACGAAAACCCTGGAGCCCGTCTGTGGTCTTGTGGCTTTAAAACTGATGAAGATGTTTAGATATTACCCACCCAGATTCCTTTTGTGGGTGCATACTCGTTTAACAAGTGCTAACTTATTTTCTCTTTGGAATGAAACTGTAAATGATATTTCGTCGTATTGTGGTTCATCGTCCCAGATGTGTAAATGCATGTGTATCTGTAAGTGTAGCATGGCCCCTTCATGATGTTTTCCAGTGAAGATGCTCCTTTTGAATCCATGCCAGCCGCTCGTACACAGAGTCTAGTGTGCGACGTGCTCCAGCTACAGGATGGTAGGGCGTCTCCTTGACCGGGGGCCAGGGGATGACTGTCCTATGTGATGAAGCTCACTTGGACTGGGTTTTATGTCGATAACCCCCCGTTCACTGTGCTCTGTAAGGGACCTGGGAAAATGAAACCTCAGAACAGGTGCTGTGTACCAACCACGTCCCCACCTCACACCGATGAGCCGCACCTCCGCCGAGCCAAACACCTGTCACCTTCACACCTCTCCAGCGCCTGCCGACACCCATGGCTCTCAGTTAGATTGGATGGGAGATGGCAAAAGCCAGATCCTCTTTGCTTTCAGCCCCCGAAAATGCTCTCACTGGAGTCATATCAATTTGCTGTACTTTATCCTGTTATTAAGAGTTGGTATGTGGGGAGACTGATCTTATTAAAGAGAGAAGAGTGAAAGGTCTTTTAAAAGCATCAGACTGGAGAGAAACAGCACCTCATCATGGCACGTTCCGGAGCCACATAACTGTCTCTTCTGCTCGTAGTAAAGATCAAGGGCCAGTGGCGAATTTAGTTTTCCAATTGTGTTATTTCAAATTGAAATGACTGGGCTTAGTAGAATAAACAAACCTGCTTTAATAGGCCAGGACAGGATGCGCGATAGAGACAATTGAACGAGGGATAAAAACCACTTCATCACTGCCAGATTTCGGCAGAATTCAATTTCAGATGGTCTCCATGTGTCTCCTTATCTCTCTCTTCCAGCAGCGAGCTGCATGTCAGATAGTCATAGTAATAATATTGTTCAAAAAGTCATAGGGGGAAAACATGCGAGTTACATGAAGTGAAAAATAAAAATGAAAATCAGCATTTGGGTGAGAGCAAGCCAGTGTTCCCTTCAGCTGTGTAACACAATGATGGACTGCCTGCTTTTTTTAGATGTCTCGTGTGTGGAGTATTTCGGTCTATTTATAGTCAAGCATCTACAGTTTGTTTCCAGGTGACACGTATATAGACTCTGTTTTAACGTCTGTTAAGACATCACATCAAGTGTTAGTTATCTAGATTCAGGGCAGCGGCAGAATGTAAAGTGAAACTTAAGGTGTAATAAAATCGTTACAAATGAATGACTGTGTGGCGCCATCTGAGACGACATCGGTCAGGGCTACAGATGGAATTCACTGCATTTCGCCTGTTATAATTTTATGTTCTATCATGGAGGTCTTTACTCATTTCAGCTACCAAAACAGAAGACATTAAGAAAAAAAACCATTGTAGTAATATCAGGGCTGTAGCCAGGATTTCTAAAATAGCGAGGTCAAAAGTGTTAACCCTTCCTTGGTGTGTCCATGCAGGGGAGGTGGTTCGTGGTTATTGGAGTTGCAGAAAAAATACTGAGGACTTGACCTCGGTGTCCTCAGTGGTATGTACAGGTATGAGTAACAGGTTAGTAAATCGAGGAATCCTTTTTAAAATAAAATGAATGCAAGACAAACATTAAGCTCCGTGTTTCCTCTGTGCAGTTATCTGATTACCTCTGAGGTAACCCTGTGCGTGTGTCCTTGTTTTGTTGATGTGTCTTTCGTCCCCCCCGAGTATTGATGCGTCTGCGGGGGTGGCAGAGGCTGAAAGCAACGTGCAAAGGAAGAGATTTCACTGACCCTGTGCGCCCGATGATAAAACAGTCTTAAAAGACACGCCTGCCGTGCCAGGCGGCTTTGTGCATCCGACACGATAACAAAGCCTCTTCATCTGACGACTTTGCCTTCTGACTGACTTTTCTGTTCCTTATTTTCCTCCAGCTCCCCAGTGCTAACTAGCTGCCGAAGAACAGGTGAAAGTCTTTAAAGCTGGTTGGAAGTGCTGCAAATTAAATAGCACAGAGCAGATTCTGCAGCAGCAACAGCAGCTGTAATTCCAGGGTTATAAATAAAGATTGATGAGGTGAGAGGACAGAGGAGGATGCTGCAGTCAGGGGGGCGGCTCACACTGTATTCTCACACCGTCAATTTATACATTAGTTGCCTCCAAGGCGTTCATTCTGTTATTTACTTCAAACATCTTGTAATATGCATCCGGGATGTATTTTGTTCCTGAAACAAAGCAATTTGCATGGTTATTTGGCTTTTGCCGTTGCTGATTCTTAAAGTGGTAATCGACTGCCTGTAACATACCCTCCCCCAGCACACGCACCTGGCCCTTGCCCAGCAAATGGACGAAAAGAATGTACAGGCAGGGTTTTGCATTTGAATAGTAACGTTTTGAATAGTAAGGGGGCGCTAGAAAATGGGAGAGTGCTACCGATGACCTTGAAGCTGAAGGTGCTGTATTGACTGTACATTAATGAGATAAAGGCACTCTGTGCCAGTGCTTTGCGTTAACTGCCTGTCTGCAGTCGGCAAGGACGCATGTCACGTGATTTGTGTGAGGCATCAGACCGTACAAGTGTACTGCACTCCATGACTTAGTGGTGAATAAGGATGGGCAAAGTGACTCGTTTTTTTTTGGGGGAGGCAGTTTATTTGATTCACCTCAATGTTTCGTGTTGATTCATTCACCAGCTTGTTCAGTGGCACTTCTTGTTTGTGTCGATATGTGAAAAAATAGCCTATTATTTAGGCTAAATAGTGCAAAGGAATAAGCTAGATACCACCAATAAGTCATGAGAGAGGAATAATATTTGTTATTGAATTGCAGTCCAAGTCTCTCAACGTTGTATTATCTTAGCTACTCAGTTAAAAACGCAAACCCAACAGCTCATCACATAGTCAGCTAACGAGTCCATACACTAACAAACCTTGGTTAAAATCATCTAAATTCATCTCTAAAATATAATTATACCATACAGGAAATCACTGTACATGTAAGCCATATACTACACTAGTAGATGGTGTATTTCAGTCACGACTGAGGTACAGCTCTCCCGCTCAGTAGCATCGGAATCTCTTGTTCATCGACTTGCTGACCAACTTGTTCTCTCCATTGGATCTCTTGTTCATCCACTCGCTTGATCATTCAGAACATGAGTCCCAAAGGAGTGACCAGGTGGGTGAGCGAGAGACTTTCAGTTGTTTGGTCACTGTCGGGGTGCAATATCAAGAACACAAAAACCGTACTTGTGGTTTTTGCAAGACCAGTCTTGCCAATTTGCCTTCCAAGAACGAACTTGGTGCGCAATGAATCATGAGATTGGTCTTGTTCAGATGCAGCCAATGTATCCTTGAAATCTGGCCAGGGGCAAAAAAGACATCCAGGGACATCCAGGTCCTCTGTACTTGTGTTGATAGTATTGGAACTGATCTGCAGCAATGGAAGATGTTGTAAGACAGGTACATGAGAACACAGGTACGGTGAGATGCACATATTGAAATTCTCCCTAGCTGAATACGTTCAGTCCCAGGTTTAGTTTCCAGCCAGTCGTATGCTTGCTTGCAGCACTCAAACATCACATCATGAATATGTTGGATCACTGCTTAACCAAACAATTTGGGTAACAGCTGTTTTTCCACTACTTAACCTGATATCTTTTACTACAGTATAAAGTTATAAAGTGACTATCTGTCATCGATAACTAGGCTATCGTATCCTTGCACATATGTAGACCCAATTTAAGTTATTCGGAAAAAAGTGGTCTGATTCCATTAATTATTAATCAGTTAATCTGAGTCTTGAGAATGTGTCACTTCACATTACAGGTTGCTTTGTTTTTTAATATGATTTGTAAGATATTTGCTGTGTGACAGCTGATTTCATCACCTTTGTCTTTGTGTATTGGTGGGGCTCCCCGAGAGATGAACGATTGGCCGGGGGACATATGCACTGACTTTGTTTGTCCTGGGTAATGTAAAAGGCATGACTAATCACTTATAGATCTATTGACAAGTATATTTGATTGAACTGATGCAACAGATTCCTGAAACCAACCCTGGACTGTGGTTATTGTACTTCCAGTTATTTTAAACACAACCTCATAACATTTACTGCTATAATAGTGATTTTAGTCACTTCTTTTCCCCCCCTTTTTGAATTGTGGTTCTTTGTCACAGGCTTTATGCTCAGCTGGTATAAAACGTTCCGGTGCAGCAGGCAGGCATATCACAAGGTCTGCCTTGTCTGACAGCAGGCTCTCCGGTTTAAATGATGTATGATTCAATGTATCAGCCCTTATGGTGACACAAGTCATCCACTTCCGGTCCATTAGGGATGTTTTTAAGTTGCTCATGTTTATCTGGCAGCCAGATAAAAGCCTTCATGCTAGATGGGGAACTAACAGTATCTATTTATGTGTTTTGTTGACTGGAATATGGTATGTGGCCTTAAAGGAAAGGATTTTGTGTTATTTATGACGGGCCACAGGAAACTGGGTCAGTAAACTTTTTTGTAGCTGGAATTAATGCAAGAGAGTTATTTCTGTGAAGTATGGCCCCCCCGCTCCCTCCCGTCGAGGCGTCGGAAGATGCTGCTGTTTTGTGGGAGGCCATGTACGCCTCTGCCCTGCTGCCGTGACGGGATCCCTGGTGGCCACGTTTCCGTGACCGATTAGAGTCGTGAAGAAGTATGCCACTGGTGAATTTGGCTGCGAGTGGGTGGTGATCAAGGAATCACATTTGCTGTGACCGTTTTCCCATCAGCTCACTAGTACTTAATAAAACTACTGCGTGGAGAAACAGATAAAAAATAAATCATTCCTACCTGCATTATCTCTGATGTCCCGTCAAAGCTCATACCTATTTATGTTTGGTCTTGTGAGGAAAAATAAAGCATTAGATTACTAAATCAGAACACTGTAATAACTTTCTGCGATAACAGTTTCAGTATTTGTGGTTCAAGGTAACATTTCCACATAATCTTTTCGCAAACCTTGGTAGACAAATCATGGCAAGTGAAAATGGTTCTTTCTATTTTTCTAAAAGGTTTCAGTTGTTAATAAGGAGTTTTTTAGCATCAGTTCATATGGTCAAATTTAGGAGTTTTATGACAATTGTCATTTTTCAGCTGTTAAATTAAGTACAGTGAGTACAGTGAACTCATTGTCACGTCCAAGAAACCAGTGTGAGACAGGAGCTTTGTGACATGACGTGTTTTATTATGTGTTCTGATTTTTGTAATTTTACTAATTACCCTAATAAGTCCATTTATCCAGCACTATTGCATTCTTGTATGTTTCTCCATGTTAAGTGGAGGGGTTGGGCAACCAAGACTGGTGTATTATTTACTTGTCAGTGTTTAAATCATTGATCTTACTGTATCTTGATGCCCAATGTTAATGTGGACCTTGTGGTAATTTAGCGACTTCTTATTTGCAGAAATAAATAATTAAGCCTTCGTCTGAAGTCGATTTAATATTTTATTGTGCATTAATGTGCATAACCTGTATAAGTAGGACATATATTTGGGGTAATGGACTCATAGGCTGAGCATCGGCTGCTCTAATGTGTAATGTTATTTTTGGTAACTTCCAACATTCCTGTTTGCCCAGCATGCATGAGAGTGGTCATTATGCAAAAAGCTGTGCTAATCATTTGTCATTTATATAGCTTGCATAATGTTCCCGGAGCAAAACTAATGGAATACACCTTTCAGAAGAACAAAACCCAAAATGCAATTAGATGTAGAGGCAAGTTATATAGTTGTATCTGTCACATAAATCTTTTCTGAGTTCATTAAAAATATTTGTAATTTTTTGGTCTTATTACGTGAACTGCAAGACTGACTTGTCTTTTACTCTAAAATTTGGAATGTATGCTGTTTCTTGTTGCACTAGACTTGCAAATAAACATTCAACACAGGGCTGGACTCACAGGACTCACAGGGCTGGACTCACAGGACTGGACTCAGGACTCACAGGGCTGGACTCACAGGACTGGACTCAGGACTCATGGGCTGGACTCACAGGGCTGGACTCAGGACTCACAGGGCTTGACTCACAGGACTGGGCTCAGGACTCACAGGGCTGGACACAGGACTGGACTCTGGACTCACAGGGCTGGACTCTGGACTCACAGGACTGGGCTTAGGACTCACAGGGCTTGACTCACAGGACTTGACTCAGGACTCTCAGGGCTGGACTCTGAACTTACAGGGCTGGACTCAGGACTGGACTCTGGACTCACAGGACTTGACACTGGACTCACAGGGCTGGACTCGGGACTCACAGGGCTTGACTCACAGGACTGGGCTTAGGACTCACAGGGCTGAACTCAGGACTGGACTCTGAACTCACAGGGCTGGACTCAGGACTCACAGG
>JAOYFF010000002.1:14915037-14929993 GCA_025773925.1 Cryptomyrus ogoouensis
AGTTCTGAAGGCGAAAGGGGGTCAAACACCGTATTAGTATGGTGTTCCTAATAATCCTTTAGGTGAGTGTATATATGCCATTGTCAACATATGGTTGATGTTGCCATTGTTTCTGTTGTATCACGGTTGCAGCTGCAGTTGTTATCAATGTTATTGTTACTGTTATTGCTGTTACTGTTGTTGTTGCTGCCACTTGTTGCTTTATTTTTATAGTTTGGGTTTGGAACGTAGCTTCAGTGATAGGCGAGGGATCATTGTACTCAAATGGCCTCCACAGTCAGCAGATATCAATCCAATGGAGCGCCTGTGAGATTTGGTGGAACTGGAGATTCACCTCATGAAGGTGCAGCCGACAAATCTGCAGTAATTGTGTGATGCTGTTGTGTCCATATGGACCCAAGCTTCAAACACCTTGCTGAATCTATGCCACAGGGCGGTCCAACCCAGTACTGGCAAGTTGTACCTAATAAAGTGGCCAGTGACTGTATGTTATTTTTCTTGTGAAGGCACAACCCATTTCATTTTTTGGCCTTGATTTCTTTAGACCAAGAGAATAACACAACTTTTGCTAGTGAATTCACCACCTTGATTACTTACTTTAATACTTGCACAAATAAAGGATGCTGATTGTTGGAGACCTGCTCAGAGGCAACATAAAATATTTCCTCCGAAGAATAACGCAGATTGAACCCCTATTCAGCTCAACACAAATGGAATCAATTAATAATTGGCTTCATCTGTGGGGAAGATTAGTTATTTCATGTTAGCTTTTGTGTGATCGTGATTTTTTGCTTCACTACCTGGAAATGTATTCTTAATTACCCAAGAACCTCGTTATACCTGGAGCGTTAAAACGCTAGGATGGAAATAATTCCAAATCATTTCCCCACTCCGAGCAAAAAAATAAAAACGCGAGTGAATAACAAATATGTTTTTCCCTCAATCACGGAGACAGCAGGTGCCCTTCATCATTTTATCCCACCTTGTGCACCAGTGATGTCTTTTGGAAATGTAGCAAAAATCCTATAAAATACTTTTAAACATGTCTATTCACCATATCCTATAGCAGGATCTACAAGGCAGCCCATCACTATACAGAACCTATGGACTGGAGGTTAACCCTGAAGGGTACTATTCAAATAATGATGTATATGATAAACAGCACTGAGGTGAGATTTTAATTTATTTTGTGATCCTGCAGACCTTACAGTGTGTGTTTATGGGCTACACTTGTGATTGGCTTCAGGGATTTGGATTGAAACAGCCATTGGAAAACAGTAGTTTTGAATTTTAAATCACTAGTGCTCTTCTTAGTTAGATTTGAGGTGTACTTGTGAAAATTGTCTTGCTGAGAGTGATGGCCATAACCTCCTGGCAGAGAGAACCAGGTTATCAGCACAATGTCTGGATGCTCACTACAGTTCAGGGATCCTCTGAGCTCAGTTAAATCAACCACCGTATTTCCTTGCAGGTATATTATTTTTGACATAAACCTCCTTCTGGCAATAAACCCAGAACTTTCCAAGTACATGGTGTCTTGTCAGAACATTTTAGTAACTTTTTTTTTCCTGGTTATCCTTTAAAAAATTATTAGCGTGGCAACAGCACCTAGTAAGTTTGAAGGCTTCAGGATGCAGTAAAGCTTGCGTGTGGAGAAGAGGGCGGAGCTTCATGATACAGTGACGCTTGCGTGTGGAGAAGAGGGCGGAGCTTCAGGATGCAGTGAAGCTTGCGTGTGGAGAAAAGGGCGGAGCTTCAGCCTCCTGGGCAGCTCACTAACACTCCAGTGGATTATTGACTATGTGACCCTGTGAGTCCAGGATGTTAATTCTGATTCCTTTTTGCTAAATCCCATTTAAAGAATAATTGTGATGCATATTTTTAAAAAAGATTAGTTTTTAAAATCTTTCTTTTCCTCAGCAATTGTGTTAGAGTAATATTGCACATTTGTGGCCATAAATATAGACCATTAGTTGTTTTATTTATTGTTCACAGCATTTTTTGTTCATATCTGAATATCTTGGAGTTTACCACATACATGGCGGTAATAACTTATTTGTTGTAATGCGATATCTGGACCAATAATGATGGCTTGTCAGTTTTAAAAAATGAAACTTGGAAATTTTCATAAAAATGAAAGATAAAACAGCTGCAGTGTTTTTGTCAGAGTGAAAATGAGTACACATTTCATGCATTACAATTATGGCCAATTACAAGAAGTCAGTGTGCCTGAGCTGGGAGATTTAAGATATCCACTGCTGGTTTTGCTAATGTGTTTAACTGACAGCTGAGATTTAGTCTCATGGCAGAGAGAACAGCAATGGGACCAGAGTCTCAGTGTCATGATGCACGGCTGTAGATTTCCCAAGGGAACACTCCATTAGGCCAGTGTTTCTCAAACCAGTCTTCAGGGACCCCCGACAGTACATAGTTTTGGACCCTCCCTACTGGGAGCGGGGTGGGAGCATAAGTGTGGGCTGTCTGGCTTTGAGGGAGCAAAAATGTGGACTGCCTGGGGTCACTGAAGATCCAGTTGAGAATCACTGCTTTAAGTGGTGCGGCATGCAGCCCCTCCTACAGCAGCAACCAGGCTGTGCATCCTGTGATGTCCTGCAATGCCTGGGACACCAGGTTAAAAACTCCAAGTGGAAAATTTTAAAAGTAGAAAGCCGCCTGACCCACGTATCAGTTCGTTCTTTTGGCACCTTACGTATAGAAATACAATCATTCATGATCTGTCTCTGTCAATATTGTCATATTCCCGTTTGGCCAGTAGAGGTTGCTGTTCATCCCATTTCCTTCTCCTCTGGTTCCTGATTACCTTCACCTGTTTCCTATTACCTGTGGTTTCTAGTGTTTGGTGTATTGTCAATGACCCACACTTGTTCCTAATCTACCCTCATATTCTCCTTGTGTATGTAAGTGCCTGCACACACCAAGTTCCTTAGTCAGTCATTGATAGTGCTCAGTATTGGATTCTGCTCGTAGTTTGTGTCTGTGTTATCAGTTATAGTTTTACCCTTGCCTTTCCTGTGTTCAGGGCAGCCCTTGTCCCTCCTGAATTTTCCTCCCGGCCTCCTGTTTTGACCCTAGTCCTTTGGTTTGTGCTTTTGTCCGTTTGTTTTGGTCTGTAAATGAAGACCCCTATACCTTGAGCTGCACGTGGATTGGCACACCTTCTTCGCGTTTAGTTGTGACACTACTGAGTAACATCCAATCATATTTATGTCCCATAAGACCTTTTCTAACATTTATCAAGACATAGTGGATGTTAGCAGACGTATCTTACCCCATGTGCGGCATGCGGCAAGAACCAAAACAAACTGACTGCGAGGCATAATAGAGGTTTAGTGAAATGCTTGTGATATTGTATGTTATGTTATGCTGTATGTTCGACCTCCTCTCCTACAGTATAATAATAATAATGCAAATCACTGGATATCTGTATAGAAAGTACAAGACAATTTGATGAATTACAAACTAGCATTAGTGAATTATGACCCCTTTGCAGGAGGGTGAAGCATTTCTTTTTTAAGGTGTGATCATGTTCTATTAATAATCTGTTGTCTGATCGGTGCATTATACTTGTATTTCAGGCCTGGATTCTCAGACTTTATGTGCCAGTGACAGCATGCAGAATTTAAATATCTGGGGATGTTTGCATAAAATTAACTTATATTTCAAGTTTCAATATTTGGCATAAAGACAAAGAAAGGGTCTGATAAGGCGAGCAGCTTTGTGCGATTGTAGGATCAGCTGGTGATTAATTAACTGGAGAAGTGTGTATAGGTGCATATTGTGGCGCCCTAACGCAAACCCTGCTGATACAGTACGGGAGCACTGACAGCAGTCAGTGCTGGTTTGTGCGTAAGTGCAGTGATTTGGATCAGTGCTGCCACAGGGAGTTTTCATTGTATTAGCAGAAACTGCCTACTCAGGGAAGGGTCCTCAATTATTTAAAAGGTACAAATAACAGTGTATTAATTTGCATAAATCAACTTGTGGTTAATCCCATAGGCGACATAAGCAACATAAGTAAGTAAAATTGGCTCAAGGACGTGACAAGAAATTCTGGGCCCCCTGACAAAACGTTACCTTGCCCTCCCATCCAATTTTACGTGTTCCAACAGAGCCCCTGTCAAGTCCTGGCATCCTGTAATGGCCAGGGCATCCACGCCACTCCCATGGCTCTGACTGTGGCCCTAGAAGCACAGGCGTCCTCTGCAGTGCCAGCAGAGAACAGTTATGTGATGTGGGGGGAGGGGAACGGTGTCCAGGAGGTTTGGTTAGCAAAGTATGACCAAAACATTTTAAGTGAAGTGGCGACAAGAAGAAGGCCAACATTTCAAATTGGGCAGAGATCACTAACAGGGCCGTCGAACTACTTTTGTGAAACGAGCTAAGTAGTTATCAGCCAGATAGCCTGTGCTACTGAAATGCTTTTCATATAAATGAACTGATCGAATTTTTCTGCTGTTCGGAGTGGTGGGAGGTGGTTCCCCTGCAGAATCTCACCTATGGAGTCAGAACACCCAGGGGCCAGGGCCGGCCCTGCCTTTGGGGTATCAGAATAATCATAGTTAAAGTTATCGCCATCAAACAGTAATAATGCATTATGACTTCCAAGCACCTATTTTATTATGGTCAGTGGCTCTCTAGCTGCCGGACGACAGAAGCAGGGGCCCTTGGGGTCAGCTCGGGTAACCCTGTACATTAAAGCGCCCACGAACGTCATCGCCCTCCCCCGGTACAAAACCACGCCAAGTATGCTACAACCGCCTGTAATTTGTAATCATTTCATAGTTTAATTATAGGAAACAAAGTTGTGGGCTATATGGTAACCCTTTACATTAACTTAACTGCACATTCATAATGCCTTGATAATGCATTTGTAGAACATTCAGTGCACTTTTGTAATGTGTAGAACATTCATAAGTAGCATGTAAGTATACCTTCCTATCCTAAGTATATCCTAAAATACCTTAATAACAAACATTATATGGTTATATGATTCTAATGTTTGTTAATATCATATAATATTTGTTATTAATGTGTATTAAAGCTTTAAAGATACGTTAATATGTTAAGGTATACTTACATGCTGCTTATGAGTGTTATAAGCCCTATATGAATGCATTATAAATGCATTCTGAAGGTAGAGTAAATATAAAGTATCAGCTGGCATATGTTTTCTTCACTGTCAGGGGCATATTTATTTTGCCATTGGCTGTATCAGTCGTGGGGGGGGGAGGGTGGTACACTGAGCAATGTTATTCGCTATTTCTATAAGCCGACATACTCTTATCGTTAAGATCCTGCATAATTCCGTGCCTTATGTCAAAATGAGAACCCAATGAATAGCAAACTCTTATTTATGGCGATGGACTTCAAATAATGCACTCCAGAAATAGGTAAATACAATAAAGATAAAATCATTTGACTTCCTGCTGAATTGCAAAGGGATGGTGATTTTCATGACTAACATCTTAAATGTGTTCTTGGTCATGAAAGCTTTTCATGACTATTAAAGAAAGGCAGAGGTTGGTAGAATGGCCAAAATATGTAGTCAAGTAAAAATACTGTTACTTAAATATAACAACTCAAGTAGGAGTAAAAGTACTCAGTAGAGTAAGAGTAATAGAGTATCTAGAAAAAGAGTACTTGAATAGAGTTAATTTTCAAAACCTGAAGTTCTTATTGACAAATTGTAACAGGATTGCCCAAGCAAGAGTGACAGCCAATCATAAAACAAAATATAAAATTAAAATATACTCTCCCAATAATCCAATGAAACATAAAATGTGCAAATAAAAAACCTTATCCATTTTTCTGACAATCAAAAACAAACACGTGACAGGAAGTGGTCTTAGACACAGGAAAACAACAGCATTGGCTAACAGCCCGGGCAGATATGAACTGCAGCACAAATGTGCAAGATAGCAGAAGGAAGACAGATGTGACATGTAGCATTGTGAAGAATAATAAACGGTCAGGGAAAACTGGCGTTAGCTTTCAATAATGTTGCGTTGTCAGAATTTTAAGTGGTTATTTGAATAAATAAAAGTGGGTTTCCTTACAAAATGTTCTTTTGATGATCCCAGATTTTTGGACCAACATCTTTCAGAAGAAAAATAAATTAATATATTAGCTAAAGTTAGGAATGCTCCATCTTATTTGCATTGTTTGATTAAACGAACATACTGTTGTTGTAGAGAATTTCATGTTTTATGTTTAAGTATATGTAATAGTAAAAGCCCTACAGGCATTATGGTACAGTGGTCAACACCTCTGGGACCCGGCTTTGAGTCTCCACCATGGCTCCAGTCGTGTTGAGTTTGCATGTTCTCCGTGTTGTTGTTCCACAGTCCAAAAATATTTGGAGATTAATTGGACCTACAAATTGCCCGTAGGTGTGCAAAAATTCTCACAGACACACTCCAATATTTTCCCAGAAGAGTGGCAGGTGTTTTAGGTGCAAAGGGGGGTACCAACTCCATATTGATGCCTATGGATCTAGAATGGGATGTCATAAAAGTTCCTGTTGGTGTAATGGCCCAGTGTCCCAGTACTTATGTCCATTGAGTGTAATGTAAAGCGCATTGCTACACACCTCTGAAGAAATGCTAGCCTACAACACTCTAATGGTGTAGCGTCCTTTACAGGAACCCCAGTAACTGTATATACTCATGGGCACTTCCCTACACAGATTCATTCTTTTCGTTCTTCCGCTTGTCCTCAGAAATATGAGGTGAACGCTGCTTCCCTCCTGGCCAGTGAGAGCCAGTGAGGCATGTAAGGGAGTACTGTAAGCACGCATACGATTGGCTGGAAACTAAACTTGAGACTGAACGTATATGCCTACATTGAACAAATGACGAGAGTCTCGGTGATTAGGGTCTGCAGATGCTTAGTGCAAAACTAGTGAACACTCAACCAATCCAAGAAGCCAAACCACAGATGCTTAATTTAAAATTCACTGACACATCCGATCAGGTTTGTTCGATAGGCATTGATTGGCGTAAACTGCAGAGTGCACTGCGTGCTTGATCATAGCGTTAATTAATTAAAACCTATAATTGATATAGGTTACAACTGAGTCGGCCTGGTAAAAATTGGGTTGCGGTGCAAAAAAGGTTGAGTGAACAAGTTGGTGAGTGTGTGGATGAAGGAGAGACTCAGATATGCTACTGAACGAGAAAGCCATACCTGTGTGATAACTGAAATACACCATCTACGAGTGTCGTATATAATAATCATGCGGAGCGACTTCGCATATGCAGCAAATTGATCTTATATGCAATATTTTCACGATTTAAAATGATTTTAACCGAGGTTCATTAGCGTTTTGAATCATTAGCTGACTATGTGATGAGCTGTTACGTTTGTGTTTTTAACTTGAGTAGCTAAGGTGCAGTGTTGCCAAGACTTAGACTGTAATTCAATAACAACTATTATTTTTCTCACCTGACCTCACTTTGCCTATACCTTACTCCTTAACACTATTTAGCATAAATAGTAGGTTGTTATTAATCTGTTTTATGCAAAATAGAAGTGCCACTGAAAGAGATGGTGAACGAATCAGATCGAATCTTTAAGTCAAACGAGCTGTGTCCCAGAAAAAATCATTTCGCTCTTACTTATATAATATATTAAATCCCTACGGTCTTAGATCGCTCATCCAAACC
The DNA here is from genome assembly GCA_025773925.1 of Cryptomyrus ogoouensis. Classification (NCBI taxonomy): domain Eukaryota; kingdom Metazoa; phylum Chordata; class Actinopteri; order Osteoglossiformes; family Mormyridae; genus Cryptomyrus; species Cryptomyrus ogoouensis. The sequence goes on from JAOYFF010000002.1 coordinate 14,922,723, forward strand.
ATGAATACTTCAAAAGCATTCATAAAGCATTATAAATGTTGCCATCTAGTGGACACTCTGAGGATGGCCCAAAGCGCACAGCCCTGAATTGATTCTCCCCGTCCCGCTTCCTAGTGTCTGTGAAGGAAATGAATTAAAGGTACTATCCTATTAATACGGTAAAGAACAAGCCCTATGCATTGGGGAGCAACCCCTCTCCCAAAAAAATTCATAGTGGTTGTAAAGGCAGTTCTTCATGTTTTCTTTAATATAACCACACAAGTTGTTCGGGTATTTGGTTTCTGCATGGAAATAATAATAAATGGGAGTACCTTTTCTGAAGTATCGATTGAACGCTTTTATGGTATTAAATCTTAAGCACTATCCATTTTACCAGCGGGAAGACAAATAGTTCCAGCTGCTATTTTACGAAATGGAAAATAAGCAGTAACCAGACCGAGCCTGTGGGGTCAATCACGGCCCAGTGGGCGTCTCCGATGGCGGTTGCTCCCAGTCTATATTTAACGGGCAAGTCCAGCGCCGCGACGGACGAACGTGAGACCTGGCGGACCTCCGGGAAGCGGACCCAGCGTCACCTTTTTTTTTCCCCAGTTCGGGATCAAGCGCCTGTATATCAACGCAATACAAATACGCTCTTTTGGATAATGTCCTCCATGGCATGTCATGCTGGCAGGACAGTTAGTGCAAACTCACTCTGCAATTGCCTACATGTCTGTGAAAACAAATCAGTTACTAGTGATACGCAGTTAAACAAAATATTTCAAATGTCGTCTCCAGAGTATTCCCTGCCTTGTGTGATCTGAGCCTTGGATAGGCTGCAGGTGCGCCCGGACCGTGTGCCTTATAAACACTTATAGTGGATGGATGGATGGACAGAGGGAGGGAGAGAGGGAGCCAGCTTGCCAGCCTGTCCAGTGTGCAGAGAGCAGAAGGGCAATACAGCTTTGTGTGTCCCATTTCTTGATGTCCTTCTGTGGGGTTTCATGTAGATTTCCTGTAAGGGGGATATGCAGCAATATCATATGTTTTGACAACACTGAGATGCAGTTAAATATCATTTTGAGACAAATAATCCTTTAAAATAGCGATTTGATATTTATTTTTAAAGATATAAGCACAGTAGCCTAAAGGGATTTGAAATTCAGTCATCAACAGTTAAATTATTCATGTAGTCCCCGGAATTCAGATTTCACTCTGAAGTGCTACTTTGAAATGATTTAACGCCTTGATGTCCTTAAAGAAATGAGATATCAATCAGATTTCAGTGTTCAAAGTCAGTATTGTTATCAAAACGGCCACACGTTTGATGCATTTAACCCTAATATGTCAACATCCTTCATTTCCTCAAAACTTTGACACAAGTTACATCATCATCATAAGCATACAAACACAGCTGTAAAAAGCCTGAAATGTGACTTCCAGATTTGAGTTTTTCTTATCTTCTTTTAATTTCTTTAAAACGTATTGGTGAAATAGGTCCTCAGCAGTATGCGTGTCACTGTCATGGTGCTTGGAAGGTGAATCTCAGTAATCACTCAGTTTTGGCTAATCCCCTGGCCTACCTCTAAAAAGGCTGCTTTACTGTTTCACTTCAAACTGCAGCTCATAGTCCAGCAGTCTGTGTTCAATGTAATGAAAAGTATTTTTCTCCATCAAAACAAAGGATTGGGTTTAATCCCCCCCCCCCCCCCCATGCAAATGTACAAACCAGGCAGTAATAAGAAAGAGGATAGCAGTCTGCTGACTTTGACAGACACTGACCGGGACCGCAAAGCACACAAGCGTGAAGTCAGACAAATGTTATTCACTGATGCCGCAGGCCAGATGGAGGGGGGGGGAACTGCTTTGACCAGTCACAGGGCTCCACCACTTCCCTGCCAGACCTATGCAGGGGCGATAGCAGGATGCCATCCGTGGGGGGGCATTGGGCCGTGTTGGCTGGTCACCAGTGTTCAAATTGTGTCAGATGTCTTGGGGGATTGTCAACCGAGGGGGCAGGGACTGTTTGGGTGGGCAGGCGATCTGTTTGTGTAGTGGCCACTCATAGCCACGCCCCTAGCCCTAACCCTAACCCTAACCCAAACCGCTCACTGTGAGTACTCTCTGCATCAAACCGAAGCAGCAACCCAGACGAGCGACGGAACTCCCTGGAGTATGAGACCCCACCCAGACATTCTCCTGCAACCTTGTTTTTCCAGTTAACAACTGGTCATTAAATTGGCCGTGATGCGCGTCTCCCACCCCCTGATTTAGTTCTGCTGCCAGTGGCTAACAGACCCTCCTGGGCCCGGCGACACAGCGCTCTTTAATCTGCAGTTTGCCTTATTGGCTCCTCGAGCAGGGAGATGGTAATGGGTCTGCAGACATTAGCGAGTGCTTCCGTGCGATGCCTGTTTACATTAATAGGATTACCCAGTGCATTATCACCAATGTAATTAAGAACTTTCCTCCTGGTCAACGCTGGGCCTTTAAAAAGTTAATTTTCAAAACCACTTTCTTGAGGAGGGATAAACTTTTATCTAACTAGCAATTTTCGGGGCCTGCTGCTTATTCTGGCATGCACTTGTGGTGGAGGTGTGTGTTCAAAATAGGCAGAGTTGTGGGCTATTGTACTGATAAGGAATGTTTGCTTTGTGATGAACGGCAGCATCATCAGCGGAAATCTGTCTGAGCTTCCTAGCTGGAGCTATCTGCCAAGACCCTAATGTCCCCTTTAACTGGGGAGGTGTGTGCCGGGTATCGAGGGAGGGAACACTTCCCTACAACTGCCAAGTGACACTAAGTTTTGATTAAGCTGAAACAGAACCACCGGGATTGGGGTGGGGTCAGACTCCTACGGAGGGCCCTGACCAAGGCACCTCAGAACCTCAGTGAAATAGACCCCCTCCCCCCTCACAGATTTAGCACTCAGGCTTGGAAATAATAATTTATTCATGCAGATCAGACAGACCGTTTGGTGTGGTGCCAGCCAAATTATCTGGTCCTCAGTTCCGGGGGGGGGGGGATGTCCGCGCTGTGCTGTGCTCCAGCAGCCATTATGCAGGAGCAGAGCGGTGGAATCACGGAGACATACTGCTAGCGTCTCACTTCCTGTGGTGGACAGAGATGCCCCTCCCGGGGGTATTTTCCTTGATTAAGAGGGCAAGATGATCAGGGCAGGTGCATAGTCACCACCAGCCCCCCACCGTGTACAGGCACGCAGATGCGCACGCCCCCAGACACACTCATGGGCCGGAACCCCTCTGTGAGCAATATTAACGGATTGAGTCCGCAGGCAGCTTGGCGTGTGGCTAATTTGGAGATGGCTGAGCTTTCATTTTAACAAAAGCGAAAAATATGAAAGTGCAGGTCGTTCAACTCCTCTGGAGGAGGAGCTAAGCATGGTGGAGGGCTTCTCGCACCCAGCCTCCCACTGCGTCCTGTTTCCACGGCGACAGATGGACCTGGGCTCATTGCTGCTCGACTCCCAGGTCTACGGAAATCTGTTCCTGGCGATTTCAGTCGGGGGTCTTTTGGCCCGCCGCTTGCTCTCGGCCATCCACGGACCACCCAGTGACATGGAGGGCTGCCATACTGACCAGAACCTGCTTGTTCTTCCAAACAACAGCAGCCCCTCCACTGACCTGAACTCCTTCATTCAAACAGAATAGACTTCAGTTCAGTGTGTAGATAGTGGGGGGTGGGGGCTTCTCTCTGTCTATCCCTAACCTCCTGTGTCCTAAATGTGCCCTTTCAGGTCCATGTGTGAGTCATTCAGGTTCAATACTTGTTGTAAGGTCTCAGGTTGTCTTCTTGTGGCTGTGGAGCCCCAGAGGAGGGAGGGAGTGAATGGGGGGGGGGGGGTATTCTTTATCTATTTATCTATGTATAAGCCAAATATTTTCAGCTAAAAATATATACAAGTACAGAACACTTCAAGACGTATAGTGCAAAATGTCCATACAATTTTGTATCTCACGGTGGATGCTATTAATATTTATTTCTAGCATATGTTAACATAATATGGCAGTACTTTGTGTGAATTCGGGGGTTAGAGTGGGCTACAGTATACCAGAAAGCAGGGCTGTGGAGGTGATGGGAGCAAGGATGCATGGCTGTGCAGGCTGAGCAGAGGGAGATGGCAGGCCCGCATTAAAGGCCTGTTGCTAGCTGTGCAGGCTGAGCAGAGGGAGATGGCAGGCCCGCATTAAAGGGCTGTTGCTAGCTGTGCAGGCTGAGCAGAGGGAGAGGGCAGGCCCGCATTAAAGGCCTGTTGCTAGCTGTGCAGGCTGAGCAGAGAGAGATGGCAGGCCCAGCATTCAGGAAACATGGTGGATCAGAAGCATGCCTGGGTCCCCCTGTGGAAGGTGACGTGGTTACTTTGTGTACAGTGCAACAGACTTCCCTTACTTCTTGACATTTATCTCTGTGCTGTGTGTGTGCAGTTTGCATATTCTCCATGTGATGTGGGTTTCCTAGTGTACTCTAGGTTCTTGCCACTGTGCAATGATACGCAGTTCAGTGAAGCAGCATCTTGAAATTGCCTGTGTTTGTATGTGTTCTGTGATGGACTGGCATCGCGTCCAGGCTGTAGCCCAGCCTGTACCCTGTGATGGGCTAGCATCCCAACCTGGCTGTTTGAAATATTACTGTATCATTTTTTGAGATCAGTTGAAGGCCTTATATCTCCATTTGGATTACCATGTGTCTCTGCAGTGCCCAGGGCCCTTTCAGCTGCTCTCTACTGTCTGTGTCAGACATTTTTATATGAATATTTTATAATGTAACTAAACATGCACTTAGTGGAGACCGTCACATGGGGCAGTACAGATAAGTGTCCGCACAAGGCAGACAGTGGAGGGCCAATACATGGCCTTCAGGACAGACACACGGCAGACAGTGGAGTGGCATGTGGCCTTCGGGACAGACACACGGCAGCCAGTGGACCGGCATGCGGCCTTCGGGACAGAGACACGGCAGACAGTGGACCGGCATGCGGCCTTCGGGACAGACACACGGCAGACAGTGGACTGCCATGTGGCCTTCAGGACAGACACACAGCAGACAGTGGAGCGGCATGTGGCTTTCGGGACAGAGACACGGCAGACATGCCGCAGTCAATGGACTGATACACTGCCTTCAGGACTGATATGCAGCCTTCAGGATTGATATGCAGCAGACACTGGACCTACATGTAGTCTGTGGGATCAACACATGGCAGAGAGCAGACTAATTCCCAGCCTTCGAGAGCGGCATGTGGCTGACAGTGGACTGACATGCTGCCTTTGGGATCGACACACGGCCTTCAGGCCCAACATGTGGCAGATGATGTGGACCATCTGATACATTGCCTGGCTTGAGAAACACTGATTGGACATCTTTGGACTATGTGAGGGATTCTTTGGGATTGACACTCAGCCTTCAAGACCAGCACTGTCTTTGGGACCAGCACTCGGTGTTCAGGACCGGCACGCTGTCTTTGGGACCGGCACTCGGCCTTCGGGACTGGCACACTATCTTTGGGACCAGCACTTGGTGTTCAGGACCGGCACGCTGTCTTGGGGACCAGCACTCGGCCTTTGGGACCAGCACTCGGTGTTCAGGACCAACACTCTATCTTTGGGACCAGCACGCTGTCTTTGGGACTGGAACTTGGCCTTCGGGACCAGCACTCGGTGTTCAGGACCGGCACGCTGTCTTTAGGACTGGAACTTGGCCTTCGGGACCAGCACTCGGTGTTCAGGACCGGCACGCTGTCTTTGGTATCCGGCACACTATCTTTGGGACCAGCACTTGGCCTTTGGGACCAGCACTCTATCTTTGGGACCAGCACTTAGTGTTCAAGACCAGCACTCTGTCTTTGGGACCGGCACTTGGCCTTCGGGACCGGCACTTGGCCTTTGGGACCAGCACTCAGTGTTCAGGACTGGCATGCTGTCTGGCACTCGGCCTTTGGGACCAGCACGCTGTCTTTGGGACCGGCACGTGGAGGACAGCAGAACGACACACGGTCTTCAGGACTGACGTGGCAGACAGCGGACTGGCACTCGGCCTTCAGGACCAACACACGACCTTTTGAACCCACACTCAGCCTTCAGGCTCTTACTAGTTTGCGCATATATATATATATATATATATATATGAATTGTCTCACAGGTATTGCAGTGCTTGGGGGCTGCAGCTGCATTGTTGTTCTGTCCCCCCCTTTAGCTGGGGGCCTGTGTGTTTTCTGAAGATCTGCATGTTTTTTATTTAGGACTTAATTTGCTGGTTTTTCTTTACCACTTAAACACTGGGGCCACTGATGGAAAACATCACTGTCACCATAATTTACAAATGATGACTCTCTTTGAAAGGTGTAGGGTCTGGTTGGTGCTGCGTAACGTGGGGGTCATGCTGGAATTTAATCCCTTGTGAAGATCCCTTTTTTGGTTGAATCCTTATCCTGAGCCATGAAGGGCCTACGTGTTTACCCTCTGTCCACTGGCACAGAGCTCCCCACAGAGGGTGCCCATTGCAGGCTCACAGCCTGGCAGATCGGTGTCGGGGTCAGATACAGTGAGCGGCGCACACCCCGCCTGCACACGGCGCTGTCTGACACGCAGCGCGACTTTCTTATCGGCAAAGATGAAACGGAACGTGTCGTGTGTGAGGCTCAATGTGAAATGCTTCCTTTAAGAGGAATTATAAAACTCTCATTTACTGCCAGTGACCCTACTATCTCTGCTGGAGCTGACATCACCTTTACACTTTAAATACATATAATATATACTTATATGTAATGTCTCTACAGCCTCACAGAGAATATAAACTGCACTAATCCGTATGATACAGTTTAATAAGCTCCTCTGTGTGATGTACAGCAGTATGCGAAGGCTGTGGTGATCTTGCACACACACCTGCACACACACACCTGCACAGACACACACACACACATACTTTTTTTCCCCCGACAATGACAACCTTATCCCCTGAAAAAATGGTCCCCACAACATCAAAATAGCAGGTTTTTGTGACGTTGTGGGGACATTTGGTCCCCACAGCGTAATATATACATGACCACACATGCACACACCTGCATGCATGCCTGCACACGCTCCCTGGTAACACAGGGGGTGCGGTCGAAGCGTGCCTGCCTCTCTCATTGATATTCATTGGCTCGGAGAGGCAGAGAGAGCCTCACCATTTTTCATTTAATCAGGTTTTTAAAGGCAGGTGGGTGGGTCAGAGCCCCCCTTCGTATTGCTGAGCCAGGACGGCGTAACACGTCAGCCGGGATTAGGAGGGCCTCA
>JAOYFF010000002.1:14954155-14984124 GCA_025773925.1 Cryptomyrus ogoouensis
TTGGGGCTGTGGGGCCCGCTGAGTAAGGGGCAGTATTAAGGGGCTTTGTGGATGAAGGAGAGGCCGGAGCTGGGGTGGGGAGGGGGCACGTATTCGAGGGCAGCAACTCTACAATCAAACTTGTTTTCTAGGCTCCTAATGATCTTTGTTGCGGGATAGCTCACAACAATTGGAAGGTGGCCAGTGATGTAAAATCTGTTTATGTGAATGCCTTGTTAAGGCTAACCAGCACACTGGATTCACATTTGTAGGAGAAGGTAAAATATGATATTTTCCAGAGAAATGTATGACCATATAGATGTATTTCACAGAAATTCCGCTAAGAGCAACCCATGTTCCGGAAAATGTGTGACATTTCATTTGTTGCTTTCAAAGTGACGTATACTTGATTGTTTGATGTCAAGTAATGTCACGTCTCCACAAACGACCTGGATGGCACTATAAATTTCACAAAGCATTCTATCAACAATCCAGTGTTTCTCCCTAATCATTTCAACTGCCTGTGGGTCCAGCCTTTGTAAAGCAGACAGCAGTCTCCATAGCTGCAGAAAAATGTTTATTTATCTTCCACACGACATACAGATTGCGGCCAAAACGTCCAAAACACCGCGAGAAACTGTTAGACCGTTCCATGCAGCACAGCATGAAGCGCCGATGAAGGTCTGAGTCAGCAAGGGCTGCGGGCCGTTTGACAGGAAGCTGACTCCGCTCCTCTGACAGGAAGTCCCCTGATCGTACCAGTTTGTTCGTGTCATTAGCCACTGTTGTAGGGACACCGCTACACACGTATCCAAGAATGTCCCATGGAGCTGAAGTCTGCTGGTTATTATGGAAGCCACAGGAGATGGCTACCTTCCTCTCTGCACCGCAAACCCCCGCCGGGAGTACGTGCCGAGTGTCGTCCCGTCAGGCAGCAGTTCCAGAAATGTTTCTTCGGCTTCTGGGAATCGTGGCTCAGCCGGGTAATGGCAGGCCTGATGCGGGCCCCTTGTTACCGATGGCGTCGTCGCTGGGGCTGAGGACACGGGGGTGAAGTTTCCCGGGCTGGCGGCTGTGACTCGCATAGACTCAATTCTCAGAACCTCGCTGCTGATCTCCTCAGATCGCATGCATCAGATACAGTGCGTACAGGGATTTTATCAAACATTGTGTAGGCTCTGAATCCATGGCCTTCAGTGTGAAATAATAGAACCCCGCGACCTGGCATTTATGCAGATATATCTGTTTTATTCTCCTGCCCGCTGTCTCTCTGCTCTAGTCATGTCTTGTCTGAGCTGGAAGTATCGCCGATTACTTGCCTTCCGAGATCTCCTCTTGCAGGATTCAAGTCACGATCCTCTGATAGGTGCATGAAAAGGTGGCAGCTGGAGGGGGGCCGCCTGCAGGCTCCTTCGCCTAGGTGGGGAGCCCGATTCGTGTAATGGCACTGTTTCACAACTCACTGGCATCCCACAGAGATGTCTGTGAGGAACAGCTGGGGGGTGCATCTTGGGAGGGGGTTACGGCTGACCGTGGCTATCCGTATTAATTTGTTCCACATGTCTCCTCTTTCCTGGTGTGTAGCCGAAATTGACGTTGGTGTCTGAACTGAGCCTATTTGCGTCTGTTTGGTTTTTCGAATCGTTGTGGTGCTTTCCCTAAAGCACTGTGATCTCCGGCCTAGCCCTGAAAGGGGCGATTCTGTCTAAAAGCCCCACCTTGGGCTCAGACTGGTCCAGGCGCTCTGCACATGCTCCACAGTCCCCCCGGGGTTTGACCCGGAGGTAACACAAGAAGCTTAATGGAGCGTAGCAGAGGACGTACGGGACGTACGAAATGTACAGCGCTGTAAAGCTGTCCAATCCACCGCTCAACTAAAGGGCGCTTTTACACCACACAGGGTACCGTACTTTAGGTACTTGAAGAAGGTACTAAAAGTATGGTATTTAAAGGTGTTGTTTTTTTACTGCCGTAAATATTGGTACCGGCACCAAACGACATGACAACGCGAGGCGGGGTATTTTGTAATGGATTCGAAAAATGGCTGTAGTATATTATACGGCTTGGCGATGTGCAACATTAATATCAATATTGCATGTTATGCTCATCCAATTCTTACATCGCTAGTCAGCTAGATTAAGATCTGGCTTTTTCTTACCTTCAGTTTGTTGCGAATATTATAGCGTTAAGTTTCACTAAAACATTTTACTCTGTCATAGGAAAAAAAACTAGCAAGTTTTGCAATTTTAATGATTATTCATTTTCAAAATTATCTAGTACATGTTTAAAAATCAGTTTCAAGTTTACCTCCGCTGCTTTTGCATGCATTCTCTGAAATCACTGCTATTGGTGAGAAATTTATGTTGAACTTTTTTTGTTCCATATTTATTACGACAGTCACATTTATTTATTACGACAAAATTTCTAGTGTCGTGCTGTAATAGTATATTATACAGAACACTTCATTTCTTGCTGTGCCGTCCTGATCTTGTTCTATCTGTTCTTCTGACCAGATCGCAATTAAAGCTTGTGTCACTTCATTTGTCCACGCATCCATTATTATTAATTTTATTATCTTTTTTACGTCTGCGACGTAATAGGTCAACTGGAAAGAGCCTAATACTAACAAGATGAAAGGAGCCATATCGCCACCTATGGTAGCGGAGTCAGACATACTTAGGTCAATAAATCGATTCCAGTTCCGTGGATGTACATTGGGACAAGGACAGTAGTCAGATTTAATTGGCGTAGTCGAGCTATAACCGTAGCTCGACTACGCTGTGCTTGTAAATGTAGTGAGTGTCGAAGCACAAGGGAACCACACTGAAGTACAATGGAGTCTAGACCAAGCAGCAGTCATACTGCTCCCTCTATATTCACCATATGATGAAAAATTTTAATCAAATATAGAAGCGAGCACATTAACTTTAAAGCAAAATATTTGTTTATTACAATCCATAGTCCATTTTCCCAGCCCCTGCAAGGTTTAAATCATCTCACACCCCTGCACTTTGTGAGGTGCTTCTCTGTCTTCACCGTAATTTAGAAAAATAACTGCTTAAATTAAGTCCTTTCTTACTGGTTTTCCCGTTCATTCCTTGAAAAAGATGAATGGATTTATCAGAGTGAGCGAGGTAGCGGTAGCATTTAAATATGTGTCACTTGTGTTATGCATGAGTTTGCTGTTGTTATTCATTCATACCATGTGGGGATCAGTTAGCTTTCCGAGTTTCCCTGAATTTACTATTATTCATTTTTGCTGCTTAATGGTGTTTGCATTTTAATTAAGAGGAGCCTTCATTGTGGAAAACACCTTATTATCATTATCATTATTATTGTTGTTGTTGTTGTAGTTGTTGTTTTTTCTGTGAATAATTGATCATGATTCTAGCCTGCATCCAGAGCACCTCCCCGCCCTGTACGATGTGCCCTGTACCATGTGCCCTGTACTCCATGCCATGTGCCCTATACTCTGTGCCATGTGCACTGTGCCATGTGCCATGTGCCCTGTACTCTGTGCCATGTGCCCGGTACCATGTGCCCTGTACCCTGTACGCTGTACCATGTGCCCTGTACCATGTGCCATGTGCCCTGTACCATGTGCGTCCTGGGATCGGCTCCAGGTCCCCGTCTTCCTGCTATGGATAAGAGGCTGGAAGATGGATGGATGATCATTAATAGCCATTACTGCTGCTGTTGTTTTTGTTGTTACTTTTTATCAGCAAACACACGTGTGGCGTGCCCGCATGCACGCCTAAGGCCGTGCAAATCAGCTCAGACGTGCTCAGTAATGCTGTCTCACTATCAGTGTTTCTGCCTGGGCTCCCTTCGTGGGGGGGCACAGGCGTACCGAACGGGCCTGATCTTTGAAGTGCGTCTGTCACGGTGCACAGAGACACAGCATCAGAAACCCCAATGGCTTCCCAAACGGCACTGCACAGTCAGTTAAATATTTCAAAGTATTGACTCAGATCTGCTGCTTTTCAAAGGAAACAAGAATCAGTCTGGGAGACTCTCAGACGGGGAGACTCTCAGTCTGGGAGACTCTCAGTCTGGGAGACTCTCAGACTGGGAGACTCTCAGTCTGGGAGACTCTCAGACGGGGAGACTCTCAGACTGGGAGACTCTCAGACTGGGAGACTCTCAGACGGGGAGACTCTCAGACTGGGAGAAAACATTTTTTAGACTTAGATCATGTAAAATTTAAAGTTTGGTGTTTATATAACACAACAAGGTGATCCCAGATACCGGTCTAGACCAGCTGGAGGGGTGTTCAGCCAGTCAGCCTGTGCGGGGTGGGGGGGGGAGGCAGGTGACATTGTAAACAGATTAGTAGGAAAACATCATCCGTTCTCAGAATACCAATTAAGTATTCTCGGTTGACCTTTGGTAAACCAAATTTCCAAGCCATCTGGTTAGAGATGTTCAAAGATAAATGCCAGCTAAATCAGCTAAATCCTGAAGGCCCTACTAATGCCCCCTGGTTGAACCCCCACACAAGTAAAAAGTTATACTAGCTAAAGATGCACAGAAGTAGCTGGTGCGCATTCTGGTGATGTTGAGTAACGAAGCAGATTGGTGAGTCAGCTCTAGTAACTGACCCGTGCTTCTGCTTTCACCCCTTGATGAGTGGCAGTTCTCACTTGATGTAACCTAGATCATCACTAAGTCGACAATGAGATTTTCAGGCATGAATCAATAAACGTATGGATGGGATGGACATTATAGCCAGTAACAAGGTGTGATTTCACACAAAGATGAGATGACTTTTACTGTTATTGTTTAGCATGTCCGTTGCTAACAATGCTAATACATGTTACAGGCTTTCAGTCTTCTGTTGGTTGGCCTGATGTGATCATTTAAAAGGTTTAATAGCATTTATCACATCTGAGTTTTTATTTTTAAAATTTAATATGGATGTTTTAATTTAGCCATATAAACTGTACTGTGGGTAAGAATTCGGTTGGATGTTATAAGCAAGCAAAGCTGTAAATCATGCTTAGAAAATCAGATTTGGTCTGACTTACTCTGCGGTGCTTCCAAGCGAGATGGGAAAAGGGTGTTTTCCAGCATTTCTATTAGTTTACAGAGAGTAGCTGTTGATCTGAAAGCTCTGAGCCTTTGGTCGGGCAGAAAGAGGCTTGATGATTGAAGCCATTCACCTGGGCCAGACTGCTAACTTCCATCCATCCATCCATCCATCCATCCGTCTTCCACAACCACTTTTGTGGTTCAGGCTGGATCGTATCCCCAGAAGCAGAGGGCTGAAGGCTTGGATCACCCTGCATGGGAATCAGTATAGAAACCCCACTATAGAGCATGACACAGTAAAACCTGGAAAGTAAGAGTATCGCTGAGTGTGTTAGTGAGCTATTCTCTGCCTAATTACATGCACAGTGATTCATTCTCACCGGACAAGATGAAAACCAGCAAGTTAGCGACTGACACCTTGAAGGGCGCTACAAAGTTAACTGAAGTTGCCCCCTGTGGATAGGAGCAGCTCTGGTATAGACCTGGGACCCCCTGCGGGCGGCGGGGCAGGGCACAGCACGGGCATTCCCACAGGAGCGGCAGCAGGAGATCAGCGGGTCTGTGATAGGCCTGGGGTCCTGCTCTCCGTGGGTGGTGAGGCAGGGCACAGCGCGGACATTCCCACAGCAGCGGCGGCAGGAGATCAGCGGCTCTGTGATAGGCCTGGGGTCCTGCTTTCTGCAGGTGGTGAGGCAGGGCACAGCACAGGCATTCCCACAGGAGCAGCGGCAGGAGATCAGCGGGTCTGTGATAGGCCTGGGGTCCTGCTCTCCGTGGGTGGTGAGGCAGGGCACAGCGCGGGCATTCCCACAGGAGCGGCGGCAGGAGATCAGTGGGTCTGTGATAGGCCTGCTTTCTGCGGGTAGTGAGGCAGGGCACAGCGCGGGCATTCCCACAGCAGCGGCACGTGATCAGCAGGTAGTGGCTCTGTGATAGGCCTGGGGTCCTGCTTTCTGCAGGTGGTGAGGCAGGGCACAGCACAGGCATTCCCACAGGAGCGGCGGCAGGAGATCAGTGGGTCTGTGATAGACCTGGGGTCCTGCTCTCCGTGGGTGGTGAGGCAGGGCACAGCACAGGCATTCCCACAGGAGCGGAGGCGGGAGATCAGCGGGCAGCAGTTCTGTGTGAAGCCCAGGGCCCGGCTGTATATGGGCGATGGGGCTGTTCTGCGACAGGCCTGAGACCCGGTTCTATACCGGCGACAGGGTGGCTTTGCGACAGGCCCGAGACCCGGTTCTATAAGGGCTACAGGACAGCCCGGCCTGGTTCTATACGGGTGCTCAGCGAGAACATCACTGATGTGGCCAGCTGGCCGCTCACAGCGGATAGAAACCCCCCCCCCAGTTGCAATTGCAACCCCGCCCAAGAATTCAAAACCATGTCAATGTCCAGGAATTCTGGCACAAACAAGCCAAAAATCGGTGGATGCGGGAAGATCTTCCATAGTGAGTTTGCCACATGCCTTGGGTCAGCAAACACCAAGGTGCGAAGGGCGTCTCTCCAGGAGTGCGGTCCGCTTTCACTGAGGCCCCCTTGCTGTAGGCCCTGGACTCACCTTCATGGTTGTGGTTGTGCCCTCTGTGTGGTCACAGCTCCTGTTTATTTATCAGAATTGTCTCCAAGGCAATTAAATGGACCCTATCAGAGATGGAACGGCTTTTCAGTATAAAAAGGATCTTCCTTGAAAACCACTGACCACCTTAGCGAGACTCAATTAATCAGCAGGTGCTGGGGGGAGACATTTGTTATCTGCGACGTTAGAATAAAATATGGGCATGAATTCTTCACCAGCGTGAAATAAAAGACCAGGATAATTTTAGAAAGCATCATTCAGCTGGTAATCTTACCTCTGAAGGCCCCTTCGTCTTTCTTTTTTAGAACATATCACTTAAGAAATACATTATACCACGTTTTTTTAAAGCCCCTTTGATATAATATCACATTTATTTTTCTTAATTTTAAATCTCCAACTTTATGACCAACCTAAATAAATAATAAAACAGGGTCAAATGCGTATGGCACTTATCTCTGTATGGTCACAATGTACTGAATACTGCATCCAGCCAAAGTCAGAAATGCTTCAGATAGACTTGCTATCCATTCTGAATGGTCAGTATCCCCCCCCCAAGGATCCTCAAACCGACCTCTGACCTCCAGGATGTGCCTGATGGAGGAGCACAGTCACCACAATCCCGTGCTGGCTTTTCTCAGGGGGGTCCTGGGATTATGGCAGTAACTGGAGAATGCGACATGATGACTTTAACAAGAGCCTCACACAGCGTAATATGTACTAGGCGATGAGGATGGGCAGGGGGGGGCCGCACGAGCTTTCAGGTAGTGAGAGGACCCTGCTCACCCTGCCGAAGACCCCGTTCACCCTGCCGAGGACCAAGTTCACCCCAGAGAGGACTCTGCTCCCCCCGCCGAGGGCCTAGTTCACCCCAGAGAGGACTCTGCTCCCCCCGCCGAGGGCCTAGTTCACCCCAGAGAGGACTCTGCTCACCCTGTCGAGGACCCCGTTCACCCCGCTGAGGACCTAGTTCACCCCAGAGAGGACTCTGCTCACCCCGCCGAGGACCCCGTTCACCCCGCTGAGGACCAAGTTCACCCCAGAGAGGACTCTGCTCACCCTGCCGAGGACCCCGTTCACCCCGCTGAGGACCTAGTTCACTCCAGAGAGGACTCTGCTCACCCCGCCGAGGGCCTAGTTCACCCCAGAGAGGACTCTGCTCACCCTGTCGAGGACCCCGTTCACCCCGCCGAGGACCAAGTTCACCCCAGAGAGGACTCTGCTCACCCTGCCGAGGACCCAGTTCACCCTGCCGAGGACCTAATTCACCCCAGAGTGGACTCTGCTCACCCCGCCGAGGACCTAATTCACCCCAGAGTGGACTCTGCTCACCCCGCCGAGGACCTAATTCACCCCAGAGAGGACTCTGCTCACCCTGCCGAGGACCTCGTTCACCCCACCGAGGACCAAGTTCACCCCGCCGAGGACCAAGTTCACCCAAGAGAGGACTCTGCTCACCCTGCCGAGGACCCAGTTCACCTCAGAGAAAACTCAGCTCACCCCGCCGAGGACCCAGTTCACCTCAGAGAGAACTCAGCTCACCCCGCCGAGGACCCAGTTCACCCTGCCGAGGACCAAGTTCACCTCAGAGAGAACTCAGCTCACCCCGCCAAGGACCCAGTTCAACTCAGAGAAGACTCTGCTCACCTTGCCGAGGACCCAGTTCACCCCGCCAAGGACCCAGTTCACCTCAGAGAGAACTCAGCTCACCCCGCCGAGGACCCAGTTCACCTCAGAGAGAACTCAGCTCACCCTGCCGAGGACCCAGTTCACCCCAGAGAGGACTCTGCTCACCCCGCCAAGGACCCAGTTCACCCCATAAAGGACTCTGCTCACCCCGCCGAGGACCCAGTTCATCCTGCCGAGGAACCAGTTCACCCAAGAGAGGACCCTGTTCACCCTGCCGAGGACCCCAGTCTCTGCATTATTTTGTCTCTGCTGCTCCATGTTTTGTTCAGCATTCAGCATGTAGAAGAAGCAGCATAGACCCCGACCCAGAAACGGCTTTTTAAATTCTTTGGATATGCTTTTCAGATGCTTCTCTCAGGCAGCTTTCTGTCCTTTTCCTCCTCGGACAGTGTAACCCGACAGAAAAGCAGACATGGTGACTGGCACAGGAAAGGTGACTGCCTGCTAATACCCCACAGCCTGCAGATTCCGGCTGTGCCGTCCCGCTCTGCCTCTCTCCCGCATCCGTCTGGTGGGAGGCTGTCCCAGCGCTCCTGAAATGCTGAGCGTCTTCATGTCAGACAGCCTGGGAGCGGACAGACCCTCAGGAAAGGTGCAGAATCTCAGTGAAGGATCACACAGAAGAAACTCACTGTCTCCCCTTTTTTGATTTTTGCTGGCTGTTCCCTTCCCTTCCTGGACGTCACTTGGCAGTTTACGGTTTAGATAACGGCTCTGATCAGCCCTCCAGCCCCCCGACTTTGGCAGATGTTCCAGTTTATGTGGCCCATCCTCTTCGCGCCTGATTATTTGTGTTGGAAAAATTTGTTATGCTGCCATTTCATTGTTATCATCATTGTAAATTGTTCTGTGGTCTGAGCAGCACCCTTCCAGGGATCGAACCTTTAAAGGTCCCTAACCTCCTTTATTCGTTCTATAAAGTGCCCTATTAACAGGTAGAAGAAGAAAAAAAAATGCAATTTTGGTCCTGTAAGCGAGTACAGGAAAGTAAAATTCGCCTCGGAGCCAAAGACACTAAGGTGTTTTTTTACGTTTCACAGCCAGAGGTGAGAAATGAGTTGTCTGTCTTGATGACGGTCCTTGGGACGGCCTGTTATTGCAGCCTCAGTCTACCCCGCTCCTCTGAGCTGATTGGTGGATCTAATAATGAAGTCGCAGATTTGCCCAAGGGTCTTGTTCCTTCTCTGGCCTGTCAGCGTGCAGCCTGAGGCCATGTCTTTCTCCTCCCCAGGACTCTCAGTGGCCCTCCCAGACCAGGAGGCCTCACCCTGGCCAGTACAGCTCATAGATAAGCCATCAAGGTATACTGGGGTCCTAGGAGAGAGGACAGCGGTCCATCGCTCTGTCCTTTCTGCTATGAAAACGTGGAGTCTTACCTCTTTTTGTTACCTTTGGGATCGACTGCAGAGGTTTGTGTTAAAGATGCAACATGTTGAAGGGTTTCTGTATTTGTTACACCACAAGACCTTATATATGCCGTTTATCAAAGACCTATGAGCTCATAATTTGCCAAATGTACCGTCATGCTTTGTGGCACAGGTTGCTTAAAATGAAGGCGTTTGAGTAGCAAAAAAGTAAAATAACAATAGGAAGTGTAACAGTATTAAGCAGAAATAGAACGATAATATTAGGGGTGAGCTCAGATCTGGCAGCAGACAATGGAGACGTGGTGAATTAGAGCGTGCAACTTTGTAGCAAATTGAGATACTTATATTACAGATGGAACAGCCTCATTCAGTAGCAAAGTGTTGACAGATGTCCACAGCAGCTGCCAGCTTTGGAAAGATTAGTGGGGTGTTAACAGAATTAACCAGTAAGTTAAGTGAATTGTGTGGAAGAAGTCATACTTTAGGTAAGGGTATCTCCCTGGATGCCTTATGCAGTATGCCTCTCTTTCCATGACATTTGCAAAGGCGTCCTTTGCTTGAATTTGGCAGAATGTCTTTTTGGGGGTAGTGTGTGTGGGGGGGGGACTTCAAGAAACAAGAAAAGATGTACGTTTACTCTATGCCAGTTCCCAAAAGATGTTCCGGCGTGAGGAAAGTATTAAGTTTGATGACAAAGTCACATTCTAGCCTTGTAAGTCTGTGCATGAAAGTGGGACGTTCGGAGACACATTAGGGAATGTGCGGCTCCTTCTGCATTATCTGGGGTTGGGGGGGGCACTCATATAATGCCTTAGAATGAAGGACAGATTCATGTGAACTGCAGCAAACCCATCCCTGGTTATTAATTATTGTTGAATTTCAATTAAAATCTGTGGTTTGGCTGAGCGGGGATCTTTGTGGGAGGGCAGCCCCCGCCTGTGCCAAGCGGGGGCCTCGGTGCTCCGGTGTTCATTACAGTAATTCATCAGACTATTGTGCCTTTAAAATCAGAGGCCGCCTCCCCATCTCAGATGGGGCTATTAAACGGCTTGATTTGCATCCTAATGAGGAAGAATGTTTAGGAGCTTGTTGTCGATGCGCCGGAATCGCGTGCATGTAATTAAGCCCACATTTTCATGTGCGGGGCGTGCCTTTTCCCGGGACTCCATTCTTAAACAAGTGGCGGGCCGCTCTGGTTCGTACCCGGGGACAGGGAGGCTCAGATTAGGGATGTCAAAGCCGGATCGTACATGGATTCACCGTGCCTCCAGTCCCTCTCACACTGCTGCTCGCTAATTACCCCGACGTCGGCACTGGGCTCTCCCTGGGCACTGGCAGGCTGCTTTTTGTGTCCATCTGCACTTTATCTCCCGGTTCTTTGCCCCCGTCTCTGTATCTATTACTATCAATCACACCCCCCTTTGCGAAGAATGCCCCTCCCCAACACTGGTGCAGCTGTTTCCCACCTCATCATGTGCTTCTCCGCCTCAGCTCTCACCACCTGACCACCAGACCACCTGACCACCAGACCACCTGACCACCTCACCACCAGACCACCTGACCACCTGACCACCAGACCACCTGACCACCTCACCACCAGACCACCTGACCACCTCACCACCTCCCCTGGTTTTTTGAGTCCCTCCACAGAATTGGCCGACCAAGCCTTGAATAATTTACATGCCCCACCCACTCCCACTGTGTAAACACTCGTCAGATAAATATTTGAGGACTGTGTTATGTCCTTCCTCAGCGTTCTGCCTGCCCCCCTGCGCCCCCAATGGCCAGAGCAGGTTCATACTGTATCAATGTTGAATTCTGGGGGTTCTGGGTTAGACGTCACTTCATCTATATGCAGTGTTCACACCCTCTATCAAACAGAGGTCAGGGAATTTAGGATCTCACCAGAAGAGTTACCCAGAAACCCTCTCCTCAGCCCCCCACCCCCCTGATGAACAGATGTCATGCAATGGACATGAGGGGAAGCTTTACCTTCAGCACTAACGTAATTATAGCCCCCAAGGTCACTGTGAACAAAGTCAGCCGGCGATCTCCTATCTCACATTCCGCACTACATTCATCATTAATTAGAACGACAAATCATTTCATCCAAACTAATTAGATCTCTGGTTATTAATTATAATGTGGAACATGAGGGAAAAAATATAATGTGCTAATAAAAACAAACTGGGTAGACCAGTTCTTCAAAGGCAAAAAGTGAAAAATAGCGGCATTATATCAGAGGCTTCTAGCCATGTGGAGCATAAATATATGATAAAAAGGCCATTTTCCCATCCGTGCCTCAGCTCGCGGGGTCTTCCGGGTACAGATCCTCAGCTCGCGGGGTCTTCCGGGTACAGATCCTTAGCTCGCGGGGTCTTCCGGGTACAGATCCTCAGCTCGCGGGGTCTTCTGGGTACAGATCCTCAGCTTTTGCCAGCTGCTAGCAGAGCACCTCTCTTTCCTGTCCAGCAGAGGACGCCTTGCGGTCCGCCAGTTTTGCTGTAACAAAGTCAGATGAAGCACTGAATGGAAATATTCATGCATGGCACCTCCCCGATCTAGCAGCACTCAGCCACTCCTGAAAATCAAACTATGTAACCTTTCTTGCCAAGTTCTTGATGTCCCAGAAACACTAACACTATCTCCTGGACGCATTAATGAGTGCATGCATAATGCATCAGGCTCCGTTGTCAAAGTTTAATCAGTTCAGGAGTCGCGATTCTGAATCAGCAGACAAACGGCTTATCGATTTGCTTTCCAGTCCCTCTGTGGAACCTCAGTGCACCCTCAGTTTTGTACACATGGACCCCACATGCTTCCTGCAGATGTTTGCTATCCTTCGGTGTCTTGTACGCATAAGTGAAGGGATCTTTAAGAAGCACCATGTGTGAGAATGTCTGACTAGCTTAAACTGTGGCATAAACAGCTAGTAGTGTAACTGTTTTTTTGATTTCCCATCAAATCAAATTATTGGTTGACATATTGTCAGGTGAGTCCAGGACCTTCCAGAACAAGGGGAACAAGAGTGGCATAGTGTCAGAACTACCTGTACCAAATTTCACCTTTCAACATGCTGCAACGTGAGAAGCACTTTAATACAGGTCACATGGTTGTGTCCATCAGCACCGATGGGTAAACATCAACAGGTTTTTACTGTTATGGTGGAGCAGTTGAGGAGTGTTTTATTAAGACTGTCCCACCAAACGTCACCGTCAGCATGCATTGTAATTAGCCCGCATGTGAAACCTGCGAACATTGTCTTCCATATTCACTGATAGTGAATAATCTCACTAGTATTAGATCAGGTCCATTCTTGCTGAGCTGCCAGAGGCACTTGAGGAGGCAATCTCAGTCAATGAGGGGAGGACACAGAGCTGGACCATTTGGTTGGCTGGACTAAGGTGAACTACCTTCAACTGAATGTCCGACAGACACAGGAGCAGGTGGTGGACTTCAGGTGAAACCTGTAGGCCTCTGAGCACTGTCACTGGCTAAGGAATGGTACAGTGATACAGACACCTTGGCGTCTGCTTTGATAACATGCTGGACTGGCACGATGACATTCAGGAAGTCTACGGGTCTTCACTGCTGTTTGCCGGGGACACAGACAAATAGCCCTGAAAGACATCAGAATCATTAGAATCGATACAGCCATGTTGACCTCCCATGCTGGAGAATTGCATTGCTTGGCCCTGTAAGGCAGCTGAATGAGATGCTCATGTTTTCCCTGTTTGGTTGGATGTGTATGTATATACAGTCTTGCAGGTTTATGGAGGACTGGAGCGTGCTTAGCCCTGAGCTGCTGGTAGCATCTCATTACGGTGCTTGGAGGAACATCTCCCTTTTATAGGTTCTGGGGATCTGCTGGCTTGCAGGGAGAGCTTGTTTCTCACCCACAGTTCTCTATGTATCCTCTGTTACATTATATTAAGTTTCTTTAGCAAATGCTTTCATCCCAAGCGACAAACTTTTTTGAGAAAGCAGGATCAGATGGTCCCTGGAACAGCTGGGGTTAAGGGCCTTTCTTAGGCCCCCAACAGTGAACTCACTCTGAGATCTGAGCAAGCAATCTTCCAATCACAGGCACAGTACTAATCGCCTGAGCCACGCGCTGCCTAATTGCGTTTATAACAGTTATACCCAGGTGGTTTTCTTGTGACAAAGGCACAAAATAGGCAGTTCGAGGCAGACTTGCAGATACACTCCACCGAGATTGTAACAACAACAGACAACAGACATGAATCCAGCAGGTGGTGTCGCTTAGCTAGACCTGAAGTCGTCAGCCACATTACTGGACGGATCTACAGCACAGACCATCACGTGCTCCTTGGTGGACACGCCTGCACTCCTCACACTACCAGCTAATGAGCGGATGTGCCTCTCGCCTCATTAATTAGGCACCTCTCATCACCGGCTGCCCAGTTGCACCAATGCCTGAACGTCGTGTTGTACCACTTTGAGGTACAGTATCATGGCCTCACTTCCATTATTGTGCTTTGAATAAATGAATAATGCATCGCGTGAGATACATTAACAAGTAAGTAGATTAGGGATTTCAAATTACATCAATATAAGCTTTATGAATTTGCATGAAATAAATTATGAATATTGCATCATTAACTGAGCCTAACCACGGCGTTCTCCTGAAGTACTTCAGCACAGACTGGTTGTGGGTTTGTTTTTAAAAAGCGCAGCATTTGAGGATTGATTTATGAATGATTTATGGAGAGTCAGATGCGGCTCTTAAATGGAAGTGCTTAACATTAGCCTAACGTTGTTGTAATGGAGTGCCACTGGGTCAGTGGTGACTAATTCACTCTGACAAGCCGCCTCATCATTGTCAAGCTCCTTCTGCTGGAGCCGCCGTGATAAACAATCGGGCCCCGTTCATTAGGTGGCCGGCCCCCTGTGGAAACTCAGACTTCCCTTCAATCGGACCCCTTTCATTAGGTGGCCGGCCCCCTGGGGAAAGTCAGACTTCACTGTAATCTGACCTCTTTCATTAGGTGGCCGGCTCCCTGTGGAACCTCAGACTTCCCTGTAATCGGACCTCTTTCATTAGGTGGCTGGCTCCCTGTGGAACCTCAGACTTCCCTGTAATCGGACCCCTTTCATTAGGTGGCCGGCCCCCCTGTGGAACCTCAGACTTCCCTGTAATCTCACCAGCTCCATGAGGCTACACTTCCAGCACTGAGTTTTGGTGTTCTGGCTTGCTTTCCTTTGGGTGCCAAGGTTCCCCCTCACACCTCCAGGGCTGAAACAGGATCTCAAACCACACCCCCAGCTCTGTTTGGATTTTGTGTTTTCTTCCTGTGATGCGTGAGTTTTCCCCCCAGTCCAAAGACATACAGTTTGGCTGTCTGACATCTCTAAGTTGGCCATATTGTGATGGACTGGCCTTAGCCCAGGGTGTACCCAGCCTTATGTCCTGTGCTGCTTGGGACAGGCTTCGGGCCACCCACTACACTATACTGGAAAAGCAAAGGGAAGATGGAAGGATGGAGGAATGTTTTATCTACTTTTTGTTTTCCAGTTATCTACATCTTAGCATAACTTTTTCAGAAGCTGGTCCTTCAAAATTTTGGAACCTTTTTCACCCAAAGGAATACCTTTGACTCTGTGTCCCAAACATGCCTCATGTAGTTCAGCTGATCCTGGATATTCATTTTACATTCATGAGCATACGATCCTCTTTGGTGAATGTTCTTGCATTAACAGAGATGTGCATAAGAGATCCTGGCAGCACCAATGACTGGTTCCCGGCCCCCCCGTCAGCCAAAGGTCTGCGTTATCATCACCATTGGCGAAGAGTCTCTGCGAGAGCCAGCCACATCGCCTGCCATCGCTGGCACTGGCCCGCATCGCTAATTGCTAACTCCGGTGTTATTTCTGCTAATTGGGGGAGACTTTCCGCCAAGGGCTGCTTCTGAAGGCCTGGGACTTGTGCGTGGGCCGGCTGCTGGCCTCACTCCAGCCACAGATTAGCAGATTGGGTGAAAATAGGGCCCACTTCCCCAGGCAAATTCTGGTTGGATCTTGGAGAGATGATGCTTCATGGAACAGGTAGCCTGCAATGGTGGTAATATATATTTTAACGAGACGTGGGGAGGGGGCTGGGTTTGCTCCAGCTGGGAAGCGGGCAGCACTCCAGGTGATGTGTGCTTTTAATGAACGCCAGGGAAATGAGGCTCTGCTGTGCTGGCTAAGCGTAGTGCGGACAAATAATGAGGCGAAGCCTGCTTCTGAGCTCCAAGGCCAGAGTTTGCTGGGATATTTTTGTTCCAGAGCAAGAATAGGAGAGAAGTTACTCTGCAGGATTTTTCTGTGGGCAAATCCCCTACCTGCATTAGCCTGCAGATGAAAAAGGGCTAAATCACTCAATGTGGGCATTTCCTTGAACGACCAGGCACTCCTCCGGCAGCGTAATATTGACCTTCATTAGCCCCACATGGAGGCGCAACAGGAAAATCCGAGTAAAATATTACAGCTGCCTGCTTACAATCCCCATTCCACAGGAGCATTGATTTTAACTCGGAGCAGCTGCGTTCTACAAATTTGTGAGCAGGGTGGGTACATGGTGGAACAAGGGGGGGGCTGCTTTGTCTAATCGAGCGCAGGAGCGGGTGGCACAGCAGGGGCTCGGCACGGAAAAAGCAGCTCTCAATCGTAGCAATGGAGGGGGTCCCATTACAGTATAATCAATTAATGTGGCGATGGCTTCACGCCTGGGATTTATGAAGAGGCGTGCAGGTAGGACTAGGGGACAGGGGCAAGCTGTCAGAAGGCGGTAATGATACCTGTGTTTAGCCTGTCACACGTCTTCCGCTGCTAATGAGCTTCAGATGGGCTCCGCCAGACAGGCACTAAAGTGGAGATGACAGAAATCCTATCAAACAGTCCCTGAGAGTTGCAACTGTGATTTATTTATACCTCTACACATATCGGTTAGCAAAAACATAGGCCGCCCAAGGGACAGCGCCCGCGGGTTTGAGCGTGTGCCTCAGGAGCCAATGCCACCTGGGTGAGGGATGACGGGAGGCCTGCGGGTCGGGGGGGCGCGGACGACCGGCGCGCAGGGTTAGTCACTCAAAGGGACTTCCTGCATATAGTCTCCCAAACACCACTGATGTTTATAAAACTAATACAAGTTGACTTGGAATGGAAAAAAAGGTTTTTCCATTGCATCATTTTTCTACATTTTATGAAAAATGAAAATGAAAAAATTCAAGTTGTCCTCGATGTCCCTAATCGGGGAGGAGAGACGTGAGGTGACACCTTGGCTCTCTTATCACGGCAGATCCATCTCCACCACATGCCGGAGCCAGAAGATGAATGTCCTGCAGGCTGCGGCTTGTTGAGCTGTGTGCTGGAGAGTCACATGACACCTACCGGGCCCCTCAAGGCTCAAGGCTCTTTCCACTTGCTTTGAAGCAGCATTGTTTCATAGTAGATCCACTGAAAAATTATGGGCTTGTTGATTACTCTTCTTAAGAATATTTTAGAATGAGCATTATTGAGGAGGAATATATTTTACAAAAAGATCCATGAAATGAAATTGATCAAACGGGGCTTTGGTTTAATTTCACCCTTTCTTATCTTTAGACATTGAAGTGTGCCCTCATTCCAAACGTTTGTTTGGAAGTGCAGCCCTTCTTCTGTGTAAAAAGAACCACAGCACATCCTATGTTCAACCCAAGTGGAGAAAGTGCTTGATTTCTTTATCAATGGCAAGCAGATGTGGTGAAATTAGCAGCCTGAAATTGCCAGGCAGGACTTCAGACGGTAACGTGAATGATCTGGTGACTGAGAGGCATAGCGCCATGCGCTGCGTAAAAACTTGTCCTTAGAAACAAAGGCAAAATGCGAGCCCTCTGGAGGGTGAGCCGGGGACCTCGTATGTTTCCTCTTATCATTTCAGGAGAAGCCTTTAGAAGTAATGAACCCAAAAATACTTACTAATAAGCTCATTCATGACAGGTTTGGAAAATAACTGTATCGGGAAGAGCTTTGAAAGGGAGCCTTTGAGAAGGTTGCATGGATAGCTACTCTTCTGGGAACATGGCCCTTCTGGTTTGAGGATTATCATCCTCAGTTACTGAGGGAAGCCGGAGTATGATGGAGCCCACCGGGCTGTGTGTTCAATGGATATGTGTCACCATTTCAAATGACGTGGCTTTGCCATGTTCAGGAGTGCGGGGGAGGCTGACCTACGGAGGCTCAGGCATACTACTATGATTGGCTGTCTCGACCCACACCCACACGGGAGCACATTATCCATGTGGGAGTAATGGTCCTCTGCCAAAGGTGGACTGCACATTTGGTATACTGGCCATGTCTGCTGTCTTTGTACCTTGTTTTTATGTTCTTTTTATGGTTGTTTTTTGTTTCCTTGCTGCACAACCAATTGCCTTCTGAGGGCAATAAAGTTGAAAGTTCAGTTGAGTTGAAAATTTATTTTGGAGGATCCTTGGAAGGCAAAATGTCTTGCTCAGCAAAAGTTATTATGGCAAATCCTAGGGTAGGAAAAGCTTATCCTGGGGGCCCCTTGTTCCACAAAACTTACTTTGGTGCAATGTGGTACCGCAGAGTACAAGGCCAGTCTGTCCCTGTATTCTGCTCTCTATGGGCTGTACGTAATGATATCCGATCTCATGTTTGCCTGCTAAGCTTCGCGGCTGTTGGTCATCGCCAGTTGTTGGTATGTCACCATATCTCGGGCTGCCATGTTAAACAGACTTCTGCTTTTCCCTGGCAAACACTCAACAGCCTGACCGTTTACCGTCACTAGATTAAGTTCTGCATGGGGCCTCGTTTTACATGGCAAACTTGCTCGGGGTACTAATTAAGCTCATTACCCAGAATCCCATAAGCAGAGGTGGGAAGTAACGAAGTACAAATACTTTGTTACTGTACTTAAGTAGATTTTTCGAGTATCTGTACTTTACTTGACTATGTATTTTTGTGTAAACTTTTAACTTTTACTACGTACATTTTAGCACGAATATCTGTACTTTCTACTCCTTACATTTTCAAATCAGGCTTGTTACTCTTGTTTTGTTTAATTTAATTGACGTTTTTTAGGGCATTTTAACATGCATTTTACCTATTCCAAATCCAGACAACTTCACTGATTGGTTGAGGCTTAAAATGTTTGTAAATAAGCACAGAAAAGCCAATCCCATTGGTGTTTTTGTCTTTGCGCATGACGCACAACACGATAGACACGATAAAGCGAGTGAGAGAGACGAAGACCAGGCGGCTATAGCAAGCCGTTTTAACATTTAATCAAGTCACACTCCTGTCCGTAATTAAATTTTAGATATTCACAATAGCTTTTCTCCTAGTCAAAATTGTATTCTTAAAAGTGAAAAAGAGCATTTCAGATATCCACAATGGCATTCTTTCGGATATTCGAAATTACATTATGGATATCTAAAATGGTGGTATCCTTTCGGATATCTGAAATTAAAATGATGACTAGTAACAATTGGATTGTAGATATCTGAAATGGGAGTTTTTCCTAGAAAAGAATTCAATTGCAGATATCCAGAATTAACATTATGGATATCTGAAATATAATTGTGGATATCTGAAATTAAAAGCCCAATAGACATGAATGGCAAAAGTGACGTAATTTCTCCTAGGAAGAATGACAATGTGGATATCTGAAATGACAATTGTGGATAAGAAGAATGTCATTGTCGATATCTGAAATGCTCTTTTTGCCAAGGAAGAATTGAATTACAGATATTTGCAATACATATCCAGTCTAGCGATTAAATGTTAAAACGGCTTGCCATAAGCCTCAACTGCGTGCGAGAGACTGTTCAGCACAGCCAGATTGATATTTACACCGAAAAAGGCATGCGTTGATTCCAAGAACTTTGAAAATCAGTTTCTTTTGAAGCTAAACAGAGGGTTCTCGTAGTCCTATGTACCTGAGTTCTTCTGGCTAACACAAACACGTAATATATTTGCATACAAATAAAGTTTTTTGAACACCATGCGCATTGAGTTACTAATCCCTCCATCCTTTCCAGTACTATAATATTATTTGCATGATGTGTTTAGGAAAAAGGCAATTGTCATGTATAATGATGGTAATGGCCAATTGAGCTTTAAGTATTTATGTGGCTTTGTTTTTCTCTGCTTGCGTTGGAGTCCAGTCAGCTTTGCCCTAAAATGGTGGTTTTGTCCTTTGCAAGGGTACTTTATACTTTTATACTTTAAGTATGCTTTAGAGCCTGTACTTTTCACTTTAACTTGAGTAAAAAAATGAAGTCAATACTTTTACTCAACTTTTGAGTTGTGTAAAAGTCAACTTTTACTAGGGTATTTTTAAAAACATGTATCTATACTTCTGCTTGAGTGAAGAATGTGTGTACTTTGACGCCTCTGCCCATAAGCTTATAGCCATTTGGTGGTTAATACTATAGGAAATACTTTTTCATTGTATTTCTTATATTTCCATCCATCCATTTTCTGAAGCCACTGAATCCCAACTGGGGTCGCGGGATTTCCTATATTTAATTAGTAAATTAAAGTACATTTATGCTATGTGTCATGATCAGCGAGTGACGAGCAGGTGAGAGAGGCGAGAGCAGCCAGGTTGAACTGAAGAACGGGGTTTAATAAAGACAATCGACAGGACAGGTACACTCACGCAGTATCGACAATGACAGATCTGCCTAGACGGAACTTAGACGCGGACTAAATACACATGACAAGCTGGCATTAACAAGAAACAGGTGAGAACAATCAGGTTTTAACACGAGGTAAGACGGGGGCGTGGCACACACGAGGATTGGACGGAGCAGGACGTGACACTATGTTCACTTAACACAAAACTCGTTGTTATTGTCATCTTTCCTGGATCTGTCCATCTCTTTTGGAGGATTGATTATGTGACGGTATCGTGGTTGTTTTATTTGTGACTCTTTTGATCTTTTTGCCCCTGACCCCCTGCTTTTCAGGGTTCATAAGATTTTAAAGTTCAGTGTCCAACCTGTGGATAATTTGAATCAAAACCATGGCAGACATTTTACGCCTCCCCATGACACAAGGTGGCCAGCACCTGTGTTCAAGCTGAAGTTGCCAGGTGAGCAGTGAGGGAGAAAGGGAGCCAAGTGCCGGCCGTGATGCAGGGAGCTCGTGCTGGCCAGGATACAGGGATCCAATTGCCGGCCGGGATACAAGGAGCCCGTGCCAGCCGGGATACAGGGAGCTAAGTGCTGACCAGGATACAAGGAGTCCAATGCCGACCGGGGTACAGGGAGCCCGTGCTGGCCAGGATACAGGGAGCCAATTGCCGACCGGGGTACAGGGAGCCAAGTGCCGGCCGGGATACAAGGAGCCTGTGCCAGCCAGGATACAGGGTGCCGAGTGCTGTTTGTATAGTTCTTATGTTCTTATGTAGCTAAGTGCTGGCCGGGATGCAGGGAGGTCCTGCTAGCCAGGATACAGGGAGCCAATTGCTGGCCGGGATACAGGGAGCCAAATGTCAACTGGGATACAGGGAGCCAATTGCCGGGCGGGATACAGGGAGCCAAGTGCCGGCTGGGATACAAGGAGCCTGTGCTAGCCGGGATGCAGGGAACCAAGTGCTGACCGGGATACAGGGAGCCCAGTGTTGGCCGGGGTACAGGGAGCCCATGCTGGCCAGGATACAGGCAGCCAGTTGTCGGCCGGGATACAAGGAGCCGAGTTCCGACTGGGATACAGGAAGCTAAGTGCCGGCCGGGATGCAGGGAGCTCCTGCTAGCCAGGATACAGGGAGCCAATTGCTGGCCGGGACACAGGGAGCCAAGTGCCGGCTGGGATACAGGGAGCCAAGTGCCGGCTGGGATACAGGGAATCCATGCCAGCTGGGATACAGGGAGCCTAGTGCCGGCCGGGATACAGAAACTCATCCATCAAACAGGCTGCTCAGTGGGCTGGTGGTTTGGACAGAATGTCTAATTGACACAACAGAGAGCCATATCCGTCCACTTCCTTTGAAATGGCATTCTGCATGTTTCCTGTTGTCTTGGATCCTCTTTCATGGTCACCTATGGTACCAGGTGATTTTTTTTTTGACATCTGTGGTTCTGATATTAATATTGTTCAGCAGCTTGGAGAAATATCAAAGGGCCGATTCTAAATATATGGCGACGGCTGGGTCTATATCCCTCTGTCGTGCTGACTTTCACCAAGGAAAGTTATATGCTTTTAGCTCGATTTAAAAGCCATTGTTTCGATTGATGGCACGAGGGAAAGCTGAAAGAGCCGTCATTTCAGAGACATGACAAGCTTACCAAGAATAAGGTGAAGCTAATAAGACAATGTCGGCATTTCACTGCTTTCTATAACGACAGTAAACTAGATGTGGAGTCAGAGTTTCTGTGTGGTGTTTCACACGTTGCCAGTACTGGCTCACATATTTTTACACACTCTGTTCTTAACGTCTGTCGATGGGATTTATTTTATTTGATGTCTGGCATTAAATGATTAGACATTGGGGGGGTTGACTCAGATTGGGGGGGTATCTATACAGTTTTGGCTCAGGAATGAACCTGTCGTGTTATTTATTTTGAGCAGCATAGCAGAATGTGAATCGAGCGTCCATCCCAACATGACCTGGCCAAAGAGCTTAACAAAAAGCACAGCAGCCCTGTACACGGACAGATTAAGAAAGAAAAGCTTTGCAAAAGTGTATGTTATGGTTGAATGGTGAAATTCTGTTTGCATAAGCTTGTTTTTTGTTGTGGGGTAACTGGAGACTTGCACTGAACGGCGATCGTTGATTTCATGCTTGTAAACATCTTTGTTGTTGCCTTTCTCTTGTATTTAGATTATTTTTTACAGTTCTTGTCAAAATAGCTTTTATGCGTAAAGTGTAGACCAGGAGTGGGCAATCTTATCTGCAAAGGGCCGGTGTGTATGCAGGTTTTTGGGATAACCTGTAGGTCAGCTGGTCAAACCCAGGTGTGAGGACTCTTCAGCCAATCAGTCACACCGGCCCTTTGCGGATAAGATTGCCTACCCCTGGTGTACACGGTTGGTAGCTGTTGATAATGTGTTTAGAGTGTGCAGTGTGAGAACTGTTGAGACTGTTGGTACCTGAGTGTAAATGTATTATTCTGAATAAAGCACTGTTGTTATTTTGGTCAGAACTACCTCACATGTCCAGCTTGATCCAAAATACACTTTACAGCAGTTTTATCAGACGTTCATAAATAATAAAAGAGCAAGAAACTTTACTTGAGATGTTTATTGATCTGACATCTAACATCTAAGCTGCAGTTTCTGTCTAATAATGCCACACACTGGTGTCTGATTCAACAGCAACCCCTGATCAAACCAAAGATTTGGGGGCAGTTGTGCGACAGCGACATCCATCACAGGTGACACATCAAACAGGACCAGAGAAAAGCACAACTCAGCCTTTAATGTGGGCGAACCGAGATGACGCCTGATCTGTTACTGTTTATATTTCTGTGTGCGTCTCACATACACTGATGTTTAAATGAAGTTGTCATATGAGCCTGTAATTTGCATAGCAGTGGATGGATACATTCCTTCCAACCTGCTGTGATTCATCTGCCCAACAAATGTCCCCTGTGGCCAGCCACGCCCCTAAGCACTCCGTAAAGCGTGTGCTCTTCCCCAAGGCTCACGAACACGTGGCCTCCTTTCTGCATCACTAGACGTGCCATCCTGAATCTTGTTTCGGCTCATAAGGTGGAGGAAAGCGGACAGGAAGTGAGCAAGCGTGCACGGAGGGCTTCCTGCACCAGGTAATAAGACATACATGTCAGTCAAAAGTACAGGCACACCTCAGGTTTGTACCACTTCTCCATTTATTTCATGAATTGCAGGTTTTAAAATTCTTTTTAAGCATTGGAAATTGAGTGAACAACTATAAATGAAAGTATAAGCCAAATAAAACAATTTCCCTTTATAACATGTGACAGGGCATGCCTGACATCCTTTTAACTGGTTAAATTCTAGGCTGTCCTTTAACTAGTTAACTGTTTCATCCCATGAAACAGAACAGTATTTACTGTCCCTTGTAGAAAGAACGCCTCACATTTTCTCTGCTGTTATAACTGCTAGAGGAGGCTACTTTGATGAATCAAAGATATGACATTTTTGCTAATAAAGGTACTCAAATGATGAACATACTGTAAATTTATTTGTTCACAAAGAATATTGAATGAATTTTTAGTAAATGTTAAGTGAGTAACATGCAAATGTAGCAAATCTCAGTGTGTGCAAAACCTTTTGACTGGTAGTATATGTGTCTGCAGAAGGATGCCTGACAGCGAGGTGGTCCAGCGAGTGACCTGTGGGGCTTTACTCACTTTACTCCTCACTTTACTCCTCACTTTACTCACTTACTGTCCATGTAGCCCTCCACCCCTCAGCTCACCCTCAAAACTTTTTCCAGTCAGCACCTGAAAATGAATATGGGTCCCTCCCAAGGCCAATCTTGTGTCAGGCTGTTTACTTCGTAAATATTAAAAGGGGGGGTGGGGGGGGGGGGGAGGAATTTAAATTCATACACTGTCTCAGGAACCATTTTCAAATGCTTTGGAGTTATCTTGTGAGATGATAAAATATCTTATTTCAGGGTTGGCCCCATAAAGGTTTTTCTAATATTAGCAATGAGGTTATGGGCAGTCTTGCTGGATAGAACTGACCTGGGACCAGCGAAATTGTGCAGTCACTTCACTATCACGTGTTTCCAGTCTGCTCTTTTGAGCCAGCCTTTTATTGAGACATTTGCGATGGCAAGTCGCTTTTCGGTCGGTCACCCACGTCAGTCACAGAAGCATGGACAGGCCACTGAGTCAGAACAGTGTAGGCATCCCTGGGGATCATCACAGAAGATCACCCCAGCAGGGCATGATCCCTGGTGATCGTCACAGAGGATCACTCCAGCTAGTGTATGATCCTTGGGGATCATCACAGAGGATCACTTCAGCTAGGGTATGATCCCTGGTGATCATCACAGAGGATCACCCCAGCAGGGCATGATCCCTGGTGATCGTCACAGAGGATCACTCCAGCTTGGGTAACATCACAGAGGATCACACCAGCTAGGGTATCATCCCTAGTGATCATCACAGAGGATCACCCTAGGCTATCATTCCAGGGGATCGTCAGAAAGGAAATCCACAATGGATCATCCTAGGGGATCATCCTAAAGAATATAGTCTCAGAGGACCATCACAGAGGATCATTTCAGGCTGACCTCTATGCTTAAATGACATTATTGGGGCTGTGCTGTAGTGGGACCAGTGTAGCCCTGCACACTGTGTCACTTGGGCTCAGTAATTATTACAGTTATTTAAAAAAATGTTTATCTATAGCCATTGTTTTATCTGAGGTTGCAGCAGACAAGCGGGTGACGCCATTATTTTGTGAGCAGGGCGGAGTCATAGCTCGATAAAAACACGGAGCCGAGTGATTTATTCTGCGGTTCGCGGGACTCTGGGCATGAATCACCAACCTCACCTGTCGTTTTCATTTATTTATGTGTGCCGTTATTTATAAGCCGTCGTCCAGGATAATCAATATTCTTAATTTTAATTGCATTTTGCTGCTTGCCACTCCGTGTCAGACGGCATGCGTTTGTGTCGAAAATGTTAATTAAAGCTGAGGGACGACGATGGGAGGGTGGGCCAGCTTTATTTAAGGAGGGGGTGTGCAGAGGGGCCGAGTACCCACCTACTCGGATGATGAAGTGTTTCAGTCACTTGATTAAGCTTCCTGTCAAATGATCGAGCGTCTCTGTTAGATGATGTCAACATGCGGTCAGTGGTAGTCAGTGTGGCAGGAAGGAGCGAGAGCGCTGCATGCTGCCCGCGGGTCAAACATAAATGCTGCGATGTTCAGTGTGTAACTCATCCTGTGCTGTGCATCTTATTGGGCATTTGGACTGCGTCTGACGAATGATTACCGATGATAGTTTAATTTCCTTTTCATAGGAATAGTAGATAATCCTGATTTATGTTGTTGCTTCTAGAAACTTCCACATCGAGTTTTGGCGGGAAAATATAAATTTGAACTGAAGCCTTAGTGCTGATTTTCGTTCTGGAACCCTGGCACAAGGCCTTCGTCTTCAGTGGTAACGATCGTGTCTCACGTCACCAACAGCACATGAAAGGGGCGGGGGGAGCAGGCTGGGGGCTTTGCGGTTGTCGGCGGGTGGCCATGTTTGTCGGGGGCACGCGGCGCTCTGGATGTTTGCTGGGGAACGGGGTAGCTGGATGACAGGCGGAGGCATGTTTGCAGTGGGGAGGGAGAGCAGACATCTAATCCTAGCACTCGGCAAGCTGACAGGGAAATGAACGGGGCCATGCGCTAATCCTGGACTTCGCAGCCAGACGGGGGTGGGCGGAGAAAAGTGCAAAGTCAACACCAACTGCCAGGGAGATCTTACTGAGCCGCAAAGCCAACTCTGTGGCAGGTAGGCTGCCTCTTTCCACCACTTTGTGTTTTCATTATCATATTTATACAGAAGCAGCTTCTTGCCTCTGTGTCGTTCTGCCTTCACGAAACATCCACCACACCCCACTGCACATCACTGTCAAAATGACAATAGTCTGATTTACCATTAAATCACTTCAGTTCACTGACAACACCTCCCGCTAATCACCCCCCTCATAAGAAAAGGGGGAAAAAAAAACTTGTTAATTTGATAATCTGTACAGATGCTTCTGTAGGCGTGCAATATGCCCGGATTCATCACTCTATCTCTCGCTCTCTAAACGTGTTTTTAACTAGTAGATCATTGTTACAATCCTCGAGGGGCTGGACTGTCCGGGGAGCCAGAATGAGGCATCGCTCCTGTCTGCTGCATTGATTCCAAACAGCTTCATTTACTGGCCTATGGATTCCTTCGGGGACGTGCATATCAGAGGTGTGCAGTTGCCAGAAAAACCTGTTGTTCCGAAAGCTGGCAGAAGCATTTCAAACCAGCCATTACCCTGGAGCAAGCGATGCCGAAGTCGTGGTTGGGAAGGCGAGGTCGCCACAATCCTTGCTTATCTCTTACTACAGCTATGCTGCCCCGGCCAGCCTTCCTCCTTTTTCCTCTCCACGGCGCCCCCTCTCTCTCTCACCCTGCACACACCGCCTCATGGTAATGAACTGCCTGCTGCCTCGCCTCACTCCCACCTCTTCATGGGTCTCTGAAGGACTCGCCACTTCACTGAGCACCTGGGTCCTCGCACACACGTTCGACAGCCCCAGACGAGCCTGTCTGCCTGCCTTTAACCAAAGACAGCATTATGTTTGCCTCCTGTCCTTTGAGACAGCCCTGAACACGCTCACAGGCACAGATGTGCCCCTATTTTTGATCCATTTGCTCTACCTAGATATCTGTCCATGTCTATGGCAACTAGCACTTTCAGTCACCAAACAGGTGGGTGCTATTAAATGGATGTTCTCAGCAGAGATCAGGGGAGGATTTGTTTTGTACCGTTTTTCAGAATTGAATCTGATTTAATCCACACCAAGATTCGTATCAGTGTCCTTTGTTCACAGGAAAATAATGGATGAATCGATATTTTTTTTGTACTTGTGTCTGGTTCATTTACCTAGAAATCAAACTGACGTTGTGGTTGTAATGTCTGCCGACAGACCGGATGTTTAGACATCACCATACAGTGTAGACGGAATCATTCAGCTGTCAGCCTTTCAGCAGATCAGTAATCAAATAACTCCACCTTAAATGTCAGGCACACAACAACAACAACAAGCACAACAGCTGCGTTCATTCATCTTCCATAAGCACTGAGCAAGGATGTGGGGGCCTGGAGCTCGTCCTGGGCAGCACGGTGCATGTGGGCCGAGCCGGCCTGGACGGGAGCCCGACCATCTCAGGGCACTCTCAGAATGAGCAAATCAGAGACACCTGCAAGATAACCTGAACAACACAAGACGCACACACCCCTCCAGAGGTCATCCTGCTCCCCATTGGTTGCCAGGCAACCTTTGTTGTTTTATTATTATTGGATGGTATTTTGACCTCACAGCTCTAGGGTGTGCAGACTCTCCTGCTTTTGGCCAGTGACAGGTTCTGGGATAAGTTCCCTTGCATGACTGCACACATGTGCCCCGTGACGGACTGGTACCCTCTTCAGGGCGTCCTGCCCAGTGCCCCAAGCCTTCCCTGACAGGCTCCATCGCTCAGCGGCTCAGCTGATTAGATTCATTATTGTTCTTGTCTTTAATGTGGGCGAATATTAGAGTCTTTTTAATGGTGGGCTGATCTGTTACCATCACGATCGCCGCCATATTTCCGGTCCTCTTCCTTTCGCGTGTCTTACAAGTGAATCAATGGTGGTTCTCATCTCTGCCTGCCTTACTGCCCTACCGCTGAGGACTGCAGGCCGGTTCCACTCTATACCCTCCCCTCCCAAGTCACGCTATACAAATAGCACTATGATCCCGCAGGCTAAATCCAGCAGTCAGATAGTGGAAAGTGATGAACGCTGAAATCTGGGCTAAGGTAGCAGGCCCCAAAATTCTCAGGTTTCTCCCAGCATGCACTGCTCTTTGGTTCGATGGTGGGAGATGGAGCGAGTCCTCTGGCCCGGCTGGGACAGGCCTTTTTCCCAGAGGACTCGGCAAGCTAGGATGGAAGGGGGGCATGATGGACAGGTCTGGGGGGCCACACCATCCCCTGCGGGGAGGGCCTTCACTCAGGGACTCTCTCCGCTTTGAAGAAGAAGAGATGAAACGGCCAAGAATAGCTTTCATTTAATGGGTTTTTGTGAAATGAGAAAGAACGGAATCGCCTTGGACTGGCTACATCTGCTCCCCCCCCCCCACCTAGACTGTGGAATTTCAGATTTGCTTTTAACTGAAGGATCTTCAAAACACTTAATACGGACGGCATAACTGTGCCAAAAAAAAGAGTTTCCCTTGTTTAGAGCTGGTTTTCTTTTCTTACCGACAGCTCACATGTGGAGCGGTTTGTAAACACGGATTGTCCTGCGACCTGTCTGTCCGTACATCTGAGAGCCACCCGAATCGCTCAGCAGCACATTTAACCAAAGAACGGATCTAGTCACAAACTGACGCAGGGAGCGACTGTATCCGGTCTCCTTCCTATGCAGAGCTGCGCCTCAAGGCTGCTTGCAGTTTTCCATAATGGCCAGCGGGGGCAGTATTGAATCAGAAATGCTGTCCTTCAGTGAGCAATCCTGAGGTGCTCACCTGTTCCTTTGGAAAATGTGGAACGCTGACACGAAATCCGAATTGTAAACGGCAGCATTCAGCAGGCAAAGGTTCAGCAGAAATATGGAGGGGGGGGCGGAGCTCATTTTGAGCATACTGCTACATGCCACGGTGAGAGCCAGCTAAAGATGGCTTGCATTATGGTGCATGCAGGCGAGGTGCGGCTTCTGAAAGTCTGCCTGCTTCTGTTCCTTCCACACCGTGCGACTTCACATTGAATAATGGATCACCATATGTTCAGGAGAACTTTCGTCACACGGCCAAGCTTTCTCGTAACGTCATCGATCTATCTTCCGAACCTCCTCTGGAGCAATTTTCTGCCCGCAAGGGCGCCATTAAACTGGTCCATTCACACTGTGCAGGCTTGGCGGGTGTGGCCCCAGACCTTGGCAACTGCTGGGCCTCATTCCGTGGAGCCCGACACGGTTTTACCTTGCCCCCAAATTCTGTTTGATCCTTTCCCACTTTGTAAAACAGAGCAGAGGCTGTCAGATCACAGAGCCGCAGGCCTGGAATAAACCCCTAAAAGGTGATTCGGGTCCTTCAGCAGCCAGTCAGGCTGTGAATTATTAACCTGAGCAATGACTCTCCCTGCAGTCGGCTGCGGAGGGACACGGCCGGCGAACCGACACGGTGAGGACCTCCGGGAGCCTAACAGAGCTAAACAACATTCTTCCCAAACACAAAATGAAAGGAGGGCAAAAAATAATGGAGGAAGAGGACTTCACCCATGTGTCCACAGATGTAATTATGTTGTGTTTGGAGAATATAAGAATGTCATCACAGGCCTGCAGTGACCCCACAGCTCGCAATATAGAGGTCAGCTTTTAAATCCGGCCGTGAATTAAGCCTCTCCTGGCTTTTACTCCAGTAGTGGAGAGGAAGCCATCAGTCAGCCCTTGATGTGTGGCACTGACTCCCCTGCAACAGTGACCCCATTGACCTGTTTGCCGGTGTCGCCGAGCTGCTCATCTCGGTCAGCGGGACCTGGGCCGGCCCAGTTATTAAGAGGCTCCTGCCGCTGCCGCTCGGCCTCCGTCTCGCTCCCCCCCAGCCGCTCGGCCTCCGTCTCGCTCCCCCCCAGCCGCTCGGCCTCCGTC
>JAOYFF010000002.1:15018898-15035324 GCA_025773925.1 Cryptomyrus ogoouensis
GCCAGGGTACGCGCTATACAGGATGGCAGTCCACCGCCAGGGTACGCGCTATACAGGCTGGCAGTCCACTGCTAGGGTACGCGCTATACAGGCTGGCAGTCCACCGCCAGGTTACGCGCTATACAGGGTGGCAGTCCAACGCCAGGTTACGCGCTGTACAGGCTGGCAGTCCACTGCTAGGGTACACGCTATACAGGATGGCAGTCCAACGCCAGGGTACGCGCTATACAGGCTGGCAGTGCACCGCCAGGGTACGCGCTGTACAGGCTGGCAGTCCACCGCCAGGGTACGATCTATACAGGCTGGCAGTCCACCGCTAGGGTACGCACTATACAGGCTGGCAGTCCACCGCCAGGGTACGCGCTATGCAGGATGGCAGTCCACCGCCAGGTTACGTACTATACAGGCTGGCAGTCCACCGCCAAGGTTCCGGGCTATACAGGCTGGCAGTCCAACGCCAGGGTACGCGCTATACAGGCTGGCAGTCCAACGCCAGAGTACGCGCTATAGAGGCTGGCAGTCCACTGCCAGGGTACGCGCTATACAGGCTGGCAGTCCACTGCCAGGGTACGCGCTATACAGGATGGCAGTCCAACGCCAGGGTACACGCTATACAGGCTGGCAGTCCACTGCCAGGGTACACGCTATACAGGCTGGCAGTCCACTGCCAGGGTACACGCTATACAGGCTGGCAGTCCACCACAGGACACAGCCACAATACTCCAGCTAGCCTAACTGCACATCTTTAGACTGCTGGTTTAAAGGAAACCCACATAACACAGGGAGAACACAGGGCACCCCCAAAGTGGGAGGTGGGATTTAAGCTCCATAGCACCGCTCCGTGTTAAGTATGCCTTTTGTCAATTCACTCCTCATAGTGTTTCAATCACTTCCTACCAATGAGACAATTAATTTGTTATTCTCCTCCCTCAATCCAATATGATTAAAGGGGCTGAATTAGTCATTAGCATTTGGGCCACGTACGCATTCCGATGGGATGGCACTGATATAAGAACTAAAAGGGAGCCAAACAACCTGAGACTTTAATAAATATGCAGCATTATCAAATTTTTCTCAAGTGCCCTGGCAACGAGGCAACTGCTGTCAGAATGGGAGAATTAACCACATTGTAGGTACCATACAAATGGAGTGGTTTTCCCACTGGTTTCAAACATCTTGAACTCAGGGGCGCACATGATGAGTGAGAGTGTGCCTGGCCACCCATCAATCGGTGATATTCCGGAATGCTGACTCAGAGACAAGGTGTCAGAGAGAGAATTTCGGATGGATGGAGAGGATGCTGACGGCCTCTTCTGTTGGACCGCCAGTCCTATCTGAGACTGACGTGACCAGGTCCCTCCCCCAGCACCGGTACCGCAGCCCTCCTCTCAGGCTGAGGGGACGCCTCGCTGTACTCGCTCAGCTCATTCACTCGATTCCTTTGTTATCCGTGAAACACATTTCCATACGGCTGCACAGACACACCAGCTGCTGGTTCATGAATCTTTTTTTGTCTGAATTATAGAGTGTTACAAAAATATGAGAAAAATGACACTCTGCTCTGGTCCCTCTTGGCAGGAATGAGGCCGTCAGCCAAATTCCGGATCTCAGAGGCAGAGAACGCTGTTCTGTCCTCTCTCAGGGGTGACATTCTCCCAGAAAGGGCGTACATCGTGCTCTAAGTCCCTCTTTATTCATTCATAATTCCTGTAAACATCTCGGCAGAGCCCCCTGTGCCTGCAGCCCTCACACAGCGCCTATTTGCTCTTATGCACACTCCCGACTCGTCTTTCACCTCTGGCACCTTTTCAAGCCCTTTTTAGGAACGTCTGTTGGAGCCCCTGGTCCTGCATATCTTCACAAACCCTCCTAATGCTGCGTTAGTGACAGCACCAGCCGTGAGTAGTGTTACCCCCACATATGTGCACCTGAAAAGGAGCTTTTTTTTAAAAAAAAATCCCCACAGTCTTGGGCAAATGTCAGCATCCTGAAGAAAAATCATGGATATATAATTAATTTGCTTGTGATTTTGCAAACAATGGGGGGAGGGGCTCCAGGGGGCAACTGAGGATGTGGGTAGATGGTAGATTTTGGATGTCTGCACCATTTATTGTATGTTTGGCCCACAAAGCCATATAGCCCCAAAACATACTCATTTTGCTTTGTTTAAATTTGCCAGCTGATTGCATGCGGCCGGCTGGCGGTTACGCGGACAGCAGTACTCCCTTACACAGTGCTGGCTGCTTTGACACGGTCTTTCTTTTAGGAAGAGCCAGTCAGCCATCACCTTTGGGCACCTGACTCACCATTCTCTCATTCTGTCATCTTAAGGCACACCGTGTAAATCCGCATTTCACTTTTAGCAATAGAAGCTAGGTTTCAGTTAGTCACTGTAACCACTAAACCTCTGCAGGGGCTCATGCTGTTATTACAAATAAAAAAAAAGGCCACTGCACCTTTAAGACACTTGTGCTCACCTTATATAAAGGTAAACTGCGTTGTTGCACTCTCTGTTTTTATGAGTTGTATCTGGAGACGGTTACTCCTTTATATAAGTACTTATTGGTAGTAGTGGTGTGTGGACTCTATTAATACTTCCCAAAAGAAAAGTATTAGAGAGGCACAGCTGCTCATAACAAAACGGGACACAGTTGCGCTTCTGCGGCCCCCTTGTGGCCTGGAGGGAGACACACTGGTGACGTCCAGTGTTCAGTTCACCTTACAACTGAAAAAAAGATGTTTTAGAGGGGCTTTAGTGGTATCTATCCACGTCGTTCTGTTGGGAGTTAATTAATTAAGCAGTTTAATTATGTACTATTTCCTTCTACCCGAATTCCACACACCAATCGTATCACTGCGTAGAAGATACGAGCACGAGCATCTCAGTACTATCTTCTGCGCAGCGATACGATTGGTGGGTGGAGTTCGGTAGAAGGAAATAGTTCTTACATTAAACTGCTAACTAGCAAGTCTTGGTTTATCTTCAGTAACCGGGTCGTAATTTCTGGTAAGAGACATTGCTGTTGAATTTTTCAAATGTATTGTTCTGGCGCTTTAATCACCACAGAAAGAATGCCATTCACTCCAGTTATATTCGGTAGAAGCCCTATATTTCTACGACCAGTTTCTCTAGACTAGGCATCTCCCAGCAGAACAACTAAGATGGATAGATACCCCTAAAGGCC
Organism: Cryptomyrus ogoouensis; assembly: GCA_025773925.1. Lineage (NCBI taxonomy): Eukaryota > Metazoa > Chordata > Actinopteri > Osteoglossiformes > Mormyridae > Cryptomyrus > Cryptomyrus ogoouensis. Next base: position 15,022,084 of record JAOYFF010000002.1, read on the forward strand.
CTCTAAACATATATTTTTCAGGTTTCGAGTGGCCTGCCCCTTTAAACATACATAAAGTTTTGTTTTTCTTTTGCAGATTGTTGCCTTTTTTCTCATTACTTTCTCATTTTTCGCATAGAAAATATCTACATTGTATCTCTTCCTACCGAAAAACATTGGGGAAGCGTTCAGGAATACAGCTTCCACATATGTGAAATATGACAAAATTAAAACATAAATACACAAGCCGACCTCTTGTGTTTTGAAGTGAATTTCTCAGTTTTATGAGTGTGATACATTTGCGGTATGCGGCGGCGAGTGAGACAGACGGCTCCACATTCACGCGGACGCGAGCCGCGTGGACCTCGCCAGCGGTGCCGCGTAACTGCTATTGCCGGCGTGTTTATCGGGCGGGGGGCCCGTGATTGTGTTTAGGCAGTGATTTTAATGTTTGGCAGAGACCATGTTGGTAGGCCTACCTTTCATAAGAAATAATTTCTGTTACTGCTGTTATTTCACTAACCATTTAAGACTTAAGCTCTGTATGATTTAACCTAGCAAAAGGATATCAGGACTATTTCAGGTGGCTAATATGTCGGATGAATGTGGAAAGGTTAGGAGACGTTAGGACACGCGTCAGCAGTTAGTGGCTGTACGAGGCTGCTCTGAGCCGCCCGCTGCGAAGCGCAGCGCAGATGGTGTCCGAATTGCTGGCTTCCGTGCAACCTCGGCTGCTAATGATCGGGCTTAATATCGTCCTTTTCACGGTAACTCGCCCAGCCTATGTATTGGTCAAAAGCCAGTTGTAGATTCCATTATCTGCCGTTATGGAAAAAGGCCAAGTAAGCCTAGCCTGTACTCAAAAAATGAATGATAATTTACGCACTACGTTTTTTTTAATCATTACTAAGGGATGTGGGGGTGTGATACGCAATACAGTATAACTCAGTCGCTACCGGTACTGCATCTTGTCTTCATCGTGAAAACTCACTTAAGCTATATTGAAACACTTAATATTAAGTCTGGCAGATGTCATAAGTAAATGGGACAAAGTTTCAATTTCACTGTGAATATAGTTTTGATGATTATGTACTTGTCTGCTGTTTCATGCCAGCAAACTAAATTTAAATTACACTAGCCGATCTCGTTCTTAGGAAAAATGCAGCAGTGATCGAGTACAAGTCTCCCTAATTTGTGCCATTTTGGAAATATAAATACACTTGTATTGATATATTGCTTGTTTTAAATATTAACATTTGCAAAATGAAGTACTGATTATTTCAGAGTAACCTTTACAAGTGTCCCCGAGCTTGAACGGATGGCCAGTAAACGTCGTAACCGCTTTGAGGCAAAATGCCGTGGAAACAGTTTTTCGTTCACAGATAATTGTGTGGGCGAAGCTTTGACAGCAAAACTCAGGCTGCCCACGATCCCAAACACTTCCAGACATGCGATTCTATATCATCGCGAAAACTGAACGCATTTGACTAAATGAATAAAAGTGTAATAAAAAACTAATTTTGAGCGATGATAATGCAGACCGCAGGTGGAGGTGTGGAAAGGTGCGATCCAGAAGTCCATGATGTCCCAAAATGTCAATGTAAATGTACAGTATTCAGGGCCGGTCAATTCTACTAGCGACGTAGGCGGCCGCCAACATCGGTTTCACTTTGTCCCGGCGGTGATGTTCCCTTGCGGCTCGCCCGACTCTGACCGGTACTACATGTATTGACGAAACAGAGGAATCTAGTAAAGCCTTTCTTTGTAGCCTTCCTTATATGTTGTTGATTTGCTTGATGTGGGATTGTAGTAGCTTCTGCACGTAGTATATCTATTTTATGTGTTCCGAGTACTTAAGCATGATACATGTCTGGTTAGGTTAACCTGTAGTTTGTGTTAGGGTGTTTTCGAATGCATGACATCTATGGAATCAGTGACTACAGGTGACTTGAGATGCAGAAGGAGGAACTTCAAAATTCACACGATCGCGGATTGTGCTCAGCGTAGACGTGCGCTGCCTGATGACACAAAGAGGAACAAATATTAGTTTTCAGAAGAGGCGCTCAAGCCATTTGGCATAATTTTGACATTAATGAGGTCCTGCATTATTCATAGCGCCTTTTGTTTTAATGCACGGGCACGATGATGCGTTTCTGTTTTCAACGCAAACCTGTTTTGCCTGAAAGACGCCCGACGTGGCGGCTCTCATAAGAAATCAAACAATATTTTCAGTGCCTAAATGCAGCAGGCTGATTGTCCCTGTCCCAGTACACCTGCAGTGAAAGTCTCTGAAAGTCTTACATGCTGCGTTAACATTAATTTAGGAGTTTAATCCCCGTCTCATTGCTTTCTTAATACCTTGCATTTTCACGATGGAGCTTATTTAGTCAGAAAATACACATCAGCACTCCAAAACAGAAGACGGATTGTCTTGTTCTTTGAGTGAGATGTTCTCATTTGTACTGAGGATGATGTAAATGCTTTTCCCCCTTTCTCAGTGGAATAGAAACACTACGTGTTTGTTTATGGGTGCATTAATATTTGAGTGTGGAGCTTGTGTGAGGATTTTTGGGGTGTAGATGATGTGATCACATGTGGAGATCTCTTGAGACCTTCTGAAGGTGCGGGGTTTCTAATATACCACCTGAGTGGTCCACCCCCAGATGGGTGTGCGGGGGTCGGGGTGGATTCTTAACAGACTGGTGGAAGGAGGAAGGGGTTAGTGATGTGGCACGATAACACAGCACCACAGCACGTTGGGTGTCATGGAACATGATGGAGGGGGCTGTCTGCCCTTGGAGGCAGATAGGATGGGGGGTAGGAACAGCTTGTACTCTGATACTCCTTCTGCTCTGTGGCGAAGGCGACACGGAGGGCAGGAGTGAGAGAGGCTCGCAGACTAAGTGCTGTCGATAGCAGAAACCTCCAACACATTAGCCTCCAAACTGTTTATGGAGGACACACTTATTATGGGCTGTAAATGTGCCGGTTTAATGTTGCAGCACGATAGACACACAGCCAACGTAAGGTGTAAGCCCGGCTCTGTTTTCTGTTTTATATGCAATCTGTTTGCATGGTGATAAAGTGAAGGCTAAGCTTTTAAAGCGATCTGTCTTTGTGTGTGTATTTATATGCATGCAGAAACGCGCGTGTGTGTATTTATATGCATGCAGAAATGCGTGTGTGTAATAAATAGAACTAGAGGCAGAGGAGAGGATCGTAAGGAGACTGCTTTTTAACTTTCTTAGCAGGGTGGATGCAGGATACGCACACACCCACCCCCCCAGGACCCTCACAGTATTTACACCCCCGCCCAAGGGAGCTGTGCAGTCAAGGATGTCGTCTGCACCCCGCTCTCCGGACCACTCAAAAAGCATTTCTGTGTCACGCCCCCGTTTTCCAATATCCCATGTTTCTGCCAGGATTTTCCTTTATTATTAAAGCTGTCCTTGACAACCTTGTGGTCCCCGCTGAATGTTTCACCAGACAAAGCCATTTTTTACTTTTAATCTTTTTTTGTCTGTGTCCAATTTAAAAAAGATGGTAATAATCTCCCTTTCGTTTTCTTTGGAAATGCAAATGTCGGCCCACAATAGCCACAGTCGTTCTTCTGTTCCTTCAGCAATATCTCAATAATTGGTCATTTCGTAATAAGCACGCCGAATTATGCTCGGGTAATAATTTGCCCAGTTAAGGTATTTTTGTCATCGTTTCCGAATCTAATTTGTGATACTAAATATACAGTTGCAGCTGGATAGGAAAGGTACAGTAGATTAAACCATCCCGTTGTGAATTCATTTAAATTCTCTTGCAGCTTTTCATCCTTTTCCCTTAACTGCTCGTGGGAACCTGTAATATTTCATTAGGTGTTGAAACTGTCTTAAGAAGGGGCTTAGGGTATTTAAGGTGGTTTTCTGCCTTCAGGTTGAGGAGTGCGGGGTGGAGGTTGCTCGTTTTATTTAGTACGGTATGTAAGCAATAAAAGGGGTGTTACGGGGGAAATTGCAAAAAAAATATTTAGGCCTAAATCACAACAGTTCAGCCCCAGTTAAACTCCAGCCTTTTGTATAAGGCCGCAGTGGGTATTGTGTGAAATGAAATGGGACGTTGGTCGTGCTAGAAGATCTCATGTCTCCTGCAATTCTAGGTCACTGATACCGGGTCTTTCCCTGGAGATGTGCTCCGTAAGACTTGTAGGGCCATGTCAGCGAGGCTGCTTCTGCTAGCTGAGTTTAGTGTCACTATGTGATTTTTGCGGGCTTTACATTTCGGCTCCGTGTGTATGATGTAATGTTCTCTCCATACGCTGGGCATGGAACATTGATAGCATCTTGGCGGCTAATAAATCTTAAATCTTTCCCGGTTTTAATTGGATATCATGTTGATTTGCATTCCCATATTAGATCTGTAAAGCAACGCCTGCGCTGTCTGTAGATGTTGCCTGATTATGTTGATTTCTGTCATTAGACGTGCCAGTGATTATCTGCCCCTGATAGATGGTGCTCTGCAGCAGCTTAGTATTCCCGGGCCTTGTTCCCTCAGCACTGCGACTCTCTTTGACGGGCATCATCTGTGAGACCCTCCACGTTTAAGGACACTTCGAACCGCAGCAGAATGCAAACTCTTTGTCACTCAGAAGCGGAATGGCAGTATCGATTTGGGTACCTGCCATGAATAAATGTGTGTATACTGAGAGCAGGATGAAATGCGACTTCGTGAGCTTCTGATATGTGACCAGGGAAGATATGCAATGCCTGCTGTGTCTACCTGAATGTCTTACCCATGCGGCATTTCAGCTCGCTGTATGCCATTGTATAACTGCACCAGTGATCGGGAAGCCCATCCAAAAACGATGGGTTCACTCAAGGTCAGGATCTCTCATTTTCCATGAATCTTCCTATCAGTAGAGGAACACCAAAGGTGATGGGGGGAGGGGGTAACAGGGAAGGAGGAAAGAGATTTAAAGGGTGTAGGTGAGCAGCTGGGGCAATATTGAGTGGAGGTGAGATTGTGGGGGGTGCACATTGAGCTTGGCAGGGAGAGAGCGCGTAGTAAATTTCGACGCACAGGGATATGGAATATGGAGGGATTTTTTTTCTTTTTGGGACAATATGTTGTCTGGAGGCGTGGCTGTATTTGGCTCACAGTCCCCCCATCTCACTTGGCTCAGCATGCGGTGAGGCAGAGCTGACTGTTTTTGCCTATCTGCTATCGTGAGCTATGAGCAGAGTGGTGCTCGAGTTCCAGGGGGCTATGGCGGCAGTGTGGAAGGCGCAGAAATGAGCTGGCTGACCCGCACTGTTCAGTTGTGCTGGCTGTGCCCATAGCCGGCTTGTGTTCTGGATTGCTCTTGCACACGCGTTTGGTGGAGGTGTGAATGAGTGAGCACGGCTCGCGGTACGAGTGTGAACAGGCTCTGCTGTGATGGCACGCTTGAGCCAGTCTGCAGTCACTGGGGAGGGAGCAGCGAGGCCCAGAGGAACCGTGTGACACTTTCCAATATGGCCGTTAACAACCCCACCCCCAAAAACTTTAAGTGACTAAATTTTGAGGCAATTTCCTGAAAGCATTAAATGGTGATGATGATTCTTCTTATTACTATTCTTTTTCATCATCATCATTATCATGCACCTTCACCTGGCTGTTTTAAAGCCACCCGTGCTGTAGTCCAGTAGGAACCAGGACCAGCTCAAACCTGGTAGGACTTCTGAATGGGCTTCACCATGTCTGGCTTCACTGTAAAAGGTTTCATATTATATTTCTGTTCAGTTCCATTTTTTTTCCTCCTTTCATTTGCCTGTAGCTCCTTTTCCATCTAACCAGCAGACCTGGTGAGCAACTTCATAATCTGCCCCTTACCATTCCTGTCAAATAGAGGAAGCCGGCACAGCCCATTTCCTCGCACCCCGTATCATACCTTAGAATCTCGGCTTTACATGCCCCCACCAAAACTTGCCTGTTGGGTATTTTCTGTTGGGAGTTTGAAGAGCGTGGATGACTGTCAGTTTCTGTCAGGGAGTTTGTAACGCCCCAGTACTGCTTGTCAGACTTTGCCATATAAATGGCTTATATGAGACATCAAAGTTACAAAGTGCCGTCTGGCCCAAACTAAGACAGGAGAGAAATGTTTACAACAGTGTAACATTCAAGAGAGAAAAAGTGGATAAAAAAAGCTGGGTTAAAGACATGTAAATACTCTGGGGTCACGGAATGAGAGAATGGGGTACGTGTGCATGTTGAAGGAGGCACTTGTGCGGAGAGCACTCTTATCACCAGGCGTCAGCCTAAGTGTGCTGTGTCTCACACTTATCATCTCACCACCAGATAGGAGCTGTCATAAATTGAGCAGAATTGGATTCGAGGGAACTGGCTCCACAATGAATCCCCAAAGGGGGGGGGGGTGCGTATTGGGCTTTATAAACAGCCAGATGTGCATGGAAAGCTGTGAGGGGGAGGCTGCCACAAGCGGGGGCAGTTACTGGCCCTCACCAGCAGGGAGCGATGCCAACGTGGGTGTGGGTAGGTGCGTGTATGATACGAGCAGACATTCACACTGCTCTCTGTCTCCAGTGCACGGCCCTTCTGTGTGTGTGTGTGTGTGTGTGTCTGTGTGTGAAGGGCAGGGCACCTAAAACGGGCCCCCGTGGACAGTGCGGAGTCAGGGGCCATCGAAGCGCACTATTGGACAGAAATGTTTCTGCTAGATAAAATAATGGCCATGTTGAAAACAGAGAGCCGCGTCCTCTCTTCAAGGTCGAGCGTGTTCAGTTGGTCTATTGTCATACCTGTGCTGCTGTGGACCATGTCGTGACCGTTTTCACGCGGGAACAGTCAATACTCTTGGGTCTCTAGTTGCATCTGGAGCCAGCAGTCTGTGGACTCAGGTGCTCATCCTCAGAGCACAGGCGTGACCGTGATTATTTTATCTGAGTGATGGCTGTGTGTGATTGCATATACACCCACAGAGTGCCCCCCCCCAGCTCCACGTGTGTTGACTGAGGAATGTGGTTCATATGCATGAGGCTGCTGTCCTTCCTGGGCCCCGTCGCCCGGCACAGATAGGACCCCACGGCTGGCTGCACCAAAGTCTGTCCCTCCCCTGTAATTCATTCCCTCAATCTTGTTGCGTGATTCTGGCCCTTTTCTAGAACCTTTTCCCGTGCCTCACCACGCCGTGAAATATCGATGCTTAAACAAATGGATACGTGCATGATCGCTACAGGGCATCCCGGCACCATTTAATACTGCGCTAAGTACAAAGAGTCAAAAAAGAAATGTAAAGGAAAGGAGCATAAAAAGGAGAAACCTGCCCGGACAGCAGAACCTCCATTATGCATTTGCGAGATCATTTATTTCTACAAAGAAGTCTCCCCGGGAGAGATTCATTCAAATGCACATGTCAGGACCCCCCCGCTCCCTCTTTATCCTGAGTCGCCGCAGCTGCTGCCGTGGGTGACACCGGCCTCATATTTTTGTGCTTAAAGAGCAGGAGCTAAGTGTCGGGGACACATTATATGTAAATTTGTCTCCTTTAGCAGAACCAGGGTGCTGGGGGCTGGTTCATATTGATACAGCTGTTTGAGGGGGTTGTTCTCCATACACGTCCCCCCACCCCGGCTACTTATAGCCCATCCCTCCTCATGTAATACCTTAAATCTTTCTATTGTTTTTTTTCCCCCCCTCCCCATTATAATTTTTCAAGATGCTGTGTACAAATAGTTTGAAGCTCCTTCGAGCAGCTGAGATGTGCACATGAAGTAGGACAGGAAAAGGCCTTGCTCCCCTCCCTTTGTATTCCCTCCTTCTTTCGGGCCATGGTGGTTACCTGAAAGACTCTGCCATTCATGGACGCTCCCACATTTGGCCCAATAGCGTTGAGGCAGTGAAGTCTCCCCATTACGCACGCCTAAGGGTCCACTTCCCACCTTGGACTGGTTAAGTCCTCCTGGCTTGGTGTAGGAGAGCCACTGCACCCCCAGCGAGTGCTCAGGGGGGCCTAGTCTGGGGAGTGGAATGTTCCATGAAGCTGGGCTGAGCTCCTTGGCTGTCCATCCCAAAGCTCTTCAGGTGCTTGAGGGCTTTGAAAACACCTGGACACTCAACTACTAGTTAGTTGGTCATTTCAAGGAGACGCTTCAGCTTACTTCACAGTTTCTTTGAAGGCCCTCCATAACTGATGTCTAACTTCTCAGCTCCATGTGTTTTTGTAGCTGCCCATGATGCTTCTGCATAATGTTTTGATTATGGGTCAACATTGTAGCCCCTTTTCTTTCCAAGGTATGTAGATCTGCCAAGTTTGCCTTTATACCTGTTCTCCGGGAGTATTTGCTAATTAGCAATTAGCAACCCTAGCAACACATTTTTATTAATCCGGTTCAGTTTTCCCATAAGCTGAGGGCTGCTCCTGTCAATTTTCATCCTGATAGACTTTGATGACAGTGGAGCCTTTGAAGAGTTGATCAAAGGGAGTCTTTGATGATGTTTGGACTCAGAGGGTGCTTGGAGGCATGGGATTCCTTCCATTTTCACATACAATTCCACAATCAATCCTCTCCATCCGATCATGTCAGTCTCACTTTTGGCTTAGTCTGTGTGTGTGTGTGTGTGTGTGTGTTTGTGTTAAAGCCTGTGATTTGTTGTGAATACACAAATTAATAATTCAGTGTAATTTAACCATTAGCTTGGCTCAGTGTATCTCACAGCCAGGCCCGGGGTCTGGGGGGGACAACTGGGAAAGTTGTCCGAGGTAGGGGGGGAGGCCCAGGAGAGACAGTGATCATCGTGGGGACCCCACTGAAATTATTTTGGCCCAGGCTTCGGCAACTGAAGACCAAACAGAAGTGGAACTGGGGAAAGAGATGACGTTTGTGCCTGAGGTGGAGAGTGGGCAGGTGCTGGACTGGGTGTACCGCAGAGTCCTGGGACACTGTCTAGAAGGGGATGATGTCCAGCATCATGCAGCACAGTCACCACAGCTACCAACAAGTCCCATTACTGACCTACAACAGTCTGCTGAATTATGCCTTTGTAAGAAATATGAAGAAACAAACAGACACTGTTATGTCTGTGGGGCCTGTTTGTAAATATAACATTGAGTACCTTCTTACTGTACTGGGCTTCTCCATGATAAATTGTTAGGAAGGAAGGCAGACAGAATGGGAAGGAGGAGAACAAGATGACCTGTGTGGCTCTCCCACACTCCTGCGTCCCTTTAATGGATGTTTTAACCTTGCCGTGTTGCTATTGACCTGCTGCAACAAGGCAGTGGAGTAGTGCTAAAATATTCAGGAGAGTCTGCGATCTCACCAGCGACATCAGGGTGCTCTCCATGCTGGGCCCAGAACCATAGTTAATTGCAGACGAATGGCTGCTCTTGCCACTTAAAGCCCCCGGGAGCCCCTTCCTTTGAAGTTTGAAGCACACAAAACTTGTTACTCTGACCCAGATCGCAGGTGGGAAAATAGCAGTCTGGGTCTCAGACCAGCTCTGTGAATCAAAACGTTAGCATCTCTACCCATCCCCCAACAAAGCCATGTCCCACACTCCAGCCTTTCTAGATCTGCTAGCATGGCAAAGCCAATCACGGCAAGAAGGAATTACTCCTGGCATCTGGTAACACGAGAATAGACTTAATAGACTGGTAACTTAAACTGCTCCGAGTACAGAAATGCCCCTTAGACTGGAGAACAGTTGCTAGGTGGGCAAACAGGAGGTGGGAGTGTCTCCTCCTGCTGCTTCACTGTTTATTACTCCATTAATAGAGGTACTATATTACTCTGCGTTTCTCCTCCTGCTGCTTCACTGTTTATTACTCCATTAATAGAGGTACTATATTACTCTGTGTTTCTCCCCCTGCTGCTATACTCTTTTAGTACATTAATAGAGGTACTATATTACTCTGTGTTTCTCCTCCTGCTGCTTCACTGTTTATTACTCCAATAATAGAGGTACTAGGTCTATATTTTTTCCTCAGAGTCTAAGTAGGTAATACAGATTCTGCAAAATATTGGGCTACTTGTAATTCTCTCTGAAGTTTCTGCTGTTTAGGATCCATTTCTGCCTCATTTATACCAGTTCATGTTACTCAAAAAACGTATGGATAACTACGGAACAGTAGTTCAATTTCGTAATGCCTGTGTGAGTGATGGCCAATGTTTCACTGACACATGGCTTGCTTGCAACTCCATGTATATGATGACCCATCAATCATCATTTAAGTTTCATATGGCTTCTGTCAACAAAGATGAGCTTCATGGTCTGCCTGCAATTTATGGTTTTTTAAACAATTTAAAAATCTGACACAGGACTTATTCAAGTTCTGAAGACTTCTGTCATTATGCAGTGGCTTCTGGTATTTGCTCTGGGGTGTAGCGTAAGAAATCACATCAGACGAGGCTGATGGTAACAGTGTACGTAGGGTGGTCTTCCCGCTCTGTGTTGTGACGGCCTTCTCTATGTACGTGTGGTCTTCCTGCTTTTGCATTGTGACGGCCTTTCCTGTATGCAGGTGATCTTCCTGCTTTGCGTTGTGACGGCCTTTCCTGTGTGCGGGTAGTCTTCCCGCTTTGCGTTGTGACGGCCTTTCCTGTGTGCGGGTAGTCTTCCCGCTTTGCGTTGTGATGGCTTTTCCTGTGTGCGGGTGGTCTTCCCGCTTTGCGTTGTGACGGCCTTTTCTGTGTGCGGGTGGTCTTCCCGATTTGCGTTGTGACGGCCTTTCCTGTGTGCGGGTACTTTTCCTGCTTTGCTTTGTGAAGCCTTCTCCGTGTGTGGGTGGTCTTTCTGCTTTGCGTTGTGACGGCCTTTCCTGTGTGCGGGTACTCTTCCCGGTTTGCTTTGTGAAGCCTTTTCTGTGTGTGGGTGGTCTTCCTGCTTTGCTCTGTGACGGCCTTTCCTCTATGTGGGTGGTCTTCCTGCTTTGCTCTGTGACGGCCTTTCCTCTATGTGGGTGGTCTTCCTGCTTTGCGTTGTGACGGCCTTTCCTGTGTGCGGGTAGTCTTCCCGCTTTGCATTGTGACGGCCTTTCCTGTGTGCGGGTAGTCTTCCCGCTTTGCTTTGTGATGCCTTTCCTCTGTGTAGGTGGTCTTCCCGCTTTGTATTGTGACGGCTTTTCCTGTGTGCTGGTGGTCTTCCCGCTCTGCGTTGTGATGACCTTTCCGCTGTGCCTTTCCTCTCACAGGGTTGGTTCCCTGTCCACAAACTAGGAGCTGCTGTACATTTTTCACCTTGTTATTAAATTGAGTGGAGTGCAGGCTCTGCTGGAGCCCCCGGTGCAAACCTCCCCTGCTTTTGATGGCCCTTGCTCCTCTCTGTGGCCCTTGGGAGGCTCCGTAACAAAGGCCTCTTTCCAATTAAAAGGGCTTGTCAGAGCCAGGCCGCTGGCATGTGACGCAGTGACGGACTGGCCGGCTGGCCCTCCCCACACGGCCCTGGCTTTCGCCCCACTGCAGGGCAGAGATCCCACTTAGTTCCCACGTCTCTGTGGTATTAATCTCCCCTTGCCTGGCTGTGCACTGCAGTGTTGCCCTCGGTTACACATCTTTTTTTTTTCCCCACTCTAATTGCAGAATTATTTTTCTTGTTTCATTTCTAACGATGCTGAAGGCTGTCCAGCACAGCAGGTCTTCTCTAGCAAATTATTTTTTAAATAATGCATTTGGGTACCTCCCTGTCATTGACACAGGTAAATTGCAGCCTTATTTATTTAACATTTTTCTCTGCACTGTAATGTGCATTTCCCTCAGCATTGTGACTGAGAAATGCTTGTGGAATCCTCGTTTATGGGTTTAAATATCTAACCCCCCCACACACCCCTGATTTTATCATTGGAGATAACAACTTTATTTTCAGTCATTTTTATTCACGTCACCACAGTTTTTAACCTTGCTACAGAACTGTAACTGAGTCAGGCTTTAAGACATAATTATATACTTTCTTGATGAGGTTTATCGATAGGAATGGTAGCCATATAGTTTGAAATGCTTCCTGTACGGTATGATACCTATAATCTCAGAATCTGTGTGAACGTGACGACTACTCATATTCACAACATGCACCTGAATGATGATGCAGACAAATGCCGTCTCGCTTTTGCTTCAGTGGAACATAAACATTAGCTGGCACCTGTCCATCTTTGGCTAATTGTAGATTAATGCCAACGTGTCAAAAGGTGGTTCAACTTGTGACAACTGGTCAGTTTGTAGACTGAGCTGTATGCTTTTTTATCTACTTAAACCTTTACAAAGTATGTTAGACCTGGAGACTGCGACTACTATAACTGTCTGTGCACCTGCTGGGGCAGCTTCGAATCTCTTCCTGCAGGCGGTTTCTCCCCCCCCACTCCCCTGTTCATCTCTTCAGGATCTGCGGAACCAACCTCAGGCAGCTATCATGAGGCAAGGACACACAGTAGTCAAAACAATCTCTTCTTGCCTAAGGTCTAAGACATAACAGACCCAATATGCCTCCCCTCCCAGGCCTACCAATGTCAAATTTTCTTTCCACACTGGTAAGTGACTATCTTGTTATTGTCCGAGTGTTTGGGCGGCTGGCTGGCTGGCTGTGGGTCGCCGCTCTCTGGCAGTATGATCAGTCTGCCCCGTGTATTGCATAGATCCACACGGGGGCAGGGACCCCACGCCCTCACACTCACCCAGAGCCTGCTGACTCCCTCAGCCCTGCAGCCTCAGTCGCTTCATTATTCGCGCTAGTTGGATTAGAAGTAAATCTTCCCTACAGGCTTAATTAATCACTTGCTAATTGAAAAGTGACTGGCGCCCCTTACGTGTGCGGGCTCTCCTGCAGTGGGCGGCATGTGGGGAGCACAGACTGCTCTCTGGCGGAGTCGCACGCCAACCCCTGTACTCCCAGACAACTCCTGCCTTTGCCCCATGCCTCGCGCTGAGGCTGCATCTCCAGCTCTCCCTACGCCATCCCTGTCACCCCCCTACCCCATCTGCGCACTGGGGTGCTACAACTTAATAATCTGCAGTCTAGATTGGCAAACCAGCAATAGCCTTGCTGGAGGTGGCAGCTGCTCCTGTGCTCCCTCACTTTTGCGCTTGTGTTTGGCCTCGCCTGCTCGCTCCCGCACTATGTCACTCCCATTGTCCCTTGCTTTTGTGCCTGCTCGCTCCCGCACTATGTCACTCCCATTGTCCCTTGCTTTTGTGCCTGCTCGCTCCCGCGCTATGTCACTCCCATTGTCCCTTGCTTTTGTGCCTGCTCGCTCCCGCGCTATGTCACTCCCATTGTCCCTTGCTTTT
>JAOYFF010000002.1:15039962-15060037 GCA_025773925.1 Cryptomyrus ogoouensis
AGTACCGGGAACAACAATACCAGTGGTACGTAGGAACACAGGAAACTACAAACAAACACAGGGTAACTATAACTAAGGCAGGGAGCAGTACCGGGAACAACAATACCAGTGGTACGTAGGAACACAGGAAACTACAAACAAACACAGGGTAACTATAACTAAGAAGCACAGAGTGACACAGAAAAACGGTCACAATGAAACACTGAGGAACAGAACAAAAACTTTAATACACTACAAACAAGATATGACCCAGGACAGGTGAGAACCATAACCAAATTAACCAATCACTAAGGGCATGCAGCAACAAGGGACAGTTGGAGTAAATTACACTTAACACTAGAGACTAGGAAACTAACACTGACGGCTATCAACACTAAGTAAAACAGACAAGGCATAAACATAAACAAGACATGACACAGGCATATAGACACCAGAGGTCTTACATTAAAGGGTATTATTATTATTGTTATTATTATTTATGGTGAGGCAGACCTCAAACTCATGACAAGAGGAATGTCAGCCTCTGAGCCACATACTTAATCCATTGACCTACACAACACTACATGGGATGACCAGCGGGAAAATACACACAGGACAGGCCAAACGGGCACCAACCCTGACAATCTGTGTGTCTGAAGAATAAAAAAATGTCCTTATTGGCTTTGAGTCCCTAGAGGGATTGGTTGTTTTTGACCTGGTGGAGAGCCCGATTTACTGTGGATTGCTAGATAATGTCTGATTGTATGGAAGTATGGCTGTAGAAAGAGCCAAAAAAGGCAGAAGGTAGCTGTAGCCATTTAAATCAGAAGCCAGACCCCAGGGCACAAGCAGCACAGGCACAACCTGCACAGGCACAAGCAGCCAGTGCAACAGGTCCAGGACTAGCTTAGTTAACAGAATAATTACTTAAGCACCAGGAAATCCCACATGGTATCACAGCATTGCTGTTGGATAAAATCAATGTTAAACACTTCCAATGTAAGACTGCACATGAATACCAGGTCACTCCACACCAGTACCAGTGGTGTGAGAATCTCAGGAGACATGGGAATATAGCAGAACTGTCAGAGACTAGGGTGCCTGAAACAGCAACGTCATTGTGGATACAAACTGCCACACAGGGGAGTAGATCCTTAATCCCTGCCCCTCCTTTGCAAAACTAATCAATGTCTCGTTGTGCTGATATGCAGACTCAGGCCTGTATGAAATTGCTCTGATCAGAAATGTAAGGTCGGCATTCAAAGAAAGACACATCGCATCACATTTTCTACTAGTGTTTTGGAAAGTGAGCATGGTTGTGCTCAATGATGGGTCCATCCCCCTCTGTATCTGGCACATTTTTCTCCTGCCTCCTCAACTTGATGTCACACCGCAGGCAAATGTGTGGCAATCTTTAATTTGGTACGCGATCCAGCATTTGGTTGTGTGCCCTGTCAAGGACACGCCACTCACTGTCACTCAAATGGTTTTGCCAAATTGATGAAAACGCTAAATCTGTGAAAATTACAATGTAGGTTCAGCACTGGTGAGGATAGTCTATAGTAGGGGAGTAACGCTACACAAAAATCACGGTCCAGTACCTTTTCGGAACAACTTGGGTAAAAGAAACAAAACAAATTGCTTTTTTCTTCATTAAAGAAGGTTTACCAAACTAAGACTCTTTCTTAAAGTCTCTGTCAATATTGCTGCAACCTACTAATAAAAAAAAACAAAAATTTACTTAAAAGTAAATCAAGTAAATAAAAATAAATTAAATATCCATTAAGATGCACTTTTAAAAAATTAACTGTACCTAAACTATACTGCATTCACATCAGCAGCTTTCAGCTTCATATTAGGACTGTGCAACACAAATATTAACTCAAAAAATAAAAGCATAAAATAAATGTCCAATATGGTACAGCATTAAAAAAAAAAAAAACTGTTACTATTCACATTAACATCTTCCAGTTTAGTGTTAGTACATACCCGTGCATTCGTAGTGGCGCGGCTTCATCTGTCCCTTTCTGAATGTTCTTAGGGGGAAACACAAACGCACAAAGTCAGCTGCTTCTCCCAGGTGGACACTGGAACCCAGCGAAACACATGTAATAGAATCTGATTCTGCTGCTGTTAATTTTACATGTACATTTAGATTGGCTTGGTTGTCATTAAAAAAGTTCTTAATTTATGTTCTGTGAAATTTGTTCTTAAAATTTTAGAGTGAGTTGGTAGTGTACCAGTAGAGACTTTTTGGCCAGTTAGCCACAATGTGAACAAATGACTTGCCTTTCCCAGTAAAGACAGACTTTATTAGGTAGATAAGGTCTGTTTGGCTATGATTAATTTTGGCTAAATGTTTTACTGTTTTTGTTTTAGAAATATTGTAATATTGTACCACCAGGCAGAGGCATTGCGAGAGCATCGAAGGACGAAGAGATTTCCTTGCCGGGAAGAACCCAGCCAGCATCGAAGCCCAAACATAGGGAAACACAGGGAGGTCAGGTGCTGGACCATCAGGTACACAATACTAGAAACACGCGAGGATCGTACAGGGTTCACACAAAACAGAACCAAACACAAGCGACAACAGGGAAACGTATCACGAGTATTTACGATAAATACAAGTGGCATGCTGGGACATTTACGCCCCGCCGGCGCTACAGTATTTTTCGCAAAGATTAGATATCGCTGTGTGAACTTTTGTGATTATAGTTCAGCCCTAGTTTCAAGCCTGCTTTTAACGCTTTAAGCTGTCAATTTGCACCAATGAGTGAGGTCTAATTTTCTATGTAAATACACTTAATGCATCCTTTAAACAAGATAAGTATGAGGATTGTGTTAAAAATCACCGTTCAACGTACCTGCCCCAGGCACAGGCTGTTAAACATCGTTGTATGCTGCTGCACTTGAGCTTTAATTTTGTTTGAACACAAAATAAATATTTTTGATCCATATTTAATACACATTTCTCCGTGTCTGGTGGGGCTGTGGTTAATCAAAAACACTGCATTACAAGGTTTTTCTTTCCTTTACAATTGTTGGTGTGCCAATAGATTTTGTGATGCCAGTCACAGAAATAATTTCAAAATTTTCACATCGCATAAGGTTTTTGAGAAATGTCCAGTCCTGTTACAACAATCATAAAATGTTTAAAACACGGCTGTTTCGCATGACACTGCCCATTTTTTCATGGAACAGCTAAGGGGTGTCTCGTATGTACGTCTTAATGCTGATTTAGGAAATGCACTCAGAATTTGCTCCTTTGTGCAAGGAGGAACAGGATGAGTACTGCCAAAGCCCTACAAAATGACCTCCAACAGGCCACTAGTGTGAATGTCTCTGACCAAACAGACTTCATGAGGGTGGCCTGAGGGCCTGACATCCTCTAGTGGACCCTGTGCTCACTGCCCGGCACCGTGGAGCTCGATTGGCATTTGCCATAGAATTCCAGAATTGGCAGGTCTGCCACTGGCGCCCTGTGCATTTCACAGATGAGAGCAGGTTCACTCTGAACACATGTGACAGACGTGAAAGGGTCTGGTGAAGCTGTGGAGAACATTATGCTGTAACATTGTTCAGCATGACCGGTCTGGTGGTGGGTCAGTGATGGTCTGGGGAGGCATATCCATGGAGGGACGCACAGACCTCTACAGGCTAGATAAAAGCACCTTGACTGCCATTAGGTATTGGGATGAAATCCTTGGACCCATTGTCAAACCCTACGATGGTGCAGTGGACTGTCCAGGAGCTCAGTGACGCCCTGGTCCAGACCTAGGAATAGATCCCCCAGGAAACCATCTGTCGTCTCATTAGGAGCATGCCCCGATATTGTCAGGCATGCAGACAAGCACTTTGCGGCCATACAAACTACTGAGTACGATTTTGAGTTGCTGCAGTGAAATCTCGGCAAAATGGCCTAGCCTGCCGCATCATTTTTTCACTTTGATTTTCAGGGTGTTTTTGATTTCAGCCCTCTGTAGGTTGATCACTTTCATTTCCATCAAACGATGTGGCATCCTTTTGTGCCTAACGCTTTACCCAGTCCATATCAGTATAGATATCTAGCATGATTTTTTTCCCCCATTGAGATCTGATGTGTTGCTTTATTTTTTTTTTGAGCAGTGAGTAATTCCTTATTAAGAATATATGGACATATTTAAGAGTTATTTAAAAAAAAAATTATTCCTATTTCTGAATATTTTAGGCCTTCACAGAAGGGCTCAATGTACTATAAGTCTGTTTACAGGCTGTAACATTTTAGGACTTGTTGAGACAGAGTCCTGCTCTTTCTCTGATATGGAAAAACAATATCAAAGCAAGTGGAGTCCCAGTATGCTGGCTGACTTCTGCTGGACCCTTAAGTGGGATTTTCCTGATGCCCAGCAGAAAATCATACACTTCTGTCTTTGCGTATAGAGTAAGGTGTAATTGAATGTCACTCTATCTTTTTTCCCTCCTTTTTTTCTTCATATTTTTTTTCCTTTCCTTTTTTTCTCTTTTCTCTCACTCAAAATCGTTGCATGACGAGTAAATTATGATTAGATGTTTGAATTAGCACAAACAGTACTGTAAGATTCTCCTTTTTTGATTTGTGAAACAAAAACTAAAATTTCTTGACCAATGATATTATTTGAATAATTTGAATATTAATTTTGCCTATGTATGCTGCCAGTTTTCGACTGTCTGTTGGCATTCAGCCATGTTTCTGTAGCTGCACTGGGATCCTTGCATCCTTTGGGCTGGGGGAGGGTGCTGGTCCAATGATGGCAGGATGGAGGAACTTGGCAAGGCCTCTGTCAGGCGGCAGATCCAGGGCAGCGTGGCATCCTCGGGCCCCTGCAGCTGCCGTCCAAAGACACCTAGGCAGCCTCCAGTGCACACAGATGCCCAGGTATCAGGTCTGTTGCCTGGCTCTGACTGAGACCAGCATGGAAAGAACACCTGCAAAAACCTGGCTGTGAGGTGTTTAAATGGTAAATAGGCTGATTTTTATTTAATATTTAGCAGAATATGAGTTTTTAATGTCTTTGAACATTACAAAGGCTCATTACCTTCTCTAAATTACCCATAGTGTCTGATTGTGTCTGCGATGGACATGGGTGTCATCCCTGCCCTCTGCCCTGTGCTACAGCACTCCCTGCAGTCCCATGCAGGATAAGCAGCTATAAGATGGACAAAGGATGGAGAAGGAAGCATGTTATGTTGTGGGATATAGATATATAAATGTGACTGAATCCCTAAGTGCGCAAAAAAAGTGAAGCCTGTTTTTATTGACAATATCTTGTAGATGTGAACTGTGCAGGCAAGTCTGACCCGCAGTATTATGGCCGTAAATATTTTTCAACAAAATATGGGGGAAATATGAAGGATCTGGAGAGCAGAGTGGCGTACAGAATGAGGACGTGAAGGAAGGGTCTGTGTGCAAGTCAGCTTGTATCACAGCAACAGCAACTGTTGCTATAGTGACTAACTAAGGGACTGAAGGAGAGGAAGTTTATTTTGGCTAGTGAAGACATGGCAGTACTGATGAGCTTTGCCACTGCTGGCGGAGCACGTGTGTTTGTGGGGATGTTTACCTGATACTGACTCCATCTTTTTTGAAGGAAATTCTTTTGCTTGGTGTTTGAGGGGTGAAGGGAGTTCATAGAGATTCCTTCTGGAAGCGATGCAGCGTGTGGCACACATAACGGCTCAGCATCACGCTGCTTACCCGCACGTGTGGCGAGGCTGGATTGGCAGTACGGGGGTCAGGTAAGGCAGCAAAGGGCTGTGCATGGCAGGCACGCCCTTGAGCATTGCCTGAGAAGCCCCCCACCCCCGAAGCACTTTGCTGAGATGTGCGATGTTCTGTGACAGGAAGTAAGCGTAATGGACTGGCAGGAGCGGACGAGCCCGCCGGCTCCCTATTCTATCCATCTATGGATATTGATTTACCACAGCAGAGGGTTTCTCAAAAATCTATTTGCCCTTTTCAATTTTTTTATCCAAGCTTCACAATTTTACCATTGAGGTCTTTATGACAGACGCCCCCCGGTGAGTGTGGAGTGCATCACGGCCTGCGCTGAGAGCAGGCTCCCAACTGCTCTGAGCGTCCAGACGGACGGGCTGCCGGCTCGTTGGCTCATTAACAGATTGGTCTTGCTTTTAATTAAGGAGACTATTCCGTGGATTGCAGACTAAAGTAGATGTTTTGCATGGTGCTCTGCAGAGAGGGAACAGTGAACTCTGGTTCCCCTGGAAGCCTGTGGGAAAGCATGGGTTATTTGATGGTGCTGGCCACACTGGTTCTGTTGCATTCTGTGGAATCTGGTGAAATTCTTCTGAAATCTCTCGCTGTGATGCATTGTGTACCAGATCACCTGTAGGAGACAAATTTGTTAGTAAGGCTTTTCATGTGTGTGGGGGGGGGGGTGTGGAACCGAATGAATGAATGAATATTTCATTTATATTGTACTCTTCAAGACACCCAGAGCACTTTACACAGTGGTGATGGTCCCCATTGCCTCTGTAGCACCCACTTGGATGAGGGGCAGCAGCCATTCTGCCCCAGTACCCCCACCACACAGTAGCTAAGGTGATGAAAGGGCAGGAGAGAACTCACCAGTTAGATACAGGGGATGATTAGGAGGCCAGATCTGAATGGGCCACAGTGGGCGATTTTAGCCAGGACATCGGGATACCACTCCTCCTCTTTTGAAAGATGCCCATGAATCTTTTATGCCTTCAGAGAGTCAGGACCTCGGCTTTACATCTCATTCAAAAGGCAGCACCATTTGTACAGCACAGTGTCCCTGTCACTGCACTGGGGCACTGGGACCCACCCAGAGCACAGGACAGGCTCACCTGTTGGCCACCTCAACACCTCTTCCAGTAGGGACCCAGCTTTCCTAATTAATCTCCCATGCAAGTACTGGCCAGGCTCAAGCCTGCTTAGCTGCAGGTGGATTACCCAGCCTGAACTGCAGTTGGATTACCCAGCCTGAACTGCAGGTGGATTACCCAGCCTGAACTGCAGTTGGATTACCCAGCCTGAACTGCAGGTGGATTACCCAGCCTGAACTGCAGTTGGATTACCCAGCCTGAACTGCAGGTGGCATCGCTGATGACACCTAACAGGAACTCGACAGATATGAGTAACTGTAATCTGGATCATGTGGATGAGTGATTGAGGGGGACAAAGACGTGATGTGCTTCTTTATTGATGCTTCGGCAGGGAGACAAACAAGGCCAGCTCGCTGTTTCTGTGGGGGGGGGGCGTACTCAGCTTTCCCCCCCAAGTAGCCTGCTAGTGCTGGCACTTTTAAAGGGTGCGACATGGACATTGCATATTATTAAAGACTTGGATCTATTATAAAGACCATAGGTTGCCCTTTCTTGGTGAAGATGGGTGCAAATAATATGAGGAAATGCTCGAGACATATTGCCAGTTAAGTTCCACTGTCTGCTTTTATAGGCAGAGGACAAGTGGGTTTGAAAATATCTTTCTCTCCCCTGACATTCGCCTTTATAGCAGCAGGTACATCAGCATGTCCACTACTATTCCTGTCATGCTGCAAGGGAGGGCAGGGGTGAGAATGTGCTGTCTATTCATAACCAGAAAGAATGCGGAACCTCAGTTTTTTCCCTTTTCTCCACCACACTGCCCAATCTCATGTATTGTGTGCCTATTCAGCCAGTCACTTGACAGGCACCTCCATCAGATGCTGACTCTCACCTCCGAGTGGCTGGGAACCCGACAGACATTTAAGTGCCTTTCGTTGGATGAAGCCACTGCCTCTCCTTGTTTGAGCCAGCGCTCACCCAGCCACAAGTGCAGAGCTGCCAAGCTGGACAGCAATGGCCTGAAGGGGCTGAAGTGTGAGGAACGTCTCCAGCCCCGGATGGCCTTGGAGAGCACCAGGGGGAAGGACATGCAATTGGAAAGCTTTTGTCTTTTTGGGGTATGAGATGAATGATATCCTACCAGTCCCGTTGTCTATGTTTCCATGGTTAATTCGAGTGCTTCTCCATGGGGAGCCACGGTGAGGAGATTAGTCCAGCATGGGGTGCTGTTATGATAGATGCTGCATCCCTTTCTCTTGTCCATCAGAGGCTCGAGGCCCAGTGTGTCTGCGGAAGGCAGTGGCTCCACGCTACGGTCTGAGAGGCACCTCAGTTTTTGGGGCATGACCCAGCCTCACCCCCTCCTTCCCCCAGCCGTGTGCTGCTGGAGGTTTTTTTCCCAGGCCATCATTGAAAAGAGGCCCACTGAAATATTCATGCGAACGTTTCATCAATCAGCGCCTCCTGGACCTTGTTGCCGGCTTGGCTTAAATCATCCTGTTGAGCCACGAAAATGCAACTTCGAGCTGCGTAATTGGTGGTGTTGGAGGGTGCAATTCAAAAGACAAAAAGCAGCAAAAAATAACACAGCTCACCTGGTTTGAGTCCTGAAATACACAGACATACAAACAGAAGCAGTGTCTTGCAGAGTTAACTGTGATTAGAGTTGTCTGCAAAACCAAAAAAAACAGCTAAAGTTTAATACCAAACAGCATAATCTTCAGTAGAACAGGTGACATTTATGTGGGACATGTTTATGACTCCTTATTAAGGGCATGAAACATGTAGGTGTAAATGTATCACTTCACGAAAAAAAGAACATTGAGTCAGACTTCCCATCGGCTGCACTCTCCTCCCCACACTGGAGTCAGAGCTCCGACTTTGCAGATGCAGTCCCTGTAAGGGCCGGTGGATCTCGCTGCCTTGAGCGCAGGAGGGCTCCCGCTCGGATATGGCGATGCCGTCTGGGATGTGGCCCGCTTGTTTTATGAGTGCGGGAGGGTGTTTGCAGGGGTGCATATGTAGGGGGGAGAGAGAATGGCAATGGGATAATGAAAGGGCTTGGGGTTGGGTGGGATTTATGTGAGTATGCCGGTCTCTTCTCATGTTAATCTCATCTCATTTTTTTTGTTTTATCTCTTTGGATGAACCACCGTCTACTGAACAGGGAGTGAACACCCCCCTTTATCTGCAGTGGTACTAGGTCTGATACATCTAACATGCACTCAGCTTCAGTCTCAGGACTCACCACCATGTCAACCAGCCCAGGCAGTCCTGCGCTGCCACGTAAATCCATTTCCATTTTTTCTGAAAGAGAAAATATTTAAAAACCTCCGTTGCTCACAGGAGCTACTTTTTTTCCTCCTTATTTATGCTTTTTTCATTTTTTTGTAATTGTTTCACATAAATGCATGAATTACTCCAGGAAATCTAAAGATCCTCTTTACATAGGCGAGCTTTCTGTCAGGCTGCTCCAGCGGGCCGTGCTCTGGTCGCTTGGTGATGGCTTTTCCTGACACACTTCTGATTATCCGGGCTGAACTGCCCAATCCTGCAGCAGAAGGGTCAGCTTGTAAACTTTAAATGCAGCTCCAGGCCCTCTTAATCCCCACGCATTAATGTAGCCCGACTCGTGGGCCAAAAGGCGTGCCACACGATGCCCGAGCAGCCTGGAGCTACACCCCAGTGACCCGTAGAGTCAGTTGCAGCTAGAATCCATGGAAATTCAATGGGGATGGGAACTGCTTTGGGAAATTTCATGTTTTAAGAATAATGTGTAACTTTTATTCATCTGTTTACTTTGAATTTTTCTTTTTTTCCTTTTTCCTTTAGTCACATGTACCCTTGGACATTTATCAATGTAAGCCATATTAGATTTGAATGTTTTGAAATTTTAATTTCCTTTTTAACATTGGACATTTAATAATGCCAGGAAGCAAAATGGCATTATAAAAAGAGAACTAACTTTTCATGCTGCCCTTCAAGACAGGGGCTGAGAGGCGTTGTACAGGAGCGCTCCCTCATTACCGGGCCTCGGGCTGAGAGGCCCGCACTGCCGCCGTACAGGAGCGCTCACTCGTTACCGGGCAGAGAGGCCCGCACTGCCGCCGTACAGGAGCGCTCACTCGTTACCGGGCAGAGAGGCCCGCACTGCCGCCGTACCGGAGCGCTCACTCGTTACCGGGCAGAGAGGCCCGCACTGCCGCCGTACAGGAGCGCTCACTCGTTACCGGGCAGAGAGGCCCGCACTGCCGCCGTACAGCAGCGCTCACTCATTACTGGGCCTTAGCCAGCCCCAACATCCTTTCAATGTGTATTAATGATCTGCCTTAGAACTTCAAACGACCAACCTTATCTATTTATTCAACGCTCACCCCTTTACCCTTCATTATAATCTCTACTTGTTCTAAACTTGTCTGCAATTAGCAGACAGAGCCAGCTGGGGCTAGTGCCCAACAGAGAGGGGCTAAGTGCTAGCACCTTGCTGTAGCTAGCGGCTGCCATCACTACTGTGAATTTTGACTAAATGTTGCTTTTGTAATGTATTGTATTGCATCTCCCTCAATTCTGAGGTAGTTTGAAATATTTCAGGGCACCCAGAGAGCGCCAGTAGGGATTAGCAGTGCCTAGTGTGGTGTAAACAGCCTCCACCTGCTCTGTGAGCATGTACTATGCTTAACGTCATTAGTTTAGCAAAGATTAACGAGGAAGATTTGGGTCATGAAACATGCGTGGGCAAACCGGAACAATTTCTGTGTGTCCCAACACAGCTCTGATTAAAGACACTTGTAATGAAAGAATTTTTCATAAACAATGTTGAGGTAATGCATGATAAACCAAGTGTATTGTGAACGTTTCTGTTGGATGGTGATTATCTTAATGCTATTAATGTGAAATATTTGTTTGTTTATCATAACAAGCTGTTTCAAAACAGGCAACCTAATATGGAGAAAGGGAATGATTCTGTCCACAGTAATGACTGTCAATTTGACCGTTGATGAGAGTATTGTTGAGCACTGTTTTTAAATCTCTGCATTTATATAAACAAGAAACCATACTTTCTTAAGGTGGTGGCATAAGAGGGGCCATAATTCATGCAGGGGGCCAACCATATCTTTAGTCAATGACAGAGAAGGGGCACCCAAGAGCCAATCAGCTTTCAAGGGCTTCTGCCTTCTCTACTGTGACTGTCAGCTGGGGGGAGGGGGGCCTGCTTTCAATCATCCCCCCCGTGACACAGCTGCGTGTGACTTTGAGGGTGTTTTTAGATGCCTGTCTCCGTTGCTCATCTCTTATCTACCGCGTGCCAGATAGGGGGAGTCTGTCCTCTGCCTGTCCCGATCTCATCTGAACACGGCCCTGATCGACAGGCTGACAGCAGCACTCGGCCGCAGCCCGAAATCAGAAACATGAGGTTGTGGGGAATATCGCACTCCAGGCCTGATAGCGAGGACAAGGTGGATGATGGAGAATGATGTTCGGGGGGGGGGGGGGGTAAGAGTGAAGGTAAAAAGGGGCAGAGAAAGCCAAGTGCTGTGTAGGATCAGTAGTGTAATACAAGGGAGGTTTGTGGGACGCATTTGAAGCCATGACACTGTCATCCCCCATCCCTCTGTGTACCCCTGTACGTTCCCCTGTCCTCTGTACGCTCCCCTGGTTCCTGTACATTCCCCAGTTCTCCGTACTGTCCCCTGGTCTCCGTACATTCCCCTGTCCACTGTACACTCCCTTGTCCCCTGTATATTTCCCTGTCCCCCATTACACTGATGAAAGGATAATAAGAAAGACCAGCAGCGCAGGACCTCACCTGATACCCGGAACTGGTTTGGCGAGCTGGGGTGTCTCTAGCTGTTACGAGGCCGGTGCTGTCCTTTAGCGCAGTGAAAGACAGGGCCTGTCCTACCTAGATGGGACTCAATACATATTAATGCATCAGGTAGCAGTCAGGGAGCTCTGAGTCACTACACCACCCCACCAACACCTATGTCTGTCAGACACACTCGTCACTCAAACAGAGGGTGGATATTGGTAGCTAACCTGCATGACATCATGTGCGGAGGGAGTGAAGCCACTGCAGACATGATGGGTACAGTGGAGGAATAAGGGTGGTGGGGAAACCCAGACCTTGCGTCTGAAAAGGGGTAATCTGACGTCAGTCTGCTTAAAGCCCTTCAGGCAGAAGTGGCCACAGCCGCATGTCTTCATGGGGGGAGGGGCACAGGGGGAGATGTTCTCTTTGAGGTTTTTTTGGTTGTTTACCACCTTATTTATTAGGTTCTGTGACATGTCATTGGGCAGCTCCAAGATCCTGTTCACCGTTTCCCTGTGTAACTGCGTGATGTAATCCCAGTCTTCGCACACCCCTCGTCATTCTGTAGGGGGGCTGTGCTACCTTCAGATGGACGGTCACTGCCGTAACTCACACAGTCCTGTTCTCTGTTCCAGATTGCTGCTTCTTGCCTGAGGTGCCGTGTGGAGCTTCTCATTTCGAACACTAGCTTGCTTAAGGAAGAGTTCCCAGCAGGAGGCTTTTTTTGCCCTTGCCTCTGGCCCCCACTCCCCGGGCTGACCAGGGAGCTGTCCGTCACAGGTGAGTGTGGGTGGTTTGTCTATGTTCGTGCCCTGGACTCCCACATGTGGTCACATAACCCGGGGCTGCCTGGTGTCACATGACCATAATGTATTCCACGTACCAAATCAATCAAAGGATATTCGTCGTCGTCATTAACTGCTTATCAGGTGGAGGCACTTGTCGGAATTCCGTTATTAATTGTTGTTGTTATTACACAACAGGTTGATAATGAATTTGGCTTCATTTCTTGTATGTAATTTATATCCTGCGGTTAAGTGCGTGTAGCTTACCCTCCTCAATCTGCTCTTTCTGAGTGACGTAGGGTGATGGGTTGTTAACTCTCTACCCAGTTTTCCTCTGCAGCAATGTTCTGGCCTTCAATTGATTAAAGAAATTAATAGTATTAATATTTATTATAACTGAAATCCTATACTCCTTTGTTACCCATTTGTAGTGTATACATACTTCCTTACTGTTTCACCACCATTTTAAAATTGAAGAAAGAAGCAGCATCTGTCACTGAGGCCCCTGGTTCCTCTGAGTACCTCTCGTCTTATTTGAACCGTCTCGCCGAACATCCCTGGGTTACCCTAATCAGGGTTCGACACCAGCTCGGACCAGATTCGGCAGAACAGCCTTTCAGAACAACATTGCGGGCCCCTTGATTTTCTCCAGCCTATAGCGCAGGGCTGCCCAATTCCAGTCCTGGGGGGCCGGAGTCCTGTGTAGCTTAGTTCTTTCCCTGTTCCACCATAAATGATTCAGCTCAAGAGCTGTGTGGTAATTAGCACAAGGAGTTGAATCAGGTGTGTTAAATGAGGGGAAACTCAGAAATGTGCAGGGCTCTGGCCCTCCAGGACTGGAGTTGGGCACCCCTGCTGTAGCATATTGGATTCACGAATCTTTTAGCATGTAAGATAAAGACAGTGGTCTAGCTTTAAAACGTTTTGCTCTCTTTTGGTGTCGTTCCCCTGGTTGTGACTAATCTTCCGGTCATGGGTGTGGTCTGATTGATCTCCGAGTCATCGGCCCCTTAAGCCTTACTGAGGATCTCCAGCCTTCACAACCCCTGGTGGGGCTCCACTCTAGACATTCCCTTGATGGTGCCTGGAAACAGGCGTTGTAAACATATGGTGGCGACGGCTCCTCTCAAAGCGCACCCTCCATCCCTGCAACATGGGGGCAGCCTCCCACTCCTCAGATGGAGGCCCTCCTCGCTTCTGCAGAAGGTCCTTCATGCCAGCAGTGGGCGGAGACCTTTGGCGGAATGTTTGCCAACAGACCATTTGCTAGTGGAGTCAAACCAACTGAGGCTCCAATTTTACCGAGCCTACCCACCAATTAAGCTGCTGTGAGACTGTAATTCTGTTTGCAGGGATGCCGATAGTAATAATAATAATAATAATAATAATAATCCCGCTTTCCTTGAGCGTGGCCCCTCTGGATCCCTGCTGCTCTGTCACACTCCCCGTCTGTGCAAGTCACTGCAGCTTCTCCCTGACATACCTGCCTCCGGCTGATGTAACCTGCACCCCATCCTACGCCCACACCTGAAGATGGTCTGTATTTCATCTTGGTGTCTTGGCTCAACAGCTGATAAAATTCTGTTACTAGATGTGCAAAGTGTGTGGCTGTGAAATCTGTGACCACTGTGGGGAGTGGGGGGGACATTGGCCTTGAGACTGCGGGAACAATAACTTGGAGCGGCAGGCTCTCTGACACATCTTGGGGCGGCGGCGGGGATCTTATCAAGCTTGGGGATGCTGGTGAACACTGTCCCCCGGGGAGAGCGGAATGTGGAAGGGTGTGTTGGGGGAGTGAATCCACTGAAAGTGCAGGAGAGGTGGGGGGGGGGCATCATGGCAGTTTGGAAACCAGAATCGGTCCCTGAGGTAGCTCTGGCTTTTTGTGGAATCGCCTGAGAGGGTTGCATTACAGTGCTCAGGTGTGGTATGTCAGGCGCAGTGCTGGCTGGTCCATAGCCTTCTGTCCTCTCTGTTGTTAGCTATGTGATAAGCGCCGAATTGCAACAAGATGGAAGGTGTGGTATGTCAAGCGGATCTTTGCACGGTGCCTGCCAGTCCATAGACTTTCGTTCTCTGTTATTAGTGAAGTGAGGAGACGAAAACACTGTATTGTGGGGAGACGGAAGGTGTGTCGACAGCCTAGGTGCCAGTGACCCAATGCCTAGAATGCATGCAGTTCACCAATTCCAAGGGTGCAGCATGTTGTACACGGTAGGGTAGAGAAGGAGATCAGAAGGTGGCAGGAGAATAGGAGATGGGGAGTTGGGAGGAGAGGAGTGCGTTGGGTGGCTGGAGAGAGAGGAATGGATGAGGGAAGTGGGGAGAAGAGGAGCGGATCGGGGGTGAAGGGAAAGAGCCATGGATCGGGGGTTGTTGGGTTATAGAAGTAGATCGGTGGGGGTGGGAGGAGAGCAGTAAGTCAGGGGTGGAGGGACAGGAGCAGTCTGGGGGGGTGGGGGGGGAACTGTGAACTGAGAAAATCAGGAGGCGGATGATAAATGGAGGGGGTGTTCAGCAGTCACTGGGGACATCAGTCAATGTGAGGGTGTCCCATGACATTGGGGTAGGAGGAGGACCTGCTATGATCGCTACTCTTACCATCACTCGATCTGCATACAGGGGAATCACACCGGGTGCCAGATCCCCCAGCTGTCTCCCCAGCCTTTGGTCTGCCCCCCAGGGGAAAAGTGTGTACGTGGGATGGTGACTGAGAAAGATGCACAGTCAGAGGAATCGGTCTCCTGCAGGTGAAAGAAACCCTCTTTTGATACCTCCTCCCCCTCTTATGCTCATATAGATGTCGCCAGCAGCAATACCGCCTGCCGTTCAGACTATGTAATCCACCTGAAGCCAAACAGGTTTGAGCCTGGCCAATACTTGGATGGGAGACCAACTAAGAGAGCTGGGTTGCTACTGGAAGAGGTGTTGGTGTGGCAAACAGGTTAGCCCACCTAGTGGTCTGTGTGGATCCCAGTGTCGCAGTGTCCCTCGCCCCGCTATAGTGCCATGCCCCTCCTAATTGATGCCAGCCCTCTCCTGCAACTCCCCTCCTGTTGCTTTCTTTCCCTCCTCGGTTCTGTTTGTGTCTGTGGGAGTGGAAAAGCCCCCCCCAACCCCATTCCATACCCTGCTGGTATACCTGCAATGAGAATCGTCATGGAGCTTGGAGTGTTCTAGGATGGGATGTATCTCAGAGGGTCCGTGGGCCCATGCTGGCTCTCACCCGTCAGCCCATCTGAGCTGGGCTCCGTGCGACACATAACGCTATCCTCGCTGCTGGTCTCTCTCCTGTCTGGGTACCAGTCAGCCCGTGCACAGTGGACGTGGGAGGGACAAGTACATGGCGTTGTGGTCCCGGGGGGTGGGGGTGTTTCATGTTCAGCTGCACATTATCTATCCCTCCTACCACCTGCTGACTACACAGCCATTTTGGAATCTCTGTTTAAACACAGATTGCAATGTGTGTGTTTCGATCGATCCCATCACTCTCTGCGACCTTGGCTACTCTGTCAACCCCCCCACATTCCCACCCCGGCAGGATGTCATGTAGAGTCATGCGAGCTCAGCACACTCCAGTGAGATTTTTATTGATGTCATTATATATGTCTGTCCGAAGGCCTCCCTCGAAATGCAAGGAGTGGCACCCATTACGGCATTGCAGACAGGAAGGCGGGGGATTAGGGGAGGGGGGGTGTTGAAAGGGGGTGGTGTGTGTGTGGGTGTGTGTGGGTGGCGGGGCGGGGGGGCAACGGACACTCCGGGGTGTCTAGCATGTGAGTTGGGGGGGGGGGGTGATAATTGCTGCCCCCCCAGAGCCTGGGTGGGGCCTCTCAGTGACACCCGCTACCTAATCAGACTCCGATCTAATTACAGTAGGCTCTGTCTGAACCCCAGCCGATATCTGGCAAGGGCCGGGAGTGCCTGCGGTTCCAGGGGCTTGTCGATCTGTGCACGCCAGGTCCCGTTAAGTCCACTTGGGGCTTGTGTGCTTGGCGTTTCTGTTCGCATCTGGGGAGGCTGCGATGACTATCGCGAGGTGTGTTTTCGTGGCACCCTCACAGTGGTGCCGTTTGTTTTCTTTCCATCTCACGGCCGAAATAAAGGAGATCTGCATTTTTAATGTTTAGCTTTCCTTCTCTGTCAAGATATGGTGCATCTGGCAAAATAATAATAATAATAATAATAATAATAATAATAATAATAATAATAATAATAATAATTGTAAACATTGTTTTTATTGGAAAAGATATAGACCGTCACTGGCATGGCAGTCCTACTCCAGGGCCGAAAGGTGATGAAATAATTATCTGATATTAATTATGTTTAGCGTATTTCTCAATGTCTCGTGTTCCTGCTCTCCCTGAAATTCCTTCTTTTGTGTTTAATCTACATTCAAGGAAATCATTAAAATTCCAGCTCTTCCCATTAATTAACTTCTTACCTACATGTGGCTTAATATTACATTTGATGGTGATGGGAGTGGGGGCTGGGCGGGCTGTGTCATCCTGGGCTGTTTCGTTTGGCTAGCGTGTCCCCAGGGTCTTGCTCCATCAGCTCATTGTCACCCTCGTCCCTTCTTTCCCAGGACCATTTTCCTGATCAAACACTCTATATTGTGGAAACGTACATAAGGAAAACCAGGTCTGGCACAGGTGAGCCAACATGAGCATGCAGGCAGGAACCACAAAGGAACACAAATAGAAACACGCATGTGGGAACACACAGGAATGTGCAAGGGCAAAGCGGAACACATATGCAGGAACACACACATGGGAACATGCACGCAGGAACACACACATGGGAACACGCACACAGGAAAATACACGGTCGAACATACGCATGCAGGAACACACACAGGAACATGCACATGGGAACACGCACATGGGAACACGCTCACAGGAAAATACACGTTCGAACATACACATGCAGGAACACACACAGGAACATGCACATGGGAACACATACAGGAACACACATGAGAACATGCACACAGCAACATACACATGCAGGAACACACACAGGAGCTTGCACGCAAGAAGACACAAAGGGACACACACGCAGATGGGAACATGTATGCAGGAACATGGCCGATTCAGCCAGGCCCCTGTGCAGCACTCGTACCTGCCGCCAGAACATATCTTGGTATCTCCCCAGACAGACGGGGGCCATCAGCCTCCCTCAGAACTCAGCTGAAACAAACTGTAAAAAAATTAAATGAGAGTAAAACAATAAAAAGGCGACCCTCACAATTTGCCTTTCGCCGAATGTCCGTCAGGTCCGGTGCCTGGAATATTCCAGGGTTCTGCTGTCCATTCTTCTGCATCAAAGCCCAGCAAGGACCATCTGCTTCTTTTGAACACCACTTTAGCCCCCCCCCCAGCCCCCAAGTCCAGTCTGTGGACCAGCAGCCCCCCCCCAGCCCAGACACAGATCCCTGATGGCTTCCTGGCCACCTGCCTGGCATTTCCCTAGCCCGCCGTCTTGTGCTTGCTGTCTGCAGTGACCCCTGCCCTTGTCTATCCTGAAGTCATCACAGCTGTGCTTTTTTGTAATTTATTTGGTTTCCTGCCCAGTTAATGACCGGGGCAGTCTCATTAGCCTGAAAATGTCGCATTTGTGCCCCTTTCAGCTGGTCCACGTGAGGAGATGCCTGTTGCCCTCACCACAATTTTCTCTGCCAGTGACACTCCAAGGTCTTCAGAGAGCACTCCTGGTGATGCTCTTATTAGCTTGGAGTGTTGTTCTTTCATTCCATTTCCTCTCCACTCCAGTATCCTCCTTCCCTGCCATTCCTCATCTTCCCTCCCATTCTTCCTCCTTCAGTGTTAATTTCCCTCCCTCTCCACCCCTCTCCTTCTCCCCCCATCTCCTCCACTCCCCTTCCTTCTCGCCGCCTCTCCCAAGTATTCAGTTGTGTGGTTTGCCTGTCCCTTGCTGACCCCAGTGCACTAGACATCGCCTCTATCACCTTTGATGCTGGGGTGTGGTGGACAGGTGCCCATATCGACGGGAGAGGCTGGGAGCTGCCAGAATGCACAGGTGTGTCTCTGGAACGGATTATCTGCGTATGACACCTCACAAGGAGTTTAACAGCGACACGAGGCACCTGCTAATTGACAGACTCGTTTCCGTCCATTAGCGGCGATGATTCTGATGCAGTAAATCTCCCAGCGCAGAGACAATCTGGTTCCTAATGGCACCTCAATGAGGTCAGTTTTACTGAATCAGACGCTGTTATCGGATTGGTGACAGACCTGTGCAGGTCCAGCTATGGAAGCCTTAAGACCGTGGGGTGCTGTGTCTTAGCCCCCAGTCACAATTAGGGCAGGTACACAGTGCTAGCGTGTGCTCTGTACTGCAGTTGTGTCACTAATCTGCCTAGACGCTGTGGCGTGTGCGGGACTCGCAGTCAGCAGTGCAGAGTACGACGCACTTTCCAGTTTCTTTCTCTTTCTCGGGGTTCGGATCCCTCCTCTAACCCTGTCGTTACGCACTTAACCATGTTTAACTACTAAGGAGGTACATTAAAATTTGTGTGATTGTGACAGAGATGCCTGGAGTACATTTCCATGAATGAAGCTTCACATGATGATGGTTTACATGGAAAAAGGGCATCGCAGTGAATCGATTTCTTGAGATGAACTGAGAGGGGTCCAGCTTTTTGATTTAATGAATCGACTTTAAAATGTGTGGCTCAGCATACTGGGACAAGGCCTGTATAAGGAACAAGCTTTTGGTTTTAACAATCATGAAATTTATTGTACCTGCTTGAGAACAACCCTCTTTAATTTTCCTAGACATCTACAAGAAGGCTTTTATTTGTGAAATCTCAGTATTGTTTTTTTATAATAAATGTTTTATAGTTCGTAAGTCAGCTAGCATTTTTACCCTTCAATTCTGATGTTCTTTTCTCAGTGTGTCCACTTAATTTCTGTCCCCTCCAGGGATCTGTCTCCCCGCCAAAAACGGCCCTTCCCTGTAGGCTGAAAGCCATGCAATGGGAATGTGGTCCTAGATGGGGTGCAGGGCTCTATGACGAAGTGTTCTGAGTGATAAGAGTTCCGGGGCGGGCAGGATGGTGACAAATGGCATGGGGCTTTGGTGCCGAGGGAGAGAAGGCTGAGCCACTGGCTTTGGGTCCTCGGGGAGCTGAAGGCTGAGTTGTACTTCTGCGTCAAGCCTACGCTGAGTTTATACTGTGGCCTCCGCGAATGGACTACGTCATTGCAAGCATTTACACTCTGTCACTACACAGTTACACTTCAAGACTCTAGTTGGCTGTGCGCCGTGGTTTTTAGTTTGCTAAAATAATTTTACTCTGTCTGTAAACTTAGCAAGCTTTACAATTTTAATGCCAGTTGATTTTCAAGTACAGTGGTACCTTGGTTTGAGAGCATCATTCGTTCCGGAAACGTGCTTGTAATCCAAAGCACTCGTATATCAAAGCGAATTTTCCCATAAGAAATAATGGAAACTAAAATGATTCGTTCCACATATATATTCATATAAAAGTGATTAATACAAAATATAAAGTAAAAATACATAAAACAAATTAACCCGCACTTTACCTTTGAAAAGAATCGTGGATGGTGTGAGCAGGGCCGCTGCTGGCCAAATGGGTGCCCTAAGCAGAAATTTACTTTAGTGCCCCCTCCCCCAAATATTACGGAAGT
>JAOYFF010000002.1:15060929-15080533 GCA_025773925.1 Cryptomyrus ogoouensis
TATTAATATTAATTTATTATTATAATATATAAAAACGATTTTTTTGAGCAGCTGGGATGGTGCCCCCCTGGGAGTTGTCATTAAACAGATTCATCGCTCGCACTGCTATGGCCTTATTCGGATGAGACCACATGAGACCGAGCATGGGAGACGATTACCCACAATACTGCAGCGAGAGAGAGAGAACCATCGGCTCAGTCGTGATTACGTAACGCTAGGCAGACAAAGCGTATGCATAATATTCGTATTGCAAGACGTCGGTCGTTTATCAAGTTAAAATTTATTAAAAATATGTGCTGGTCTTGCAAAACACTCGCAGACCAAGTTACTCGCGATCCAAGGTTTTACTGTATCCGGTATACGTTTCAAAATCAGTTTCAGGTTTACTGCTGCTATTCTTGCATGAGCGCTGCATGCACTCTCCAAGCTAGTCGTAATCATTTTCATCAGCTGTTTAAATCACTCATAGATGGGTTTGTGAGACATTTATGTATCTTCTGTTAATCTGTGTAGTCTAATTTGTATTCCTATATTTTACACAGTGTTAATTGACGGGTTTCCCTGTATTTCTTGTAATTTGTGTTCTGTATCTTATGTTTGTTACTGGACAATCATTAACAGTTCTGGTATATTCACACTTTACAGGCAATAAATTGAGTTCTGATTCTAATGATTTTTAATTCCTTTAATGCCTATCGTGAATGGTTGCAACTGTGTTTCTTCAACAGTGTGAACAGCTGCAACCGTGGCAAAAACAGCCATCTAGCAACATGCTAAACACATCTTGTCCCACATTAAAATCCCCTTCCTGTAAACACGGTCTGTGTTGCTCCCCCTACCTGTAAATACGGTCTGTGTAGCTCCCCCTACCTATAAACACGGTCTGTGTCGCTCCCTTTAGCTTTAAACACGGTATGTGTTGCTCCTCCTAGCTGTAAACATGGTCTGTGTCGCTCCCCCTACCTGTAAACACGGTCTGTGTCGCTCCCTCTAGCTGTAAACACGGTCTGTGTGGCTCCCCCTACCAGTAAACACGGTCTGTGTTGCTCCGACATGTATTTACATTACTGGGGAGGTGCGTGTCAGGCTATGGCATAGGGTACGGTGTAGAGTTCGTGGCTACACCATACCTATGACGTAGGTTCTACACATAACTATAAATCCGCGGTCAGGAATGAGGAGGCCTGGATGAAGAAATATGAGAAAGTGTGTGGGGGGGGGGGTCCTCCATCTCATTTTAAGGGCAGCACCCTTGACCGAACAGCAGACACCGTTCACACGGCAGTGGGGAGCAGTGCGTGTCTTTGTGTTGAAGCTTCCTGTTGCATTGTGGGATTGCACTACGCCTTATATCTGAGCACGTTTGTCATCTGAGTGACGTGAGATACATTTTTTGTGGTGCCACGGTATCACTCCCCATGTTTGTTTGGAGGAAGACCACACCACAAAGTGTTCTCAACCTCCACCTTCATAGCCAGCCTTCCCCAACGTTCATGCCTGCCTTATTTTCCTGGAGGATAGTGTTGGACTTGTGATGAGCAGTGTGTGTGAGAGGCTTAGACTGGTGGTAAAGAGGTTCGCTGGGATTCAGTCCTCTGATGGGAACTGTAGTGGACCTTGCTTCCCCTCTAGTCATAGTGATGTTTGGCTATATGATTAAATCATTAATGACACCCAGCCTGTTCCATTGTACAGATGAACAACAGCTAACCTTACCTACACATGGGCTAATCATACATACGCAACAGCTAACCTTACCTGCACATGGGCTAATCATACATACGCAACAGCTAACCTTACCTACACAGGGGCTAATCATACATACGCAACAGCTAACCTTATTTACACATGGACTAATCATACTTACACAACATCTAACCTTACCTACACATGGGCTAATCATACTTGCACAACAGCTAACCTTTCCTACACAACACCCAACCTTATAACAACTAACCTTACTCACGCATCAGCTAACCTTAGCTGCACAATGAATAACTTTACCTACACAACAACTAACCTCAACTAACCTTACTCACACAGCGGGGAAGCACACTTGTAATTGAAAGATTGCAGGTTCGATTCCCAGACCAGCAAGGCACCACTCAGGTACCCTGAGTGCAGTGCTGCCCCCAAGCACTGCTCCCCAGGCGCTGAATTAGCTGCCCCCTGCTATGTCACAATGTCACATATGGGTTAAATGCAGAGGGCACATTTTGTTGTTGTGCACTGTGTGCTGTGGTGTGTCGACAATGACCACTGATCACTAAATTCTAATTCTAAATTCTAAAATTTTACATTTTCTACACGGTGACTAACCATACTCGCATAATGGCTAACCTTACCTACACAGTGATTAACCATATCTACACAATAGCTAACCTTACTCACACATCAGTTAACCTTACCTATACAATGGCTAACTTTACCTACACAACAGCGAACCTTTCCTAAACAACGGCTAACCTTATCTACATAGTGGCTAATCTTACTCACACAATGGGTAACCTTATCTATACAACAACTAACCTTACCCATATAGCGGCTAAACTTACTCACACAACTAACCTTACCATTACAGCGGCTAATCACGGATGTGACTACTCTCCCACACTTTGCAGCCCAAGCCATTTTGAGGCATCATTCAGGACTGCATGGACAGGATGACTGGTCGTGGTTTAAAATCTTGTCAGTGCCACTAAATGTTTTCTACTGCTTTGTGAATGTGGTTTGATGCCAGTTTAGTGACTGTTTTAGATGCACTGTTTGGGATGATTGCCCTTTACATTATGCCAAGGGTGATAGACCCACCATATATTCAGAGCAGCGGTAAGAGACAAAACACTGGCGAGAGAATGTGTATTGATGACTCAGTATGGGTTTTCTGGGGATCAGGGGAAAGAATTTGCTGGTGTCTTAAATGGGCATGTGTTTATGTCTCTTTCCATTGTTCCATAACCACTTGCTCAAGGAATGTTGATAACCCTGTACCCTGTCCCAGAATGTACACTCAGAGACAGAAAGAAGGGATGCCAGTCCATCAGAGATCCCCCACACACACCAGCACATGTTTGTATGTATATCTCTGTGAGGACCATCCATTCGTTTCTATGGGCAAAACCCTAATCCCAAGAAAGACACCCTTAACTCCTACCCAGCCCTAACCTCAACCAAAAGTAACCAAACAATGTACAAGACTTTTGGAATTTTTACTTTTTTTATTGCATTCACAGGTTTTTATAAAATTGAGGTTATCCAAATGGGGACCAGGAAACATTATGTCCCCATAAGGATAGGTAAACCCGCTCGCATGCACACACACACACACACACTCAAATTCCCTATCCAGGGGCACCAGCTCATCTTCCTTGCTGAGTCAAATAAAAATGTAAAATAATATGGTCATAATAAAAACTGAGAACACACAAAATGAGAAGTCCTCGTTGGCTTATAGGCAAGACACATGTATTAGAGAAACCATGGATTATTCTATCTAATGTCTATCATATTGAAGTAAACATTTTTGGTGTGGTTTAAAATTAATATTATGGGTATTTAATTGTTTTCTAAGCTTTCAGGGAGAGGTTAGGAGCATGTGCTGCTTACAGCGCATTGCTACATCCACCACACGATGAACCACCTCAGGGATAAGAACCTTAGTGCAGCTGTGCAGTGGCTGACACCTCAGCACCACACTAGTCTGAATAGACCGGTGCAAGTTTTTTCCAGTGGCTGGAGTTCCAGTCCTGCCACCAACAACTTTTCTCTGTAAGTTGGAGGACCTCCTTGCAGGGCTGGATGTAGATTAACATCATGCCCAAAATGAAGCAATTACAGGTTAAGGTGAAGGACCCAATGGAGTAGGACCACAGGATGTGAACCAGCACCCTTCCAATTGTGGGCACAGATCCCCAACCTCAGGGTCACCCCGCCGCCCACAGCTTTCGGTCTAGTTATACATATATAATAAGTGAGAAGGAAATGTTTGTATTTTTTTGTGAAACTATGTAAATAAACTATGTAAATAAGAGAGTATAACCTTGTGTTTGCACTTTCCCCGTTGTCCTTGTTTAATTTTATTAAAGAGATTTACATTTGAAGCGCATGGAAAAGGAATTACATTTATAATTTGTCTTTCCATTAATCAGTGCAGCAACTCCTGATATCGGCCAGCTTCCGTGTTAAAAGGATTTTCTGTGGACCTGTAATGCCGGTAATTAAGCCAAATGATTATACAAACAATTTGCATAAAAATGCATAACATACAGTGAAATTATGAATGCAGTATACCTCCTAAGATAGACTAGTTATGGCCCATGGTTTGCAGTATATCTGAAACATTGTACCGGCTGAAGGACAGTGCAGGAGATCTGTTATCTCACTTGTAAAAGCCGTAGCATGATTTTATTTTTTTACATAAAGAGTGGGCATCGTGGGCATATCAGTGTGTAAAGTATGTGTGTAAAAATGGAACTTTTGATGTCCCTTTATGCCAGACTTTTACGTGATATTTGCATGAAGTGCAGTCTTTGTTTGATGCATGTAACAATTATAGTTTGGAAGACGTTTTTTACATGGCCCCAAAGCCAGTTAGAAGATGGGAAGGTTGAAAATACCCCCTCTGCTTTACATCTGAAGAATTTCAGAAGTGTCAAATGCCAATATGGAACCGGGCAAAAAATTAGCTACGCGCTGCTGTGTCCTTGAATTATTTTGGGAAACAGCTCAAGGTGTGTTTGACACTTGGTAAATGTTGTTATCTTCAACTTCAGTCTCCATCAGATCCGTCTCATCGAATAACATCCACTTGCCAGAGAGCAAATTGGACACCCGTCATTAATTTTCTTTTGACCTCTACCCAGTGTGCAAGGTCACAGTTGACTGAGTTTCACACAGCTCCCCCCCGCCTCCTACAGGCTGGGTGTGAAAGTGCAAGGCCACCTTTCCTGGCAGTGTTTCTGTGAAAAGGTCAGGCCTGATGAGCAATGTGGCAATGTCCCCCCACCCAGTTAACACCTCAGCATCAGCAGCCGAACATGCCTCCCGCATTTCAACGGGGGGCCGGTCAGAGGTTCTGGCAGCAGGTCGGCCGGATCACAGTAGTGAGCACCAGATGTCGGTCCTGTCTATCTGCTTAGAGAATTAAGGGGTGTTATTTGGACCACATGTGTGTAAGAGTGTGTTTGGTTATAGCCGAGAATGGCTACAGCCACGAAGGGACTGTCGTATAGAGTGCGCACACCAGGCTGGTGTGAAGGTCTCACTGACCGAAGGAGAAAAAATAATTGGGAAGTACAAAATATGTCCTTTTCCCATTGGGGTGGGTGGGATTTGGTGGAAGATGATGCGAGACAGAGTATCTAAGCTACCATCAATCTATAATGAAGGAAGGAACTTACCATGCCAAACAAAACTGGCAGCAGAGAGCCGTCAAGGACCTGGAGGAGAAAACGAGGAGGCTTCCTTCTGGCCTCCGACCATGAGGGGCTCAGCGCCAGGCTTTGTGGCTCGCGTTCCCCCAACGCGATGAGGAAGCCCGGTCATGGCCGAGCTCTCTCTGTGGGGTACCTACGGTGCAGGGGAAGCCATTAAGCAAGCAATGAAAATCATCTAATTAAGGGCAGGGTCTGCTAGTAGCTCTGCAGTGGTTCTCCACTGTTGTTAACTGCGGGGCTTCTGCGGCTGTCCTGCGAAGCCGGTGATGGAGCTCCGCCCACTGAGAACCCTGCCCCTTCAGACCCCCGCCGATGCTCTCGCCAAGGCTACCATGGTATCAATAGTTTCTCTGTGCCTCTTTTTCCATGGTGCCTCGCTGCGTGACACACATTGCTGTGCCTTTTCATTCCCTGTATTGCATGTGACTTTTTTAAATGGATGGGGGGATTTTGAAAAATGAGTCTACTTTCAGTTTCAGCCCTCACTTGTCTAGGCCATATCACACCAGAAACTGAGGGTTTAAGTAGACAGCGTGCTGGGGGAAAACAGCAAACAGTCAAAGCTGCATACAAGCCATGTTGATCATCATCCGTAGGATTTTATCACAATCTGTTGGTCACTCTCTTTGTTCAGTGGTAGTCTGCTGTCTGTGGGATTTGAGGTCAGGGTGAGATTAAATTTTGTTAGCGTTTAAAGGACAGCTTTTTAAACTAGCTGTCCTCTGGTGAGCAATAATGAAACTCATAAGTGCATCTAGAATGCTGCAAAGGTTTGTTTTGATGGAGCAGGTATAGGTAGAACCTCTGGATAAAAGGTTGCAGGTTCAAATCCCTGGAGAAGAACTGGATTTGTATTTCACCTAAACAAGCTTCAGTGGCCCTGTTCACACAGCTCCAATTTTAAAGTGTAACTAAGTCAGATTCAGTGCACTTTTGGATATCAAATAGATGAAGAGTGCTGGAATATCAGTGGGATAAAGTATGCATACTTGTCCTGTAGGGGGCGACAGTGAGATGAAATGCCCCTTTAAAGATATCCATTGTATGATGCAGAAGTAGACTGGGAACTCAGTCAGAAAATAATAAACAGCATATCACAGATATGCTAATGAAGACAGATGGAACCCCAGAGAAGCTGAGAAAGAGATTTATATTGTACCATAGGTTGCAGTGTAACTGTTGAGCACAATTAAACCCCCAAGAAAAAGGAACGGTGGAATCTTTGAATGCCCCAGGTTGACCAGGCCATGCCGCCGATGTTCTTTAGCGAATGTTAAGGCAGCAGCCAGCTTGGCATGCAGAGGACATCTCCTAAGCAGGAGGCTCCCTGAGAAACGGAGCCGGCAGCTGCGGTGTCCAGGGATTTGCTGCTGTGTTCCGGGTAATCGCTGAGGGCAGAAGGACGTGTCATATGAAGTAAGAAGGCAGATGAGAGAGGGGATGTGTGTCACAGCAAGGCGTGCTCTCAGCCGGTGACATCTGTAAAGGGTCGTGCTGTGGCAGCCTGACAAGCAGAGGGAGCATCAGATTAGCTGGGCCTGGCGGACACAGGGTGACGCAGGGTGACAGCGATGCCCATGCTGATGTGAGCAGCTGCTTTCTGGAGACCCAGTCAGCCTCCCTGTCACTCGTCCACATGTGGGAGCAGTGGCCATTAGCTGGGTTTGTGTCGGGGATGTCCCTTCGCCCGGCAGGGCTCCCATGGCAGCAGGCAGGCAGGATGCTGTCCGGAATATTCCTGTGACAGCAGCGACAGCTGGGCAATGTTCCCTTCACTCTCAGTATCTCACTGTCTTTGCTGTGGTCTCACTAAGGACGTTCAGTAGTACCTTGCAGGCCCATTTTGAGTGTATGTATGCCTGTGCTTTACAATAAGCCATGGACATCTGTCTGTACATTTTTATTTGACAAGAGAAGCTTAATCAAATGGAACTAGTGTCGGAGTTGTTATTTCCTATAAGTGCTCCTGCACATCTTTGCTGAGGCAGGGGTTAGATATTGAGAGGTCTCCTAACCTCATTAGGGTAGTGAGCTTGGATGTTAAACTAGTGCGGATTCTGAAAATGAGGTGCTTACTGGTTTTTTATTTTATTTTTGCTACATATGCATAAAATAGTGACTGATATAGAGAAATTAAATCTTTCGCTGTGATTCTGTCACGCCCAGCTCCGTCCGATCCTCGTGTGTGCCACGCCCACCTCGTTACCTCGTGTTAATCCCTGATTGTACTCACCTGTTGCCTGTTTCTTTTGCCTAGTCTTGTGTATTTAGTCCGAGTCTTAGTCAGTCTTCCCCAGATCAGTCATTGTGGTGTCATGTAGTGTTCGTGGATGTTTCTGCCTGTCTGCCCTGTCGTTACAATAAACCCCGTTTACCCGAAAGTTCGGCTCAGCTCGCCAGCTTCCCGGCTCCCCAGCTTGCGAGCGTGACAGATACAGTAGAGCTGACCAGCTTTTGAACCAGCTTGCTAGTGCCTCGTTAAAGATACCTGATGGAATAGACCAAATGAAGGAATGGAACAAATGAGGGAATGGAACAAATGAGGGAACTGAAAACTCCCTTTTTCGATAACCTGAAGGGAAAGCTGTTAGTAATGCTAACCTCCTGCTTTCAAAACTTTCTGGAAGGAAATATCCAGCTGATCTATGAATCAGCTGGTGG
Organism: Cryptomyrus ogoouensis; assembly: GCA_025773925.1. Taxonomy (NCBI): domain Eukaryota; kingdom Metazoa; phylum Chordata; class Actinopteri; order Osteoglossiformes; family Mormyridae; genus Cryptomyrus; species Cryptomyrus ogoouensis. The sequence goes on from JAOYFF010000002.1 coordinate 15,069,026, forward strand.
AACAGCAACATCGCTGGATCTACACCTGTCATTTGCTGAGCTTTTGTAATGATTTACAGAAAGGAACTGGGGGGAACACAGGAGGGAAGGTACACGCAGCTCTGCTCTCCAGGGACAAGGCTAACTGTATTAGCCACGGGGTTGTTGGAGAGGCTCTCAGTCTTAAGTAACTCTGCTTCTTGGATCATGGTTATGGTGAGGAGATCACATGGTCACAGAGGAGAATCATCACTTCAGACATACTGCAGTGCACTGCTGTTATTGGGGATCAATCATAAGTGATACAAAAAAAATGCTCTTGGGTAGAATTCAAACCAGCTTTTCAGTTATCAAGGTTGTGTGTGGAGCAGCGGTTTGCCAGTGAGCGCCCACCTGCAAACAAAGTGTGCACTGTGGTTCACCTCTGAGAGGCGGGATTTAAACGCCTCATCTCACAAGCCCCCACTCCACGCTTAATTAGCAGTGGGCCTTTTCTCTACTTCTGGCCATTCCGTTCCAGCAAATCCCAAGGATTCACCTCCATTCTCCCAGAACAAGCCTTTTTAACATTTAAAAAAATCTCCTCCAAAAAATACCCAGCAGGTAAAATAAATATGTAAGTGGCAGGAGATAAACTGCAAAATATCCATTAAGCAAACCGGATGCAAATATTTGATTAGAAATCAAGCAATTAGTATAAAGAGCTTTGGGGATGGAGGGTGGAGTTTAGCAATAACAGCATTTGACTGAATGCAGTCCTGGTCCTAGTGCTAACGGCACATCCTATTCTGTGTGTGTGTGTGTGTGTGTTTTGTGTCTTTTCTGGGGGCAGATGTTGAGTTCTCGATTCTCCCTGTTTCCTTCTTCCGTCGTCTCACCATCACCATGATAATGGCCCCTCCCATTAAGATGGACAAACAACTTTTCTTTAAAAAGCAGGCATAAAAAGTACTGAAATGTTCATTTCATCCTTCAACACCCACCCATTTAGTTCGGGAGGGATTTGGGAATCGTTAATGAGACAGATGTCCATACGGCCCGAAGTTCGTGTTTGGGTGAGCTGCTGCCATTTCCAAATTTGTACTCATTTGGAGTAATTTGTGGACTCATTAGTGACTATGTGCCCGTCTCTGCAGCAAACGCTGCCAGTGATGAAACTTGGTGGACAGGGACAGCTGTAGTGGCCACTAGCCAGGCTGTGCAATGTTTAATGTTTAGTTAGCTATACCTCTCTCTGTTCTATCACTAAAACTCAACTGATAACAGCTTGTGGAATGGGCAGTTATTGCCTCGTACTACGTGTCCCGGACCGATGGCATAGCTGAGAGGTATGACGAGCAGAGTGAGGGTTAGCTTTAATTCATGTGCTTGTTTCCTTTGCTTAGCCTGACTGTTTCTGCTCTACCTTGAAAAACTGTTGCATGTGGAATGCGTCCTGTTTGTGCTGATGGGTGTTAGCGGCTATCGCAGTCGCAAAGTGGTGATGCCAGTTAGTCTCTCGCGATGGGCTTGTCGGCACGGCAACCACTGCAGGCGCCCTGTCTGGCCCAGGCAGTGGTTCCCAAACTTCAAACCAGCATCTTTTAATTTGTGAAATTTCCTTGGGCAAAACTCAAAAAGCTGAATTAATTTTAGACTGGGCTCAGATAGCTCTGCAGGATCATGATGTCTTTTTCCCTTTGATCTAATTTATATCTTAGGTACTGAAAATGGATTTACCCTTGTAATAGACCCATGCAACAAGACTCAGATTTGATTTCCTTTATATATTATATATAAAATACTGTTTATTTCTCTGTGGTCTGTTCATCATTTTCTTAAGTAAGCCCCCTTTGATGGAAGCTCATTCTAAACATGGAATAATCCATCTGTCTTCCTAGGCAACAAATTCCTGCTGATTTTCTTGGTCTCTCCAAGTAAGGATACTTTGAATACCTGCAGCATATGTTTACCTTCATCAACTGAGCACTCAGGTTAATCTGGTTAAATAATTAAGGATCTGTCCCCAGTCGGCACCAGGGCAGCAGAAAGAGCATCATGGGGAGAGTCTTGGAGCGGAGTTCCGTTAAGGTTGGATGCCTTTAGTGGCCCACCAAGAAATTCACCTCCGCTCTGCCAGGGGGCACTGGTTCATTGCTCTGCAGTGATTTTGAGCTCTTGGGTTAAAGGTTGCACTAGCTTGGCCTGTCTAGGTAGAGTTCATCGGTTGGTCATGAGTTGTGGTCCTCACGTGCCCACCTAGACATGTTATATAAAGAAACAGATGCACCGGACAGCCAAAGCAGCTCTGACCCGTCGAGGCATGGACTCCACAAGACCTCTGAAGGTGTCCTGTGTTATCTGGTATCAAGACATTAGCAGCAGATCATTTAAGTCCTGTAAGCTGCGAGGTGGGGTCTCCATGGATCGGACTTGTTTGTCCAGCACATCCCACTGATGCCTGATCAGATTGAGATCTGGAGAATTTGGAGGCCAAGTCAGCACCTTGAACTCTTTTGCATGTTCTTCAAACCATTCCTGAACATTGCCCTGCAGAAAGAGGCCACTGGCATCAGGGAATACTGTTACCATGAAGGGATGTACTTGGTCTGCAACAATGTTTAAGTAGGTGGTACGTGTCAAAGTATCATCCGCATGAATGCCAGGAGCCAAAGTTCCCCAGCTGAACATTGCCTAGAGTATCACACTGCCTCCGCAGGCTTGCCTTCCTCCATTGTGCATCTTGGTGCCATCTCTTTCCTTGGTGAATGATGCACACACCTGGCCGTCCACACATGATGCAACAGAAAACATGAGCAAACTCACAGCTTTCGGCGGTGGACAAGGCTCAACACGAGCACTCTGACTGGTCAAGCTGCAACCTTCTGACACCTTTCTATCATAGCCAGCATTAATTTCGTGCTACAGTAGCACAACAAGTAGAAGTTCATTGGTTGGCCTTCTTGAACCACTGTTGGTAGGTACTGATCACTGCATCCCAGGAACACCCCACCTGCCGTTTTGGAGATGCTCTGACCCAGTCTAGCTATCACAATTTGGCCCTTGTCAAAGTCTCTCAGATCCTTACACTTCCCTATTTTTCCCTCTTCCAACACATCAACACCAAGAACTGACTGTTCCCTTGCCTAGTGTATAATAGGACCCTTGACAAGCACCATTGTAATGAGATAATCAATGTTTTGCACTTCACCTGTCACTGCTTTTAATCTTATGGCTGTTCAGTGTATATGCTAAGTGGCCATGGTAACGCCTCACAATGATAGCGTGGTGCAGGACAGAGACTCCTGCAGCCTTACGCATTCCCCTGACGCCCTCGCCTCTTTGCCCTTCTGTTCACCAGTGTGTCTGTTCCATCTGTCCGGCTCTTCCTGCTCCATGACGGCCCCCACGGGACAGCGACAGGGGCTGTGAGCGCTCCACCCCCCTCGCGCGTCCTTGCCCCGCCCCTCTCCCATTGTTCCCCGCCCCCCCCCCCCAATCTATGGTCCTCATTGGCAAGAGTGTAGTTCCCACTCCTAACGATGAGTCACCTGCCGTCAGTGGGACAATTAAAGGCATGCCCATCTCAGCGTCCTGTTAAGATGAATGAAAACAACAGGAGACGCCGGCGTTAAATGGATCCTGTGTCAGCCGTCAGAGCCACGTGGTGTGGGATGTATCGGTGTGCCGAAACGCCAGCGACAGCTGCATGAATTACCCAAATCTCTTCACGCTTTTAATGTGTTTGAGATTGGATGCATATATCATAGAGCTAATAATTTGCCCAAAGTGATCTGCTAAGCAAAAATACACGCAGTATAAACTGAGGGTGAGATTTAGTGGCAGGAGCCGGCGGTGGCACTTTGCTGTGTCTACACCGCTCCGAGACGCAGCAAGGGAGCCTTCGGTCGCCCTGAAATTAAACCTTGTCCTTGGTATCTTAAGAAATGAAAATGAAAAATAAACATTTTGCAGTGGAGTCTCTGGAAAAGAAAAAGAAGGGAGGATAGTGTGTGTGTGTGTGTGTGTGTGTGTGTGTGTGTGTGTGTGTCTATGTGTGTGTGTGTGTGTGTGTATATATATATATATATATATAAGCAAATAAGTACTGTAACTCCCCAGGCGCTGAATTAGCTGCCCCCTGCTATGTCACGACGTCACATATGAGTTAAATGCAGAGGACACATTTCATTGTTGTGTGCTGTGGTGTGTCAACAATGACCTCTGATAACTAAATTCTAACTAGAGCAACACATCAAGAAGAAAGAGATTTTCTAAATGCCAAATCAAATGCGTGACACACTTTGTTGCCATGACATCATATCGGTATTGACAGAGAGAGTGGGGTAATATTTCCTCATGTAGAATCAAAGGTTGCGATTTGAGTGAAATCTGGGCCTCAGCACAGTCCGTCTGTGTGGAATATACCATCCTCTTAGACGCAGAATGGCATGCAGATTGCACAGATGCCTGTGATATTAGAATATTATCATTAAAGAAGATAGTCAGGTGTCGCAGTCAGATGGATGAGATCTCAGGGGGACGCTGTCCCACCGTGTGACGTCACAGAGCCTCTCACGTCTGGCTGCTGCAGTCAGAGACGTCGGCTTTGCTTTATTGTCATCTTTGACTTGGCCTTAATCATGAATTATGGCCGTCGGTGTGGACACTCTGCGGCTCTAAAATGTCTCCCTGAACCAAATTAAAAATGTGATTAATGCCTTGGTCAAAGCAGGGATGCATTGGATCTCAGCCCAAATTGAATTTTTACAATGGATGAAATAAAAGTTACGGTTTTTTGCCCCGGTGTCTGTTGGGTGTCTGTTCTGGGCTCGTGATCTGACAGGTCCTTTAACGAGCTGTAAAACGCCCTGCTGCTTTGTCTTCTGTAAAGGACACCGTCCACCGAAGGATTTACGCCCTTCAGCGTTAAGCACAGCCGTGAGCACAAGGCGCCACCTTGGGGGGTCATGTTTTCACTTCTGACCCATCCCCTGTCTTAATGCAAGATGATGGATCGAGATCTGGCAGATTTGTGGAGCGAGACCTTAATTTTATCTCCCGGCGTGTTTACAGTAGGGGACGACCCTGCTGCCAAACGGGGCCCTTCCTGGTGCGCAGTCTACCTTTTATGGGCTCTGATGCATTTCTCTGGTTGTATCAGGGGCCCCTCTGGCGTCAGCTGTGTCCAGGTTGGCTTCACGCCCATGTCCTTTTATGATTGTGCTTTGAAGGTGCTGTAATCCCAGGGCAAAGTCACATTTCTTATCTTGACTGATGGAGGATGGAGAGAGTAGAATGGGAGAGGGATTGTGACGGTTTGGCTTTTTACAGAAGGCCGAGAGGAAGCTCCTCTCCTAAACAACATTTATGAGAATCACTGTCTGTTTACTAAGGTCACTGGGGCTGTAAATACCACACCTCACCTTGCCTTTGAGCATTAAGCCCATCCTGCAGTCGGCGTGGAGGATGACCTCCAGCCAAGCCGCAATGGGGGGTCCTTTTCAGCCAGCCCCCCCCTTCCCGCTACCAGAGCCTGCTCAGAGACAGGAGGTGTTCCTGCAGCACTTTCGAGTGGAAGAAGACAAGCCGGTTCATGACTGCAGGCCCATTGCAGGTGCCCTCCCATTGTCTCCTTCTTGCGGCGTCAGTCTGGATTGATCACAGGACTGGAATCTGGAGGATATGTGGGGAGCTGAAGTCTGATTTTTTCTTAATGCCCCCATTTCTGGTAAGGCGCCCCACGTGTGAATGTGCAGGGCAGCTGACGTGCGTGGCGTCTCCACGGAGATACGGCAGCCCATGGGGAGACGTGCACGATTGCAGGGCGGAAGAGAGTGCGACCATTTTGGGCGATGTTCTCAGACACGCTCGCTTGGCACGGACTTACATCAGACGGAGTGAGTGGGGGGGCTGTGGATAGGGGAGGGTCAGCGACACAGAACAGCAAACCGGTCGACCTGCAGCATTTAGAGATGAAGTGGAGTTTCACAAGTGTGGTTTGGGGGGGTGGGGGCGGAGGGCCAGAGGGAGAAATGGGATTTGTCCCTGTACAGAATAGAGGTCATGGTATACCCCCCCTCCCCACCCACATTCCTTCCACCTGTACATCCCCATGATTAATTACCCAATCCAGCCCCAACCCCTGCTCCTCATTTAATAGTCTGCACATTTATGAGGATGTGGAATTCCTGCCTGGGGTGTGGGTGTATATAAATCACCCCCCCCCCCATCTTCCCAGGGTACCTTGCTTTGTTAACCTCTCCGTTCTACCTTTATATACGTAACAACACCATTACTGGTCTCTGTTACTGTACTGAGACATGACAGAGACTGTACTGAGACATGACAGCCCAGTAACAGTGCTGTTACTTTACAGTCCATCCATCCATGATAGTCCATCCATCCATCCATCCTAATAGCCACCTGTCCTAGTCTGGGTCGCCGTGTATCCTGGAGCATAAGGCAGAAGTACATACCACTGGCAATTTAGACACACCAGATGATCTAACTGTGGGAAGAAACGTATGCAACACAGGCAGAACATACAAACTCCACACACAAACAGAAGTGTGATTTGAACCTCTAACCCAGAGGTGTGATGCCAGCAGGCCACCTCGACAGTGACAGAACCGTGGTGAATGTGTCCTGGCAGTTATAATGTAACGTTCATAGCAGTATTTATATAACTAGCTGTCAGAAAACCATGTACATGTGACATAAAAAAAACCAGCAGAAAGGCACTGTGCTAAAAAAAGCATATTGGTGAGATACCATTAATAACATGGTAGTAACACATACACAAGGAAGCAAGTACTCACAGCACAGTCAAGCGAGCGACCCGGCAGTGAAAATGCAGCGCAACCCGCATGACGTGACACGCGGGGGGGGGGGGGGCAGCACGCTAATCGCATTCAGCTGAGAAGGAGCGGCACCATGAGCAGTTAGCGCGCGCCGTGTGTGGAGGGCATGGGAGCGGTGATGCAATCCAACGCAAGGACGTCAGGAAGGTACTAAGCCAGGGGGCGGGGGCTCCCTGTCAGCTACAGTTGAGGAAATGGAAGTGTGTCTCCTCCACGAGCACAAGGAGGTCAGGAAGGTACTAAGCCAGGGGGCGGGGGCTCCCTGTCAGCTACAGTTGAGGAAATGGAAGTGTGTCTCCTCCACGAGCACAAGGAGGTCAGGAACAGCCTTGGGTCGCAATCTCACAAATTAGCATTTTGCTAAACGGGGCAGTGCCTGGCCAGAGCAGCTAGGGATTGCCTTATGGACAGTGCCGGTTAACTGTAATCCTGCCATGACCAACGTGACCAGCAAAGAAACGCCTCCTGACTTTGCTAAAATGGGTATGAGGCAGCAGGTAGGAGCCCCACCCACCTTAAACCCCAGACCATGTGTAAGACCCCAGTGCGACATCGGCCCCAGGGCAGGGAACGTGTATCTGTTACCGCGGCTGACTGCCAGGTGTGGAGCCATTAACATGCCACTCCTGGGGGTGGGATTTAGCTGAGTGCAGCCACTGAGATTTGGATCATGAAGAACAGCTGCAGCCTGTGGTGGCTGTAGATTCTTCCTAAAATAAAGTGGGACAGAGCAGTCAGTGAGCCCAGGCAACACAGCGCCTCCTCTCGCCACACAGCCCCTAATGCAGGCAGATTTTTCTTTTAATTGTACTAAGTACTCAGAATACTCAAGTATGTAACAGAAAATTTTTCTGAATAAAGCATACACATAACAAAATATTTGGAATACTACATTTTCTTATTAACTCAGGAAAGTAACATCACGGCTAATAAAATGTAATTTGAAAATCAATTTAAAATCTTTTCAGTCCTCCATAGCTTTAACTGGCAACCATAACTCTGAGTTAAACAGTAATGCAGACGCTCCCTGGGTTACGATGGGGTTAGGGTCCGATAAACCTATCGTAAGGCAAAAATATTGTAATGCATTGTAATACAGTACACATAACAAACGCCATAGCCTAGCCTACCTTAAACATGCTTAGAACACTTACAATAGCCTACAATTGGGCAAAATCATTATCACAAAGCCTATTTTATAATAAAATGCTGAATATCTCAAGTAGTTTACTGTATAATGTGCTGAAAATGAAAAACAGAATGGAATACCCATTGTAAAGTGGAAGTATTGTAACACAGACCACTGTAACCCGGGGAGTGTCTAGTTTTTGAACATAACATAACTGATGATCCACGTGAAATGAAAATATGACGGAGCAGTCAGAGAGCAGGCCGAGAAGGTTTCAGAATGCACACAATGTTGGCAGCCTTACAGCTCATTGAAACAATGCTTCATTTCTCCTGAAAATGATTCAGTGGTTAGGTCCTATTGTCATAGCTAGTTTGCTGCAGCATGAAAGTATGTATATTAAAATTTGTTTTCTGAATCGTTATGTATTTGTATCATACATGACATCTATCTGATAATAACATAATAAATATAGGCAGCGTGGTGGTGCAGGGGTTAATACTGGTGACTCACACCTCTGGGACCAGGGTTTGAGTCTCTGAAACAACTAAAGTTTTCCAAAGTGCCATGCAAAATTAGCACAAACAAAACATAATTAACACAACACCATAAATAGTTAAAATACAATACAACCAAGGGTCAAAATAATAAAATAAGATTGTCAACGATCAGCACTAAAAGCCAATCTATAAAAATTGATTTTTAATCATGATTTAAAAATAGAGATGGAAGGAGAGGACATATTCCCCAGTGGAAGGTATTCCAGAGCTTAAGTGCGTACAAAGAAACAGCACAGTCACCTTTCCGATTATGCCAGGCTTGTGGTACAGAAAGTAAAAGTATGTCTGATGACCTCTGCTGTCTGTAACATACGGGGGACATGACCCATTCAAAGCCTTAAAGACAATCAGGAAAACTTTGAACTGGATCCTATACTGGACTGGGAGCCAATACAATGAGGCCAGTATAGGTGTTCCATGATCTCGTTTTCTGTCTTGATCAATAAAAAAAAATTGTTGGCACCCCTACAGCTCATTGAAACAATGATTAATTTCTCCTGAAAAGTGATTAAATTAAGAGCAATTGTCTAATATATACCTGCATTACTTTAAGATGTGATAGAGTAAACTAATAAAATTGTGAAAAGAAATCATTTGTTGTTTATTTTACAAAGATATGCTAAAATAGTATGGGCAGATATATTGGTACCTATTTATCCTTGCATTATCGTCATGTTTCAAACTAAATGTTTAACCTTAATTAGTATCACAGGTGACTTCATGCTTTTCATCAGCCATTCAGCCTATTTAAAGGGAAAGAACATGCTACTGTGTTGATTGGTATCATTGTGTGCACCACACTGAACATGGACCAGAGAAAGCAGAGGAGAGAGCTGTCTGAGGAGCTCAGGAAGGAGATTATAGATAACCATATGTAAAAACAGGAGGTCAAACAGGAGAAACCAGGTCAAACAGGAGATAGGAGGGGGCAACCAGGAGGAACCAGGACTAACTACAGACATAGGAAGCATAACAGGTAACAAATGTACAACACCAATACTAACTCACAGCACTAACACTAACAGCTATATAAACAATGACCGACAAGGAACAGGGCGAGGGCAGGCACACATATACACTGATAATGTGGACTACATAAGGAATTGGTGTGAACCATTGATAAGTCTAACACTAGGTGTCACTTGTAATGAGCCTCAAATAGGAAACGGCTACAAGTAATTTGACAGGGGTAGATATTTTTCTGGGGTTAACCAGGCTAACTGCTTCTCTGATGCTAGCAGAGTAGAGGCTCTCTTGGGACTTAAACCAGTAACATTTGGGTTATAGTACTAAGTCTTTAACCCCAATCATTTTCCCAGAGAACCAGCTGACTTGTCTGGCAGACTTATATTACCCAAAGTGAGTTATATGGCCTAGAGATGCGCAGTTATTTTGGTATCTGATCTGGTGTGTCTGGATGGTGGGAGGAGACGAGAGCAACCAGGAGACCCCCCCACATGGGGCCAGCCCTGCCTGGAAGTGTCCCACTCAGACAGCCCTATGCTCTTGCTATGACTTAATTGATTCCCTTATTAATTAAAAGGAGTTCTGCACTGATTTGTTAATGAACATAGAGTATCTGTTTGCCCTGTAGCGTTAACAGCACCCATCGGACAATAACAATGGAAGTCCTGCACATTAGGCGCATTCAGACGATAACGGCGGAAGGCCCCCGGATTATCAGGGGCCGTTTCAGACGATAACGGCGGAAGGCCCCCGGATTAGCAGGGGCCATTTCAGACGATAACGGCGGAAGGCCCCCGGATTAGCAGGGGCCGTTCCAGACGATAACGGCGGAAGGCCCCCGGATTATCAGGGACCGTTCCAGACGATAACGGCGGAAGGCCCCCGGATTAGCAGGGGCCGTTCCAGACGATAACGGCGGAAGGCCCCCGGATTATCAGGGACCGTTCCAGACGATAATGGTGGATCAGGACCAGCTGTGCTCCGAGCTCAGAGATACTCCAAGACTCTAACTTGGAGGGTGAGAGGGCAGGGCCTTAAAATGGGCATCATCAAGGGAAATGCTCTGGATCATAATCTCAGCAAAACTTAACATGTATTAGTGCCCCCTGAGACTGACAGTGCACCCTAAAGCATGCAGGACTTGGATAAGGGTGCAGCAAAAACATGCGCACCCTGCAGTCTTTCATTCAGCATGCATGCAGTTAGGTGCAGTCCTCTGTCTCAGCCTTAAGGATTTTTCTGCATGGTGTGACTCACACTCTAATCTGCTTCTTGTTAAAAAAAAAATAAAAAATGATGACGGTGACATTATCTGACATTTATGAAGACACCCTGATAACATTTTTAAGTATGTGTGTTATCAGAGTTAATCCCGTGACAGGAAGTCTGCACTCCACCGGCATCATACACAAATGAGCGTCTTTGGGGGGGGCAGCAGGAGGCCTAGAGCTGGGGGCCGTGATGGGCAGGGCTGCTGTGTTAATCTTAATATATACATGGCACCCCAGGATTTCCATTCCTGTTATCTTGCCTGGTGCCCTGAAACACTGCCTTCTCCCCAGGGTGCTGATCCCACGTCCGCTGTTTGTTTCGTTTGTGAGATGCTGGAAAGTGGCCCTGGATTTTATTCTCAAAGCTTTCTCTCATTACGCATTTCCACGTTTGCCTGAACTGCTCTTTTCACAAGAGTGGATATTACTTCCCCAGGTGGGTCTTCCGTGCCCGTGAATGGCCTGGCAGATGGAAAAAGCAGGCTGGAGGTGAAGGGCTTATTGTGTCTCCCTGGTGATGTCGTCATCTCCAAGTCCGGTTTCAGGGTCTCTATTACTCTCTAGCCATCCATTAACATGGTGGGCAAACACAGCGTTTCCAGTTGTAAACACTTCACGTAATGTGGGGGCACCTTTCCGGATGAAAGAGTAGCTGGCGAGCTCAAGGTAGTCAAGCTGATCGATGTATTTCTGCTGGCGGAACAAGGGCCGGGTGGGAAGTGAGTCAGAGTCAGCTTGTCACGTGGCAAAGGGACACCTGA
>JAOYFF010000002.1:15080633-15093384 GCA_025773925.1 Cryptomyrus ogoouensis
AACATCGAGGGCCGGGTGGGAAGTGAGTCAGAAGCTTGTCACGTGGCAAAGGGACACCTGAAACATCGAGGGCCGGGTGGGAAGTGAGTCAGAAGCTTGTCACGTGGCAAAGGGACACCTGAAACATCGAGGGCCGGGCGTCTGGCTACCAATAAGCAGGGCTGTTTGTCTTCCAAAAGCCCCCTTTTCCATACTTGTTTGGTAAATGTTTAAATGATGCACGATACACACAGAGGAATAAGCGTGTGGCCGCCGCCAGCTAATGGCTTTCACCTGGCAGCCTTGGCTGTGGCAGGCCTGGCGGGGCCGTGGCAGGAGTGCGGCAAGACTGCGGCGAGGATGCCATGTGTACGGAAATGGAGGTGTGTCTTGGTGTCTGTCCCCTGAAAATGAACACCTCTCGTAACTGGCTGCAGGAAGCTACATAAGTCTATGAAGAACTTGTTTACAGAACAAAATAAATGAATAATAATAGTGGCGCTATTCTCACAATGGCTGGGGCAGCCATTTAAGCCCTGAACCTCGTGGGGTGAGAGACAGTGCAGCCCAGGTTTGAATCAAAAATACATGAACATGAATCGAAATGCATGTAATGACAGGTGTCTGACTGTGCTTTAGAATTCAGCCTCTCTTCTCCAGTTTAGCAGTGTCATACAGTACTCACACGGCCTGCGTAACACACACACACACACCTCGTCACACATGCTTCATTGATCTGCTCTACTTTGGTGAGGTTTCCCATGTTCCTAAAAACTTGAATCCTCTTTTAAAATGACACTTTAGGCTTTAGTCTCCTACCTTGTTCTCTTTGCTGCCTGAATAAGGGGTTATGGAATATGGATGGAAGAGATCTTTCATGATGAGACGAGCAAAAGGATAAGGCTGAACCTTGTGAAATTCTGATAGTAATGCTGGCATGAAACACTGTCCCCCAGGGCAGCCTATCATTGCTGTCATGGTCGTATATAGCATTCCGAGCCAAAGAAGTAATATTGAAATTTCATGATCTACAGCATCAAAAGAAAAACGTCTGTCTAACCGAACAAGAAGAGAGTCCCTGTTGACATCGGCACTTATGTGTAATTTACAGTCATCAGAATGTCCAGGAAAAAAATCACACTATGAAAGATTTTTTGATTATGCATAAATAATAAAAAATAATCTCAAAAACAGAGGTTTAGCTATGTTTGCTAAAACTTTTCATGGAGGGGGGTAACCAGTTGGTATATTTGTGTTTCATTAAATATCTATGTGTCAGCTGTACAATGCAAATTCACCCAGAAAATTAATACAGTCTAGCTATTAGTTTTATCTCACTCCTGGTATTATTTGTTGGTATTATTTATAATTTTTCAGCCTTAGTTACATCTTTACATTTACAGTCCTCTTAAAAGATAGCAAGGAAGAATAATATTTAAATATAAAAGTAAGGAGTCATAATTTTATTATGAATAGATTTGATTTTGCCTGTGACCCTGACCAGGATACACAGTTAGAAACAAATGGATGGACAGATTAGTGCATTTTGTTTCATTTGACTTTTTAAATTTAAGAACAGGTGCCGATTTTGCAGTGGTGCAGAAGCCTTACAAATCAGCTCCATGGTCCGGGAGTTCTGCTCCTTGCCAAAATCGACAGCCGAGGCTGGCGTGATGAGCCGATCGCTTGCTGTGAAAAGCATTTTAGGGTTATGTTTATTTTCGTGGAATGTTTTTGTGGAGTCTCGTGAAGAGCGAGCTCACCTTGCAGCCTTGGCCGCTTTCATGGCAACAGCCGGGTCCCAGTGAATCGAAAGTTTTGCTTCTCTTCTGATTTTCTGCCACTTTTCATCGCAGCCTTTTCTTCAGGCACTTCGTGTTTCAAAGCCACCTTTTAAGCTTCGCTATGGCTGTCATATCAAGGACACATTTAAGTTTGCTGTTGAAGCTGCCAGCCCAAGCAGTGGAGAGGAGTCCATTAAATATGGAACGAGAGAGTCTGAAAACTAAAGGCTTTGTAGGACATTTATATTTACATTTGTTTAGCAGAAGCCTTTGTCCAGAATGGCATACAAGTGAGGCAGATAACACTTCAAGTGTGGGAGCTATGCTTTTTGGTTTAACTGCATAAGTGCAAGTATATTATAACTAACCTATTACCTTGAAGAAAATGTGGGAATGATCTGACAAGATATTTAACGTTGCATGGATTTATGGACAGTCACAATTTGGCCTTATAGAATCCTGCATAAAGTCTGGAATTTAAGTATGAAAAGTATTGCCGTTAACGTATTATTTGTAATTAAGAGCCCTGCCTTTATCATCTAAGGTAATCTGCAAAGTTTTTCTACCAAGGAACATTTGTTTAGGTGGATACCTGTAAGAAAACAGGGGCATTAGTCTTAAAGGCCAAACTAATATGTTCAAAAGATAAGTAATGTCCCTTAGTCGTGTGTGTGTGTGTGTAGGATTCTCTAGCAGATATAATGTGTCATTTGTACTAAACCATTTTTTAATATAATATTAAATTGAAATTAACTGCTCTTTAAAAAGATTAACTGGAGAAGTCTTGCTTGTGGTGCCTGTTCTGGCGTGGGGGGGGTGGAGCTGAGAGGAGCATCGTGGGTCCTGATCTCCTGTCTCTCGCCAGCACTCACACCCACCTGCTATGTGAGTGATTGGGACAGAGTGGCAATAGGATCTTTGGTGAGGAGCAAACGTGAAAAACACAAGCTTCCTACCTCACAGGCGTCAGCGGGTTGGGTGTGCAGGGCCACTCAGCGAGGAGGGTGGCTGATTCTCGGGGGTGAGCTACAGCTGTGTAGCGTTAGCTCTGTGCACTGTCAGTTGGTTCACACAGCTTTGGTACAAATCCACCCTCCCCAGGACAGGCATGTTCGTGACCTTGTCCCTGCCAAGGTCATGCCAAGGCCGCTGACAATCTGCTTCTGCTGGGAGTGAATGCTCCAGAAGGATGCCAACGGTTTTGTTACTTAGCCGTTATCTTCCTCCCTGGGTGTATACATCCCTTCCTTCCGGAGACCCAGATGTGGGCTCCCTTTACACCCTGATGCAGGCCTCCTCTTTAGTAAACAGTGCAGTGCCGCATGCTTTCTGGTATCCATGGAAACCTTCTGTGCACCTTAACGGGACCTCTCGTGCTCTCTGATGCCGGAGTGGGCCCTTGTGTTATTCTCCAGGAACCAGCCCGCTCACTCCCTATGAATGGGATAAAATCCCACCATTTAAGTTTTTCAATAATTGCAGCAAGCAAGAGTTTTGCTCTCGAGAGCCTCCTCTCTCTTGCGTCTCCTCCCTCTTGCGCCTCCTCTCTCTCGCGCCTCCTCTCTCTTGCGCCTCTTTCCTCCCTCTTGCGCTCAATTTTTCCTGCGCCTCCTCCCTCTTGTGCCTCCTCTCTCTTGCGCCTCCTCCCTCTTGCGCCTCCTCCCTCTTGCGCTCAATTTTTCTTGCGCCTCCTCTCTCTTGCGCCTCCTCCCTCTTGCGCCCATTCTTTCTTGCACTTCCTCCCTCTTGCGCCTCCTCTCTCTTGCGCCTCCTCCCTCTTGTGCCTTCTCTTTCTTGCGCACCTAGTTCTACTTCCCTCATCTGCCTTCCACATGGAGCACTATTCTTCCTCTGTGGATCCCCCGTGTACTAGCAGAGACTACATTCCCTCTCAAGCTTCTCAGCATAAAACATTCTTAAGTGTCATTTATTACTGTCCATCAGTCGTCTAATAACATATATGGAGCAAAACAGGAAGGATGGACCATTCCTTTCCATTAGCAGAAGGGCATCAAAATGGTTGCTAAGATATGAAATCAACATGCTCTTGTCCTCTGCAATGTTGTTACTTGAAAAACTTTTTTGCTTTTTATGTATATTTGTATGATTCTATGAATAAGCAAGACAACAGCCCTATTTCCCATTATTTCATTTCGTTGAACAGTTGCTCAGAATTCTGGGTAATGAGTTAGGATAATTGAGCCATGATAAATCTTGTTAAATAACACCTTCCATAAACATGTACTTAAGGTGACTCTTGAATTCCTTTATAGTCTAGTGCATCTAACTATTCCTCTACCTCCTTAAATATTTTGCAGCTATCATTAAATCTGTTAGATTGAAATAAGTGACAAACACCTTTCAGATGCATTTCATTAAAGCATCATTGTTAGCGCGAGTGATAAGTAAAGACTGCTACTCGTTAGGCACCGTGAAAGGAATGTGTTTGCTAAACGTCTTCCTTATGAGATGCTTTTGAGACAGCTCAGTTCGCTGCTAGTTAACTCAAGGACTTAAACGGGTCTTTCACAATGAAGGATGCATGCTGTTATCTCTGAAGCAGGCATTTACCTCAGGCTATGGAGAACAGAAATTAAAAACGATCGTGTCTAATCTTGAGATCTAAATGATCCAGTTATCTGAAAATAGCTATGTCTTGCTATGTGTTTCTGCTCCCTCATTTTCATACACTGGCAGGCAACCCCCCTGTCCAAAGTGGTGCGGTAGGTGGAGGTCCCCTGTATTCGTGGAAGGATTGAAAACCAAGGCAGGATGACAAGTTTCATCGAAACATACGTGTTCTCCCGGCTGGTCAAGGGCCGTCACCCTTCCGTTATTCATCTGTTTATTTATGACATCAGAAAGGACAGCGGCCTGCACTAAAGGAGTAGGAAGTGTATCCGAAGGAATTTAATAAGAAAGCGGATCTTGATGGATTAGCCGGCACATCTCCACCTGAGACTTTTCCGGAATGATGGATCACAAAGGAGCTTCCTCCCAGCTTTTTCAATCGCAGGAGATTACGGGACCGTGGTAGGATTTAGTCCCATCGAGTACTTTTATTAATATTTATATGGATATAAAAACAAGCAGGTCTGAGCTTGGGGAGCATTCGCCTCTCCCTGCTTTTGGCGCAGGGCGTGAAGCACGTCCTGGGTGTTCCAAGGGCCTTTAATCGGGGGGGGGCAAGCATGGCAATGGTGGGTCTGTGGGTGCCACCCAGATGGCGACGGCATATAATCCCTGTGGGCCACGCCCGCCATAGTGCCTGAGAGCGCTAATGAGGCCTCCGCTGTGTCCCACCCTGGGCTGGCAAGGCAGGGGTCTAATCCTTCATAAATAATAGATACCCAAATCCCGGGCAGTCGGGCGACATCTGAGAGGTCTGTTCATATCAAATAAGGGGCGAGTCATCACCGACATGGCTCTCTGCTAGGAGGATGGGCAAGGCACGCGCCAGCGGCTCCGTGAAGGCCCCCTCCACACGCATCCCTTGGGGATACTTGGTCTGCAGGCCTTCCAGAACCAAGCTGCCCTTCAAAGAATCAACTATGTTTACCATGTTAAAAATCTGTTTCTCTCCTCTGATTTTAAACTTTAAATCCAATGCAGCTTTTGGTAGCTATTCAGCCTGTAGCTCCTTGTGATGAATATCTTTTTAAAAATGCTTATTGAAGGATTTGCAGTACCCAGTGTGCCCAGTCTGACCAGTATAATCTGCCTAAGGCACATACCTCTCCATTCTGTTAAGCTAATCAGCGCATGTGGTCAACCTGCTTGTGACGAGTGCTTTGACTCTGTCCCGCACGTTTCCCAGACAGCAACATTTAACTGGAGAAACTTTAACCCCCCCACCCTAACCACTACATAATCCTGCCTTGCCGACAGTTGGGGAAAGCGGAGGAATCACCGATAATGAAGGCATTCTCCGCCACTTTGCCCGGGGGGCTGCGGTGTGATCTTCTGGTGTCGTGTGGCTAATCCGCCAGTGTAATGCCCTGGACAAACACGGACACGTACCAATTCCCAGTTTATGACAGGGAAGGATGGGGTGCGGCCTGTATGCATAATTAAGGAGAGTATTTCCCAGGGGGCGATTCAGTCCTTCCAGCAGCACTTTTGGAAAAGGCAAACTAAGGCCTAAGTCATCCTTCATAGTTCTGCTGGTGAAAACACACACAAACAGTGGAACGTGACAATGGAAGGAAAAGCAGCAGGGCCTAATTAAAAACGCCCCCCCCCCACCCCTCCACTGTATTTGCCCACACTCTTTCTGAAATTCATCCTTGCATTAATGTTCTTTTTTTTTTTTTGCTTTGCCGCTAAGCTAATTGTGTGTTTAATTATTATTTGCTTGATGGCACACTGTCCTGGGCAAGACAGGATAAACCCTTTTGATTTCCTTCATGAGAGTTGTCAATTTCTCATTAAGGATTTAGCGGATTAAGGATTAAAGGGGAGGGAGGGGGAAATTAAGAAGGGTCATGATGACCCTTGTTCCTATTTCAAGAGGAGGATGTGGAGGTGCCATTTACCGCAGAGGATAAATCGGAATCATGGTTGATGATGCCATTCCATGAAAGAAATGTTTATTTTTACCAGTTTTTGTTAACACTGTCCTGGTTAGCCTGATTGTATTGATGCTAGTGGTTGATTCTTTAATAACTAATTTCTTATACTATTCACAAATGGAAATGCTGGTTCAGTTTAAACGGACCTGTGTTTCATCCAGGAACAGAGTAAGACTAAAGTGTATCTCCATGCCTTGTCCAGAGGAGGGATTCCAGTGTCTCATAAGGCCCGTCTCCTAAAGCTGCTCACCTTTCTGGTCCCTCCTGCTGTCTTGCCTAAGGGCGTACTCGCACTTGGCCTGATTGTCCCCACCCCCATCCCCCCGCCCTCACTGATCTGCGCTCACGTAGCACTTAACGTTCCAGGCCTGAGCACGCTTCCGTTATCACAGTGCGGCTTTTTGTGTTTAAGAAAACATAGAAAGGAAAGCGCTATCATGCACCACAATGGAGTTCATGATTGATGTCTCATTTTTTACTTCAGTGACTCCCCCCCCACCAAATCTACAAGGCAGAGCACCCCGTAACCCAACCCCACCCATTGTGTCTACACGCCCCTGGAGCAGACCGGAGAGCTGTGATCAGACTGGCCAGGGTGGCGTGTGTGAAACCCCAGGGGTTAAGACGCGTGTTTGCGCAGCCCTGAATTTCCGATCGGTGGGGCGATGTCAGTGTGTGGGCAGCAAGCTCACGGCCCCTCTCTCACAGGACTGGCATCCATGACAACATTTTTAACTGACACATTTCTTTGTTTTTCCTTAGGTCCTGTGTTTCACTTTCTCAAAGCACAATTACACACCATAGTGATCTCAGTGTGTAACCCGGCACTGGCTCAGCCTGGGTGCTAGTGAGCCAATCAAGCTGTACTTGCAAAACAGACGGGCCTCACCATCCTCTCTGCTTTGCTCAACCTGTTATTCTCTGAAAGCTCTTCCAGCCATTTGGAGGCGTCTGCACATGCATCTACAGACGCGCTCTAAGGTGCCAGCATGTGCCGCATCCCATATGGACACGCCCCCAGACATGAGGAGGCACATCTTCTCTCCTTCTTCACACCCTCGCCTCCGCTGAACAGTTGACGCCTGTGTGGCACATGAGTTTATAGAGGCCAGCATATGGTGCAGTGGTAGGATGGTCTGTACACTAAAGGGTTAAGCCACATCCCAGATGGAATTACAAGACTCCTCTTACTAAAATAGCTAGCTCTTTCACTTAGACTGAGATACTGAAATACAAATTTAGCAGTGCACTTCAGTCATGAATCCAATGGCATTAGCCAGAGGTGGATATTTCAGATGCAGAAAGTACAAATCCAGACCAAGATTTTGTTTCGACCAGCCAGTTGAGTCCTCTGTGACTGCTTTCCACATCTGGTGTTCCCTAAAGCCCAGCCGAAGTAGAAGTAGCACCTGAAGATAGCGAGGATGGCCGCTCAGCATTTCCTGGTGACCCAGCAGATTGCAGAAAGTCCTTCCTGATAGGAACTGACCAGTCTCAAACTTGTAGAGGTATCTGTATAGGAGATTTAACAACATATGCTAATGTGCCCATAAGGATGCAGCACACGTGTTATCTCTGAATCCAGAATGTACTTGACGGGAACGTGACGGTTTACGCAGTCGTGCAGAAGTACCCCAAATCGGCATTTGACGATGCTCCGCTGCGCTAGGGGTCACGCTTCTGTGCTGGAAAGTGCAATTTTCCAACATTAATATTTTATTCATATTTTATATTATTAATATTGCAATATTGTCTTGTTTCGTCATCTCTCTTCTTCTCGGTGTCCTGCGGCTTTCGGCAGAAGCTCGATGTTTACATCACACAAAGCTCATTCTAATAGCTTGGCATCTATAGTTGGGCCGCTCATGTATCATGCCATCCTCTACAATAGCTGTTCATCCCGGAATTTGTCCTAGTCCTGCTAACAGGACCCACTCTCAGTAGTGATCTAACTCGGCTGAATCCAGAGTGAGTTTGCACTATCCCTGCCAGTGTGGCTTTGGTAGAGCTGCTGGCTGGCTCCTCTTGGTTTGACCTTTGACCTTACTCATAAGGACAGGTGCACTCTGCCAAGCTCCAGTCTACCCAGCCAATATGCTCTCAAAGAAAAGGTGCAAATATTGACACAGCAGAAAGCCGCTATGTGGGATGTGGCTCTCTGAGCAGCATTCCAGCCGCCGTCGTGCTCGCAGTGCTCAGCACTGGTGCTGAACCTGGCACCTGCTACTCGGAAAACTCAGCCAGATCTTTGTGTCTGTAGGTTTCTGGGCTTCATTCAGTCATGCGGACATAACTGACCCAAACGCATTGGGGCAACATGCTGGAAAGTGCTGGGCCTGGCCAATTTTGACTTGAAGTCTGTTAGCCTTGGAGCTGACATCAGTGCGTCTGCTCTCAGCAGTGATCTGAGGAAAAAGAGCTTCTCTGGCTCCCCGGAATTATCCGGAACAGATGTTAGGTAAGTGTCGCACATGGTCACAATTCTGCTGCTGTAATTGGTCTCAGGTTATGCACTGTGCACTCACCGTCCGCCCGCTCATTCTGAAGCTCGCTGCACCATATCAACCATTTAAAATTAGATTTAATAAACAATTAAAGGCAAGCCTTACAGCACGCTCTGTCTATCATGCCCTTGATCTTGACTGCATGGTATTTCACCAAGAGACTCTCTCCTCCCAGGCCCATGATGACAGAAGTCTGATCACTGTTCCCAGGCTCCAACAGCATCGAGAGGGTGGCTGTAATTGCCTCTGTTTGACTTAGTGAAGCACTTCCATCTAAATGCAATAATATCAATGTGGTAATCGCTTGGAGGTTGAAGGTAGCTTTTTCTAGCTTAGTTTCAGAATGTGTCCCCCAGGAACAACCGAATCGGTGCCCAGGAGACATGACGCCGGCCACCACGTCGTCCAGAGCTGAGTGCTTCTAGTTTGTTGTAGACTGGCAATTTTCAGCTTAATTCTGTATGTCAGGAGGAAAAAAACACACAAAATCCTTCTTTATACTGAACTACCCTCTGGCAATTCCGTAATGAGTTAGTGTAATATGTTACTTTGTAAAAAAACAAACAACCACAAATCAGTTTCTTCAGCTGAAGTAGAACAAAGAATGAGCTCTACATGTCGGCCAATACCCCTCAGCCACAGGTTGACAGCGAAAGCAGCGTGTGCACATTACATGATATACAAGCCTGACGCTTCATTTTGCTAAGTTCTCGGGGGAAACTTGTCCGTGATTGTTGTTTAAGAGATTAATTTATCTACATCCCCAGGAAAAATATAACATCTGGTCTCTTGATGGTGTTAGCTAGCACAATAACATCTACTATCAGAATGCAGATAAAGAGCTAACCAAGCCATTAAATGCCCCATGTTTTATTGAATGCACATGATACCAGTGACCATATTGTGTTTACAGCTGTAGAGAAACATCTGGAATCCTCAGTGCATCAGGGGAGCGCTTTTGAGCCTGTTTCTGTCAGTTCTGCAGATTTGTGCATGGGTTTGCTCTTGAGAATCCCTGATTGATAGATGGTTCTCTCTCTCCATCTAGGACCTTCTGGCCATTCAGGTGTGAACCAGGCTATGGATCTGCTTTAACTGTACTACTCTCCTTGTCGCCACAGTGACAGCAAATCTTCCAACAGATGCCCGTTGGTTTTATGAGCCGTTTATATGCCATTAATGTTCTGTGGAATAAGCTGCCCTTCAGAAATTTCTCTAAGTACAACCTGAGCAGGAGGCCTTATGGACCCAATTTTTTATGTGAAGAAAAGGCACCGTGATGCAGCACAATACCAAAGGACCTCACAGGCCAGGTGTCATTTTCGCTCTCAATTAATGATCATTATAAATAGCTATTGGTTGGGTGATTAACAAGGTGAAACGCGAACAGCTAACACATGGTTTGCCAGATTTCTCATGCATATGTGATTGGATTCACCTCCATAAAGACATCGCAGGTTGTCCACGCCCCGCTGCTTTCAGAGTTTGGCCGGGCTAAATGGCCGTGTTGACATGTTCCCTGGAATGGGATCAGGGGTCCAGCTTAACACTGCTCCATCGCCGCAGCATTTTCACCAGCATCAGCGTGGGGCTCCAGCAGGAAAACTCGGTGTGGTGAGGGACAGCTTTGATATTTTGGCTCGGATATGCGTTGGCTTGAAATTCCATTTCATCTGCACCTTGAGAATTTATAGGTTTATTAACTGCATGATAGTCTGCATAACGTACTCCCACACTCACTCGCTCGGTAATATGCACACAAAGGCTGATACTACATCAACACGACGAAAGAGATAAGCATATAACTACAGCTAACTCTGCGTTTTTTTTTAGAAGAGCATCCCAGAATTTAAAGGCATCTTTAAATCCAAGCACAGACTAAACACCTGGGCAGATTCATCGTTCTTAGAATAGCAATGTGAGGCAGTCAGGAGTCCTTCTATGATAAATAATGAATGTTAATAACAGACATTACACCAGGAAATGAGTGTAATGGCCAGAGTCAGAATGTGGAACTTTCTTCATGACAGATGATGCTGATTAAGACAGAGAGCAGGCTGTACTGGGAACCCAGCGCCTCAGCCCAGTGCCCACAAAATAACTGTTTGGAGGGGACCCGTATTCTGCTGCTAGGTGATGTGGGCCAGTAGTTAGTAGAGTAAAAATTCTAATATTCAGGTACACCCTGTTTCAAAATGGGGGCATTAAAGGCAGTTAATCACAAATTGGTCAGCGTAAATCTGGCAACATAAATGGCTAAAGTGGGAGACCATGTGGCGGGCGGGATGTGGAAGGAAGTGCTCGCTTGTCGCCTTGGCACATGCCGAGACGGTCGGGGGGGGCGGAATTACGCCAGAGGCCGTGTGTGTTGTTAGGAATGATGCTTCAAACAGAGGGTGGCTGGTGACTGGCATTAGCGTGTCCTGCTGGGGGCCGTTTTCTCTGTCTGTAAGTGTGCTGGATAAGGGCTTGAGTGACAGCCATCGTTATGCTGAGGGTGAGCAGTGCCATTAACACAAACTCGCTCTGGGCTTGATTGAACTGTTGCACTCAATTCCTCTATTCTCAATTCCTCTATCCATTACCAGCAGAGCGGGAGGGTGTCGAATGTCGCTGGAAGGTGCCACCTCCTTTAAGCAGACATACTGAAGGCAGTCCGACCCACACGGATCCCACAGCTGATCTGTGATGGATCCTGCTGGACGTGACGTTGGCAGGCTGCAGAAATGGAGCCCCCCCCCCATACACACACACACAGCCCTCTCTGTTTGTTTGACAGGAAGGCCTTCCAGCTGATCTCTCCCCCTGAACCGCCTCCAACAGCCGTTTCAATCACCCGCTACCCAGGTGATGAATATCTAACAGGGGGATTAGGTCAGTTTTGGGCAGCGAGGTCAAGTGAAAAAGAAACGTAAACAAGCTTTGGGGAATTCAGAGCAGCATCTGCCCCCCCCCAGCAGGCGCGTGTCTCTACATCCCTGACCTTGCCGTAGACTAATCTTCCCGATTCCTCTCTTCTGGGTATCGACGTCTTGCATCTCCACCCAGGAGATAAGGCTGCCTTTTCTCAAATCTCATCTCAGGCAGTTCTGTACAGCACACACCTCAGCTTGTGTGTTCTGTGTCATACCGTGGTTAAATATGTGAAGGGGTTGGGACTGAACCATGCAGCATACTGATGCATTATCGGATGAGCTGGGACTGAACCATGTAACATACTGACACATTATCGGATGAGTTGGGTCTCAACCATGTAACGTACTGACACATTAGCGGATAAGCTGGGACTGAACCGTGAGACATACTGACGCATTATCAGAAGAGCTGGGAATGAACCATTTAACATACCCACATTAGTGGGTAAGCTGAGACAACCATGTAACGTACTGACACATTGTCAGATAAGCTGGGACTGAACTGTGTAACATACTGATGCATTGGTGGGTAACCTGGGACCGAATCATGTAACATACTGCCGCATAAGTGGGTAAGCTGCGACAACCATGTTAGCGTACTGACACTTTATCGGATAAGCTGGGACTGAACTGTGTAACATACTGCCACATTGGTGATTAAGCTGAGACAACCATGTAACATACTGACACATTGTCGGATAACCTGGGACTGAATCATGTTAGCGTACTGACACATTGTCAGATAACCTGGGACTGAACCATGTAACGTACTGACACATTGTCGGATAACCTGGGACTGAACCATGTTAGCGTACTGACACTTTATCGGATGAGCTGGGACTGAACCATGTAACGTACTGACACATTGTCGGATGACCTGGGACTGAACCATGTTAGCGTACTGACACATTGTCGGATAACCTGGGACTGAACCATGTTAGCGTACTGACACATTGTCGGATAACCTGGGACTGAACCATGTAACGTACTGACACATT
>JAOYFF010000002.1:15104875-15116020 GCA_025773925.1 Cryptomyrus ogoouensis
GTGGGGTGGGGTGAGGCGGCACGGGAGGAGCGCAGCAAGCAAGCCCCCCGTGGCGAAACACAGGTTTGGGTGCGTGGGGGGGGGGGTGGGGGGGGGGGGGGTGGGGGTGTTCATTTAACTTCTTACAAAGCATAACCATAGAGATCTGTGAAGTTTCTAATAATCTCACACCAAAATGATTCTGTCTGGCTGCAGGATGAGAAAAGAATTGAAAAACAAAGGATATGATATCACTTAAAAGTGCAGACAATTTACTTAGCCTACAGACTAACTGGTGTACTTTTGAACCCTTACCTGAGATAAAGACAATAAAAAGAAAACGGCATATTAAATTTAGGAAATGCCCTGCAGGTGACACACACCACCTCAGATGACACCAGAGTCCGGCCAGTCCTGTAGTCTACTCTGTCTCATTCAGCGGGAGACCCTTCTCTGCTAAACAGCACAATTTCAGCCATTTATAGACGTGCCGTCTATAAATACACTGTGGGCAATCTAGGCTGGGACTTCAGGACAGGTGAGAATGAAATCCACCGAGACTCTGCGAATAGCTTGACAAATTGGCCCTCTGCTCTTCACGTTCAAGCTGCATCCCTCCGCCACTATCCCTCCCTCTATCTGTTTTCCCTCCGTCTCTCCTCTCACTTCTTTCACCCTTTGTTCCAAAGAAGGATGGGAAATTTGTTAAAAAAATCTTTGGCAGGACAAATCAAGTATTTAAAGTCAAGTGTTTGGTGGACGGCTGCAGAAGGGCTAGGCCTGGTGCTGATGGATTTGTGACGTTTGCTGTTCACTGCTCCTGCTCTTCTGAATGGAGGATGGAAAGTGTCTGTTCTGCATGTTTGATTGCAGAGAGCAAACTGAATATTCCAGAAACTCACCAGCTGCGCAATGAACTGCCTCCATATTCATCTAGCATTACTTTGCAACGTAAATATTCTCTGTTCGCGGTAATCTGAAACCAAACTACACGTCTCCTAATTCAGGTGGGGCTGATACGAATAGAGGTTGATGCACAAGTGACACCTAGCGACCATACGTGGCAGTAGCAGTTTAGGGGCATTAAATCACTGGCATCGAACATATCGCAAGAGACACAGCACTTTTTTTGCTGCGACCAAGAGGTACCAGCCTTCATGGCGTCTTGTCAGGTATCGCGTGACCAATGACCAGCAGCTCTCTCTACCTGCAGCAAAATAATACATTTGAAGAAATTCACATGCTGTTCGCTACCTATGATTATCAGGCTAAATTACATGATTCATAGAAACGTTCCTTTAGAATTCCGTCCATTATATCCCGTGATGTTCATACCTTTATGAAGTAATTTCGAGATTAAAAATAAAAAGGAATGCCTATTTTTTTCATCCTTCCATCAGTCTTATTAATCATGCATCATTGTATAGCATTGCAATTAATGAAGAAATTAATAAACACCATATAAGTGTAAATTGCATGCCTAATGCTCTATTGTCAAGATACTACAACTGAAAATCTGATTGCTGTCAGAGAAATTTTGCATTCATTGAGGTGATAAAGAATGTATCACTCCTCCAAGAAGAATGCAACTGTTAGAGCCATAGTATAGATAAGAGAATATGATGTTGTTTTTTTTGTTAAGTATAATATTATAGAAATATTTAAAGGAGTGACTGTTTATTTGTAATGTGGAATTTCAGTTTAATATTGTTCGCCGGATATGAAGACTTGTCTGACGTCACGGGTTAAGTGCCGTAAAATGACGGTAGTGCTGTATGCGACTGAGGGCGCAACAGTCTTTGACCGTGGCTACAAAATATTGTTTCGATATTGAAAGAACTTTGCAGTTTTGTACTCTGGTATGTGTACATACTAAAGAGTTTGGAAAGAATAAAGAAGTCTCGCGTCAATTACTTTATTCTCCCAAGAAGTAGAACGTGGAATATTATGAACAGCACTAACAGCAACAGATATTTAATCAAAGTAACCTTCCAGAGTTTAGATGCCCTGAAAACTATTTCCCTAAATATTTCAGATAACCATTGTACTCTTTAGAAACCAAACCTCCCAGTAGGATCTACATATTACCCAACCTTGGCTTTACTGCCCAGGAATGGGTGAAGTTTTCTGAAGAGACTTTGGTTCTGAAGGGAGTTAAATGCATCACATGATCCTTTCTGTCTGGTTCTTGACAGACTAGATCCCTGTACTTCCTTACCAGCCAGACCTTCTGCATGCAGATTGTTACATCAGCTCATCATGTCTCATCTAAAGAGCTCCACTGTATATGACCAGAAGAGACAAATTATTGGATGTAGCTTTTATCAGTACCAGAATTTTGGAAATATTTTTTTGTATGTTTCTAAATGTATATTTAGACTCCCAGGCTGGGGTAGATTTTGTCTAGGAAATGCACATGTTCTCCAACCTCATGACATTAGCACTTCCGTCTATCTGTCATCCATCCATCCATCCATCCATCCATCCATCTAATTTCCATAATCAAGTACCAAACAGAGTCTTACAATAATCTTGAAGCATATTGCAATAAGCACAGTGCAAATTCAGCTGAAGGCACACAATCAACTCAAAACACGACTGGCAATTTAGAGACAAATTCACTTAACTGCTCATCTTTGGAATGCAGAAGGAAATTGCAATAATTTAAGAAAAACCATGCAAACACAGGCAGAACATACACACTCCACATATGGACCCCGGGCCAGCAATCAGTGTGAGGGACACACTATGGCCTTATAATAAACTCAAAATCATTCCTTCTTAAACATACTATTTGCACAATTCACACAGATAAAACAATAGTTCTTATGGATTTTATCTAATAACATATCAACATGAAGCTGGATGTTAGGAGATAATCTCCTGCATTGGGGACTTACAGTATGTCTTTTGCCATGAAACATTCTCAGTGATGCTCTGAAGGTGACAGCAGCAGTTTGCCACACATACAGAAAGCATTTTGTCATTTGAACTATGCATTGCAAAAAAAGTCAAATATTTTAATTATTTGATATCACATGATATACAGAATATGGATAGAGCATGCGAACTGCATACACAAAACGTGGGTCTCCTCCATTTCAATAAATCGACAAGGCGATCTGCTCAGCTAGTGTGCCGTTGTACAATTAATTACAGTGTAATTGTAGCGGATTTCATAGCATTAATTAGTAAATCTGTTCACTTTTTCCTGTGTACATTTACATCCCCGAGTGAAATTATTAATTTGACGACAGCTACAGTCTCATAAAATGAAGACAAAGCATTCCATTTCACTCAATTCGTGGGTCTGGGGTCATTATTGGGAAAAAGGACTGGGGCTGAAGAAGCTTCTCTAGGCAGAGCCTAAAGGTCTCCTTCTCTCCGTGGCCATCATTCAGCTGGAAGCCAGCCATTGCGGCCCAGTCCCGGCAGCCAGGAGCCCCACAGTGCCACCAGAACAGTGGGCCGATTCTCCGCTATCCCCTTTAAGGGGGTTTAAAGGCGAGCAGCGACTCCGATTTCTTTCGGCCAACCTTTTTTTATATAGCGACGAGGAAGCCAGACTGAACCGCGACCGCCAGCCACGTCACCCACCTACTTCGGATACTTCTGGTTGTTTTTTTAATATAACTGGAAGGAAAGCAGCAGACTTTCTATGAAGGATGCATGCATGTTTTTCAACAAGGATTTAAGAGAAAATAACAGTTGCCGCATGTTAATGAGAATCCGGAAAAATAGTTTAGAAAAACCTGATTAACTTTGGGGGTCATAAATTTAATCAGGCTAAAGATTAAGATAGTTCTACGGAACTGTGCAGTTTTAAATCGTATTCGTTTTTACCGCGACTTTGGTAGATCATCCGAAAAAGCCGAGGCGTCTTGTTGGTTAGAGTTTTTAGAAGAAAAAAATCTCCTGAAAACTACTTTGCTGGCTTTGGACAAAATGAACATTTTTCGTCTTTTGGGGGACGTGTCCCATCTTGTGGCAATCATCATATTGTTTCTTAAAATCTGGAGGTCTAAGTCCTGTGCAGGTATGTAGTTTGTTAGTCTGCCTTTCTGTTTGATGAGACTCCCAAGCAGCCACATACTGAAAAGTTTTGTTAGCTGAGATGTGTTTTGCGGAGTGCATGCATTGAATCTTTTTGTTGACAGTCTTTGACTGGTGACTTAAATCTTCAAGGTTTTTAGACTTCATTTGTTTTATTTTACTGCAATTTTAACTATGCATTTTGTTGTTTACGCTGAATCGAGTTAACATGATTGCATACGTTTCTGTTTAGCACTTATGAGCTGTTAATGCATTTGCACTATTAAAA
This sequence comes from Cryptomyrus ogoouensis, assembly GCA_025773925.1. Classification (NCBI taxonomy): domain Eukaryota; kingdom Metazoa; phylum Chordata; class Actinopteri; order Osteoglossiformes; family Mormyridae; genus Cryptomyrus; species Cryptomyrus ogoouensis. The sequence continues at coordinate 15,109,176 of JAOYFF010000002.1, forward strand.
AAACTCATTAATTCATGTGATGAAATTCGGTCACACTTCTCCTCCCCCAACTCAGAATATCCGTCTGTGCATTGATTAGTTCTTCAGTTCCACGTTTGAAGTCTAATCAGACGGAAAGTAGTGTACTATTAGTTTACTTGCTAATGTTCCTCATATTTATGCTTCCAGTCGTTTTATTGATGAACTTTACATTAACTTCCTTTATCAAGTTAAAACTAACCTTCTGGATCCATTCATTCATCCCTTTTTTCTTCGGATACTTTCAGTCACAATCCCGGGTCCTTAAACACATTTGTAATAATCAATCAGTTATCTGTGCACAGCAAATTGCACACTGTGTCAAGCTGACCGTACCAGTTACAGGATTTTCTTGTGTCCGTAGGTATTTCTGGAAAAAGCCAGATGCTGTTCGCTTTGGTCTTCACCACTAGGTACCTGGACCTGTTCACCAGTTTCATTTCAATCTACAACACGGTCATGAAGGTGAGGAACCTAGAATGTGTCAGAGCTTGCCCCCTCAGCAATTATATGGCTGGATATCTTTTTTTTTTCATGTTCTCACACTATGTAATAGTTCTATTGAAACACTTTGCACCCTGCATTTTGGCTTGTGCAGGCCTCACCTGCTTAAGTGTACTCCTGCAGAATAAAGACATACAGTTAAGCTGATTGGCGTTTCTTTACCACCCATAGTGTCATTTTGTGTGTGTGTCTGTGCGTGTGTGTGGAATAGGTTCACATTACATTGTGGGGACCAAATGTCCCCTACAACGTCATAAAACTTATTATTTTGACGTTGTGTGGACCATTTTTTCGGGTCCCCACAAAGATTGAAAAAAATTGGGGAAAAAAAGTCAAAAGTCTTGTATTTTGTTTGGCTCCTTATGGTTAAGGTTAGGGCTGGGTAGGGGTTAAGGTCGTCATGTTGGGATTAGAGTTTTCCCCATAGAAATGAATGGTGAGTCCCCACAAACACATAATTACAAACCTGTGTGTGTTTGAAATTCTGCTATCTGGGAATTTCTCCCGCTGATCCTGATGAATACAGTAGTTCACTAATTCTATGCAATTTTATTCAGTTGTAATTAGTTAACTAGTTAAAATGTAGAGATGACTTTCAGGTATGTCATGCACAGAATGATTATGAAGGAGTAGTAAGGAGGCCCTCTTTCACATTTTGTAATGGTACAGCAATTACAGGTGCATTATTTTCTGCAATAATAAAACTCAACCCAAACTTAATACGCTAACCTACAGTTGTGTTCAGAATAATAGCAGTGTGTCTAAAAAAGTGAATAAAGCTCAAAATCCTTACAATAGTTTATATTTCCATACAAGCAAATGCATTGTTAACACTACAAATTCTATTTCAAATCAAAACATGATGAGAAATTCATCGCATTTGTGTTATTCCTTTACAGAAAGTGAAAGAGAATATTAGGCTGTTCAAAAAAATAGCAGTGTCCACATTCTTCTTTACGAACTCACTGTATGATTCACTGTATGAACTGAAAAATAATTAAGATTTTGCTTTCCTTTGAATCATTGAACTAATATTTAGTTGTATAACCACTGTTTCTGAGAATTGCTGCACATCTGTGTTGTATGGAATCGACCAACTTCTGGCACCTGTAAGCAGGTATTCCAGCCCAGGATGATGGGACTACATTCCACAGTTCTTTTGCATTTCTTGGTTTTGCCTCAGAAACAACATTTTTGATGTCACCCCACAAGTTTTCTATTGGATTAAGGTCCGGGGATTAGGCCGGCCACTCCATAACGTCAATTTTGTTGAGCAACATCTTGGTTCCAGACCGTTTACTGGTGTGTTTGGGGTCGTTGTCTTGTTGAAACACCCATTTCAAGGGCATTCCCTCTTCGGCATAAGGCAACATGACCTCTTCAAGTATTTTGAGGTATTAAAACTGATCCATGATCCCTGGTATGTGATAAATAGGCCCTCCACCGTAGTATGAGAAACATCCCTATATCATGATGCTTGTGCCACCATGCTTCACTGTCTTCGCAGTGTACTGTGGCTCGAATTCAGTGTTTGGGGGTCCTCTGACAAACTGTCTGGGGCCCCTAGACCCAAACAGAACAATCTTGTTTCCATCAGTCCACAATGTTGCGGCATTTCTCTTTAGGCCAGTCAATATGTTCTTTGGCAGATTGTAATCTCTTCAGCACATGTCTTTTTTTTCAACAATGGGATTTTGCGGGGGCTTCTTGCAGATAGCTTGGCTTCACATAGGCGTCATCTGATTGTAACCAAACTCACAGGTAACTTTAGACCTTCTTTGATCTTCCTGGAGCTGATCATTGGCTGAGTCTTTGCCATTTTGGCTATTCTTCGATCCATTCGAATGGTAGTTTTTTGTTTTCTTCTACGTCTTATAGGTTTTGGTTGCCATTTTAAAGCATTTGTGATCATTTTAGCTGAGCAGCCTATCATTTTCTGCACTTCTATATGTTTTCCCCTCTCCAATCAACTTTTTAATCAAGGTACATTGTTCTTCTGAACAATGTCTGGAACGACCCATTTTACTCAGAATTTCTGAGAGAAATGCACTATAACCAGCATGGACAACATTTGCTGTCTTCCTTCCTTAAATAAGGCCCATAATTGGCACCTACTTTTTCACAGAATGAATGACCTCACTAATTGAACTTCACACTGCTATTATTTTGAACACGCCCCTTTCAAGTAATGATTCTGTTACACATAATCAGCAGCATGCATGTCATGACTGTTGGGTCTGTTGGTTTTCCATTACTCTACTACACCTACTAGTAAATTATTTGCCATGTAGAAATATAATTTCTACCAAAAACAGTGATTGATCAGGTTAGTGATGTCGGACTGCTGTTATTTTGAACACAACTGTATATCTGTTCACCTGCAATAGGTTCATTTAGGAATGTGTTTCCATGTGTTATGTACATATTATCTTGGTTCTTGAATTTGTTTATGTCTGAGATCTGAGGCTGTGTGGCTGACGCTGCTACTGGTATCTGAAAACACTAGATTGGCTTGTGAAGTGACAGAAAGTAGGTCCAAAACTAATCTTTCACTCTCTTGTCTGCCCACATAAGACACGCACAAATCCACAGGTTTAAACATGCTGCCTCGTGTGGGGGAGAGAGGGGTCCAGGAACACTCTGTTTTGATAAATACAACACAGGAAATATTGATTCGGAGATTCAGTTTTGTGCAGATGATAAATCCGCAGGAGATCCACATGTCTGTGTGCTTCTGGTGCCCCCAGGTTGCCGTGAGATTAAAGCTGATGTTTCGCGGATGGGGGTTGTGCCTCTGTGCCATGCATCTTTAAAGCAGCACTGACTGATGGCATCTGTTTGCTTGTAGCGTGTAATTATTCTTTGCCCGGCTCCCCAGAGCCAAGCAGGGGTGCCTCCGGCAGATTCAGCTGGGTTAAGGTTAGGGTGGTGCTCCTTGGCTGAACGAACCCCTCTGGAACAATTAGGGGGTCACAAGCTTATTGATGAACACTAGCACTGATATCCAGCTCCCGGGATAATAATGAATGCCGGCCAATGATGGAATTCCATGTAAAGCTTCAAACACACAGGAAAACAGAGAAAGAGCAGCTGTTGTGTCACCTATGAAAGAAAATGGCTCCTTGATCCAGTCCATCCTAAATACGTGTGTTTAATTGAAGAGAATAACAGCTGCGCTATTCTGCAGTGCTGAAGTCTTGGCGTTCAAAGGGCTGTGATAACTAAGGTGACTTTGGTGGTTAATACAGAGCTAGCTGGATGCTAAGTGCAGCACATGCCTTTTGACAAGGGGCCATGTGACAGACAGGCGGGATGTAGCAAGCGGCCGACTGCCCAGCCAGCGATGATGGAGATCGCACTCGTCCCTTGTCAGTTGTGGCTAAACCCCATTTTGTGACCTCTTTTAATTTAGTCCGGTTTGTTCTTTTTTGGCGGGAGGGGTGTTGTGTATCTAAGGGTTACTGGTGGGTGAAGACCATTAATTATCCGAGCAGGAGGAATCAGCAAGCAGACGGGCTCACAGTACATGCGGCATTCAGCCACAGAGTCCCTCATAATCTGCGAGCGGCACACTGTGCTACGTGTGGTGGGGGCGCTGGGGGGGCAAAGCAGCTGCATTCTCTCGGCAGTGCAATCGCATGGCAGAACGCGATAATTACTCTGAAGGGCATGAGAGGGAGGCAGTCGTATGCAGGAGTGCTGCAGGGCTGTGTGCCACGGACGTCCCCTCTCAGGACCACCTGACAGCCCATGTGCCGCCTCCCTGCCCTGTCCGTGCAACCGAGTCCGGACTGTGGAGGGCCGCTTCATCGTAAGCAGGCTGTTTAACGGTGTGGAGCTGCAGTCAGAGGCGGTGGCCAGCTGGTCCCCAGCCTGGTGCGGTGACCCCCCTCTACACCACCGTGGAGCACGTATTCTGTGTCAGCGCCCCCTTCTGTCACTCCTACCAGTCGTGAGCTAAGTGACTAGGAGTCAAGTGGCCCTGGCTTTTTAACATGAGATTTAATCACTTTTAAAACTGTGAAAATTCTCTCCCTGCTGCATAGCCAAAGCATTTGGCTTCAATATAAACATGAGCTAATTAACGATGCTATAGTATGCAGTGTTACACGCCCAGACCAGCTCATGGGATGTGAGGTGTGAGGCTCTTTATGTTACAGATCCTCTGCTCAGCTAAGGAGAACTTAACCTGCATTAGAATACAAATTTACTTGTAATGCTTTGTCAAGTACATATTAATCATGTTCCGGCTTGCTTGAAATTTCTACTCAAATCAGCAAAAAAAAAAAAGCACAGTGCAACACAACAAAGTACAGCTGGTACAAAATGAACAAACGTAGCAATTGCAGCAGCTTCTAGAAACACACCTGGACTGAGCTGATATGAAGCTGCCGATAATTACTTGAAGTAAATGGGACTGACAGTCCCACGGCGAATCCCGAAGACTGCCCTTGAAAAGAGTCCCCGCTCCATTTGCAGCACCTGGGAAGAAAGCTAAGAGGTAAATAAGTTTATGAGCGAATGGGACACTAAGCGGGCCGACTCCTTCTGTTTGTGTCCGGAGCCTGGTGGACACCCTGGAGCCCACACCCAGGGCCGCCAAGAGAAAATCCGGGCCCCGGTACGAAGAAGGTGTGTGGGCCCTTATACAAAATTCTAAGTGTAGTAAGTGTAATAATAAAAGATACTTATAATAGCATTTATTGTCTGTTGAACAAAGGTGCTTTCCTGGCCGTATGCTTCGTTATGAATAGGCTGCAAAGTACACTACAGGTAGTGTCAGGGTTGCGGGGCGGGCGAGCCGGAAGGCAGGCGAACGGAGCCGTGAAGTCAGGTAAATGGGGTTTATTCGGCGACAGACGGACAGGTACGGACATCCACTGACACTACAATGACAGAACTGGGGAATATTGACTGAGACGAGGACTAAATACAAAAGACAAGCTAGACATAACAGGACACAGGTGATCACAATCAGGCCTGAACACGAGGTAACGAGGAGCGGGACGGAGCGGACGGAGCGGGGCGTGACAGGTAGGATGCACTTATTGAATTTTTACTCCATTTTTATTTATATACAGTGCAGGTATATATATGTTATAATTACAGTAATACATTGTTGTTATTAACAGTTTAGCATAGAATGCTCATTTTAACGTAAAAAGTTGTCAAAAACCAATAAAAAAATGATCACATAAACACCATAGATTTCCACGTTAGAAAATTACATATGTTCCACAGAAAAATCCACGATACAGCGGGGGCGCAATAGCTGAACCGCAGTATAGCTGGGCATCACTGTATAATAAAAATGATGGGACGCGTTGGGCTGCATGGGTCCCCTTGAGCTCCATAGGCCCCGGAGCGGTGTACCGGCTGCACCCCTCTCTCCTCGGGCCTGCCGGAGCTGCTCGTTAAGGGGGTCCCCATGGCACTGGAGACAGAGAGCATCTACGCGCTGTGCACCTTGCTGTTTTGGCCTTTTCATATGGAAATGCATTACCTTGTTTGGGGGGGGGGGTGGTAGGCTCTCACCTGGTGAAGGACTTCAGTGCTAGCAGATCTCAGGAACTGGACTAGGTGTTCGTATTGTTACCTCGAGAGCACGGAGAGTGTATTTCCAGAATCTATATAGTAAGATTGCACTCTGCAGGGATGTTTTACCTCAATTATTTATTAGCAATCTTCATTAATATTTAGAGTACATTCAGACTGCACATATCACTGGTGCTTGTTTAGTTGTACATACAGAATGGTGTCCTTCCGAAATTGTCCCGGTGAGAGAACCAGCCTCAGGATGGATGAGTGTGAACACTTTCCAGCTGCTCATGCTGGCCGTTTTGGGGAATACACTTTCCCTGAAAGATCCCGAATTTTATCGGACGGGGGACAGCAGGACTCACATGCTAGTGCAGCCCATAGCACGACTAAGTGGGCTGAATCAGAAGGGTTGTGACACGGCAATTAAAGTGGATTATCTAAGGCAAGCAGAGGGCAAAAATGATGTAAAGCAGCTCAGTGCCAGGCATCCCTGTCTCTATATACATCCATCCATTTTCTCCAATGCTATCCCTGTCACCCTATCACCACACCGGGAAAAAAGTGAATTTCAAAAACAAACATAAAGTACATCTAGCAAAAGACTTAATGGGATCTACAGTGAAACTCTGCCATCCTCCCAGCAAGTGAGTCCGCACAGGCCATTCTCAGCATTGTACTCTGCACGGCCCTCTCTCACCACTGTATGCCACATGGCCCTCTCTCACTACTGTACTCTGCACGGCCCTCTCTCACCACTGTCCTTCACACAGCCCTCTCTCACC
>JAOYFF010000002.1:15123694-15138342 GCA_025773925.1 Cryptomyrus ogoouensis
CCACCTCGAGCATCCCCACTACAGAACAGACTGAAGGTGTGAGCTCGATTGGCCTTCCACCTCGAGCATCCCCACTACAGCACAGACTGAAGGTGTGAGCTCGATTGGCCTTCCACCTCGAGCATCCCCACTACAGAACAGACTGAAGGTGCGAGCTCGATTGGACTTCCACCTCGAGCATCCCCACTACAGAACAGACTGAAGGTGTGAGCTCGATTGGCCTTCCACCTCGAGCATCCCCACTATAGAACAGACTGAAGGTGTGAGCTGGCTTGGCCTTCCACCTCGAGCATCCCCACTACAGCACAGACTGTAGGTGTGAGCTCGACTGGCCTTCCACCTCGAGCATCCCCACTACAGAACAGACTGTAGGTGTGAGCTCGATTGGCCTTCCACCTCGAGCATCCCCACTACAGCACAGACTGAAGGTGTATGCTCGATTGGCCACTTGGTCGCGTGACATGGCTACTCCCATCCTGACACATGTGATAGGGGCAACACCTCAGTTTCTGTGTGATTACATTCCTGCTTCTGTAGGCAAGGATGATGACATGGGTACTCTCATCCTGACACATGTCATAGGGGGAACACCTCAGCCTCTGGAAAGTTTCATTCACCAAATGCAGTAATTACCTGAGGGGAAGGTCTCTCGTAATCGGAGCCTCAGAAGTACTTTAGGTAGTCCTGGACAAGGCATGCTTTTTGGGTCATCCTGCTGCAGGATTTACTGTTTTCAGCATTTTCTGTGAAGGTGTTTCAAAGGGAAGCAGTTACATGTCCTTAAATACAAGAGAAATATAATGGTGATACCAGCTTATTCTTCTGAGCCTAAATCGCCTTTAAAGCATAGTGATGGTTAAATTTGCTTCACTGTAATTTAAAAAAAGGGTAAAAAAAAAAAACGGAAATTGTGTGTGGAGTCTCAGCTGTGCTCCTTACAGTTCACAGAGAGCCTCTCATGGAAACACTGAGCCAGACGGTGTTTTTTGTAATTCCCTTTGTTCATCGCCCCCTTTCTGTCAGCTTGTTTCACGTCACCTTTCATTGACTAATCTTCTTTAAAAACCTAGTGCAATACTCTGATGTATATTCAGTGGATTACTGATTCTAAGGGGCAAGAGAAGAGAAGAATTATTCTTCAAGTCCAGAGACACCCACGCTGACAAACTCGTGCTGCAGTCCTCTGATCCAGGGCACGATGCTGGGCATGCAAGGAATAATAATAATAATAATAATAATAATAATAATAATCTCTACAACTGTGGACTCTGGGCAATTATAGGGTGATTATTTTTGAAAAGAATGGCACTTTGTGCAGAGAGGGGGAACCAGCAAAAATAACAATAGCCTATGAATAAGACTAAGTAGGAAAGGGTCTAGGAGGATGATGGAAGTGATGAAGAGGAGTGGAGGAAGGGTCTACTGATAGCTCCAGAATCACAGGGCAAACGCCTGTCCTGATGCATCACAGATGCATGGGTGCATGGAGCTGCATGGGTGTGTAGAGCACGTGCTGCTTTGATGCACAGTTAGTGGTACCCAGTAGTTTGTATCTGTGTGCTAAGGACACTGATCCTAGGGCATGAACCAGCCACAACATTACTTATAGTGCTTTTCCACTGACAGGAAACCGGTTCTGTTCCAGTTTGCAAACCTATTTTTGAACAATTTGGATTTCCGATAAAATAAAAACAGGTTCCAAACCAAAAAACCAGTTCGCTTTGAGAACGAAGAAATAGTTTGACCCTGAATTGGAAACTTGATGACATCATGAGTGGGCATATACTCTTCTATATACAAGTGCAGCACAAACATTGAGGCAGTGGTGAAAATTCAACTTTCTTACTCAAGTAAAAGTACAGATACCACAGCAAAATGTTACTCAGATAAAAGATGAGTGTAATGACATAACATTGTTTTTTATCCTGTGTAAAATTAGAAATTGATCTATGAGCCAGATTTAATAATGGATTATAAACATCATGGGCTGGTGCATTGAGATCTCTAATATGTGGTGATTTACCCGACAAAATCCCTTGTCGTCTACTACAGAAAATGGCTGATCGTCCAATGTAATCATCTCCATTATTTCAGTGGTTCTGTCTTTAGTTCTACTTTACCCCACCTTGAATATTGATCAACTTTAAGCCTAAATATTGGCCAGCAATATTGGTATGTTAACCAATATACTGTGCATCTGTACATATAGTTTGTTCCATCTTCAAAAAGACAATACATATTTCTAAATAATATTAAGAACAGTAATAGTTGGATAGGTCACACAAATAGGTAAGATAAGGTTGGTAAGGTACATTAGGAAGTACAGGTAGGTAAGGAGCACCACCCATGGTGTGTCTTGCTTGTGCTCAAGGACAAGATGGTCTCGAAGCCCCCCCCCCACCGTCAATTTGCCTGTAAAAAAAAAATGAATTGTAATAGTTACACACCTGTGGTTGATGATGATCTTTCTTTATCTAGTCTGTTAGATAACTTATAAACTCATCTAATACCAGAAATCAACACAAACACAGTATTTCTGTATTATGACATTGTCAGCTAGTTATACAAGCTTAGATGCATACAAGTATTTTCTGGCTTATACTACCAGTATAAGTAAAAGAGCTGGGAAAGTTGAATATGATCACTTCTTCAGGAGTCAGTTAGCCTCCTCTTCCATTCACTCACACGACTGCACCATTCTGCTGCCTCACATTCAGTACATGTACATGTCTGCTAACTCCTTGGTTGATTGTTTACTTGTTTGTTTATTTGCAATCCTGTCAACACCACAGCTAAAAGCATATTTGAAAATGTTTGTGTTCAAAAGTCCATTCCAGCCAACTCCTTCATGATCGATTAATCATGCCTTCAGCCTTTACTTCGTGGTGTGACTTTTCCCACGGGGGGGGTCCTGAACGGGGCATCACTGTTATTATAATTATCATGTAACTAAAAATCAATGTCTTTTCAAGGTACTGAAAATGTATTTGTATCATATTTAATCACATTTAATTAATCCAGCACAGTTATTTCAAACTTCATCAGGCTCGTGTTACTGACCTGAATGTCGAGCTGAAAGTAACATTCAGTGAATGGTGCTGTATTCCTGTCACGGCAATAGTGAGATGGGCAGCACAAGATTTCATTATAGGATTCTGTAGTGACACGACCTGTTGTCCCCTACGACTACATCTCAAGGTCATGCCATTGCTTCGACCTTGGTGTTAAAGATGCAACCCTCACCTTTGCTTTCATCAGGTCTAGCTGACCGTTTCTTCTTTGTATTGATATGCGAATATAAAGGGTATGGACAAAATGATGGTAACACCGAATGATTCGGTCATATCAAACACCTCATTAGGAGTAAGCCACCCTTTGTCTGAGCTGTGTGTATTGGGATATTGGTCCTTTCTTCAAGAATAAAAGTCTCCAGTTCTTTGAGGGATAAATGAGGTGGAACTTTACTCTTTACTCTGAGTACCAGAACAGTTCCATAAAAGGCTTGATGATCTTTGTATATGGTCATGGGGGAAGCCATGGTAGGGGTTTGACCTCACCCTGGTGTGCACATGAGAACATCACGATGGAATGATATTTGCACCATAAAGTATACCTGGTCCTGTAAAATGGTCTTATATCCCCTAGCTGTTATATGACCCTACAGATCAATCATCAAATAAAATTCCCATGAGATCGCTGTCCTTACCATTAAGGATCTCCCACCATGGTTAACAGCTGGCAACAAACATTGTGAGTTGAAGTAATTTTTTCGATTTCTCCAAATGTAAACCATCCAGATGTGTGAAAAAGGATGAACGATGACTAATCAGACTGTATCACTTTTCCCATTGCTCAGGCTTCCTGCTTTTGTGCTCCTTATACCAGATTATGGGTATTTCTGCATTGGCCTTGGATATAAGTGGTTTCAGAATGGCAGCCCTGCCAGAAATTCCAGCTTTGCAAAGCTCACAGTGTACAGTTTTTGTTGAGACTGAGAAAGAGGTGCTGATTCAGTTCAGTGGGAATTTTTGAGGCCTGACTTTTCTGGTGTTTAGCAACTATCCTGTCAAATGTCCATCTGTCATGGTCAGTGAGCTTTACTGGAGATCGTTGTTCTTCTTTGCTGATGCACTTTGTCTTTGTTTAGCACACGCTGTCATGATTTCTGAGTTGGTTCCCCTTGACAATGAGTCATTTTTTCAGTTTTTGTGACTGATGCAACAGCAATTGAGGCACCAACTCTTTAGCCTCTGGAATTCTGTGTGTTTCCTTATGTTGATTTGAAAATTCACACATCAAAGGGCTGATTGTTAGACTGACATAGCTGACACATACTGCTAACTGCCGTGACTTTTGTAGCTGTGTATATATGTCTGTGTATATGTCTATGTTCTGTTAAAAAGTCGGCGTTGGGGGAAAGCGTGTGCCACTGTTTTTTATGCACTTTCTGTTTTGTGCTGGCTGCTTCAGCTGGGTGCTGGAGTCAGTCAGTCCGTTAGTCAATCAGACAGGCAGTTCATATACTAGCCAAGGGACAGAGCGCAAAAACGAACTGATGAGAACCAGGCACATTGCGATTATGATCTGAAATTCATTCTGGCGAATTTTACAGTACAATCCAGAGTAGAGTGAAGAACAGATCAGAGCACAGAATCTCAATGTCCAGTGCTGTTTGAGAGAACTAACCAGATAGTGTCCTCACCAACCTCAACTGGCCACATACTGGATGAAAGGCAGCGGCTGGTTTGATTTCCTCGTTTATTGAATTAACTTTAACTGATGTGTTGTTTTATTCCATGTTTGTTGGGATTGTAAACTTATTTGCTTCTGATCTTTCCCATATTTGTACCATTGGATTGTGTATTTCAGCTTTAATGTTACTGGTCTAGCTAATTAGACTGTAGAGATAAGCCCTTGCAAGGCTGTACTTTAATGGCTCCATGACACACACTATCCCACTGACTAATGGGGGCCCTCCTGTGTTAGGCACTCTCTCTCAACTGCAGGCTTCCCTAACGTGTCGTGGCCACCTGCAGTTTGGGCCTCCTGTGCATACGGGACGTCCACGGTACTTGCTCACTGTAGATGCCTTCCCTGGAGATCCGCATCTGCCCTGTTCAGTCCTGTTCTTGGCTTTCCAGCTTTTTTGGCTGTATTGTGGCAGTTAGATGGAAGCACAGTGACAGTATGTCCAAAATGTCGCCCTGTCAGTCACCGTCATGTGCTCTATGTGGAATAGAGGACTCACATATACACAGGCTCCTGTGTACACAAAAATGGTTGAGAGGCAATCCAAAAATCCTGCCATTCATCATGTGCATTTTCTGCCCCACAGAAATGACATTCCTTTAACCCCAAGTGCCTTATAAGCATTTCAGGTTTTTGCTTTGCAGTGAACGCATGATACGTATCGTGTATTAATTATGTATTCAGCCATGCTTGACAAAGGCTGTGCATGTGCACAGCCTTGCTGGGGACAGGGGGCAGACAGCTACGGCTCATGCAAGCAGACATCGGCAGGCGGGGTGAGATATGAGCAAGTAGGTCACACTGACGGGCTTTGGAAGGAGAATGGACTCAGTGTGCTGCAGTTCATGCCTGCCTTTTCTGTTATATCCAAAGAGGAAGATGCCAGTGTTGCCCGTCCTTCCCACTCACTGCAGCTTCTACCAGTCCTCAGCTCTGTCTCCTCACCCCTACAGCACCAGATACTAGCATACAAACTCCCTGTAAGATTGCTGGATTCTCGCCTTCTCTTCATCACATTAATGTGTGCAGAGCGTGAATTTTAATAGTGGGTTCTAAGACTTTAACTAGAGAGTACACACAGACTAAGCTCAGTAAACTCCAGGGCTTCTGCTAAAAGCTCTGTAGTTCAACGGTCATTTTAAAAAGGCCGACTGGGTATCTTAATGGTGGGCAGTGTGCCGGGGACAGCCTATTCCTGCTAATCACAAATCAAGGGTGATCTGCTGCACATCGCAGGCACAAAGACGTAGGCTGGGGTGTGGGGAAGGAGCTTCCACAGTAAGCACCCGGGAGTGTCTGGGGCTTAACATAAGGGGAGAAGTGTGTCAGCTGGAACAAGGGGTGACCGATGGGGGGTCATTTAGATTTTTTTAGAAGCCTCTTGCTTGTGAAGTTAACACTGCGGTTAAATGTCTGTAATGGTTGTCATGACTGTTCCCTCCCAATTCCTTTTATCTGATGGCATTAGTGCGACATGGGGCCCAGGACCCTTGTGGGCAGCAGTGGAGCAGCCCTGGCATTGCGGAGCTGGGTCTAGGCCACCAAGCGCAGCGCCAGGCCTGTGTGTGCTTCCGCTAATTGACAGATCGAGGTGTTACAGCCCACATCAGGAGTCCCCGCCTGAGCGGAGTCTGTCCTCTCCATTCATCCTCTCCTTGCTGCTAATCTTGAGCTTCCCCCCATTCCCATCTTCCCCTAACCTCCCCGTACCTGCATGCATGTGATGAAGACAGATGCTGTGTGACTGGCCTCGTCCCTCAGCGATGCAGCGCTCGATGCTCCTGCTGCCCAGCCAGCCACACTGCATAGGTGTACCTCCCCATCTGCTACCCAAACCTCTATCGCTCACCCAGCAACCCTTTGCCCTCTCATTCTCTCCCCATACGATCCGCATCACACTCAGACACAGCATTATTGTGCTTCAAGCCTTCGCCTGAATGCACTGGGGTATTCTGAAATCGCACGGGCTGACACACGGTCAGGGGTACTCGCATGCTGCCCTATCTGGTATTCCTCCAGCTGGTGAAGTGAGGATGTCAATGCAGGTGGCAGTACTGGAGACACTATCATTGACCCAGACGCTCTAGTGTACGTTGCCAAGACTGCAGGAACCGCAGGTCCAGTGCGAACTGCTGGCACCTGAGCCTCAGCTGCAGCTGTGGAGACTGCAGCCACACTGCTCCCTTCGGCCTTTCACCACGCGAAACACACCGCTGGCCAGGGCCCCGCCTCTGAATTTACACCGTTATGTCGAGCTGCTCACCAGAGGCTGGGGGGGCTGTAGATTGTTATTTCTGTATTCAGGACATTTCAAAACAGTGGAGCCTGGTTCTTTGAGTGCCTGGAACTGGAGTGAAACACTCACTGGAGTCTTGTTTTCGAGCTTTTCTTCTCAAGCTAGTTTCACCCAGGAGATGTATGAAAGCTGACATTTATGGGCCTGTGGCCTCCCCCAGCCTCACTCCCCCCCCCCGCCAACCCCCGCTTCCCCACACTCTGATGTGCACACTGCAGGCTGGTCTTTTTGAGAGTGCGCTCCTCTCTACATCAAAATAAGGAATTTATTTCTCCATATTTATTTTTAAACTGTTCGGAGACAGACGTCGCTATCAAGTGTTTCAGATTTCCGGGAAAGAAATGTAACGCTTAGGACGACAGAATAGTATCTCACATAGTTGTAGTTTTGTAAATCAATACAATGGATTTTAAGAAGCGAATAGAGACCACACAGGGCACAGCCACCACTGGATTTTTACAGAACAGCCAGGCATAGTAAAATCTAAAAAGGGTGGCTGATGTGACCTAAAGGTAGAAAGAATGAGTTTGCTTCAGCTCTGAGCAGGAAATGCAGCGATGCTTACCTCTAACTGAACCTCCACATTATTCAGATAGCTATTCTATATTTGTACTATCAGAAAGAGTAATTTATCCTTCAGATCCCTGGCTTTGAGACTTCTGTCTCTATGACTAATGTTCTCAGCTTGTCTGCTGCATTGTTTGTCATGTTCTTTTGCTCTCTCTGTCTCTGCCACTCTCCCTCACCTAATGCCGAATAAGTTGTGTGTACCTGAAATCATACATTATTATCTTCAGCTGAACATTTATACATCTTTACCCAACCTTGAAAATGCTACAAATTTGAATACAAGACCATTTGGCCAGTGGATCGCAACCTTGCGTTTTTTTCCAAAGATGTGTCACATTTAATTACATTCAGATTTGCTTATTGTGCAAAAAAATACTAGAATAGATTATAAATTCATACCAAGAAAGGATATTATAATGCATGTTTTTAAAGCCCCAATCTAACTAAAGTGGTCAGATTTTTGCATTAGAATAATGAATATTAGCATTAATTACCTCTCTCTATGGCCTCCTCATTTACACCCCATCTGAAGAATAATGTCAATTAAAATACAGCTTCATTACTCAGTCTATGAACATGGACATAAATAAAAAAAGACAGACAGAGGAGGAGGGTGTGCTGGAGAGTGACGTGATAAAATTAAGGTTCTCAGAAGACGTGTGAAGGGACCGGAGGGAGCTGTTTATTTCAGCTGCTGCTAAATGAGTGATTAACCTGTCCTGGGGGGCTGGGTGGAGTCCCCCATACCCCCAGATGTGTCCAGGCGTGAGGGCCAAGGTCAGCCATGCTGGATGTCTACAGTGTTCCTCCGAGCCTCTGGGAAAGGGGAAAAAAAGAGGTCAGATCAGAAAATAAACACAGAGTGCATCCCTACTGCTGGCACGTCTGCCAAAAGCATCCAGTGGTTGCTCCTTCTGCAAGTTCTGCTGCGAAATTTCATGAATGGCTGCAGCCCACCCCTTTATAGAAAGCGTCCTACAAGCATGTGATCCAGCAGCACTGTGTGATTCCCAGACAAGCTCCCAGCATGCTTCAGAACGCATCATTTGCAGAAATTCTGGAACGTGCCCCTGGTAAGAACACCCCTTTCCGGTGCGACTGTGCCCTTTTCAAACAGGCTGTGCAATCCCATTCCAGCCGGGACCTAAACAGGGAGCAAGATGTCTGGCTGTCACTGTGTTCGTGCTGATGCACGCTGCAAATTTGATTGGGTGACCCATTCAGTCCTATACCGAGCTGTATTCCAAATCTCTCTGAAGTTCTGACTCACAGCTCTCAGAATTACTCCCTTGCTGTAAAAGCGCAGCCTATTTTTATTTGTGCCATGACTGGGTATCCCCTTAGGATACAAAAGTCAATGTCAAAGGTTGTGTAAGATGCAGTATTTCATGCCTGCACCCACTCTGAGATAGCTGATGGTGAGCCACACAGACACGGCAATATAAATCCCTCACCTTGAGCTACAAACTGATTAATATGCTCCAATTGCAGGCTATTGCTTCGTCAATGTGTGTGTGTGTGTGTGTGTGTGTGTGTTTTAGGCTCCCACATTGGCTCAGGCACCTTTCCACGACTGTCGGTTTGCGTATGAAACAAACACCCAGGCAGTAATACCTTCTCGTTTTGACACCACACAGAGCCTACCTGTCTTGTCAGTGCTGCCAGACAATTATCCTGGCTGTGCTCTGTGCTCGCTCTCGCCTGTCCTTATTCGATTTAAAGCCTTTCTAACCCATTCCAGACTCTGATCTCACACCAGGACTGTACTTAATCTTGGCTACATGGTAAATGTGGATGCTGGCACATAAACCCAAGTAAACACAGGGGATCACATAGTACAGGGAATTGTTAGGAGGCTTCTGTCACGTGTCTGCCTGTGTACGTTAGCGTCTGGGCATGAGTGTAAATCACACACACAGGCCCTTCTGATGGTCCTTTCCTACCATGAGGACAAACACAAAGACAAAACTGTTATTTGCACTAAACCTGTTGGTGGCTTCATCCTCTAATTAAAAAGCTATATGCTAATCAGATTAGCATCATGTATACAATGGGGTAAAATGATGTACGTCACAGGCGAGGCAGCAGAGACCGAAATGCCCCCCCCCCGCCCTTTTGCCCTCCAGACAGCTCCGATGTGTTTAGACCACAGTAAATTGCTCCATAAATGGCTCACACAGCCCAGCCTCCCTGCTCTAGTTACAGACGAGTGTGTGTGTGGCAGTTTGTATATAACTACAACTTAACGAGGCTTTTGAAGGCTGCTATGAATCGTTCTGATTCACTGATGCCACTCATAAATGGGTCAGAGGATAGACTATGCCAGTTTTCATGACAATACAGAGGGCGCTAGGTCTCCTGCTCTGATATTCTTTCTAAATGAAAAGCCAAAATCCTAAAGGACTTAGCATTCAAAACTGTGCCACGACGTAATCAATCAGGGAGTGCTTCTTTTAGGGTTAAAAAGCAGTATGTCTGTGAGCACTGTCAAACGGGAAAGCAGGCTCCTTAGTGGGATGCCACAGTGCTGAAGGGAGCCGGCGTCTCCCGTTACATTGTGCTTTCTTCAAATTGCTTTAAAACACTGATTCATCTCATGAAGACGATGGCCCTGAAATGTGTGAAAACACCTATTGCACCTTGGGAACCTGCGGCCGCATCAGTTGATGCCTATGCGGGTTTTCTGATCCTTAATTTGCTGAGATTTTTGGTAGTGTGTGTAACCTTAGCACCCTGAGCCCTCTGTACACTGCCCTCTCACACTCCGTAGCGTGCCATGCAGGGCTTTTCTCATTTTGGCGGCATCTAAATTAAAATGAACGTCCTGCCATATAAACCATGAAATATCGCAGATAGCATCTAGGCCCTCTAATCTCCATCACCTTCCCTCTTCTCATACGATACCCGACTTTTCTAAGCAATCATGCCCCCGATTACAACTGACCATATGGCTCAAATCAAGTTGGACCCTGTTGACTGCCAATGCTGTTAGATTAAGCTGTAGAGCAAATCCTACAGTGGCAGCATTCACATTCTCAAAGATGCAATGCAATGCTGAATGATGCCTTTGAAATTGAACCTAATGGCAGAGTCCCATACAACTCAGACTGGTCATCAATTTCAAAAAGAAAAACACAAGCTTTCAGCACAGATATGTGTCTTCTGTGCAGGGCCTTGGGACATGCTTTGTGCACATTAGGTTGGATGGAATGGATTCTGTTATTAATTGGGATTTTTTTGTTTTTCCTTCTCATTCTGACCCAATATCTCCTGGCAGTGTGCTGCAAAGGCATGTGGCCCAGAGGCGGAGTCAGGAGCAAGGCCACACCCCTCCCCCTCTCAGCTGGATGCCTCTAGCAGAGCATCTTGATTGGCCAGCTGGGCTGCAGTGACCCTGCTGACCTGGCCTGCTGTGATGTTCCGGCTCAGTCCCTGTCCTGTCTGCATGTTAAAGTGTTGGGGGGAGGGGGGGGCTGGCAGAGGGGCAGGCAGGCAGACAGAGAACTGGACAGAGGGACCATGACACAAATTACTTTAAAGGTTATTCTGGTGTTTTATATACATACTTTAATCTTAAGAAATGTTATTTTCCTTCTGTGGAACCACACAGGGTGAGATGAATCAGCGGAAATCACAGTCGTGCACTAAACAGGCACCTGGCGGGAAGAACAAGACTGCAGACATCTTGATCTGCCGGCTCTGTTGCCATGTATTACAGTCAGAGCCATAGCGGCTGCCTGTCGGTATGTGTCTCTGAACTCGAAAGGACATGTGGCTCCATGGTGGCGTAACAGAACAAAAGCAACAATAAGGATATTGTAGATTCCACACGTTTTGTCCTTGGTGCCCGGACAGCCGGCGGTGTCCTCTGCCTGCCTGTGACATGCATCTGTGTTTGCTTTGCTGGGTGCATTGTGGGTAGATGAATAGGTACAAGCCTCAGATATGAGAGCCATTTCTCTCCCAAGGACTGTCAAAGCGACTGGGCCAACCCCTGCCTCTCACTCAGTGATGACAGGGTGACCCATTTAAATCAGATTTGCTTATTAAACATCCACTTCATCTTTTATTATAAGGTAATAATATTAGCAGAGACCATAGCAGCCGGAACGTGACTTAGTCCTAACCCAGACTGTCCAGCCAGACTCAAAGCTGAGATCGTGTCCCAGTTCTAACACATCATATCTGCACCTAAATCTTTCTGGAATCTTCTGCTGCCATCGTATGCATTATCTCCGAGAAATTGGCAAAAAATGGCAATGTTATCAGGCATTCCTGGGGATGCATGCCATTTGTACATGAATTGACGGCGTCTGTGAATAATCACTATCAGAGTGTGGGCCTCGCTGCCTCGCTGCCTCGCTGCTCTTCCTGCCACATTCTAATTCTTTACTGCTATTTTGCTTGGATACATTTCCCCAGAAGAAAAATGCACCAAAGCTAGTTTGACGACAAATGACAAAAACCAAACATAAATCTAACTCAGAATCAATGTCTCAGAACATACAGTGGCAATTGCATTAATATTGTGCAAGCATGTATTCTGTTGATTATTTCTCAGCAGCTTGCCCATCTGGATGTGTTCTGGAATCATTACATGATAGCTCCATGCTAAGAGATCTGCAGTGTAGGGTGTGTATACATACTATATTACTATACTATAGATTACCCAGCAACCTCTGCTTCCAGTCGTGGTATCAGCAGCCCATTGGATATTCAAGGAGGAGGGAGGGCCTGGGATAATGTGCTAACAATGGCTACAGCTTGACACTGGTGCCGAGGGAGTAGAGCTCTGTACTACAGCACCAACTCCAGTAGGTACCCACTGAGCATCAACAGGTTATACACCACATATGGGACCAAAGCTAGTGGTGGGAGAAGATATGCTTCAGAACCCTGCAGCGGGTGGGGTTCCTTTCATTGGCTGACTTTCCCTATCCAGAACTTCCAGTTACAAGGGACTCCCTACGAAATGGTGACTGTAGTAACCATGACCAACATGTGATTTGGGAGCTTGATTTCATCCAAGAAGTGTCATGATGGCAAGTGGTAAATTATGCATTGGAAGGGTTCATTTAAGTATGGGGAAACAAATATGGTCTTCATTTGCATTTTCATTTAATTTTGTGTTGGTTTCTAGTGGCATGTACAAAATCAATCTTACCTACTCCGTTTCCAATATATTTACGATGATGGGCGAAAGAAAGGACAATTATTGATTTTTTGGTATTCATTGTGTCTCCTTACAAATTGCACACTTCATACGAATTAAATTAAATCAGCTTTTTTTTCTTATTTTTCAAAGAAGAAAACGATAATGGTAATTTCATTAAACTAAATTGTTGCAGTCACGCCACATTGTTTAAAGCCTTCACCTAGGCTGCGCGTCAGATCAGTCACCGTCAAGTCGTCTTTGAATCAGGACTGGTTGGCTTTAGGAAACATCGCAATGAGCGGGAAGGCAAATGCCCATGATTACAGAAATTTACTTCACACATGGAACCTCTACATGTCTTCTTGTTGGGGATGTACATTCACATTGGCTGGAGTCTGGGCTACGTCTGTCTTTCCTTGCCTGTCCATTAAGTGTGACAAAGCAGGTGCAGAATGTGTGAGAACTGATGAGCTGTGCATCTGGTTAAAGGAAACAGAGAAGTGCAGGAACGGCGAAGCTCAGGCCTCGGCCATCAAACACAAGCACCGTTTAGCCGTGGCCCTCATGTCAGGTTATAATAGCGGCTGTCAAGCCATACAGGTACCATCAGCATTCGGTTAAAAACGCAGTGGTAAGTGCCAGAGCCAACACAGCAAATGCTGATTTATCCAAATGGCAACCAATCTCTTCACCCCACTAATATATGGCGAGAAACCTACATTTCTACCAGTGAAACCCTCAGTCATCAGGAGCTGTGGTGTCATTTCCTGATCACCAATTCTCCCGTCGTTTGTGTTATTTGCTTAATGACCTATAAATGATGCTTGGGAAATGCATGTTCCAGTAGAGTCCGTCACCTATCTCTTCTTTTTATTACGTAACCGGGTTCACTGTATAATAGGCATTTCCAGCACACTAAATGCAGACAAGTATACTGCTTGTATCAATTACTCGGCAAGTTCATTTCTACCTTAAAATGACAAACATTTCTAAAAGTTGACGAGTTCTGCAAATAGCTTTTGAAATAATGACATTCAGAGTCTCTTAAAAACATTATTCAAGCAGAGAGGCTGTCTGACAGGGCCCAGGCTGCTATAGGAATGGTCCTGACGTATTTTTCATTTACTGAGCTACTCGGCGAATCTGTCTCTGCTGTCATGCAGTACAGAAATACAATAATATGATGTAGCTATTTATATTATAGGAGTTAACTGACTCTACTGACTGGCGATATTAATTTTTGACTATACTGTGTAGATGTTCTGTATGTTAGATTTTAAGTTCACGTAGAGACATTGAAGTTGCAAAATTTACATTTATAAGGCTGATGGGGGGATAAACACGAAGTAGCAGCTCAACCTAGTGTCTCTCACACTCGTTCCCATGGTTGCAAGATCTTGATTGTCTTTTGGGGGTTCTGCAAACACAGGGAAGGACATGGCGGGAGATGAAGCTACGTGGGATAGATAAGGTATGGGATGAGAGCCTTGTTGTCCCAGTGCATGGTTGGATTGGATTGTTATCTCTCTTCTGTTTTGTCTCATGAGCACCCCCTGTAGGACAGTCAGATTAGGTAGGCCAGCTCCAGTCACAGCTTGAATACTCTAAGCGCTCCCACTCCACATTATATCCTTGGCACATCCAGGGTCCCGTTCATATAGGTACTGTGCAGCATCTGCGTTCCTGCAGCAATGTAGATTATCTCCCTGGCACATCTGGGGTCCCGTTTGTGTGGGTACTGCACAGTGTCTGTTTCCTACTGCAATGTAGATTATCTCCCTGGCACATCCAGAGTCCCGTTTGTGTGGGTACTGCACAGTGTCTGCTTCCTACTGCAATGTAGATTATCTCCCTGGCACATCCAGAGTCCCGTTTGTG
>JAOYFF010000002.1:15225520-15249505 GCA_025773925.1 Cryptomyrus ogoouensis
GCAGAAGGGGGGGGGTACAGGAGGCCGGGGTGCATAAGTGAGGGAGAACAGGAGGCAGGGGTGCATAAGTGACGGAGTACAGGAGGCAGGGGTGCATAAGTGACGGAGTACAGGAGGCAGGGGTGCATAAGTGAGGGAGTACAGGAGGCAGGAGTGCATAAGTGGCATAGCACAATGGCTGTTTTGCATGTTGAGAAACCTCTGCAGAGCATATCTTTTCTCGTTGTCTTTCTCGTTAACGCTGTCCCACACTGCTGTACATTTGCACATTGTAGGTGGTGTCAATCGAGGTTAACAAGGAGACAAAAAAAACATTAATTGAATTCTCACAAATCGCGTTGGCCACCAATCCCACACTTGCAAACCTCAACATATGAAAACTGGCTCTGACAATTTGACAAGGAGCTCGACAGCTGTTAACCATAAAGGAACACCTCAGAGCAGTGCATGCCTTTCATCCTGGGGCTGATAATTGCTTCTGCACTAATTGCCGCAGCATTTGCAGAGGCTCCGCCTCCCAGTGGATCGGCTTACAAATGGATGTGGGCTGCAGTCAGGCCTCCTGTTCAGGGTGTGTGACAGATCCACATCAACGTTCATATTCTTCTTAAGTACACCAGAATCCTCAGGCAGTAAAGCATTGTTTCACTTAATATATGTGTTTTAAATAATGAACAGATGTTTGCTCTGATTCTGTTTAGCCTGATAAAAAAAAAAGTTTAATTTCTTTACTGGTAATCTGTCCTGGTATAAATTCCTTCGAGACCGAAGGCGTCAAACAGAAGAACTCGTGCTCCTGCACAAAGTACAGATCTAAAATTTATTCAGAAGCATCGTATGTATAACAGTCATGCTCTTGTTCATAGAACAACAGTGATGGATGTAATCGAAGTAGCAGCTGCAAAGAATGTGTGGCTATAGATTGTTCCTTTAGCGCATCCCCTTCCAGTCTTCCTCTTCTGAGTCACATTTTGCCCTAACCTCTCCCTTCCCCCACCATCTGTACAAGCCATCCAGTCGTTCGGCATGCCGTGGCAAGGCCCAGCCCCTCCTTCTGATAGGTAGTTGTGTGAGGAGGAGGAGCATAATGAGAGTGGAGGCTGATCCCATCCATTACCTCTCAACCAAGCTATCGTGCAAAGCTCTGATCAGGCTTCCTGGAGACAGATGGCCAGACATGAGTAACCGCTATCCAACTCCACTTTCTTTTCTCAGACAGAAGATTAATTTCTGTTAAAATTAATAGTGTGATGGGAGAATTGGCCTGATTTTTCACATATTTAAATTTATTTATGGTACTGCTGCTTCTCATATAGGTGTGTATGCATATATGTGTGTGTGTGTGTGTGTGTGTGTATCTGTGTATCTGTGTATGTACAGAATACAGTAGAATGAGTTTTATCATATATCAGATACAGTTTAAAAATGTAAGATTCCATTATATAATTTGTCAAGCAGTGTCTTTCAGCCTCGCCCATCTGTCCACTGTCCTCTTCTATTTTTGTCTTGATAGGAAACAACAGCTTTTGTGATGTTTAGGTACCATTAAGAGCATACAGGTGAGAACAGAGATGGCAAGTGCATAAGGGATGAGAACCCGAGTGCAGGCATGTGGCAGGTGATACCTCAGCAGCATACTAGTCAGAATGGACCAGTGTCAGTTTTTTTTTTCCAGTGGCTGGAGTGAGAGTCCTACTACCAACCCCCAAGTTATTCCCTGCAAGTTGGAGGACCTGCTTGTGGGGCTGGATGTAGATTAACATCATACCCAGGACAAAGCAATTACAGGTTAAGGACCTTGCTCAAGGACCCAAAGGAGTAGGACCACTCCTGACATTCACAGGATTCAAACCAGCAACCTTCTAAATGCTGGCACAGATCTCTAGCCTCAGAGCCACCACTCCACCCAATCTCACTGTTGTGATTGGTCTGTTTTCCAAAAACTCAGAGAAGGCCTACATGGGAAGGTGGACAGTGTGACGCAGTGGTGTCAGGCTAATGGTCTCTCACTAAATACAGTACCTGTAACACTTAGGAGATGGCGGTGGACTTTAGGCGTAAGCAGTACAATGCATACAACCCTCTCAACATCAAAGGGTTCCCAACTGAGAGGGTGAACACCTTTAGATATCTGGGAGTTTCTGGTGACCTTACCAGACTGAATCATGTACAGACTCAGATATCTAAAATCAGGCATTGGCTGTAGCATCTTAGGCAGATGAGGAGATTCAAGGTCTAACCAGTCATTCTGAGAGCCTTCTACTCGGAAGCATTGAAGAGCATTCTCACCACAAGAATCACAGCCTGGTTTGGTAGCTGCTCTGCCTTGGACCACAAAGTTCGGAAGAGGGTGGTACATTCAGCTGCATGCATCAGCTTCACTGCAGAACATTTACCTCAGACAAAGCAGGAGCAGGGCTGCAAAAATTAGCAGGGACACAACCCACTCAAATAAATGCCTCTTCACCAGGCTGAGGTCAGGAAAGCACTTCTGCTGTCTCTCAGTGAGAGCTGAGAGGCTCGAAAGGGGCTTCTACCCTCAGGACATCAGACTACTTATCACTAATCGACATATGTAATTAATCATTGGCTCCCTGCTCATGCACCATGCACTTTTTGGAACTATTCTGCACCTGTCTGGTTCTCTTTTCCCCCTTTACTTGTGTAACTACACTGTTCCTAAGTTATTACGTTTGTTATACTGTAACGTTGCCTTACTGCTTCTCCTTATATGTCGGAGATGACCTCCTTGCATTTCACTTCACGCTACAGATAGACTGTATACCTTGCATATGACAAAAAATCCTTTGAATCCTTGAATCCAGTAACAGTGTGTCCAGGTAGCCTGTCATTCTCAAACATAGACACCTGCTCGAATGCCTTTTTACTTTAGTTAAGGTCTGTTTCAGAACCCAAATCACCATAGCCAAGCTTTGATTTCTTTTAATTGCATTTCTTTGAACAGTGTGGTAATAGGACTCCCTCCTCTCAGACATAAACACGGTTAGGGGAAACTTTGGAAATTTGGCCACCCAAACCATCTGGTTCGGCTCCAGCTTGTTTTATAAAACAAGGAAATAAACATCTAAATGTGTTACTCTCGTTGCATGTAAACAAACCTCAATTCTGCTTTCGTTTTCCCATTGACATCTTTATAAAGGAAACAGCTCAGCTGTTCATGAGTGTACTGATCTCTGCGCTTGACATGACAGAATCGTGTTCTGCTTAGCAAATCCTGCCTCGAGTTCTGGTAAGTCCTCCAACTAGTTTCTTTGGATGACCATGTCACGTTGAAAGTTGATGGAGTTTTGATTGATTAGGCCTCAGACGATTTCTCTCGTGATACATTCAGCTGAGGATACATATCGTTTCCAGAATCTCATACTCTTCCAGAAAAAGTCAGTGCATCTGTGTAATATCTGGTGCCCTTCTCAGATAGTGTTTGTCTTAAATGTGGCTATTTAACAAGTGAATTGATTGGTAGATGTGTCTCGGTCCGCTAATCGATCGGCCAGCTTGGCAAAAAGGGTTAGCTTTTAGTTGTCTATCTGTAAATCACTGGGTCTTCCTGTTTGTTTGTTTGCTTGCTGGCCTGCTTGTTTGTTTGTCAGATGCTGATGGGGGGTGACCCCATATTTCTCCGTCACAGCTGTGTTCACTGGCAATAGAAGGGGAGCCGTTGGACGTTGTGATGAGTGAAAAGCGTGTTTGCTTGTTTCCTTAGGTGTCCCCTTTTTTCATGCGGATTGTAAACGGTGCTTTCATTCCATTCCAGTCAGCTCTTTTGAAGCCTGCCAATGTTTGGCAGTCGGTGTTATGCGATGGACTCTGCAAACAAAACCGTTTTCCAGCCCCGTGGCGGGAGGGGAGCACAGATGCTTTTGTGTGGCAAATAATTTGCGTGATTTGCATTAGTTTGTGAACATCTGCATGCTTGCGTATTTAAGGTGCTCAGTACACATGGGAGAACAGTGTTTTTGCATTATCTTTTACAGAAAAAAAATGCATACAGTGTCAACAGTTAGTCTCCCCACTTGTTCCTGTGGGTCATTATGCAGAAATAAAATTTAGAGGCAGAACTTCCACTAACCATGTGTCACTCTTGGACCAGTGTAAACGTGGGTGTTAAGCCGGAGGTACTTACCAATTGCATTCAGTAAAGCAGATTATCTTAAGGTACACATGGAACGGTGTTGGAATGCGGTCTCCATACAGGCAGAATGAGATACCGGGGCCACAGAACTATCAACATGTTTATTATGAAAATACAATATAAATTGTTTTACAGTTCCTTGAAATGGGTGGTGAAAAATGAACTAAGAGATTAGGAGATTGGATTTGGAGTTTAAATTTCTTCGCAACAAGCTCTATCGTGTCCTCGCATCCCTAGCCTGTCCTCACCAGCATGGCTATTTTGTTTATGAGACTTATAGAACACATATTCGATGCAAGCCACCCGGCGTCATTGTCCTACACTTCTCTGCAGAGAAAACCAGCTCCGCACCACTGATCAGTATCACACCAGCCCTCCCAGGAGAGACTGGTGATGCAAAGCAATAAATGAAATTTAAAAATCCATCGTGTGTTCGTTTCTGTTTTTTGGGGTGCTTTTCCATGTAGATGCAGAGCAGAGGATTCGGATGTAGGAGACTGGGATTTGAAAGCACTTTGTGCGCCAGTGGAGTCAATATCGCAATTTATACCGTGATGACAAAAAACTCAGTGCCTGCTGTTTAAAGTGATAACTCACGCAGCATGAGGGAGCGCGTCTTGCGGCGGAGCGTTTTGTAAATGCGTCCTGATTTAAAGGTAATAATAGAACCTGGACTAAGCCCATGTTTCAAGGTCAGCCATTAAAGGAAGGAGTCTGTTCTAGAGGAGCAGACTGTACTGAAAGCTGAGGCGAGCAGCCTGTCCCCCAGCCCAGGGCTCCTGCCTGATCTCCCTCGCAGTGCCTGTGCCGTGATTCCCAGAGGACGGCTGCAACCCCTCCTCTCCACCGCTCTGTCAGCCTTGATGGACGGCCTGTCACCCCTGCCTCCCGGGAATGTATGGGGACTGTCATCGTTGGGATTCTGAGTCACAGCTCTGCCTTCAGCCGAGGGGCTCCGGACTGGGACGCCATCTTACACTTTAGCCGGTGGCATCTTGTCGATGTTCCCGTCCCTGAAAGAAGAACTGCAACAGTGACCTTTTTATGGTAGTTTGTATGGCATGGTACCCCCGCATCCTTGTGATGTTTATGCCAGTGTAGAGCTTCTACCTTCGCTCTGTTTATCCATAGGGATGCTGCAGTGTCCTCCTGCGGTCTGCGGACTTGCAGGTCAGGCAAATAGATGACTTTGGATTAGCATCTGTGTGAGATTGAGTGGGCTGTGTGACCTACGCTGTCAACCGGCTCGCCTCTGCAGGCAGCATTTGGCCTTAAGGTCCTCTTCTTTCCAGGATGGGCATCAAGGTCACATTGACCTTGACAGAGAAATGGCTGTTGACAGCGGATGGATGGATATGACATTTCTCCTGTTTGAAAAAATCAGTAGCTTGGAAGTGCTTTAAAAATGGAGTGTGTCGCATATTTGTGAAATTGATTTGTAAGGTTACACTGGTGTTCTTAGTCCGCGCTGGCCAACTCACCCTCTGCCCAATGCACTAGTCTAAATATTCAAAAGTACATTTTCTTTTATGTCAGCCCATTGCTGTGTTGTTTGCCCAATGCATTTGCAAAACCAAATGACTCTGAAGCAACCTACTGAATGCACTGACTTGTTTGTGGAACCTGTACAATGAAAAGCTTATGGAATGTGCTACAAAACCTATACAAACATTATTGATTTGACAAAAAAAATCCATCCATTTTTTTAAGTGTAACACCCCCCACACACACACCCCCCACAAAACAGCATGGTAGTGTTCTGACAGAGCTCCAAGGTGTGTGTGTGTGTGTGTGTGTGTGTGAGAGAGAGAGAGAGAGAGAGAGAGAGAGAGAGAGAGAGAGAGAGAGAGAGAGAGCGAGAGAGAGAGAGCGAGCGAGCGCAAGCATATATGACATTATAGCCATGAAATGTCCCCACAAAATACCTGCTATTTTGACCTTGTGGTCCCCACAATAGAAAACTCAATTTTATAAAAATCTGCAACGTCAAGGAGTTGTTTACTGTAGTACTTTACTGTGACAATATGGTATATTGCATTTTAGAAAAGAAAATTTGTCTGCTGACTTCAAAGCTATGCTTCAAAATAACGAGCAATAAGAACCTTCATAGAAAAGTAGTGGAGTCAAAAGTACAATATTTGTAAAAGTCATAAGTTTTCATAGGTTTCCAAAAAAATTAGTACTCAAATAAAGTACAGATACTCGAAAAATGTACTTTGTTACTGCCCACCTCTGTTTAAAAGAACTGAAGTTTGCCAAAGCACAGAACAAAATTTGCGAATAAAAAATTAAACAAAGCCAACAAAGAAAAAAAATGCACGATAAAGGTTTCTGGGTTTGTACTTTACTTGAGTGTTAGAATTTGTTGCAATTTTTACTTCACTTTGCTACATTTCTGAGCCAAATAGTGACTTTTTACTCATATACATTCAACACAACTATTGTTACTTATCCAGTTAAAATAAAATACAATTGCATGCAGTGAACCTGATTTGCACCTGTATGATTTGGGGTATAAGCTGAATTGGTTATTTATTTATTTATTTATTTATTTATTTATTTATTTATTTGGTTATTTATTTTTGCGATTTTCTCTCACAAGCAATATATTACTTTATTATTATTATTTTGCATTACATACTGTCTTTATGGAGAGAACAAACAATATGTAGAAATGCACGGTATTGGCTACCAGTTAATATACCAAAATTGTCATCAGATATTAAAACTTTATCAGTATTCAAAGTTAGAAGCACTAGAACTACTACTGGAATAATGGTGATGATTGCATTGGGCAATCAGCCATTTCCCATAATGGAAGACGAGGGTTTTCGTCGACTTATTCACCATTTATAGGAGGTCTGAATGTACCAGCTCGCAAAATGTTTATAATTCATTATTAAATCTGGCTTGTAGATTGATCCTTCGTTTTCCACAGAATAAAAACGTCATTTCACTAATCTGCACTGGCATGCTCGACAATTTTCACCACTTTTTCTGAATAAAAAGAAAATATATGCTTACCCTCTTGTGACTCAGTTTTCTTTATTGTAAAGCACTGTAACTTACAATGCTATATTCAGAGCTGTCTTGAGTGAACGTAAAAGGATCGGCTGCATTTTGTAATACATTTGAAACTACTGCAGTGGCATGGATTGGCTTGGGGGTCCTGAGTCCATCCAGTTGGAGCTCAGGGTCCCCAGTCAGTGCTGATGGTGAGCGAGACAGTGTGATAAAGCCATAGTGTCTGGTTAGATCGGTCAGAGGAAATATGCTGCTGAGAGGCACATAGATTTTTCTTTCTCTTTGTTTATTTGGTCTTAGTAATGCCACGGGTCATTTAAAACCTCATAAATATGTGGTTGAGTCTGCAGTGTGATTTTGTTGCCGAGTGAATTGTGATAGGACTGGCCTACCTAATTTTCTACCAGCCCAGCCACACTATGATTTCTGATTCCACTCTTGATTTGAACGAATAGTATTTTTATTTAAGTATGTATAAAACCAGGTACTTTTAACTTTTGCTTAAGTCTGAAAACTGAGTACCCAGAAGGTGGAACACCTGTCGAAGACAAACGGATGAGGGTGTCCGGGAGGTGAGCATAACAGTGTCATCTCCTCAAATGGCATACAAATGGAGATGCTCCCGACCAACTCTATGATACAGCATCCATCTGCGTTTCTTGATTTCGGGTGACGTGTATCAATCCCCCCCCTATCAATTAGAGACTGAAGAGGTAAACCCAAATTTATCCTGCCCTTCTCTACAGTCTCCCCATACATAATACACATTGTCTGAGTCCTGAACCCATCACCACTGTTAATCAGTAACCCACTTCTCAGGGAGATCAGAGAGGTCCAGGAAAACAACTAAAGAGGCACATTGGCACGGTGGGGACTGGTCATTGGGACGCTGGTCTGGTTTGGGGGGGGAGTCTTCTGGCTTTCACTGTTATGTAGCCTATATACCAGTCATGCCCAGTTTGTTGGTTTATCTAATACAGTTGTTTTTCATATATTTTAGTGTTCGTGGATTTAAGTATTGGTTATCGATAATCCCACACGTACCAGTAATAAAATTAAAGTCTCGTTTTAATACCGGCCTAAATACATACGAACTTATCACTTCAATCGCTATTAGAGTAGGATATGGGTGGTTATATTATTTCAAAAAGATATAAAACGTGACATGTTTTTCTCATATTAGCTTTATATTTGTCGGAGTAACAATGCAAAAGGAATGACGAGCCGTTTCAGGTGAAAACAGCGTATTTTACTTTTCATTTCAAATAAAATGCGAGGTTTCAATTCGAGTTGTCTGCACACATATGTAACAGTTCTTACCTTGTATAATAGTCTGCTTAAATACACTTTTGACGTGGCTAATTTTAGGTTTATAATGGAATAATATATATTTGCCGTAAGATTTCCTGCGTGAGTCTGAAAGCGTGCGTATCATGCCAGATTCTTGAGATTTGGCAATGCTGAAAACATACATTTTTTAGTTTCACCTGAGTTGATTTGTATAACAAATAACATTACTTTATACAGTTGTTAAAAAGGGGAAACTTAAACGAACATGAAATCACCTAAAAGAGAGGAGACTTGATTTTTGGCTCTATAAACTAATAGAATTGTAGCCTTGGGGTAATTATTTTGATATTTAAAATGCTAAAATAGAATGGTTGCACTTCCTGCTACTGATAGCCCTTGAGAAGTATGTTTTCAATCTTTGGAATTTTTTTCTTGACAATGGTTATATATCCCTGATACCATTATTGGTCTGGTGGTATTATAGCCTATGCACTTTTTCTTTGAAGTGATTTTATTTTTGCGCTAATGGCACTACTGATTTTACAGTACTCAGTTTCCAGGTAAATAAACACATTTGTGTTTCAAATAAGAGTGAAATCTGGGTATTTGTGTACTGCACAGTCAGACCTTAATACCATCCCTTAACATTGGTCTCATTTCATCTTGGTGACCATAATGACTTTCAGAAGTCGGAGGGAAACTTTAAACATTATACTTTATACTTTTAATTTTAGTCGACTAAATCAACTGTAGTTTTAGTCGACTTTAATCTTATGATATTTAGTCGACTAAAACTAAAATAATTTAGATGACTAAATTATGACTGAAATTAAATTACATTTTAGTCAAAAGACTATGACTAAAACTAAATAAAAATTTGATGTCAAAATTAACACTGCAAGACATGCACACCTAGAGGCAATTTGGTAATTTGGTAATGCCAGTCAGCCTCAACATGGGGGGAAACCGGGGTCCCTGGAGCAAACCCCACGACGACACGGGGAGAACCTGCACACTCCTCACACATGGAACCCTGGCAGAGACTCAAATCCAGATTCCTGATGTATGGGCGACAGTGCTAATCTTCGTGCCACCCATTATAGTTTTTTAATAAATTAATTATAAAATAAATATTTTTCCCCCAGAAGGGTAATACATGGATCATTGCAGAAGCGAATATGCATTTTGTTTTCCATCTAATGTGAATAATATTGATGTTTCATTCATTTTTAGGGGTGTATTTTGCTGGAAAATTGCCTCATTGCACACAAGATTACTCTGGAATATTTTAGAAAACAATCTTTTAACTTAAATGACAAGATAGAGTAAATTCTTTGGACTCCAACGATATGTCATATATATCCGTGCGTTATACCTATCCAAAGTTATGGGCTTGAGATTAATGGATGCCACAATCAACGCATATAGCGTATGTGTATATACTAAGGGGGACCAAATGGTGTTTTACTGTTTTAAATAAACATGTTTCCATTCAGAAAATTAGTATTTGCGTTTTTTTCCCCTTTTATGAGCTCATCACACCCAGACAGGCAAACTGCTGGACTGATGAAGTGTGAGCACATGGCTTGTGAGGACATTGGACGTCCCTGTGCAGGCATCAGGCCTGCACACTGATGTTTGGGGACATTATTACTTGATTGAGTTAGTTGGCGCCTGGCAACGTTATTACAGAATTAGCGTAGCATGATGAATAGTCCAGGAGAGTGGCTCTGACAGCGATCTAGCCGTTAGCACTTAGGTTTGCACTTTATAATCATTTGAAAGCCAAGGACTTTTTAGTTTTCTTTAAGATTTGTTTTCTCTCTGAGTGACAGAAGATGCCTTTAGTGGCCAGAGGTTGGGCTGGTTGGGGGGACTAGCTGGTGAATAACAAGCAGAGCCAGCATACCTTGGTAAACCCCAGGGGCTAACTGGTTTTATATCTATTCAATTGCTGTACCTGACCTGAGGTGGAGCAGTGGAGGAACAGGGGCATGAACTGTTTAACATCAACAGTGGGGATGAGCGCTTCCGCATCAACGGCGGGGACGATTGCTTCCGCATCAATGGCGGGCACAAGCGCCTTTGGCATCAACGGCGGGGACAAGCGCCTTTGGCATCAACGGCGGGGACGAGCGCTTCCGCATCAACGGCGGGGACGAGCGCTTCCGCATCAACGGCGGGCACGAGCGCTTCCGCATCAACGGCGGGGACGAGCGCTTCGGCATCAACAGCGGGCACGAGCGCTTGGGCATCAAGGGCGGGCACGAGCGCTTCGGCATCAACGGCGGGGACGAGCGCTTGGGCATCAACGGCGGGGACGAGCGCTTGGGCATCAAGGGCGGGCACGAGCGCTTCGGCATCAACGGCGGGGACGAGCGCTTCGGCATCAACGGCGGGGACGAGCACTTCGGCATCAACGGTGGGCACGAGCGCTTCGGCATCAACGGCGGGGAGGAGCGCTTCGGCATCAACGATGGGCACGAGCGCCTTTGGCATCAACGGTGGGGACGAGCGCCTTTGGCATCAATGGTGGGGACGAGCGCTTCGGCACCAACGGCGGGCACAAGTGCTTCGACATCAATGGCGGGCATGAGCGCTTCGGCATCAACGGCGGGGACGAGCGCTTAGGGCATCAACGGCGGGGAGAAGCGCTTTGACATCAATGGCGGGCATGAGTGCTTCAACATCAACAGCGGGCACGAGTGCTTCGCATTCAATGGTGGGGACGAGCGCTTCAGCATCTATGGTGGGGAGAAGTGCTTTAACATCAACAGCGGGCACGAGGACTTTGGCATCAATGGCGGGCACGAGCGCTTTGGCATCTCCGGTGGGGAAAAGTGCTTTAACATCAACAGCGGGCACGAGGACTTTGGCATCAATGGCGGGGATGAGCGCTTTGGCATCAACAGCAGGCACGAGCACTTTGGCGTCAACGGTGGGGACTTGCACTTCAGCATCAACAGCGAGAATGAGCACTTTAACATCAGTGGTAGGGATGTGCGCTTTGTCATCAATGTGGAAGACAAGCTCTTTAACATCAACAGCAGGGATGAACGTTTTAACATAACAATGCTAAATGGCTCTACATCGTTGCTCGTGGCTTGCACTCCCAAAGGGAGCATCACAGCCGTTGTTGGAGCCAGTCAGATATTGCTGTGGCAAGCATGAGATTTTAAACACAAACCGTTTTTTAATGGGCCTCAGGATCGTCCATAATTCAGCTCAGAATATTGATTGCCACTGTTGGAACCCCTCCGAGTCACCTAATAACAAGAGCGCTGGAACAGGGAGGGCCAGATGGCTTCTGGGATTGGTGTCTTCGTTCTAATCGCTCAACGTCTCTGCCCCAGATCGCTCTCGCTTTCATTCCATCGATCGCCCCATCCTCGCTGCATGTTCATTCATCCGTGCTTTTTGGGTGAGCGTGCTTAGAAAGGCCTGAGAAGTGAGTCTTGCTGGGTGTTGAACAGATACCCCAGCCAGATTTGCTCATGCCTCCAGTGACTTGGATGTCCTTCTAACGTCTGACACTTTAACAAAAAGCGTGGTTTGCTGTCTGGCTTTTTATGCTCCGTCATTGGTGAGATGACCCGTGGCCGCTGTCTTTACAGAAAGCCTTTTCCTTGAGGTGCAAGCTCCGTGTAAGTGTAAAACATGCTTACTGGTGGTGTTTCTGTAAACATTTCTTCCCTCCACTCCTTTAAGCAAATGTGCATGAAGGTCAGAAGTTAGATTTAGTTGAGGTTAGATTGGATCTATTTGGCAGTGTCTGTTTTTCTGTAGTGGTTTAACCATACAAATTGCTGTGTTTTGTTTATATAGTTAGCATGAAAATAATTTGTTGATCTTCCCCCTTCCACTGATTGTGCTGGAATCTTTAGCCTATTTCTTGTTGGATCTTTTTTTGGGTTTGGTTTTAGATGGTGTGTCATCAAGCCAGACTCAAGCTGCATGCAGGACGGTAATTAGAGCTGAGTGAAAAGTTGGGTCATGGATTTACGAGGTCACTAGCGTCGATCTCTGCTCTGAATTCATTATCACTGGCCTGAAATTGCAGTTATGCTGAAGTCATTCTTGCGGGATTTGACCTAGGAGCATGGTGTCATCTTAGATGTGTGTCACCCTCACCTCCGTGCTGCCTCTCCACCAGAGAGCATCTGAGCTCCCAGATTAGCCAGCTGTTGTCCTCTGTGCACGCCCTGGCACTCGCCCTACAGAGGCAGCACCTTGCAGTCAGCACTGTGCACCGTGACTGTGATGCGGCGTCAGCCCATGAGCTGGTGTGACAGGTGGAGCCCCTTTCCCTGGCACACATGCGCCCCCTATCCCACACAAGGTCATCCAGCGGTAATCCGAGTTTTATGTTGCACAGCTACATGGCCGCTGGCTGTGGGATCCCCCTATAACAGTTTCAGACTGGGTGGCCATCACTCATCGCAAGGTTCTTCAGAAGAACAAGGAAATGAGTCTCAGGTCAAGTTCAGTTCTCCGGCATCCAGTGTGCTGTTGCTTTTTGCTGGATGCAAATGGATGTGCACTGGCTTCTTTAAGCGGCTGGCATGTCCTTGATGATCTGGTCAGCACAGTGTTGGGTTTTCGAAGTGCTCTCTGCTTATTTGGGGTCCTGCTTCCTGCGCTGGTCACATGGTGCTTTTTTAGGTAAATAAATAAGACAAACAGGCACTTTTTCTGTGAAGTTGTGGGCAGCCAAATTTCTGAGCTATTAAGTGGGGAACAGGGAACGGGGAGTGCAGCACAACGCCCCCGCCCCATACCTGTATGTTGAGCCCGCCCTCCCTCCTTGTCTGCTGCTCTGATCTGCATGCACGCTTGATATAATGGTGAATCAGCTCATGTTAATAGCTTCACTAATTACATCCCCCCACTACTACTGTCGTCCATCTTCTCTGCTCGCTTCTGCTCTTGCCTTCCCTCCCCAAGATGTCTCCTTGTTCCAGCTCCCCCCTGCGCCCCCGCCCCAGGTGTCCTCGCCCGGTTGCCTTTGTCGCCTCCCCTCGCCTCAGCCGCTGGTCTGATAAGACACACGGAGGCTGTATCCAATAGAGCTCGGTGGCAGTGTGCGCACGTTGAACTATCTACCTCTTCAGCTCCAGGGTTCCAGTGACCCATTGCTAGATGATGGATGTATGTAGGATCCACCCACCCATCCATCCCTCGATCCCTCCATCCTCCCACCCATTCATCCATCCATCCATCCACCCACCCATCCATCCATACATACATATATATCCATATTCCCAGTGCAGGGCCACAGTGTATTATTATTGCCATTGTTGTGCTTATTATTTGTTTCTCTCGTGCCTGTCTTGTGTCGAGGCTGCCTTGCTCATTGCCTCTTCAGATGGAGACATGTTAAGGGAATACTCTTCACAATCACAATGGAAATATGCTGGCTATTGTCAGCCTTATTGATTCTGCGTCGGCAGATCTCGCGCCGGCCTCCGCCGGAGATGCTATCACTTGCCAGGAAGATTCCCTCCTTTGTCCCACACCCCGAAAGGAAGCGCGGCTGACAGAGCCAGAACTCGTTAGCTCCTACAATTAGAATGCAATTAGGCCCGATTGCCTTTGACGGTGATAAACAGACGCTGTTTCATTTGCATGTTAGATCTCTGTTATTGGGCTTCCCGTTTCATCGCCACCAGTTGCCGTGTTTAATTTATTGCCTGTGTTTGAGAGATTTCCCTGCGGTTTTCCAGCTCCCTGTCTAAATCTAGGTGCTCTGTATGTTGTCTACAAGCACCGTCTTGTAGGTAAGTCTTTGTTTGCTTTCTCATTGCAGTTTTAGGTTTCCGTTTGTTCCCAATTACGGTCACTGGTGTGGATTTATAGTGCTCTGTTATCTTATCTGGACTCAGTCACATATGCAGAACTTATTCCTAGTTCAGAATGCCAGGAATGCCCCCCACCGCGCCCACATTGCCCAATGTGGGACAAAGCAGAAGTGCTCCAAGTGCACACAGTGAGGGCGCACAGACCTTATGAATTACATGGGTTTTTGATTCTTGATGGATTGAACTTTCAGTTCCTTTGGACTCTGTGCAGGACAGACGCTGTGTTATTCATTGCTTATTTATTCTGATTAGCCGGGCCGGTATGAAAGCTCAGTGGGTGGGGCTGCTGCTTCACATGTCCGGGGTTGCAGTTTTCATTGCTTGTTTCCTTTGGGTAACTCTGGTTTCTCCCCTCTCTCCCAAACCATGTGGTCTAGATGAATTAGTGTCTCTAAATTTCCAATATTTTTTGAGTGTGGTTCCTGCACTAGACTGGTGTGCACTGATATTTCTCGGATACTGTCCATGCTCACGGTGACCTGGATAAGCATTTAAGGAAGATGATGGATGGATGGATGGATGGATGGATGCATGGATGGATGCATGGATGATTAAGCACGTGGCATTTAAATTTTGAGATAATGTGAGATACTTTGTCTGAAAATCCTTTTCATTGAATCTCCAACTGTGGCATTACTCGTTGAATCCAACAATAAAATCTTTTCTGGAATATGAGCTGAGGTTAAATCTGAAGAATGTACCGACATAACGTAGCTTTAGCGTCAGTCTTTTCACGACTCACGGTTTTATTTCACTTCCTCTCTCCCCCTAGAGACACGTTCCAATCGGGTCTTCCGGCGGTGGGGAGTGACTGACTGGCTCTCTCTCCCGTTCCCTGGATACAGGCTTTGTCGTGAGGGAAAAGAGCTCCCCCTTTGTGACAACTCACACATTACCAAGTCCATTAATCACAATTCTTTAAACAACTCAAAAGCCAATTAGTCTCAGCGTTTTGGCAAAGCCAGTATTTTCACTCCATTTATCACAGGCATTATACAATTATTAGATCAATTAACTCCGCAGCAGTGACTATTGTTTCTTCTTCCCATCTGGGACAATAAGGCACATAATCCACTATTTTTCTCAATTATGACCGGTTCTGGCGTGACAGTAGTGCTGCGGTTTGTGGTTTGACTCCGACTGGAAATCGATGGCGATAAAGCACGTTACGCATTCCGGAGGCCTTGGTCTAAGTGTCCCCTTCGTACCGTCAGTGAGGTGCGATCTGTTATCAGCCCTCCCAGCTGGGTGGCGCACTGAGCGCACGCGCTACCCTGCCCTGCCGCGTGGCGTCTGTTCTCGCTGTGTGATCTGCCCAGCCATGGAAAAGCAGCTCCTCTCGTCCTTCTGGGTTTAGGGGACAGGACAGGCCAGCCAGCCCGATCAGCAGGTACGGGGATGTGGGGGCGGTGTGGAACATGGGGGGTGGCTGCTACAAGAACAGGGGCAGTGAGGGAACTCTCCTGGAAGAGAGGTCGACCCCTCTTGTTTATCTGGGCCTCCCCTGTCCCCTCGCAAGACATAATGGATTAGTCAACCTTTAGCTGATGACAATCTGCTAATTAATCAGCGCATCTACAAAACACAGACCCTCCGTATGATGATGGGTATAGGGGACACAGAAAAGTCAACTTGAGAGAGAGAGAGAGAGCAAGGGCGTCTCTCTCGCTGCACACCAGCACAAATGCTGGTGGTGAATCTTTATCTCCCTGCTCCTTTTGGACTCCCTGTCCCTGTTCCCTCTGTCCGCTCCACTGCTTCAACCCACGTTCCACTTTGATTTGCATCGTCTGCTTGCCCTTGGAATTCTAATTAATTTGGAAGCCCCGTTTGCCCATGAATTGAATGCAGTATGGCGTGTTGGCTTACAGATAATGATCCTAGGTCCCGCAATTAAACGGCGTTCATTACGGTGACGCTGGAGCAGCGTTCCGGTGATGGAGAATTTCTGCTTGGTGGGCGCAACAGTAGCGCTCCTCCAGTGGCCAGAGGAACCCAAACGATCCAGTGAGCTTACGGTCATGAGCTCAACTTCCCGGAAGGTCCGGAAGACCTTGACATCTGGGAGAGGTGATCTGGAAATTAAAGGCACTCAACGTGAGGGGGCGCACTGGCATTTCAGTGGAATGGCTTTAAAAACAGAAGGTGGAGCCAAAGCCTATCCTGTCCGCACATGGGGCGGTGTGGGCAGGGGCGAGCAGAGCTACCGAGACCAGGGGCTGGATTGGGATGGAGAGGAAGAGGGACAGGAGTTACAGGGACAGATCACAGCTCTGCTCCTGTCCCCAGGCCAGATAATAATCCCTCCCCCCCAGAAGGCACCGTCGGCTCCGGCACTGTGAAGGATTTCAGCGTTTGTGGGGCTCAGCGGAGAGGGTGGCAAGTGGTGCGAGATGATCGCTCCGCCTCACCGCCATGACCGGGGCGGCTGGCGGATATCCCTCTCGGCGGGCGGCTCGGGCTTTAAATCCACTCCGACCGCTCGCTCTCCTTTCTCGCGCCACGTGTGCTCACCCCCTGTTGGACAGAGGCGCTTGGTGCGCACTCCCCCACCATGGTCCTAATCCGGATTGATCCACGCAGTTTGCCGTCCCATCGATCGTCGGCCCTGCAGTGAGGCCATGAGTGCCGTCTGCATGCCATGCTCCCAGGGGGCGCGCGCTCCCCCCAAGACCTCTGCCCTCATGCCGGTGCTGCCTGCATTCTCCCCCCAATGGTTGTCATAGTAACTGCGCCACCCTCCACCTGAGTGCGCTGTCGGCCCCCCCCTTTTTCCTGTGCTTTTACTTTCCGGCTCTGGGTTGCTTGACCTGACCCCTCGAGCCCCAGAAGTCCTTCGGTTTTCCCCGTGGGACAGGTGATCAGTGCTGCCCTGCACGGGTGTCCGTAAACCCGGGGCATGTTTCTGTGAAAAAATAAGTTTTAGAAACACTGTAGGTTCACTTTTCCTCACTATATTGTTTTGCATTCAGACCAGTGATTCCGGATCATTCTGACGAAAATCTGAAATTGTTGTTGGGGGTGATCAGCCCTGCAGTCTTCTTCAAAGGCCTTGGTGATGCTGTTAGCCTCCACGTGTCATTTAACATTTATCTGTTTCTCCATTCAGATGTTGCAAATTTCCAAACCAAGCCAGCTTCTTCCTGCCATGGAGTTTCAGTTCTTGTACGGGAATATGGCAACATACACGTGTCCGACCTTGTCTTTACTTTGCACTTAATTACCGTTTGGCAGAGTGGTTCGCGCTTTGCTCCCTGAGGTGCCGAAGAGCGGAATGCAGCTTGCGAACACTTCATTTACAGCTTTAGACAGCGTGGCAGACAGCCATCAATGTATGGATAAGCAGACGTGGCACAGAACCATCGGAAAGACACTTTGGTGGAAAAGGTTAAACTCAGACGTCGATTCTCCTATTCGACCCTGCCGCCGTCCCTGTCGATGCTCTGGGGAATCGGCATGTTCCAGGGAAAATGTCAAATAACTTTGAGTTGGAAAAACGGCGTCAAATCTATATTTGCGTCAATAAGCCTACGTCTGCCACCCTCCCTGTTAATTCTGTGGAGCGGCATCATAAAACGGGGAGTGTGTCCGTTCAGGTACTTGGAGGTGTAGTGTTATTTTTAGCGGTGAGTCCAGGCCACACATGCGGGTGGCCGCAGATCTGCTGAGCGCAGTAAAGATACGCAGGCAGATAAAGGTGGTGCGTTAACCGGGGTGGGGGGCGGGGGGCAGGGGGGTCACAAAAGCATGAAAGGTTAAGAAGCCTCAGCAATCTTTCAGCACCTCCTGCACCCATCTGCTGTTTTCCGTGCTCCATCAGCCAAACGCCACATAGGGCATGTGCTTCCCACTTGGGAAATGTGCCCGTCTGCATCAGCGCTCAGGCCCTGATGACCAATAAGCTGGGCAGCGGCTGGGCAGTGCCCCCTGGAGCTCACCTTGCATGCTCTGCTGCCTTCGCTCACCGTGTCACCCAAGCTATATGGCGCCAGGCTTTTCTCCTTGTGTTCTGCTGGTACTTGGTGCCACACACACTGCTCCCCAGGCACCTCCGGTCTGTGGGAGGCCAGCCTCTCTTTCCTGCCTCTCACTTCTGTCTGATCAACATGAAGTCATCAAGCACAATCCATCGTGTCCCCAGGTGCTGACTACACACTGCACTGAATCATTCCAGCAAGAACCATTGTCTTTTCCTGTTCCAAGTTATCGGTTATCCTGCATTAACCCCAGCTGCCTTTCCTGCTTTCATTTCTTATGTTACATATGTTTCTCATGGTATGTTTTAATACCACTGTGATGGGATTTTGAAATTTGATTGTATTATGTATACAGTGACAATAAAGGCATCTTAATCTTAATCTTACATAGTTTAGTGTCATATCAGCTCTCCATGTCTACAATCAGTTTCTTTAATTCATTAATCGCTTTCTGACGTCTGGTGTCAAGCAAACAGTCCTGTCTATTGACCATGTCTACAGTCAATGAATCGCTGATGAACGCTGTGCCGAAGTGATAGGTCATCACAGATGAGTGCATCTCACTGTCACCCCTGTCCCTGAATGGGACCATGTCACGGTAGCTGGATCCCCCACCGCCGTCTTCTATAAATCGCTTGGTCACCTCCTCTGCTCCATTCTCAGAATGTGATGGTTCATTGGCGCCACCCATTGGTGCCAAGAGCTCACGTCTTCAGCTCTCCATCAATGAATCGCTGTATTGAACCCAGACAAGACAGAACAGGCAGGAGGAGGCAGGGATGCACACAGGGACCACAGCCAGGCCTCTGGGAGCAGGGCACCTTGTGCTCCAGCCGGGCAACAGCACACTAAGGACAGGCGTGAGAGCACAGCATGACTGGTGTGGACTGGCAATACAAGGAAATGAGAGCAAACATTTGCGAGATTCTAGGACCAGAGTACAGAGGAGATGACCAGTCAAGAGACAGAGACCCTTCAGAGGGCGCTCTGGCACAGGGAAACAGGGAAGCCGCAGTCCCGAAAATGGACAAAGGAAAGAGAGCTGGGTGCATTTCATTGTGATGCCATTTGGCTGTAGAGTGACAGTCTTCAGCACAGTGAAGTCTGAATAAAGACCGGTGTCGGGATGCCAGGAAGGAAAGAAGAGAGACGGAGAAAGAGACAGTGAAAGGGAGAGACAATGAAATGAAGAGAGAGAAAGGCAGAGAAAGTGGGTGAAACAATGAAGGAGTGACAGGGAAAGTCCTCTATCCATTCATGTGCCTTTGAGAGAGAGAATGAGGCAGGCGGAGAGAGAGGACACGTGAAATCCTGCCCTTCTGTCTGTCTGTTTTGTTTTCTTAAGATGCTGTTTGGTCATTCTGCTATTTACTGTGTGTGTCTCCAGCTGCTGTCAGACAGCCAGCATGCAGATGCACGTGCACACACACATACACACCCACACACACACACACACACATGCACACAAACAGTACACACGCACTCACACTCGTGCACACACACACACACACACATGAACCTCTTGCCAGCACACAGCTGTGCCGCCCTCCTGTCATGACAGCTCCAAGCCATCTGCTCAAGGTTTGGGTGACGGGGCCATTGATGGCTTTGGGAGGGGCCAAGCTTTGGGCCAGGGGTGCTAATACCCACTCCATCCTGGGGAGGACAGCAGATGGGGGTTGGGGGGCGTCGGCGGCGACCCCAGTGGCAGTTGGGGAACAGATGTGTCATGCCGTGCCCCCCCCACAGCTGTGCAGCTAAGAGCTGTGTCTCCGCATGGGGTGGTGCTCACCCTGGGCACAGAGGGGAACAGCATGGAGAGGGAAAGATGCTGCGAGTGCCAAAAGGGCTGAGAAAACGAGGGCAGGACGCCCTTGGCCCCATGGGAGGTGCGGTTTTGGTCAAGCCTAATGTTTGTGCTTGTTATTTATTTACAAGTAAGGTGCCTGATACATGCTTCTGCCTTCTATATTGTTCATATATGTAGAGTTACACGCATGTCTGTGTCTCCTCACAGACTATCAGGAAACTAATCAGTCAGTGCTGCGTGCACCTTGAGACTGTACAATCCATTAAATTGTCTGTATTGTCAGCACCTCAGGACTCTATGAGGTGTTAAAGTGTCTATACTGTTATGTCCAGACAAGTGGGAATGGCAGAGCAAGATCCAAAGAATGCGGTAGGCAGGGCTCTGAAGTGTCACCCATTGACCGTGAGACACACACTGTGACCCTAATAGATGTAATCTCACTCCAAAATTTTGATAAAACTTGAGAGCTCTGGTAAAACATATTGGTATGGTGTTAAAGTGTCTATACTGTCAGTACATCCTGGCTATATGAGCAGTTAAAGTGTCTATACTGTCAGTACGTCCTGGCTGTACAAGCTGTTAAAGTGTCTATGCTGTCAGTATGTCCAGGCTGTATGAGCTGTTAAAGTGTCTATGCTGTCAGTACGTCCTGGCTGTACGAGCTGTTAAAGTATCTATACTGTCAGTACGTCCTGGCTGTATGAGCTGTTAAAGTGTCTATACTGTCAGTACGTCCTGGCTGTATGAGCAGTTAAAGTGTCTATGCTGTCAGTACGTCCTGGCTGTATGAGCTGTTAAAGTGTCTATGCTGT
Organism: Cryptomyrus ogoouensis; assembly: GCA_025773925.1. NCBI lineage: Eukaryota > Metazoa > Chordata > Actinopteri > Osteoglossiformes > Mormyridae > Cryptomyrus > Cryptomyrus ogoouensis. Next base: position 15,246,445 of record JAOYFF010000002.1, read on the forward strand.
CAGTACGTCCTGGCTGTATGAGCTGTTAAAGTGTCTATGCTGTCAGTACGTCCTGGCTGTATGAGCTGTTAAAGTATCTATACTGTCAGTACATCCTGGCTGTATGAGCAGTTAAAGTGTCTATACTGTGAGTACGTCCTGGCTGTATGAGCTGTAAAAGTGTCTATACTGTGAGTACGTCCTGGCTGTATGAGCTGTTAAAGTGTCTATACTGTCAGTACATCCTGGTTGTATGAGCTGTAAAAGTGTCTATGCTGTCAGTATGTCCTGGCTGTATGAGCTGTTAAAGTGTCTATACTGTCAGTACATCCTGGCTGTATGAGCTGTTAGTGTCTATGCTGTTAAACTGTCTGTACTGTCAGTGCCTCGTATTTGTATGAGCTGATTTTTCCATCTTCACCTTTTTACAGCTCAGTTCTGTTGCCGAATCTAATATCCTAGCCTTCCATTTCTGGCTCTGACATCCCAGGGAGTCACTTGTTTCTTCACCCACGTGCTACAGTGAGGCTCAGTTTACACCGGGGATATAATTACAGTGTGTCAGAGTGCATCATAAAGTGCATCAAACAGCCAGAAGGCACCATGTCACGGTGCTCTGTTCAGGCAGTGAAAATCAGAGGCACTGCCATTAACGCTGTTACAGATATGTGAATAACAATTAAGAGACAGGCATGCTTTACACACCCACACACGCACACAAACACACTTTGATATTTTTCATGTTGTTTGGTTTATTTTGTGATTGGATCTTTTGGATTTGCCTGCATATTGAAATGTAACCCTGATTGGTGGGAGCAGTGGCGGGGGGTGGGGCTCGTTGTGGTAGCTGCCATGTCTTCCTGGCGGGTCAGCAGCTCTTTGTTTGGGCCGTGCCAGGTGGTGTTGAGGCCGGAGTGCATCGCTGTGGCAGGGGGTGGGGCTTTTTGCGGTAGCTGTTGTGTTGCCCTGGCGGGTCGGCAGCTCTTTGATTGGGTCGTGCCGTGTGGTACTGAGGCCGGAGTGCATGGCTGTGGCGGGAAGTGGGGCGCTTTGTGGTAACTGTCCTGTCGTCCTCGTAGGCGGCAGCTCTTTGATTGGCTCGGGCTGGAGGGGATGGCTGCACTGTCACTGACCTGCTGCTTCAGAGGCGCCAGAAAGCTACTGATGGGTGTCTCGCTGCCAGGGCAGCATGATGGGAAATGGGAAGCTGATGCGGCTGTTGGCCCATAGTAACACAACCGTCTCTAGTGTGCCTGAGCAGGAATAGGGCAGGGTACCGAACTTCGGTACTTTTGTGGTTCCGACTGAAATGTTCCAATCCTATCGAGGATCAAAAAAATGATTTTCCTTTAGTGTCAAATTCCAATACCCGAACAATAAATCTCAGCGTCTGTGAGCTAGTAAGCATGCAGCATACTTGTGTACAGATTTAAATCACTGGTGACTTGCTGTCTAATGTAATGTTTCCACGAGCACATCGTATAAGCCTGAGGGAAAACCTATGCCCTGTGAACTGGCTTGCGTGCCTTCGTTGTCATTTTTGTTTGTCGTGTAGTGTAAAAAATGCCTAAGAAATCAAAAGTGTGGCTCCACATGCTTCCAGATTGCGACCATTTAGTCGCATTTCGACTAAATTTTATAACTAATAGTCCCCCCATTTATGCCCGAATATGCCCCCCCAATTGTGGCTGACCACACTCGTATATCACGAGAGAGCGAGTACGTATGTGTATGCATGTGTGTGTGAGCTAGACCATCGGAACTCGGCCCAGATGCAGGTCTCGGAGGCACTACTGAGGAGGTGCTTACAGTGATAAACTTGCTGATTGCTTGACCACAAGTACCAGCACTAACATGGAAGTTATGGGGCAGAAAAGAAAAAAAGGCAGAGTAGGTGGTATTATTTTTGTACCTCAATAAGGTTGAATACCTTGTTGTCTCCAGCCCGTACCGGTGGTGAAACATGCCAGTGATTACTAGCGGGATTACGTCACATATTCTTTTTTTTTATCCGATGGAAAATGAAAGATCGATCTGTTGGCTAGATTTATTTATGAATTATAAACATGTCGTGGGTCGTATAAGTAACATCAGGGGTCTGAAGTGTCACACGTGAGACACACGCATTTCAACCAGTTCACACACTCACGGAAGTTTGGGATAATGCCACCAAGGTGTACAGATATATAGAATTAATGAGGGAGGCAACAGAGTGGAGTTTTCCACTGAGTTCATAGATGTCCCAATCGAGTTAGAGTTAATAGCCCCCTATCAGCCAATCAGAAAATAGCATCTGTTGCATGTGATCCCACTGCAAACACGTTCTGGTACTGGTATTGAAAAATTTTGAATGATGCCCAGCCCTAAGCAGGAGCGAAGTGGTTCCAGGCTTGGGTGCAAGTACAGTCTTCTTCAGATCTTCAAAAGATTGCTATCCCATGCCTCACTGCTTCCCTCCTACCATCGCCATTTTCAAAGGCAGACAAATGGAAGCGTCGCTAGAGTTAATTCAGAAGGTGATTGAGAGAACCTCCCTCCCATTCTGTGGACAAGGGCCCCAGAAACACAAAGAGAGGGAAGCTCTGAATCTCGTTTTTGTAGCCCTGTTCAGAGCACCATACTTCCCTCCCCCCAGGCAGCTATTGTGGTGCTACTGAAACAGAAGTTAAAGTGTGTAACATTGTCCATAAGAAGAACCTTTCTAGAATGAAGGTAGCAGGAACAGAGCAGGTGTTATAATACTGTGTCACTGTAATGGGAACAGAGCAGGTGTTATAATGCTGTGTCACTGTAATGTGGGTGGTAGCAGGAACAGAGCAGGTGTTATAATGCTGTGTCACTGTAATGGGGGAGGTAATGGGAACAGAGCAGGTGTTATAATGCTGTGTCACTGTAATGTGGGTGGTAGCAGGAACAGAGCAGGTGTTATAATGCTGTGTCACTGTAATGGGGGAGGTAATGGGAACAGAACAGGTGTTATGATGCTGTCTCAATGTAATGTGGGTGGTAGCAGGAACAGAGCAGGTGTTATAATGCTGTGTCACTGTAATGGGGGAGGTAATGGGAACAGAACAGGTGTTAT
>JAOYFF010000002.1:15293579-15307417 GCA_025773925.1 Cryptomyrus ogoouensis
TGTAGGAGAGAAGAGCACTCTTTGCTGTTGCTGTTAGTGGGAGAGAGGAGCGCTCATTCCGGTCACTGTTTGTAGGAGAGAGGAGCGCTCTTTGTGGTCACTGTTTGTAGGACAGAGGAGCGCTCTTTGTGGTTGGTGTACGTAGGAGAGAAGACCGCTTTTTGTGGTCACTGTTTGTAGGAGAGAGGAACACTCTTTGTGGTCACTGTTTGTAGGAGAGAGGAGTGCTCTTTGTGGTCGCTGTTAGAGGGAGAGAGGAGTGCTCTTTGCAGTCGCTGTTTGTAGGAGAGAAGAGCACTCTTTGCTGTTGCTGTTAGTGGGAGAGAGGAGCGCTCATTCCGGTCACTGTTTGTAGGATAGAGGAGCGCTCTTTGCAGCTGGTGTTAGTGAGATAGAGGAGCACTATTTGCAGTCGCTGTTTGTAGGAGAGAGGAGCACTCATTCCTGTCACTGTTTGTAGGAGAGAGGAGCGCTTTTTGCAGTCGCTGTTAGTGGGATAGAGGAGCACTCTTTGCGGCTGGTGTTAGTGGGATAGAGGAGCACTCTTTGCCGTCGCTGTTTGTGGGAGAGAGAAGTGCTCATTACGGTCACTGTTTGTAGGAGAGAGGAGCCCTCTTTGTGGTTGGTGTAAGTAGGAGAGAAGACCACTTTTTGTGGTCACTGTTTGTAGGAGGGAGGAGTGCTCTTTGCGGTCACTGTTTGTGGGAGAGAGGAGCACTCTTTGTGGTCACTGTTAGTGGGAGAGAGGATCACTCTTTGCCGTCGCTGTTTGTGGGAGAGAGAAGTGTTCATTCCGGTCACTGTTTGTGGGAGAGAGGAGCGCTCTTTGTGGTCGCTGTTAGTGGGAGAGAGGAGCGCTCTTTGCGGTCGCCGTTAGTGGGAGAGAGGAGCGTTCTTTGCAGTCCCTGTTTGTGGGAGAGAGGAGCGCTTTTTGCGGTCCCTGTTAGTGGGAGAGAGGAGCGCTCTTTGCAGTCGCTGTTAGTGAGAGAGAGGAGCGCTCTTTGCGGTTGCCGTTAGTGGGAGAGAGGAGCGCTCTTTGCAGTCGCTGTTAGTGGGAGAGAGGAGCGCTCTTTACTGTTGCTGGTATTGGGAGAGAGGAGCGCTCTGTGGTTACTGTTTGTGGGAGAAAGGAGCGCTCTTTGCGGTCGCTGTTAGTGGGAGAGAGGAGCGCTCTTTGCGGTCGCTGTTAGTGGGAGAGAGGAGCGCTCTTTGCGGTCGCTGTTAGTGGGAGAGAGGAGCGCTCTGCGGTCGCTGTTAGTGGGAGAATGGAGTGCTCTGTGGTTTCTGTTTCTGGGAGTGCTCTTTGCTATTGCTTTCATTCTCGGTACAAATGATGTGCGAAATGCAGCTGAAAGGGGAAAATTAAATAATCAAAATTATATCTTCAACAAGCAGATGACAGATAATGAATATTTAAGAACACATACTGCATGAAGGATGTGGTTTGGAGGAACGCCTGAATTTATAACAAAGATGAACGTATAAGAAAACGGATCACTATCTTTTTTCCTATGTGTGTGTGTGTGTGAGAGAGAGAGAGAGAGAGAGAGTGCGAGTGTGTGTGCTCAAGAGTGTATATGTGTGTGCGTTAGTCTTTGTGTATCAAATTGGTTGGCATCTCCTCTGTCCGCCTGATCGATGGTGATATGGAGAACCAGGCCTCCATGCCTCCAGCTGGGCCAATAGTGGTGGCTGGCGGGGAAGCCAGAAGTGCAGAAGGCAGTCAGGACTCCCCTCATGGAGCGCAGACACTGTGGCGCTCCTCTTTGTCCGCTAATGACCTCTAGAGGATGAAGGAAGAGAGTGACAGGGACCAGAAAGGAGAGAGGAAGGGTAGTAGGAAGTGGGGGGCACATATACAACTCCTCCCCCATGCTCGCCCCCCTGCTGTCCGTGCCAGTCGGCGCACCCAGGTCAACAATCGGAAACGTCTGCCTGGGGGACTCTGATACAAGCTCGGGCACATCCCTCCCCCACCCTAAGTCCGTCACTTCACTGTGACCCCCCCAGCTGGTGGGACAAACGCAGTCAGAGAGTGTCATTCTCCCTGGACGTGTTGGTGTGGGGGCCAGCCTCGTGCTCATCTCATTCACAGCAGGGAAGAGTGCCTACCACAGTCTCCACAGGGTCCTCGCCTTGTTTATTTCATTAATTGCTCTTTTTAATATCCAGTGAACCCCAAAAAGCGTAATTAGTGGCGAAAACACCAAAGTTCTTGTCACTGCATTTATGACGATGGAGCGGCTGCCGGCAAGGTTGCAGCCCACCCTGCAGAGTGTGAGGAAGAAACTGGAAGCTGGGAGGAAGAGGAGGGTCACAAAATCCACCATGGGAGAGAGATTGCCAGGAGGGAGGAGTCTAAGACGGGGTTAAGCCGTGAATGGAGCCGTTGAAAGCCCTGAAAGACATGAACGCAGAGGGCCTCAGTATGCTGATCACATGCAGTTGGCATCAGGCAGGCATTTCCTGTAAAAGAGACAGACGCGATGAGCAATGTGCATATTTTGAAATACATAACTCTGAATTTTCTTTTGGACTATTTTCCATTAAAAATGTAAATTTACAAAATGTGCCGCCTTCATCATGATGCCCAACACAATTTTATGCTCGAGTCCCTCTGGACAGAGAGGAATGGTGCTGCACGTGAAGAGGGAGTTGTGGGGTGACTGATTACCGTGGCGAGGGAGTTGCGGGGTGAATGATTACCATGGCGAGGGAGCCGCAGGATGAATGATAACTGTCGCATCCTGATGCTGGGAGAGAGGTCAGGCATTGTACAGAGTGTGGCGAGTGAGCTGTGATACGTGAGAAAAGTGACCTGGTAAGATGGAGGGGTTGGGTAGCAGCAAATCTGTGTGGGAGTAGAAAGTGACAGAGCAGAGTGTGGATGGGGGGTGCAGTGGCTAACATGTGCATGGTTGTGAGGTGAGGTGGGGTGTGCACCAGTGGCAGGGTCCATCACTAGACCAGCCCATGCCCATGTTGCTGTGAGTGTGACTATGTGACTCTCTGTGTATGACACTCTGACTCTGTGTAGGTGCATGGGCCTCCACTAGCCGTCCTCTGCCTCCCAGAGCCATCCTGTTCAGCTCTGCAAAGTGCTGACTCTGTTCCTTTAAATGCATCCAGAAGAGAATTCCTGGTCAGAGACCTGCTGTTGGGAGCCTAACCTCTGGAGATGCCCTCTGAGGCATGTGTGCCCTTGCTGTCCCTTTCCAAGAGCAGATGCAAGATGAGCTGCCATCATCATGGCAACAAGGGGGCACTGCCGGTGTCAAAGCTGGGGGTTGGGGCCTCCTCTTCTCCTCTTCAGGTCTTGTGTCTCACGTTGGCCATTGTTTGCCTTTTCCTGCTCCCCGCTTCCTCCCTGGTGCCGGCTTTGTGAATGAGCCTGCATCCCTTGCATGCAGAAGCTGTTTGTTCCACGTGGCACACCATTGTAGGATAATGACATACTTAAACGCAATCAGCATATTGCTGCGCAGTAAATACAGCTGGGCCAGATTGCGTCTATTCAAGGGGAAACGGTTTGTTTCTGAATTAGCCCTAATTAAATAAGTTCTACCACACAGTGTCATAATTGTCTGTAATATTTACTGTTTCCTTGCAGCTGGGAGCTCTCTGTTCTTTGTCGACATGGAGGAAGTTAGGATCAGGCGAAGAGGTTATTCTTGTGTTCTGTTATTTTCTTTTGTGGGTCGTACAGTACGCAGCACTGAGGCTGAAAGTGGTTGTTCTCTGTCATCTGTCAAAACGCCAATGCTAGGACAGAGGAGGGTTGGGGTCTGTGACAGGCCACTGAGGGGTGGGTGTGGGCCATTTAAACTGCGACCTGTATGCAGATCTGCCTGAAATGCCACTGCTGCCAGTAATAAATGCTGCGTCGATGCAACTTGGATGCAAGATGCAGCCATGTGTCCGGGCTGCGTGTGAACAATACGGTGGGTGGTCATTTATTGAGATGGGGGAGAGTGATTTCTGAGATGTGTGGTCGTTAACCTGAGTGGGACGTGAAAGCCGGTCAGCCGCCAGTTGTGTTTTTATAACTTTGGGAACCACAGGGACCGTTGTGGGTATGGTATGGGGCCCTGCTCCCGAAATCCCCAGCCGAGCCCTTAGCAGCACTGGGGGGTGCAGAGCGATAGATGGTCTCCGTCTGTGAAGGAAAGAGGAAGCCGAGAGACGGCAGGTAAGGCAGCGGCGAGGCAGCGAGTGGCTCAGCACGGGCGTCCCGCAGCACAGATAAAAGGAGCTGCTTTGTCCTTCAGCGAGTCTGCCTAATGGCAGCACAGCAGACGTGCTAAGCCCTGGTGAGACGGAGAGGAGAAAGCGGAGGGAGGCAGGGAGGGGGAGGGACGGACTGAGGGAGGGAGGGAGACAGAGAGAGAGAGCTGCTGAGCTGAGAAGCTGGAGCACAGAGTCAAAGCATCTACATCGCTTTAGCACGGGGAGCTCACCTCGGCGCTCGGGCCGCCCCCTTTTGCTCTCCCTCTCCCTCTCTTCCCTCTCTCTCTTATTCCCTCGCTCCTTCTCTTCACACTGTGCGCAGCGTGGCTCTGAGCAACAGGACTGCGGACGGCAGGAGGTTGCAGGTGCGATTCTTCAGCCGAGACGATCACAGGCAGGACTGGGGAGCACGGGGTGGGTAGCTAGCAAGTGGAGGTGTGGCTGGGAGCCCCACCCGCCGTGGATGACCGGAGCAGAGTAGATCTGCCCGTGCAGATCTGAGAGAGCAGCATGGAGCCCAGACAAGGTAGGACACCAGCCTGCAAGGCCGCAGCGTGAATGTGGAATGGGTCTTGTGTCTGCAGTCTAGGGGGATTGGATAGGTTAGGGTGCAGGGACAGGGCAGTCAAGGTGTGGGGTTGGAGTAGTCAGGGTGTGGGGGCAGGGCAGTCAAGGTGTGGGGATGGAGTAGTCAGGGTGTCGGGACGGGGAGGTAGGGATGTAGGAACAGGGCAGTCAGGGTGCGGGGATGGAGTAGTCAGGGTGCGGGGACGGGGCAGTCGGGGTGCGTGACCAGGAGGTAGGGGTGCGGGGATGGGACAGTTGGGGTGTGAGGACGGGGTAGGAGGGGCACCAGAGCAGTCAGGGCACAGGAACAGGTCCCCCCCTACCATAAACCCAGCCACACTTTCAGAAATTGATCATGACTCCAGGTCCAATTCTTGGGACTGTGTGCTGGTCTGCGGTGGGCCGGTCCAAAGTGCAGTCCATCACTGACAGACAGGGTCACCAGGGGGCATCAGCAGCATCAGTCAGCCAACATACACAGCATCCCAGAAATTTCTGCATGATCACGAAATGTGCCATATGCACCAGGAAGGCCGACAGCATGTGTGCGTTTTCCATACGGCATCAGTGCAGCCGACCGGCCAGCCGACTTTCTGTTTCTTAGAAGAGCAGCGGCTTGCGGGGCTCAGAGTCGGCGTGATACTGTGAGCGCTTGCCGGACTCAAGCCTACGCAGTGACAGTTAGGGTCTCGCGCGAATCCTGAAGCTTCCTGCGCCAGATCACCCAGCCCGCGCTGGCACTGTATCGCCTGCACAGCAGCGTCTCTGTATCCAGGGTAAGCCAGCACTTTTCCATCTGCATTCAGATCTGTCGCTGTGTCTTGTGTGTGTATGTGTGTGTGTGTGTGTTTGTGTGCGTTTGCGTGCGTTTGCGTGCGTTTGCGTGCGTTTGTGTGTATACGATCCCTGTGAAAACACCCAGCATTTCTGAGGAAGCCGTAACCAGGGGCTGATGTGAGCGCTGCTCTCCCAGAGTCAGGGCGACATCAATGGCAGCCAGACCCACGCTTCTCCCTGCTGTTTCCCGCTTTGCTCCGTTTGGTTCATTCCATGGTGGGGGGTGGGGGGGGGCGTTTATAGGTCAGCGGTCTGATGGATTTGGGCACGCTCGTGCCATGTTAAGTTGTCGGGGATTTGTTTTGCCGCCTTCCAGGGCCTCTTCCGGGATTCTGCCTCATTGATGCCCGCCGCTGCATGGATGCCGCCAGCTCGTCTCTCCTGGCTGGAGACGATCCTCCCTGCCCGCAGGACATGCTGCTGGGCTGTGCGTATGCACACTGGCCATTATGGTTGTTCCAAATGCCACACGTCTCCGCTGTGGCCGTGCAGAAAGTATAAACCTGATCACATGTAGTTAATCAGGATCGGGATTAGTTACCACTCGGTTAATGATGCTCATTAATACTTCGCTAATGTACCCCAGGTCATGCAGTAATTAAAAATCTCATTTATGACTTTAATCTTAAAAGTTACCGACTTTCCTTCATCTGAACAGTATTTCATATGCATGAAAAACTGTGTGAGTAAATCTTAAACACATTGTGTACATTTCTTCCTGAGTAAGGAGATAGAGGTGTGTGTGTGTCCGTGTGTGTGTGTGTGCGTGTGTGTGTGTGTGTGTGTGTGTGTGCGTGCGCGCACACTGCTGCCTGCCACTGTCTCTCATGGGGGGAGGGGGCAATTGCATCACTGAGCAGTATTTATGTGAACCGTGGGACTGCAGGGGGAGCCAGTGGGTCCTCGGGGCCCGATGATGCAAAGGCAGCTCGCCTTTGCCTCACAGTGCCGACGGCCGCAGCAGGGGATCTGCCAGGCCTGAACTGCTCCATTTGCCCTCAGCTCAGGTCCGGCTCCCCAGGCGTGATCACCGGGGTCCGGTAGGATGGAGCGCCTCGGGGCGGTCTAAAAGCCAAGCGGCCTTTTGACGTAAGACACCGCGGGTCACACTATCTCCACCTTCAGGTGTGAGGAAGTCCTGCTGATTCTTCCTACAAACTCTCAGTCAAGCTAAAAGGAAGATAAATACAAGGATGGACAACGGGCCGATAGTGATGTGCGGCTGATGTAAGAGGATCCTAAAAGGCAGGTGGATGACGGACTTATTACTGCCGGGATTGGCTTCAAAACACCCAGCAATATGGTGTCTGTGACCAAGTCTATGTGCCACTTCAAAGGCAGCCAGTAAATGTGGTAATCCGCCCTCCATCTTTGGATTAGCAGCTTTTTCGCTTTGGATCAGATGAATGCGCTGTTACAGGGTAAAGTGATCACTTCCATCCTGACTCCAGAAACAGTGGGCGACAGAGAGGGGGGGAAGCTGACAGCAGAAGCAGAGGGACAGAGGGAATGAGCACCCAGATGTGCAACTTCTGCAACTTTTGTGTGTGTGTGTGTGTGTGTAACAGAGGGAACACATTTGTGTTGAGTTTGGATCTCACTGGTGTATGTTCTGATCCTGGGCAGGTAAGAAGATCAGCTGGTGGGGGAGGGATGTGTGGCACAGGGAGAGAAGTGGGTGGTGTGAGAGAAGGAGGAGAGGAAGGAGAAGGAGAGAGCGAGAGGAAAGGGAAAGAGGGAGGGAGAAATAGGACATATTTAGTTTCTTGTGTGACAAAGACAAAAATAGGGCAGCCCAGCTTGTGAGATGGAGGTCGTAAAAGGCGACGGAGTCTGAGGTGTAATTAGCGATAGGCATGTTTGTCTCCTCCACGACAGCTGATGGTGGCGGCCGGGTGCCAGCAGGCTGTGCCGAGTCAGCGTTTCCGGGCGGCCCCTCAGGGTCCCCTCCTCAACGCGTATGGCCGGCCCGCCTCGCCGCATGCAGCTCCTCTGCAGCCACGCGTCCTCTCGGCCCGGTTTAGGGATGACGGATGTTCTGTTCCTTTTTTTGGTTTTACAATGGTCAGTAGGCAGGCTGGCCCCTTAACTGCTGCCCCCCCTGCTGGCTGGCCTAGTTTGGTTTGCACAAAGTATGTCATGTAACCGTGAGGATTGTCATCTGACTATGTGTCCCTGAACATGAGAACGACATGCAAACTGCACAAACAGAGCAGAGAGAGTTACAAACATAACTTGGCACAATGTGTTTAAAGCTGTAATGATCACAGGGCTGTCCAGGCTGCTCCGTCTGTCATGATTCACCTGCTCACTCATGTCATATTTGTGTACAGTCTGGGCAGGATGGATGGTCTCTTAAAACCAAAATGCCACATTATTGTTATTGTTTTGATTGGTGCACTAATTAAATGCTGCCATGACCTTTCTGGCTGCTTAACAAACAGAGTGCCAGCAATCTCATGGTCATGTTAATGGCAGATCCCCCTGTGTCACATGTCCACCCGCACCCCCCCCCAGTGACCCCATGCCTGTACCCCCCTCTGACACAACCTCTAGTGCAGATGATGGCAGCATCAGTTGTGGTTTAACTTTAAACGATTTGTCATAAATCTTACATCTCAAGGCTAAATGTTTGCTTTTCCTTCTTAAGCTTATTTCTGCAAATCCTAAGATGGTTTTCGCCTTGTTGTTAAAGCTTGGAACTATGAGGTGTCATATTTATGATAAAATTATTATTAGCATATGAAAGACAAAAACTAAAATCAAATTAAGACCTGGCTTCAAATGTACGAAGCTATGAAAATGCAATGAAGCCCTCTTCATCATGATTCACGGCCAGGACCCTCCCCCAGTAGGTTGCTGGTTTAAGTCCCAAGAGGAATCACAATCCCATTAAAACCATGTTTTCCAGAGCAAATTTCCATCACACAGCAGCACAATGTCCCCATGCAGTCCGTGTCCCTCAATCTCCCTCACATGCTGCTGGTGAGCCAGGCAGGCTGCGGATAAACGCCCCCCACCGCTTTTGTTGTCGAGTGCGTTTGCTCCACGCATGTCCTATTGTGAGTGATTTCCATGGCAACCTCCAATTTGCAGGGTGTGAACATGTGGCGCGCAGAGGACGGGACGCCACGTGAAGTTACCTGCATCCCGGCATCCCGTGACAGCACCATCACACTCTTTTCTCTTTTTTTTAATTTTAATCTAAATATTTGTCCTTGGCTGAAATTATCCAGAGAGTTGTGCTCGCTCAAGGGCAGATGGAGGAAAAGATGACCATTGTTGTTGTTTTTTTCAACATACAAATAGTTTATCCATCTGACCCATTATTTTAATATTGAATTTGTAAATATAGACCCAAGCTGTGGCCTAACAATGCCTCTAAGCAGATATGGACATGAATGAATGTAGCCAGCCTACTTAATAATGAATTAGCTCACGCAGGGATGCGCAAACGCGGGCTAATTCCGCTTTCAAGCCTTCAGCGGGTTTTTCTGCCCTACCACCATTCTCTCTTCACCTGCTCAGCTACTTGAACTAAAGCTTTTATGGAAAGTAGCTTGCATTTTATACTCGCTTGTTCACCTGCGTATTTCCTGTGGAGCTGTTCAGGGTGAGTGATTCGCTCTAAGGTACAACTGCAGGCTCCCTGGGAGGCTTTCGAGTCACTGTGTAATCGCGTGAAGAGAAGGGGGCGTCACGCTGGGCCCTGTGCACACCTCTGTCTCGACGTGCCACCGCATATGCCAGCAAACTCGCTGGGTGATGTGAGAAACAGGCTGGCGCTCTCCCAGGACCTACCGCCATCTCCAAATTCTCTGCCCTGCTCATTTCTTGCAGTGGCTCCACATCAAGGGACGGATAGACTGATATCTATATGCATGAATCTTCAGATTCTCTGCACACTGTCTTCTAAGCTCTTATTCTGCTCACAGGGGCCTGTGGCCTACCCTAGTCAACATGGGCCCCAGGCAGAGGTACACCCTGGGTGGCAATGCCAGTCTGTGTCCCAGAGACACCCCTCCTCCCAGGCCCCGGACAAACCTACCAACTTCAGGCCTCACAGTTATAATGAAAATGTCTCTGGATGGCGAGGGGGAGAGGGGTTTGTCTAGATTCCTTTCAATAAAGGGAGCCATCCACAATCCCTAACAACAAGGGGCAGGTAATTTATATGATAATAACAGCTGTGTCTCGGGCCGGAGCGGACCGGCGGAGGCCCGCACTCTCCGAAAGACTAATCCATGTGGAACAGACCCGAGCAGCACGGCCAGCGCGTGTGGAGGCCTCTTCAGGGGACTCCGCAGGCTTGGTGACACTTAGATTTTCCTGAGATCAGATAAGGGGAGAATGTACACAGGGGGGGCATCCCACCTGGCCTGTTTTCTGATTGGTTTTCACTGACATAGTTAACTGTTTTTTTCCCCTTTCCTCCTCGTTTAGTCTTAGTACTGGGGGGGGGCAGCGTGGGCTGGCTGGGATGTGGCCGTGTGCCCTGGCTCGGCGCGGCTTAGCAAGCGTGCAGCTCCCTGGGTCAGCCTGACTCTACAGCTAATTAGTGGAGACGGGCAGGCCGTGCACTCGAACCAGACTTGTCACTTTTCTGCTTTTTTGGTCCTTAGATATGTAAGGTTCGCAGGGACACGGGCTGTAGGAATGGAGGAAAGTGGAAATGGAAGGGGGGAGGTACAGAGCTTGGCGAGGTCTTCAGGAACCTCTGTCATAAAAGTAAACAAGAATCCTTGATTTGGCAGGGGGTCAAAGGTGAAGATTGGGGGACAGAGTCCCGCTTGTGCGGGATTGTGGCCCTTCTGAATGAGACCAGCACGACACTGAACCTCTGTACAGCACGGTCGGCAAATTCCTTTCCTAAATCGTCCTGCTGTGTTGGTGCCTTGGTGACGGTCCTGCCGCGTGGATCTTAATCGCCATTCTCGGAGACCCAGAGCCTCGATCAGCGGGTGTTTGCACAAAGGCAGGGAGCGGGATCACTTCGCTCGCTTCGCTGGCACTGCATGGCGCTCCCCGACATCACAGTCATTTTCAAAGGATAAAAGCGTCTGTATATATATTAAAAACCCGCTGGCAGCTGAAACACAACTAGCGAGACACTTGAAGTTCAACATCAAAGAGTTCTGGGAAAATAAGCGATACCATCGTCTGTTTTTTTAATTTTTCATTTTTAATTAAAACAAGCTTGTTTTTCTAGCACTGGTTTGTGGGGGGGGGTGTGAGCAGGAGTCCCAGCAGCAATCACCGGTCACCACGTCTGTACGATATTCAGGCCGTGGGTCCTCCCTCCACTTTTCCTTTGTAGAGGGGCTCCCCCCTGAGTAATACACAACAGGAGCACTCCACATGCCCCCCTCGAATCTGCACCTCATCCCTCTCTGTCAGCCATCCATGGGGGGCGCTGTGGCATGAAGGTGCAGCATGTTAATGGCCAATGGGGGGTTGGGGGGACTTGATTAATGGGCCTCATTACCGGTGCAGTTTGTCACTTTCCATCTGACTGGGCTTCAGCTGTCTCTGCCTGCTCTCGGCACACGCGGCTCCCGGCCCGCCAGATGGACAGAGATGACCCGGTCCAGTCCAGATCCGGAGCCCCACGCACGTGGCTCAGGCGGAGTGAGAGCAGGGCTGTCCCAGCTTTGGCTTGGAGTGTGGCAGTGTCGGATTTATGTCGGTGTCTGGGGGCCCCTTACAATTCTCAGGCGACACGCTGCCTGTGTGTGAATGGGCATCTTCAAAAAGTGTGTTTGGAGTTTGGTGATATGGGGGGGCAAGGGGAAGGGAGCTTTCCAAGGTGTATTACCAGCCTCACAAACTCAGGAGGTCAAAATCCTTTGAAAAAACCTGCTAAACCCACACATGATGTCCTATCAGTTTAAAGTGAAAACCCGTATTCTGGGTCATTGGGCGAGGCCTTGGGTAGGGTTGGGCTTCCGGGTCCCGGTGAGCCGGGCCAAAGCAGCCCCCTTCCACTCTCCCCCAGCCATTTCCGTCATGCTCAGCAATGGATCCTGTGAGGGTGGCAGAGGGGCCACTATCGTCTAGAGGAACATGTGTGCCTCTCGCCACCGAGTCCTTGTTCTAATAACACAAAGCAATTTATACTGACCTTTATAGAAATGTAGCAAAAATAAATTACAATAGTTAAAAAATGCCCCTGAGCCTAATTGCAAATGAGATTAAGTCTCCCGTAATTGCTTTTGGCCATCTAATGCAATTTTTCCTTTTTTTGTAATTAACATGATTTAAAAATTTAATCACCCCCCCACCCCTTGTTGCCCACTGTCACCAATAGCCTGATTATATTGTCACTGGACTTTGTAAATAATAACCGGGGGGGGGGCTTAGTCACATCCTTGGGCAGAAAAGCAAAGTAGGTCCGGCCCATGAAGGCTGTCATGGCCCCAGGGCTTTCTTCGTCATCATCCTCCTCCTCGCACCTCCTCAGGCCTCGTCCCCTGGTTCTGGCCTCCTGTTGGTCATCTCTTTCTTTTCTCCACCCCCCCTTTCACTTCAGGATCAGTTGCTCCCCGCCACTCATGTTCCTCCCCAACTGTGCCTGCTCCTTCCTTGTCCCATCCCACCTCCTGTTTGCATCTCTGTATTTACTGAGATTAGGACGCTCTGCATTAGGGATAACCCCTCCATTTTTCAGAAGGAGCTCTTCACTCAATCGGTGACTTGTGCACAGAAAGCTAGAGTGTCTCCATCCTCATAAAATCAGACGACATGTAAATACGCCCCATTGCGCTGCTCCATTACCCTGGGTGCGTTACTCTCCCTCTGCGTGCTCTGGCTTACCATATTCCTGCTGGATTCTGACAATCAGAGGTGCTTTTCGAGGTCACAAATCAGCTAGGGCTAATGAAGCACAATGTGTTTTTTTTCCCTCATTACAGCAGGAATGTCCGAGCGCCCGTGTAAAATCCTGCTTACCGCTGACATCTGGGCTCGACGTCATTGAAAATTAAGTCTTTTGGTCACATTCTGGTGAAAATTACCCACATGTTTTGTTTTCTGTTTGCAGGACAAATGCGGGTCGACATTAAATTTAATTCAGTGTATTTTTGTATACCTCATTTTCATTGTCCCTGCCCAAATGCCCGCGGCAGGTACACATTGGGGGCGAACTCGTCATCCGCCCAAGCCAGAGGCGTGAGTGGCAAGGAAAAACTCCCTAGAAGGAGAAAACATTGGGAGGAAGTTCAAGGCGGAGACAGGAAGCGGGCATTAAAGCAAAACTCGCCTGGCTCCTCTCACGGTTTTCTGAGCTAGGCTGTGATGGCATCACTGGGCTCAGGCCCCTTTTCACAGAGCCCCCGTCAGTTTCACCATCATAGCGTCGGTCAGGGAGTGGTTGCGTAGGTCGAAACAGACCAGGGATGAAGGCGGCGGCAGGGGCACCGCGGTGGCTGGCAGTGCCCGGCTTACAGCAGCCAGCAGTTTTGGTGCTAGGCTGTGAAGTGGGAACTACAACCCCCAACCACCCCCCCAGAAAGATGTCCTCCAGCTTCTGGAGAACAGTGTAGCTCTCAAGGACAAGCACCAGTGGGTCAGACATGGCTGGCTGGTGTCCCGGGATAGGCAGGCACCAGGGCAAAATCTGCCTTAAAAAGCAGCTGTCAACAGCTGAGGTCAACGGGGGGTGTACTGGGTAGGATGGGGGGGGCGCATAGCCACACGCATGCTCCCTTGGTGTGTACTTAATGGCCTCTTCTTGGTTTCCACTCTCCATTATTGATTTGAGAAGGTGCTGGTGGACCCCGTGCTCACTGTACAAACTGTTTTTATATCACATCCCCTATCCCTACCTTCATTTTTCACCACTAACATCGTTCCTCTCACACCATTCTGATAGTGATCAGACAGTTAGCCCACCATGCTGGGTTGACATTCCTAATGTTGAATGAGGGGGGCGGGGCTTATTGTCATCTGTGGAAGCTTCTAGGCCCCCTGTACTTCACTGGTTCTCTAACTATTTATTTTATTTGGGTCACCCCTGTACTCTACCACCCCCCATCAGTGCAGTCCCATGGTGCTTCTGTGTACGTGTGTGTGTGCGTCTCCACGCGCAGCTACACGTCCGCGTGAGAGGCCTCCCGCCATCCTGTGCGTAACGTGCGTCTCCACGCGCAGCTACACGTCCGCGTGAGAGGCCTCCCGCCATCCTGTGCGTAACGTGCGTCTCCACGCGC
>JAOYFF010000002.1:15359422-15390962 GCA_025773925.1 Cryptomyrus ogoouensis
TGTGGTGGCAGTGTAGTTAGGTGTGAAATCACATGCTCATTTAGCGTAAAGGTCACGGTTCCTGTTGTGTGGTGGCAAAAAGAAAGTGGCCAAAAGCTACTACAGTTCCTTCGTCCACATGGCCCAGGAACTTGAAACCAGGCAGTTCCTGAACTTGGGTGAGAAAGCGCTGGATCTGCTGTGAATTTTCTTTTCCTCCCCCAGGGTTATACTAACTTTTCAGTCTTTCTTCTTTCACACTGAAATGGAAGTTGTAGTACACAAGTGTTATTGCTGCATAAATTGCTGCTACTAAGCTGCAACCGGTTGCTGTTCCTACTTGTTTCTGTTCCATGTACGGTACGTGTATGAACTGTCAGCATCTGCATTATGTTTTTGTGAATACAGATTGAGTCTTATTGCAAAGCACTCCCTTCTCTTGTGTTTTATTAATTATGTCATCAGTGATTAGTGGACTTCCACTCGACTTTCATAACATAACTGTTGACGTTAATAAAAATCTAAGGTCACGCAACCCCTACTGGCCACTTGTCATCGCTGTGCTCTCTGAGCTTTGGAAGGTTGAAGAGGTGCTCACAGCTCTTCAAGGTGCATGTGGGCCAGCAGTCGCTTGCTTCTATAAGGTCAATACCCCATATGCTTGGTGCGTTAGGGGTCTCCATCCAGAGTTCCTGGATTCAAATCTCCTGGCTAGCAGAGTAATTGTATCACCTGGATGAGAATGCACCATTTTCCCTGAGAGCTGCTAAGACCCAGGAGCAGGAGAGGAACACAGCCACACCCCAATCAAATGAGAGATCCAGCTGTTCATTCAGACTGTGATTTGAAACGGGATGTTTTCCCTTTTTAAGGGATCCTTCATAAAGGCAGCGGGGAGAACCTCTTCATGTCCCAGCAGCCCCCAATCATCACGAGCATCATGGGAAACGGCCGAAGGCGCAGCATCTCCTGTCCCAGCTGCAACGGCCTGGCCGATGGAAACAAGCTGCTCGCCCCCGTTGCCCTGGCATCAGGCATCGACGGCAGCCTTTATGTGGGTGACCTCAATTTCATACGTCGGGTGTATCCCTCCATGAACACCACCGGAATCCTGGAGCTCAGGTTAGTCTCAGCAGTCAGGAGGCTTGGGAGGGGGTTGGAGGCAATGGATGTTCACATTTAATTAGGATGTTTCAGTAATAGCAATTGTGTCGCTATGTTGGTAATGGATGGTCCTGTATGGGAGTCATGTTTTACAAATAGAAGTGCTGATTTATTTCACAAGAACCAGCACTGCTGTTTCTTCACCACTGTGCTGAATCACTGGCAGAATGAGAAGATCTTAGCCCTTTCTAAGCCACATTCTGTGATTGGCCAAACATCAAACAGCAATGTACCTGGTCAAAGAGAGAGTCATGGACAGACATTTTGCCTGACATTATTTATACATTTCATCACTTCAAGAAAAAGTTTAAGTCAATATTGTAATGGTAACCCCCAAGCAATGAAGTCCAATAATTTATCTCTGTTACAGGGAAGTAGAGTCATCCAGATTTGAAAGCATTTTGCGTTTGCAGTTTGCTGACCTTCATTTCCTGCTTGTCTATCATCATATACATTGCCTTGCGAAAGTGTTCACCCCCTGGTGTTTTTTCTGTTTTGTCAAGTTACAACTTGGAATTAAAATGGATTTTGAGGGCGTTAGAACCATTTGATTTACACAACATGCGTGTACAAATATTTATTATTGTGACACAAAAAATAGAGAAAAAAACAAAATGCAGGTATGCATAAACCAAAAAAATACTTTGTAGAGCCATCTTTACCTGCAATCCTGCCCAGTGTCCCTGTCCCTGCCCATGATAAACACCCCTACAGCAGGATGCAGCCACCACCATGCTTCACTGTGGGATGCTGTTCTCGGTTAATGGGAAATGTCGGGTTTGTGCCACACATGACGTTTCTCAGAATGACCAAAAAGTTGCATTTTTAGTCTCATCTAACCAGAGAACCTTCTCCCATGTGTTTGGGGTCAGGGGCCTTTCAGGTCTGTTAATACAGACATCGTGTGACAGATCATGTGTCACTTTCATTGCATACAGGTGGACTTTCATCAACTAATTGTGACTCCTGAAGTTGATGAACCTCTGAAGAGGATGAATACATATGCACTCACAACATTTGAGTGCATTTGGATATATATATATCCAAATGCGTTTGCAGTTTGCTGACCTTCACATTTATACATACATTATGTGTGTGTGTGTGTGAGCGGGTTTACCTATCCTTATGAGGACATAATGTCCCCATAATGTGATAAATATCCATTTTTTTCCCCTTATGGGGACCGGTTTCTGGTCCCCATAAGGGAAAACTCTATTTTATAAAAATCGGTGACTGCTATGAAAAAACTAAAAATGAGCGGTCCCCATAAGGATATGTATACCCTAAATGTGCGTGTGTGTGTGTGTGTGTGTGTGTGTGTGTGTGTGTGTATATATACACACACACATTCCATTCCATTTCAACAATTTGGACTACATTAAGTCCATTACATAAAATCTAAAATCCAAACAAAAATCCATTTTTAATTCCAGGTTGTAATGGGACAAAACAGTAAAGACACCAAGGGGGGGTGAAGAGTTTCGTAAGTTACTGTAAATGGTGAATCAAAATGCTGATGCTTTTCAGCTGGGATGAGTACAACAGAACTTTAAAATACCTACTGGCATTTTATGTATGGATTTTTTTTTTCTTATCAATTTCATGCCGTATGGAGGCTGACTCAGAAAAACAGTAGGTTTTACTTACAGTAGGTTTTACTTACAGTAAGTTTTGCTTGCACTGATATTACTTCTTACTATTAGTTTTGTTATAAATATATGCAAAAAAAAATGTATGTACTTAATGATCCTCAGTTTAGATTGTATTTGGCACACAGTTTTGTTGTTGCTTACGGAACATGTACTTTTGTTGATGCTAGGGTAGCTATGAAAATCGAGTCACATTTGTTCCAGGAATAAAGACAAAAAGTACAGCAGGTGATCAGTGTGCTCCCAGTAAGCCGGTAATGCTTTGTCCAGTACAGGCTGTGGTCAGTGCGCCCCCACTAAGCCGGTAATGGTTTGTCCAGTACAGGCTGTGGTCAGTGCGCTCCCAGTAAGCCGGTAATGCTTTGTCCAGTACAGGCTGTGGTCAGTGTGCCCCCAGTAAGCCGGTAATGCTTTGTCCAGTACAGGCTGTGGTCAGTGTGCGCCCACTAAACCGGTAATGCTTTGTCCAGTACAGGCTGTGGTCAGTGTGCTCCACTAAGCCGGTAATGCTTTGTCCAGTACAGGCTGTGGTCAGTGCGCCCCCAGTAAGCCGGTAATGCTTTGTCCAGTACAGGCTGTGGTCAGTGTGCCCCCAGTAAGCCGGTAATGCTTTTTCCAGTACAAGCTGTGGTCAGTGTGCTCCCAGTAAGCCGGAAATGCATTGTCCAGTACAGGCTGTGGTCAGTGTGCTCCAACTAAGCTGGTAATGCTTTGTCCAGTACAGGTTGTGGTCAGTGCGCTCCCAGTAAGCCGGTAATGCTTTTTCCAGTACAAGCTGTGGTCAGTGTGCTCCCACTAAGCTGGTAATGCTTTGTCCAGTACAGGTTGTGGTCAGTGCGCTCCCAGTAAGCCGGTAATGCTTTGTCCAGTACAGGCTGTGGTCCGTGTGCCCCCAGTAAGCCGGTAATGCTTTGTCCAGTACAGGCTGTGGTCAGTGTGCCCCCAGTAAGCCGGTAATGCTTTGTCCAGTTCAGGCTGGACCTACCACCTATGGAATGTCCCATTATCCCTGGCTAATGTAATACAGGAAACTATCTAGCCTCTGTCACTTTCCTGTCTGCTTGTCACTTTCCTGTCTGCTTGTCACTTTACTGACATCTCTTTGTTTATTATCCTTCTTTTTTCCCTACAAGAAACAAAGACTTTCGGCACAGGTAAGACCCCCCCACTCCTGCAGCGGCTGCATGTTCTGTGACAGTCCCATCTGAATTGCATGTTGCCCCAGCCTTGAATTCTCCCCCATCACATTTTAGTTATTCTACTATAATGGAGTACAGACACATTGCATCAATCTGCCAGGAGTGGAGCTAGACTCGCTCAGTGGAGCTGTTAACACAAGTGTGTGATGCAGAAACAGTGATTCTGAGCCAGGGAACCTGGTGTGCCTCTTCCCCGCAGCAACAACCCCACGCACAAGTACTTTCTGGCGGTGGACCCAGTGACTGGTGCCCTGTACATTTCTGACACAAACTCACGGCGGATCTACCGCGCACGCTCACTAAGCGGTGGCCGGCTGCTGTCAGACAATGCTGAGGTAGTGGCGGGGACCGGGGAGCAGTGCCTACCCTTCGATGAACGCTGTGGTGATGGGGGCAAGGCTGTGGAAGCTACCCTCATGAGCCCAAAGGGTGAGCTATGGCTGGGGTGTCGTGTTCTGGGAAGGGAGGAGGCATGCTTCAGGGTGGGGCTTAAATGGCTTTTGGAGCGAGACTCTTGGCTTGGTATTGGGGCATCCTGCTGGACTGGGAAGTAAGGCTCAGCTTCTAGCTGGATCTTCTTTCCATTCCTTCCTAGTTGTGCTGTATTTTGATAATTTCTTCCAGAAAAATCACGGTAGCATGGGGGATGTACGACAGCACCTTGCCTGGGTTGGTTCAGACGTTCACCTTCTCACGTGACACGTCTTTGTTGTGAAGGCAACACCCAGATTACTCTGTAAAACTCTTCCATAGACGGTCAGGCCTCACAATCAAAGAGAACATTCAACCCTTAAGCTGTTAATTAATTTGCCGGCTGGCTGTGGGGAATCAAAGTCTCTGGTGTCAGTTGGAGTTTTCTTTGTTTTATCTCTCCTTCTCTGGGAAGAGACAGTAAGTAATGAGAGCAGCCCTCAGCAGGTACTGTGGGTGGAGTCAACAGCAGCGAAGCCTCGCCTGTCTGTGCCGTCGATTGGGAAGACTTGCTTTGCACTTTCAATAAACCAAGTGTCCCAGGCAAAATTCCAATGGTAACCTGGTGTTATTCAGCCCATTGATTTATTTGTTCTTTGCATTCAAGTAAATTAACAAACAAGTGAAATATTTTGAGAAACAAGAGCAGGACAGAACTGGGTGAGAGGAGGAAAACAGAATAATTAGCCAGCTGATCGAGTCATGGCCTGGAAAAGTGTCTTCCGATCTGACACCAAACTGTCAAGGCTGTCATTGTCAAATTTATTCCCTCCGATGCGGCATTTTTCCTGAGCAACGTGGAGCTGCCCTGTCAGATTGAAGACAACTCACTCCAAAGTTCCTGATGGGTTTGCAAAGTCAAGCACAAGTCAGCCAACTTCCATCTCATGTGGCTCACCTAGCCTGAGCATTCTCCTCAGGGAGCATGTCTGCAAAAATCTCTTGTGTCTCTCTGAAGTGGTTTCTCTCTGGTGCCAATCTGAGGCTACAAGTTGACTCTGAGTTTATGACTAGTGGTGGGGGGGGCGCTGACATCCTTGTTTGCCAGCTAGCCGTTATCATAGATCAGCAGCTAGGAAGGACACACAGTTAGCTTTGCAGGAGATGATGAACGGGTCGATCAATGAGTATTGTGAGTCTTGCCTACTGACTAGCTGATCTCTCCTTTACAGGGATCGCTGTAGATAAGAACGGCATGATGTTCTTTGTAGACGCCACTATGATCCGCAAGGTGGACCAGAATGGCATCATCTCCACGCTGCTAGGTGCCAACGACCTTACCGCTGTGCGACCACTCAGCTGCGACACCAGCATGGATGTCAGCCAGGTTAGGCACCAGAGATTTTTGGGATATCCTGCTTTCTCGCCACATCAGATCGATTGTAATGACAAGGACCAGCTATAGAGTGACATGAGGTGCTCCGGGCAGGCAGCTCACCCAGTCCAGACGAAGGTTTAGTAACTGTACCTGTGCAACTTCTAGAAGATCTGATATCAGGGATTACAGGCATAGCTAGTCATGTAGGCCGGGGTGATTATGAGTCTACAGAGAGGGCCATAAGCACCCCTCCTAGATATCTGCGGTCAGAGATCCTTCTTTGCCTTCAAAGAATACTCCCTCTCCTGCCTGCTGCCGTGTTACGCTGTGTGCAAAACATGTCCTTCACCTTCCCAGGATACCTGATCTGAGGAATGTCCATTCCTTAGATTGTCCTTCTTTGATGTAAGATGTATCAGAGATTCATGACTGACAGCTGGTGGTTTCCTGGTTTAAAATACCCCAGTAAGGAAGAAAGTATAAACTTGAAAGCCAGCATAACAGCTGCTCTTTGGTCCCATCTCCAGGTTCGTCTTGAGTGGCCTACCGACCTGGCAGTGAATCCCATGGACAACTCGCTGTACGTGTTGGAGAATAACATCATCCTTCGCATCACAGAGAACCACCAAGTGAGCATAATCGCCGGCAGACCCATGCACTGCCAGGTGCCCGGCATTGACTACTCCCTCAGCAAGCTGGCCATCCACTCAGCACTGGAGAGCGCCACAGCCATCGGCATCTCACACACAGGCGTGCTTTACATTGCTGAGACGGATGAGAAGAAGATCAACCGCATCCGGCAGGTCAGCACCAATGGCGAGATCTCTTTGCTCGCTGGGGCAGCCTCGGAGTGTGACTGTAAGAACGACGTCAACTGCAACTGCTTCGCAGGAGACGATGGCTATGCCACTGACGCTAGCCTCAATACACCCACATCGCTGGCCGTGTCACCCGACGGCACACTCTTCATTGCCGACCTCAACAACATCCGCATCCGGGCCATTCGTGGTAACCGGCCAGGCCTCACACTGATTGGGCAGTATGAGGTGGCCTCACCGCAGGAGCAGGAGCTGTACATCTTCAGTGAGGAGGGGCAACACCAACAGACCATCAGTTTAGTCACTGGGGAGCCACTCTACAACTTCTCCTATGGGTCCGATGGAGAGCTGGCCACCGTCATCGACAACTGCAACAACACTCTACGTATTCGGCGGGAGGGGGCGGGGCAGGGGGGCAGTGGACTCCTGAGGCTCGTCCTGCTGCCAGACAACCAGGTGGTGACACTGGGCCTGGACCCATCTGGTAGCCTTCGCTCCATTTCTGCTTTCAACCAGGAGGTGGCACTGTTGGGTTATGATGGGAACACCGGTCTCTTGACCACCAAGGCTGATGAGACAGGCTGGACTACTTTCTATGAGTAAGTATGCGTTTGGTATGTAGACTAATCGTGAGCATGCTGAACATGAATTGTTTTCTCAAAGGGAAATTAAAAACAATGAAAGCTTTACTGCTTGTCTAATGTAAACATATTCCTTTAGTCGACAATGCTAAGCGCCATGTGGTTGTTATGGCTGTTTATGCATGTAAACATCACAAGATCTGCCTCAAACAATTCTAACAGCCCAAAGGCAGAGAGAGAGAGTGTGAAATGCAGACTGCAGCTTGTAATACTATCTTAATTTCTGCTCTTGGATTGTATAAATATGGAGCTCAGGCATGGTTAGGATCTTTTAACTGCATTTGCAGTTCACTCCCTCCACCTAGTGTCTTCACTTGCACACTGCAGCCTCTGCACAGCTTTCTTAAAAAGGACTGCATAAAGGTCTGTGAATCTTGCAGTCGTGATACAATTGCAGTGCCCTTGAACACAGCACGATGCTTGCTGGAAGGCACCTGTGTACTTATTGAATAAGTCCCAGTGAGGGTCACTTCTGATTGCAAGTAAGGGGAATATTTTTGTATCTCTGCCTCCTGTAGATACGACAGTGAGGGCCGCTTGACCAACGTCACCTACCCAACGGGCACGGTCACCAGCCTGCACCGAGAGATTGAGCGCTCCATCAACATCGACATTGAAAGTTCCAACCGAGATGATGATGTCACTGTCATCACAAACCTGTCATCTGTGGAAGCGTCCTACACCGTAGTCCAAGGTAAGTCTTAACAAAGAAAGACATATGAATGTTGTTTAAAGTACTGAAGGTTGTATGTACAGACTACAGAATTATCTTTATATGCATACACACAACTCTTGTACTCTTCCATTTTCCGGATCATGGGGTTCTGTGTGTACAACTTAGGTACACAATCAAAGACATCAGTGCTGGACCCTGTGTGTGTGTGTGTGTGTGTGTGTGTGTGTTGGCATGAATGCATGCATCAAGTCTCTGCCTCTACCCCCATGCGCTCCTGTGATGAATGTTGTTGTGGTAAAATTCATTACCTGCGATTCAGTAAATTCTAATCTGTGTCTCCTTGTACCACGTTAGCCCAGACACCACAGCTTGTTCTGCCGGTTTTATGGACAGAAAATGCAGAAGAATGATTGTATCCCCTCCTCCTCCACTGACCCTCAGGATGGTGTGACAGAAAAAATAAATTCTGAGTTCCATGTGTCTGTAACTTAACAGAGTTACTTAGCAGAGTAAAAAGTTTTGAGATTTATTTGAAATTCCACCCAAGGGGCTAGTAGAGGGGAAGAGCTATTTGGCTGTTAAACTGATCTAATTCTGTAATTTCATGCAGCCCCCCATGCAATAAATCTGTTCTTAAAAGCTTGCAAAGCTTATTCCTTGTGCTATAGGAGAATAATTTTATTTAAAAAAACCCCACCTGAGCATCCTTCTAAAATCACTAAGTTATCTGAGAATGCACTCTGTCTTGACTGAAATGTACCAAAAATTTGACTACAAATTCGCTTTATAGAAGGATTCCAATTTATAACGGGTTTCTTTTGAAATCTTGTTACTCGGTGTAAATGAAATAAAAGGTATCCGGTGAGTTTTCTGCAAGACAAGTGCATGTATTGGGTTTGTTACCTGAAAAGGCACTCCTGCACTGGGCTGTTAGAGCAGCTGAGAGGATCCGTGGAAGATAAAGCTGATTTCCTTTTGCCTCAGGCGTAGTGAGATGAAGCATTTATTATTGTGACTGGACTTTAAAAATGAGGCAGCGCACAATTGTTCTGTTTGACTTCCTTTACATTTCCCCTTCCTTCCCTCTCTCCTGTGAACACCCATTATTCCCCACAGATCAAGTGAGGAACAGCTACCAGCTGTGTAACAATGGCACCCTGCGGGTGATGTACGCTAACGGAATGGGTATTAGCTTCCATACTGAACCACACATATTAGCTGGGTCCGTCAGCCCCACAGTCGGTCGCCGCAACATCACCCTGCCCACAGATAATGGGCTTAATTCCATCGAATGGCGACTGCGCAAAGAGCAGACTAAGGGCAAGGTCACTGTCTTCGGCAGGAAGCTGAGGGTGAGTGCGGCTGATGCCATATCGCCTTCCCTGTATCAGCTCAGCAGTGTTTCCCCTACCATTATATTCGGGGGGCCCCCACCCCCCCAATGGCACCTCCTGCCCCCCCTTGAAGGTCAAGTTAATTTTATTTTCTATATAGTGCCAGATCACAATAGAAGTCATTTAAGGTTACCTTTTCTATTGAACATGGTCCTTTTATTAAACAAACTAAACAGCCTTATGTTATCTATCTTATTTACACAACAGCTTGTCATTTTTGTCTGTACACGGTCACACGTTTACCATTCTCCTCCGCTCTCTGTATCGCGCATGGCGGAGTTCCGCCCCGATGCACACGCACAGACACATGCGCGCACACACAGGTGAGCACATTCCCACTAGTGGACAGAGAGTGCGTGTCGGAAAATATGTCGCGTCAACCACCTGAAAAGCAGACAGAGAGCAGGGTGGTGAAGATGGCAACACTCGCTCTCCTGCGAGTATCAGCCAGAGTTTCTGGGATTTTCTGCTTTATCACTTTTTTAAGCCATCAGCTATCACTTTTAAAGCCTAACAGTTAATGTATTTGCAGGTCAAGACAAACATCTGCAATAGGCTGCAAGGACACCATCTAGCAGCCTGCATGCGGATCTCAATAAATGGGCCAGACATTTCTCACTTCCCATATCAAGAGGCTCTAGAAATGTTCTTCCAGAAGGCCAGAAAGATACACTGCAGTGACAAAAGCTGCACACTTTGTGGATAATTGTCATAAAAATAAATGTTCTGATGTTTACTTCAGTTGTTATATTGACTGCTGTCATGAACATGAATCCTGTCAGCGTCCATCTGCCCCCCCCAACCCCCCCCAAATTGTAAACCTAGGGGAAACACTGCTCAGGTTTCTTGTTGCTGTGGTTATCCAAGTATTTTAATAAATGCTGGTATTTTGTGACCTGCCTCTTCCCTCTGCTTTAGGCACATGGCAGGAACCTTCTATCTATTGACTTTGACCGAAACACTCGGACAGAAAAGATATACGATGACCACCGCAAGTTTACATTGCGCATCATGTATGACACCCAAGGACGTCCGGCTATGTGGCTGCCCAGCAGCAGCTTGGCCGTGGTCAACGTGTCTTATTCCAGCACCGGGCAGCTCGTCGGCCTGCAACGGGGCAGCATGAGTGAGAGGACAGAATTCGACCCCTACGGACGCATCCTGTCGCGTTCTTTTGTCGACGGCAAGGTTTGGAGCTACAGCTACCTGGACAAGGTGAGTAGCCAGTCAATTGCGTGAATCCCCAGACTATAACCCTGAATATCGTGAATGAGTAACGTGTTGTTAACGTGCTCAGAAATCAACATGCCATCATTTCTCACATAGTATGGCATTGAAGACAATGACAGTAGTGCTGATGTGTCTTTTTCTTTTCGCAGTCCATGGTTCTGCTGTTGCAAAGTCAGAGACAATACGTCTTTGAGTTTGACACCTCTGGGCGTGTTACGGCTGTCACTATGCCCAGTGTTGCGCGTCACACCATGTCCACCCACGTGTCCATTGGATACATCCGCAATACGTACAGCCCACCTGAGAGCAATGCCTCGGTCATCCACGACTTCAGCGAGGATGGCCACCCTCAGGCCACATTCTTCCTGGGCACCGGTAGGCGGGTCCTCTACAAGTATGGCAAGTTAGCTAAACTGTCAGAGGTCCTGTATGATAGCACGGCTGTTACATTTGGCTATGACGAGACCACTGGTGTCCTGAAAATGGTCAACCTGCAGAGTGGCAGCTTCTCATGCACCATACGCTACCGCAAGATGGGCCCACTTGTAGACAAGCAGATCTACCGCTTCTCCGAGGAAGGCATGGTCAACGCCCGCTTTGACTACACCTACCATGACAACAGCTTCCGTATTGCCAGCATGAAGCCTGTCATTAGTGAGACACCACTGCCCGTTGATCTCTATCGCTATGATGAGATATCTGGCAAAGTCGAGCACTTTGGAAAGTTTGGTGTCATATACTATGACATCAACCAGATCATCACCACAGCCGTGATGACCCTCAGCAAGCACTTTGACACCCACGGGCGCATCAAGGAGGTGCAGTACGAGATCTTCCGCTCCCTCATGTACTGGATGACAGTGCAGTATGACAGCATGGGACGCGTCATCAAGCGAGAACTGAAAATTGGGCCATACGCCAACACCACACAGTACCGCTACGAGTATGATGGCGATGGGCAGCTAAGTGGCGTCAAGGTGAATGACTGGTCCGCCTGGCGCTACAGTTATGACTTGAATGGCAACCTGCACCTGCTCAATCCAGGTAACAGTGCCCGCCTACTGCCATTGCGCTATGACCTCCGCGATCGAATAACCCGGCTGGGCGATGTGCAGTATCGGCTTGACGAGGATGGGATCTTGAGCCAGCGTGGCTCCGATGTCTTTGAGTACAACTCCAAAGGTCTGCTGTTGCGGGCCTATAGTCGGACGCCTGGAGGCTGGAGTGTGCAGTACCATTATGATGGATTGGGCCGACGGGTCTCCAGCAAGACAAGCCTGGGCCAACACCTGCAGTTCTTTTATGCTGACCTGAACAACCCAGCCCGTGTCACCCATGTGTTCAACCACTCTAGCTCGGAGATCACCTCGCTGTACTATGACCTGCAGGGCCATCTGTTCGCCATGGAGGTGAGCAGCGGGGAGGAGTACTACATTGCCTCGGACAACACCGGCACACCCCTCGCTGTCTTCAGCAGCAATGGACAGATGATTAAGCAACTGCAGTACACAGCATACGGCGAGATTTACCACGACTCCAACCCTGAGTTTCAGTTGGTGGTTGGCTTTCACGGAGGACTGTATGACCCTCTCACCAAGCTAGTGCACTTCACCCAGCGTGACTATGACGTCCTTGCGGGCAGGTGGACCACCCCTGACTACTCACTTTGGCAGAAGATTGGCAAGGACCCAGCCCCCTTCAACTTGTACATGTTTAAGAACAACAATCCCCTCAGTGATATGCTGGACATCAAAAATTATGTCACAGGTACGGAGAGTGTTAAAGGGGAGAATTTGCTTTATTTAAAAGGATGGTGAGCGTAGTTATATTCTCAAGCTACAGGTGCTCCTAAATTGTGGTACAACAGAGACACACCATTGTTGTCTATCTTGGGAGATTAACAATATTTGCAAGATATTTTACTTCTATATATAATGGGTCATAAACTCATTAGCCATCTAAAATGTTTTTTATGAATCTAGAAATCCTTTGAAGTCTTTTATAGTTCTAAAAGTTGTATGAGCTTTTCTGTATATATCACGTGGGCTCTCGGTTATAGACGAGTGGGCAGATCTTAATCTTGTACCCTTCTCTCTTCCAGATGTTAAGAGCTGGTTGGTGATGTTTGGTTTCCAGCTCAGCAACATCATCCCAGGCTTCCCCAAACAGACTGTGTATTTTGTGGAGCCACCCTATGAACTGCTTGCCACCCAGGACTGTGAGAATGGGCAGGTGAGTTCCTATAGCAACAAAGAGGATGCTACTGATCCCATGGCAACACTCACCTTGCAGGCACACACACTGTCACCAAAATGCAGGGCACATGTACAATAGGCATCTCATCCCTGGTATAAGTATCCCCGTCACTGGCACCCTAATGATCTTCTACCATGTCCATGCAGCTGATTACAGGCGTGCAGCAGGCTGCAGAGCGACACAACCAGGCCTTCATGGCCCTGGAGGGGCGGTTGCTCAACAAAGGCCGTCGGACCAAGCAGGATAAGCCCGGGTACTGGTTTGGGACCAACACCCCCATCATCGGGAGGGGCGTGATGTTATCCATGAAGGAGGGCCGCGTGGTGACCGCCGTGTCGGGTATGGCCAGCGAGGACAGCCGCAAGGTGGCCCTGGTGCTGAACAATGCCATGTACCTGGAGGGGACGCATTACACACAGGATGGGCGCGACTGCCACTTCTTCGTCAAGGTGGGCTCCGCAGACGGGGACCTGCAGGCGCTGGGGCTGACTAACGGGCGCAAGATGCTGGAGAGTGGGGTGAACGTGACGGTCAGCGGGCGATCACGACGTGGGGCCACCGTGGAGTTCCGCGCTGCCTCACTCTTGCTGAGCGTGCGCTATGCCCTGGGTGCCGATGTGCTGGATGAGGAGCGCACACGGCTACTGGAACTCGCTCACCAGAGGGCACTTTGGGGTGCCTGGGCACGGGAGCAGCAGCGCGTGCGGGATGGCAAAGAGGGCAGCCGGCTGTGGACTGACGGGGAGCGGCAGCAGCTTCTCAGCACGGGGAAGGTGCAGGGCTACGACGGGTACTATGTGCTGGCCATTGAGCAGTACCCCGAGCTGGCGGACAGCAGCACCAACATCCAATTCCTGAGACAGAATGAAATGGGCAGGAGGTAACAGACCACAGCATCCCAAAGACTCTCCTCTCCCCTTCTTGCTGCCCCTTCTTTCTCCAGCTTTCCTCTCCTACGGAGAATAAAAGAACAAATGGGATAACACTCTGAATGCTGCAGGGACATTTCAAATATCAAAAACATATTTAAATGGTAACTGCCACAGGCAAAAAAAATCAGGACCAGGAAACCAAGATAAACAAAGTTGTTCTTGCTTCAAAAAAGCATCCCCTTTTTAAAAAAGAATATTTTCACCCATATTTTTTGGGTTGTGTAGTTAAGAGGACATGAAAGACAGGTGGTGAGACCCAGCACCGATCGCAGGACCTACTGGGACAGGGAGCAGGCTGTCATGATCTCGGGGTTAGAACAAACAGTCACACTGTCTCAGGCATCATGTCCAACAGAATCGAGCCGTAATTCAGGAGGCTCTGTGAACATTTACCAACTCTGAACTCCTTTAGAAGAAAAAAAAAAAATCACAAAATATGTTTTTAAAAAGTAAACAGAAAAAAAACCCACCATGGCTATATTTGCGGCAAATAACGTCTTACATTGTTTTATTTAAGAATGGAAAAAAAGTTATACATTGTGTCAGCAACACAGATGTTCAGGGTGTAGCTTAGATGCGGTAGTTTTGTACGTTCCCGTTGCAGTAGAATCGTAAGACTTTCACCAGGGCACTCTGTATAGGATGGTCAGTAAAAAAAACACTCTCACAGAATAAAGAAAATTAGTATCTAAATTATTTTTTATTTTTGTGCTTTTTTAATTTATTCCTTTTTTCTTAGAACTATATGACAATCATGAAAGTGTCACTAGTTTTATTGAAGACATATGAGCATTGATGAGTTAAGTTATTTTGCTTTTGTAAAATATGTAATAATTGTTCATTAAGTTTTTTATATTCATTTTAATTTGCTTCTGAGCAAATTATAGTCACGGACAAAAAATTATGTAAAGTGTTTTAAAATGGTTTATACTTTAAATAAAGTCTTTAAAACTGTGAAAACTGTTTTTCAAAATATATCTGTATGTACAGTGTATAGATCGACCTTTATGCAGCACAGTAGAATATTGTTGAAATATCAAGTTTTATATTTCTAACAGGAAGTGGCTTGTTATGTGCAGACATATAGCATTATTGCTCTAGAATTTTGTGACACTCTGATATCTCAGTTCTCAACTACCCAACACTTCATCGTTTTTTACTGCTTGTTTAACATTTGTCTTGGTTTTAGTTTTACCCAGAGTTACTGTTGTAGGACCCTACTGCACAGAAAGGGGTTCCTGACTTGAAATGAGCCTCTATATGGATGTCATGACCTACCAGATGAGTACTGAGAAGTTGTTCTTACACTTACTTGGTTGGTTCCTCTGAAACCTTATAAATAAACAAAAATTGATAAACCTTTGTTTACTTAATGTGGTCATATGATTTGGGACAGTGGGGATGTTTTGTGCAGGTTGGTACTCTTCTCGATCAAATACTGTCATCATCTTCAGTATTGTTGGTTACTTCTGTCAAGGGGTGCAGCATGATCCCTGTGTTAATGATCCCTAGTATCGTTTTTCCTTCGTAGCAATTTGGAGTTTTTAAAATGTACTTCCATCATTTAAAAAAAAAAAAAAAATTTTAAAGCAGCTTCAAGATTATATCGCTCAGGGACGGTACACGCCACATTCTGTCTCCACCGCTCAGGGACGGTACACGCCACATTCTGTCTCCACCGCTCAGGGACGGTACACGCCATATTCGTTCTCCATTAATTTGCCAGCCGCTAGAGGGATGAGATTCAGACCCTCAGCCCTGGAGGTGTGAGGCAACCATACCACTCCATTTACATTCTATGTTCTGAATGAATTGTTATTGCTTGAATGGCTGTGAACTGAAAAACAACCCCTCCATCCCACACCTCAGAATGGAAATAATTAATTAAATCTAACATGAGGTCATGGGCTTCCAAAAGGCTGACCAGTCATTTTTCAATATAATTCCACAAAGGTGCATTATCTGCTTTCAAAAGGTGATTTCTCAGTCCTAAAGCTACCCCCATTCAACCCAGAAAATAAGGCTGAATCTGGAGAGCATTTATTAATACAAACTAGTGCAGTGTTTCAATATTTATAAAAATATTTCAAAACCAATTTCAGTGTAAATTTGTCCTGCTGTAATACTGAGAAATATATACTTGCTTAATATACGGTTGCCAGAATTTTCTGCCCACCATGACTGCGTAACTGAATATCTCAACGACATCAGGGCAATTAAATGTCATTTCATATGGCAGAGGAAAACAGAATATAGTACTCTCTGAACCAATAACATCTCTGCAATGGAAAAAATACTGCTTAGAGTCATGCATACTAAAATAAGGCCTCACAAAAATATACCCAGGTAGATGGAAATAAATACTATAAATCTTAACTGATTGATGCAGTGCAATTTAACATATTTGTAATAAAAGGTTCAGCTGCATTTTATATCACTTTAAGTTCAGTCCTGCAACACACACAGCTGGACAGCAGGTGGCATAGCAGCAAAGGAACTTCCCTCCATAACTGCAGGAGCTGTAGTAAAGGGTAGACTGTGATACATAAATTAGCATATTGGCTAAGGGTTAAGTCGTTGGAGACCCCCAGACAATCCACATTTTTGCTCCCTCCCAGCCAATACACCAGCAGCAGGTATTTGGTGTTCTTGATTGGCTGCTTGTTTGATTCAGGTGTGAGAGTTGTGCCTGACCCTCCAATTGCTCAGTTCAGTCGATACTCTCAGATTGAGAATGCATTTACATGATCTATATCACATTTTCATCTTGAATGTGGAAATTGATATCAATGTCAACAATTATAGAGTTTTTCAACCATTAATGAATTACCTTCATTTTTATCATTAACTCTCACCCTTTTAAATGCCAATTATATATTTTAAAAAACAGATGTAAAGTAAAATCATGGTAAAAAGCATAGTTTGTAAAACATTAAGTAAACAAATCGTATTGAAATGGTTTTTGAACCTCATATACAAAAACACACTCAAACACCAGACGTAAAACTGCAATGTTTAATTTTAGCCACGAGGGGGAGCCAACACTTCTGCGGTTTGAAGAGAAAAGAGGAAGGTGGACTCCATTACTGGAAATCTGCAGCTCCTCGGCACCAGCCATCAACAAGAAGCCGTTATAAGCAAGCAGATTGACACCTCAGAGCATGCCTGAAGCAAGCTGACTTTTTGCATGAAAGAGCTGCCTGTTAAAGACCCCAGTTCTATATCCGGCCTGGGTAGCTGGTTGTGGGGCACCAGAGGCATTGGGTCTTACATGTGGACTATTAATACTCACTAGAAGTGGAGGGTTAGGTTTCAGTATGCTGAAAACCCAGAATGACCAGTTCAGCTAGACCACCATGTAGGTATGTGTTAGGACACACCGAGGAAGCCGGTCCAAACAATTAGTCTTTTGAGAAAGACCAATACAGAAAAACAGAAGTTTAAATGTATAAAGTTAAAGCAGTGACCTTCTGTTGGCACATGGGCTCAAACACACTTTCACACAACTGCAGGCAAAGTATGTTTGGTGGGGACCATGTCATTGTCCCAGTAACATATGTGGAGTATGTATGGGCATGAGGCGGCAAAGGCACAGTCAAAGCAAAGAGATCCATCGCTAAGGCAGGAATGAATATACAGCAGGGCACAGGTTTAAGAACCGCAGACGTCAAGTGGTCCTGGCCCTCGGAGTACACGACTTCTGTTCAAGCTTGACTCGTGACATCGGGGAGTATCAGCCCAGTAATGTAATACCAAGGTCCTTTGACAAGTGCAAATAAAAAGGTGCTCTGGAAACAGACGCATTAAGCACAGAAACTCAAACACACACTCACACGCACACCAAAGTGGTGATTTCGCAGCAGATCATGAACCTTCAACACATATGGACATTAATACAAGTGCTCTGAAACAAAAGCAGTTTCTGATGAGGAAGTCCAGCATAAACACCAAAATAAATAATTTAAGACTCATTTCTCAGTTTTACAAATAATTTATTCTTTCTGAAACTCTCACATTGAGCACAGGCAAACTACTTCCATTTACAGTTTAAGTTATACAGCATGTAATTTAATAAAGTTGCTCTCTAGGAATGTATTTAAAAAGAAGAGTTCCTGTTTAAAACATTTACTTAACAGAAGAAAAAAATCATTTAGGAAAAGCAATTAATTTAATATATTCTGAGAGGTGTGACTTTAAATCAATGTCCAAGCAGATTCCAGCCCCCACTGCTTTCATGCAGAACAGAGACATTCAGGACCTTTCCGTGAGCTAGCAGTTACAGGGGCTGGGGATCGAGTAGACGGACTGTCATCTGGGGATACAGGTGGCCATGAAGAGGGAGGGAAAAGCCTACCATGGTATTTTCCTCAGAGCCAGAAGGCTGAGAGTGGCTTGTGGCATTTTTTTGGAGTGTGGGGATTAGGTTAGCATGTCCCACAGGCAGCAGCAACAGAGGGCCGTCCAGCAGGCAGTCAGGCAGGTGTCCGCCGTGTCGTCTCGCCTTCGCTCTTCCACCACGTACACTGAGACGGACAGAGACCAAGAGAGGCGTCAGTGCTGATTTTACACCTGCCCCCAGTGCAGTTCGACGGGTCATCAATGGCTCACTTCCCAGAAAAAAGCCACTAAGTCAGCTCCACAGAAAGAGAGTTACAGGCCTGGGGGTGGGGAGGAAGGTGCCATGTTCTCTCATTACATTAAGTCACAGACATTTTTGTTCGTTATCAAAAGGTACACATGAACATGGAAAATAAACCCACTTCAGACAATGCTTTCCTCACAAGTCACTGGAAATACCTGGTCACGTGGCTCTGTTGCCTGGAAACCACAAAACCTCACCCCAAGTCTGGGAGGAGGGGGGCTGGGTGTTATTCTGTTGTTATGGCTGACAGAAAGGCTAGCCTTGTCACACAGCATGAGCTAGGCTTGGTGAATGTTCAAACACACACTTATGAGCAGAAGGGCAGGTGGTGCACTGTGACTGTCACCATTACCTGTGGGAACACTGGCCGACCAGGTAGCGTCGCCTAGCTAGGCGTGCCGGGAACACTGGCCAACCAGGTAGCGTCGCCTAGCTTCATTATAATAAATCATGTTTCCCCTGCCCTGGGGATTTAAGTTTTATTTGAAATCCAGTTTAGTTTTAGTCTTCAGGGTGTTGTTTAAAGGTAATATAAAAACTAAATTTATAAACTTAATGAGTTTTAGTAATTTTATTACTAGGAATCATGTGTCTGGTTTTTAGAGAAATTAAATTACTTTAGCTAAATAGTATTAAAGACTAACGTAAAGTATTTGACATGCTTTATTTCAGCATGTTTTGTGTGCAGTATTTATAGTTTGTTTAGTTTCTAGTTATAGTTTTTGTTAAGGATAATGGGCCTCATTCACCAATATTTTCTTAAGAATTCTCTTTAATTTGTTCCTGCAAAATTTGTTAAGAACAACCTACGTCGGATTCATGACGTGTTCTTAAGTAGCAGAATTGTTCACGCCTTTGTTCTTAAGAATGGTGAATTCCACGTCTTCATAACAAAGCGCGTGCCAGTTTGTCCTAATTAGCATAGGGAAACGCTCTGCAATTTCCCATAAAAGAGCATGAGATTGTAGGGCCGTGTGCAAGGAATGGCGAAGAGGCGTGCAGGTTGTGAGCCGCTTGGCACTAAGAGGAAAAAACACTTCAGTAATGCTGAAGTAGAAGTATTAATACAGTAAAATCCCGATACAGTGGACTCGCTTATAATGGAATCTCATCTATGACGGACGAGGTCCGCCGGTCCCGGCCGTGCGCTTTTAAGAACATGCAGAAAAAGTATTGGACTCGCATTTAACGGAATTTCGCTTATAACGGACAAACAATTTAGTCCCCAGCCCCGCTTTTAGCTGTAGTTTTGTTCGGCTATAACGGACATGCAGCTCCGCCGACAAGGCGCGTGGCGTGCCGGTGATATCCAGCGCAGATACGTAGTCGGGATTATTAATTGTCACGCATCTGATGAGGTAAAGTTGGATTACTACATGTACAATATAATAATTTAATGGGGTGTGGCATGAGTAAAGTAGTTGTGTTCTGTGCATACAGCAACTTTGCATATAACGGACTTTGGATATAAAGGGACTGTTTTGCCAGGTCCCTTGAAGTCCGTTATAACTGGATCTTACTGTACAGGAGATAAATGCAAATAGATACATGTTATTTGGGGCTTTATATCCACTGGTTACGCTACTAAAGAAAGCTGATACATGGAAAGATATCACCTTCTCTCTGAGCGTTGTGTACCAAATAAATCTAAATCATCTTCAAACATGCGTTCCCTTCTCAGAGCATGATTGGCAAGCTCTTCAAGAAGTAACATAAATGCCATTTTGAAAGCAAGGCCAATGCGCAGAAACAGAACTATTTATAATCCGCCTGATCGCCGTTACTACCATGAAAATAATTTTTACACTTTATAAAAGTAAAATATGAAAAAATAATTTTAAATTATTCAAATACTTTCATTTTATGAACTGTAGAATAAACAAAACTGCTATAACGGATTATTTTGAACAAACTATCATTACTCAAACGCGCGTACAAATAGTCTTGAGTGTGTGTAGATTCTGTTTTTAGCCAAGAACAAATTCAGATAAGAAAACATTGGTGAATGTCAGAATCTTCGTAAAAAAAAAAGTGCGTACGTGGGGTTTAAGAACAAATTTGTTCATAAGAACGGTTGGTGAATGAGGCCCAATAAGCCTGTCATGTGCTAAAAGTCTATAGCTGCCAGCGAGTTCCAAGCAAAGACTCCTTCCCAGAAGTGCTGCTCCCTAAATAGAGGACACGGTTTCTACAGAGAATGGCCTGTATCGCATTACAAAGTCATAGTGCATAAGGGATACAGTGCAAAACGTGTGGGAAGCATAACAGCAGGTCAGGTGAAAAGCAAAGGGAAGCTGGGCACACTAGGGAGAGGGGGGATCCAAAACAAATCATTGTAGCAGTTCACCTCTTAGTAATGGTGAAATGGCTGAATTCAAACTACCCATTATCTGGCATTTCACTCAAATGCACCATACATTTACATATGCAGTTTGAACATTTGATAACAGCCTAGCCCATCAGAAACTCTGGTGATGACCAATTGCAGGACTAAAATTCAAAGCCCATCAGACTTCAAATACAGGTTTGGGTCAATTTCATAGTTGAATATTCCTTTCTCTACACAAAAGCAGAGAGAGTGTGAGTAGGGCTGCACAATATTGAAAAATGTCAAGAAACATTATGATTTTTTGCGAAAAATTGTGATGTATAAAGCAAAAGAGTAGTTAAAAATTTACCCAAAATAAACTATAGCCAAATAGAACTTAGAGTCCATAAATATTTCCATACCACAAAAGGTGAATTGCTTTTATTGACCGTGTGAACGCTTTTCTCCTCCTCACTCATTTTGTCAAAATTTTTCTCAAATGCTAGGAGTGATTTAAACAGCAAAAGATTAAAATAATTATGGTTCAGAGTGCACGCAGAGCTCATGCAAAAAAATTGGTGGCAGGGGAGTTGCTAGAATTTCTGGACCCATCCTGCCCATATTTTACATATAATTTTATGTATTCAAGGGCCCCTGACAAATGCTGCCCCCCCTGAATCTGTCAGGGTATCCACACCCCTCCAACCCCTCTGATTGGTGGTAAGCTCTAAACTGTTGCTTTAATATACACTAGACAGTCTTGCAAAGGAACAATCATTAAAACTACAAAGCCTGCTAAGTTGTTTTCCTTGTTCCCCTGTTTACCCTTGTTCCTTTCATATCTCTATGTAATCATGAGAGTAGTTCAAATCATCCCAAAACAAAAAGGTGGTTTTACATTGTTCAATGACATAGTACAGTGGCACTAGTGCTATGCACGAGTACCTGAAAAGAAAACACACAGGCACTATTTTGGATGACGGACCATCAGAGCAGTCAAAACCACGTCTATTCATGTTTATTAAATTAAGTATGGACAGCTTTCTCTTTTGTACTTATACATGAAGCTTCTAAACAGTCATTCCGTGGTGTTATCGTAAACTAAAAGGAAAACTGGCACTAAAGAAAATTTGTAAAGTGAAATAAAAAGTGAAAAATTATATACTTAGAAAACAAAAATGTTTCAGACTTTAATCAGTAAAAAGTAGAGCCCCATCACGACGTCTTTTTACCTAGTTTAACCACAATAACTTAAGATTGTGGTTGCTAAGCTGTCCCTGTCTTCACCGCCGCTGATAGCTGATTTACAAAATCAGTAGCATGAGGCACTCTGCTAAACAAATTTATAAGCATAAGGATACACAGAATTTATACAGATTACTAACTTTTGGGCGTCACAATACGCATCTCATTCATATTTTTAGGCGTACTGCTAATCGAATTGTGGGCGAAAATAATGTCTGCATAGTGCCAAAAAGACGGCGCCCATTATCTAAAGCCCTTCAATAACAGTTTGTTTATTCTTTTTGAGAAAAACAAACTAAATGGTCTATTTAATTTTCTGGAGGAAGATCGTTTAGATTAAAATAGACCAAATCAGTAAAATAGTTGAGAGATAAATCCATAGAATAATTGTTGTTAGTGGCAGCCCTAAATATTTTAGCAAAACAATCACTATACCTCATGTGCTCATGGACAGTATGAAAAAAAAGTATTATTTAAACCCAGCTATTGCACGTGCAGTGCTTCCGCTGATAACATTTTTCCTTGGCAACATGCCACGCCAAGATCTTTACCACCACAAGAAAAACACATCAATCCAACCAATCAATAATCCAATCCAACGCCTTGGTGACTCACTCAGGAAGTCCAGTTCACACCCGCAACACCTGTGCAAACATTATGGAATACAACTGGTTAGCAGTACTAACTAACTTTCTGACATGGCTCCAGTGTGAATGCAAAACCGTAACCGATTATCATGTTCACTACATTGATATCAGTTGGGAGTACAAGACACCTGTCCCACAACAAATACGCTAAGTTCGATAGAGTCACATACACAGATAACTGCACTGCACAAGGCTTAGGCTGAGTGACATACACAGATAACTGCACTGCACAAGGCTTAGGCTGAGTGACATACACAGATAAGCCGTGTGCAGTGCAGTTATCTGTGTGTGACACTAACTGCACTGTACATGTCACTCAGCCTAAGCCGTGTGCAGTGCAGTTAGGTTTTATCACTTTATCGAGGGAAGCACTGGAGATGGGCAAACTGTTGAAGACAACTTAGCAATCACAAAAAATGCTTGCCTATATTAAATTCAAATGATGTTTGTTTACTTCCATAGAGGGGTGGGAACATTTAAAAAAAATGTCTGGGCTGCATTTTTTTCCAGTAGTGTCCCCCTCAGTCATACTGCCACCATGCCAAACCTCTTTACCCACAGGAAATACTGATGTGCATAACATATGATGTCGATATTAATATTACACATCACCCAGTCCTACTCCATCCACCCAAAACCCTTAAATCAGAAAAGACTAACTTGGAGATTAGTCATGGAAAATGTAAGTTTTGTATCAAGCAAAACCAGAAGTTTGATTTGCCTTACTTGCATATCTTGTGATGTAATTACTATGCATGTGCACAATGCGTTGATGATGTGGAAACAATACATTGTTCAGCCCTAATGCAAACTGCAAATACCTTCCCCAGATGATATCTTGCATAAAAGTACCTGTCACATAATCAATGGCGAATTAATAGGCATTTCCCCCAGACAGACCTTAGCAAAGAGGACCTCTGGCTTCTGACCAAAGAAATGAGTATCAGACTTGTCCAATAAATCAGCTTGTATTGCTGTTCCAATCAATCAATTGAGGATATTGTGAAAATGCACTCATTAAAACCCTAAATGAAAAAGTATCAGTTGTTTTAGTGTACGGATTTTGTCTGAAAGGCTTCATTTATTGCTTTAACCATGTATTAAAAAAACAAAAAAAAACAAAACTGAGTTTTAAACAGATGTGCCCATAAAAAGCCTTAAAAACTACACCAGACAGTGGGGAAATTCAAATGGTACCTTTTTGTTGAGCTGAGAGCTCCCAGAGGAAAGAGGGTTAATAGGTCCGGCGTGGTTTACAGCATACGTCAACTGCAAAACAGCTGCATTAATGAAGCAGCCAGCTTTGGCCAACCTATCCTTCTTGCAGTTTGCAGATCTTTTCATACATGGCTTCATAGTAGGAAGCTTCATAGTAGGAAGCTTCATTCTTCTAGTTCTCAAAGTAGAACAAATCCAACATGAGGCCTCTTTTTGAAGCAAATCTACAGAGATGCACACAATCCTGCCTATCAGAACAAAGCAGGTCCTTTTCCATATTTCAAAGCAACTAAATTGTGCTGTTATTGGAAATCATGTGCTCTCCTGTGACAAATCAGGCACCACTTTGGAGCAAAGCCAGCCAGGTGGGTCACCGTAGATATCAGGCAAGCTGTAAAAGCCAGAGCAGCCCCAAACTGCACAATGACAGCTTATGTTAGGCAGGAAACGGAGAGAATCCCACAGCCCAAATTCTTTAAGAAGATGCTCAGCAATGTGAGAGGGGCAACCCTTACATCGTTTAATTTCTCCATAATATTCCCTGTTAAGAGCATTATTTTTTAGTTTATCATCTTATAGACAGATGGCTACAGCCAGGTACAAGTGGACCTTGAAGAGTGGTTTTAATTAAGTGATAACAGTTTGACAATAACACAATTAAAATGAGTAACAGTCCTATCAAACAAAGTTACTCACGAGATTTTGAAAAGGAACCGATTTTATTACTGCCTTCTCCATCCACCTCAGTACATCTGTGATCTCCCATGAAAAAGGCTTCCTAGAAAATGGGTCATCTTTTCCATTGATCACATCACAGAAACCCTTCAAGATAGAATTTAAGGCCACCAATAACAACTGTTTTCCTTTTGATAAATCTATCAATTATTTTACCGATTGGTCGATTAATCTAAATGATTAGTTTTCCTCCAGAAAATCAAATTGACCATTTCATTTAAGTTATCTTGACAGCAACAAACTGTATGCTATTGCAGTAAGTAAGTAAGTAAAGTTTATTTATATAGCGCCTTTCACAGACAAAAAGTCACAAAGCGCTTCACATACAATATAATATACGATTTGACATAGTTTGACATTATGACACAAGTAAAAACATACATACACAGTACGGACGGTAAAAGCCCTAGTATATAAAAAAAAAATAAAATATCAACTATCCTCAGCACACCTCAAATGCTTGTCTAAAAAGAAATGTCTTTAATTGATTTTTAAATGCTTCAACTGACTCAGCAGCACGCAATGCTAATGGAAGGCTATTCCAAAGTCTAGGCGCCACTGCATGAAAAGCACAATCACCACGGGTCTTTATTGCAGGACTTTAGATAATGGACGCCGGCTTTTTGGCACTATACAGACATTACTTTGGCCCACTATTCGATAAGCAGGTTAGTAGTATGTCTAAATATGAGGTGTATAGTGATGCCCAAAAGTTAGTAATCTGAATGAATTCAGCATATCCTTATGCTTTTTAAATTCATTTAGCAGAGCGCCACGTGCAACTGTTTTGTTATACCATGAAAGCAACAAGTACTGAAGTCACGTGAAGAAAGGAACAGCTCAGCATCTTTTAAAAAAGGAAATACTGTGGTGGTTAAACAAGGTATAAAGATGATGGTAGTGTGGTGGTGCTTATTCAATGGAAATTCTAAGGTAGCAGGCAGACAACTTCATGGATTTAACAATGAGTGTATTTAGCCGCTACATGGACAATATATTAAAAAGCTCTCTATACTTCTCCATGTATTTTGGTAGTGTGTTAAAATACAAAAATATTTTAAATTTTTTTTATTTTTAGTGATTATTTGTCATTGTTGACACACCGCAGCACAACAACGAAATGTGTCCCCTGCTTTTAACACATATGCGACTTTTCGTGACATAGCAGGGGGCAGCTAATTCAGCACCCAGGGAGCAGTGCTTGGGGGCGGTACCTTGCTCAGGGTACCTCAGTGGTGCCTTGCTGGTCGGGGATTCGAACCTGCAATCTTTCGATTACGAGTGCGCTTCCCTAACCATTAAGCCACCACTGCCCTCAAAAAAATCAGGGAGGACCCCGAATGCAGTCCCCCACTACCAGAAATTATGCAGCCGAGTTTCCCACATTTGGGGAATTCGCAGGGGTCAGCACAGCCGCAGTGCAATGGCTGGGTCTCACCCTGGGTGAACCACCTTCGTGATCATGGTATCTCCCCTGCCAGGTAAGTATCTGGAAAGACCTGCACCTTGTTATTCAATCTATGACTAGCAAACAATTTCTCTCGTCTCCAAGGTTTAATATACCGAATGGTCTTGCTGAGACTATTTTGATGCTGACACAAAGTCCCTGCTTTTAGGGTCTCCCCCAAATGTGCCAACCAAGGATATGTGGTTGAGTCAGTTCTCTTGTTTCATTGGAGAAGCTGTCTTATTATCTTAATCATGGTTCAGTTAAATTCTCTAGAATTTGGCCCCTCGTTCGTGTATACTTGCAAAGACCAATAGATTACTTTTTTTTTTTTGAGGTGACACCCAGGATGGGCTGGGCTGGGATGGGATGGGCTGGGCCCCCTCTCCCCCTGTTTCTTTGTGTACGTAATGGTGCTTTCGAAAAAACAAAATAAAAAATAAAAAAACTCTATACTAATGGTAATTTAATAAACATGAATAGCCAACACAGTGGTTTTGCCTATTTTGGTGGTCCATCATCCAGAAGAGCACCTGTGCATTTTCTCTT
This sequence comes from Cryptomyrus ogoouensis, assembly GCA_025773925.1. Classification (NCBI taxonomy): domain Eukaryota; kingdom Metazoa; phylum Chordata; class Actinopteri; order Osteoglossiformes; family Mormyridae; genus Cryptomyrus; species Cryptomyrus ogoouensis. The sequence goes on from JAOYFF010000002.1 coordinate 15,385,941, forward strand.
CAGGTGCTCATGCATAGTGCTGGGGCCGCTGTGGCATGCCATCCAAACTTTGCACAGCGTACACACCACCGTTTTGTTTTGTGATAATTATGTGAGTAGCACAAATTATGTAGTGATATTGAAAACGACAAAGCGTTTTAGAAAACGTTGCGGTGCATCGACTCAAAGCATCAATGTCATCAACTACGTCAAGTATCACGACATTGATTGCACTAATACAGTTACGATTATCAACACTCCATGGTGATAAAGCAGGTAAAAATTCCCTCTCCCTACTCACCTGTGTTTTTTGGGGGCTCGCCACAAACAGGTGGGGGAACATTCTGCCAGCCATAAGGGCCCTGGGGGGGAACAGGGTATCCCTGGTATCCTGGCTGCCCGGGTGCAGGGTAGGGCCCTCCTGGGCCAGGTGGATAGTTGGGGTAGCCGGGATTCTGCATAGGATAGCCGGGATTCTGCATAGGATAGCTGGGGTTGGGTGGCCCCATGTTGACAGGGTACCCTGGAGCAGTTGGACCCGGGTACGGGGGGGGCTGTTCAAAATTCATTTAGACACTGCAGTGGCACCTGTCACAAGAAAAAGGAGAGACTGAGCACCACAGCTCAGAAACACCACACTCTCAGTCACTGTCATCTCACATTTGCTTCTGTAATAGGAGCAAGCTTCAGCAACAGGAAATTGGCCTGTCAAAGTAAATATTGGCTAAAAGCTTCTCTCCTCTCATATAATACATGCACCAGATACACACTTCAACCAAAGCCCGCAAACCTCACACTGTCCATCACTGGAGTCCCTATAAGCCAGTAACACAGTGGACCATTTGAGGAAACAGATGAGGTAGGGCTCCGGCAGTGTCCTTACCAAACATGCAGGTAAAAGGGCAAGACAGCATTTCAGGCACATTTCATTTCAAGCGTTCGATAAGATAAGCACATATTCTGCACACAGAACATGACAGATAATCATAATAAGAGTTGCCTGGCAGTGAATAAGTAAACATACCTTTAAACCTTTAAAAAACAGGCAAGGCCTCGGCTACCCTTTCATGATAAACCCAGAGAACCAAAGGAGACATACTCGCGTTAAGAGATAATCCTGTTTGATCTGTTATGGTTATCAAACATCAGATAGCTAAGTCTTAAAGACTAGGGAGAGAGGGCCCTTCCAATTTTTCAACTAGCTAGCTGACAATCAACAGAAAGCCCAACTTTGTCCCTCATCATTCATCAACATAAATGTGAATTTAATCTCCCCAAGTGTAGATACATAAACACATTTTAAAGTTATGATATTAATGATTTTTTTTATCCTTCCAGAAATTTTCATTATACCTGTTATGGGTAGAGGGGCGACCATATAGAACAGAAAACCAAGTGTGTGGGCAAATGTTTTGTTCGTCATCTAAGGCCCAGGTGATTATTCTACATGCACCATATAAATCGCGATTACATCAGGCAATCCTTCCTTGATTGACATGCCAACACACCAGCTATCACTGTGCATTCTGGGATTTGTAGTGCCAGTGATGCACTCGCTACGTATCGGCAGCCCGGTTCTGATAGAGACAAGATATTTTTGTGTGAGCTGGATACATATGTACCACGAACCAGATGCGACACCCCTGACCAAGATAGATAGCAATAAATCCTCTCTAAAACATCTCTTTTTCCGGTTTTGGGGTGAACTGCCCCTTTAACCGTCCGCCTAACATACTATATTTTAAGATAATCGTATTTTAACGTTTTTGTTTTGAAAATCATCTACTTTCGATTGCTATTTAACGTTCACCGAATCAACTGCGTTTCCCCAGGGTCATATCCACATACTTACCTATTAAACAATGATGCAAAAGCCAGCTTGGGAACACACCCACAGTGACTTGTTACTGATACATCATTTACACAACAGGACACCAGACATTCTGGAGGCTTTGGAGGAGAGGCAGTGAGTTACAGGGTGTCTCCCCGCAGCAGACTGTCACATGCTGCTACGGCTAAATCCTGCCAACCAATCACAAGCAACTAGGGCTGAATGATTTATTGATTTCAAAATGGAAATCACGATTTTAAACAACAAGATTAGCAAATTGCAAAGGCTGCGATTTAGGATATGGATTATACAACATGGCTGACCCAGGGTTAAATACTGTTAAATAGTTTGACGCACAAGAAGGACGGCACAAATTTGTAAGTCATTCTCACTAATCAGAAGTGCAGTGCTCCTCACACACCTGTCATGCTCACCAAACAGAAGTGGTCCAAGGTGACTGCATATACGCCCACAAACAACAAACACGTGAAACCCAAGGAAAATGTATTCGCAAGTGAATTACCTACCACTGAACCACTGACTACCCCCACTGTACTAGTCACTTCTGTCCACTAGTGCAACCACAAGTGCACTTTTCATTTGCACTTCTGTATAGATAAAATGATTTCAGTATGCTGCTAAACATTCTCATGCTGGCACGGATCGCCCTTGGTATGGGCCATATGTGTATGTTGTTTCTTTAATGATCCCTCAGTGTTTATCTGTTTACACTGTTGGTCTTGCAAGAATGGTATTTCATTCTTGATTATACAAAAGTTCAAGATAAAATGACAAAGGAGATCAATCAGATCTTAGTCTTATCTATTTCATGGTCAGATCGTTTACAGAAAGGTCATATTATTTATGGAGTGATAATGATGACAGAATTCTGGGGTTGATTAAATCAGATTTGCATACTTGTAATTTAGTTTTGCACACCCATGCAGCAAAGTTTGCGTTTGAAAACACAAGTGTGCAAAACTTTTGTAGTCACAGATTAGCAAATATACATTTGCACATATTTCCAGAGCCATGTTACAAATCGGGATTACAAGTGTACAAACAGGGTATTTAGATTGCGTCCTGTCCAAAAGGAGTGTGAATGGAGCAGAATTTTGATACAGAGGCGAATCCAGCCAATAATACCCAAAACAAAAGTCAATCGATTTTTGACTGGCTACGATGGGTTTGAGGCACAGAGATCCCACCCACTCCCTGCTCAATGTCTGGCAGTTGAAGGTTTGCAAAACTTTGGGAACATGACAAAACTTCCAGAAATCCCAGCATTCAGAGAACATGTATATTGATTTTGTGCACTTGTAATGCTAATTTGTAGTTGTATATTGAGTTTATCGCAATTGTGATTTTTCTGACAGACATTGCGATGAACTATTCTCCCAAAATCCTTCAGTCCTACTAGTAACTAGGCATGAATATTCAGTTAAAAAGCGACAGCTCTATCCAAGGCACAAAGGTTATTTAGCCCATAAAGACTCAAGTAGAGTACACCAACTCCACACCTGCTGGAAACGGTAGAAGTTAGCTAGAACCACCAGGCTAGGGTAACAAGGATAGGAGCACTTGTTCACAAACACAAGCAATGATGTAACACCAGGTCCCACTGGAGTCCATTAACAAACAAACCCTTCTGACTTGGGCACACCCTAAAACTACAGGAAGGAGCTCTTTGAATTCTGCCCTAATGTTAAGATATACAGATGCACAGGCAGAGCCTTTCACCTCTAAAGGAGTTTTAAAACAGATGTATTAATACAGATTTAGTTTTTTTTTTTTTAAATGCACGGCATTATGATTTTACCCATCAAGATTAGCAATGTTTATGGATTTTCCCCACTCAGAGTATGCTCAACAAGAATCAATGTTCCTAAATCAGCCATGCAGCAAACACAGACTCGCCTAAACATGCACCAACCTTACTTTGGTGTGCATTAAGCAAAGCAGCTTCAGAAGATGGATACATTTGCAGCATTTTCACAAGTTGGCACATGCAATCTATTATTTCTGAAAAATATAAGGGGCTTTATCAGGCCAATGGACCCTAAACTGCACAGAGATTATTGCAAAGACTCAGGAGAATGAAATTAAGCTCCGTTTCCCTTAACAAAACTTTAAACTATCAAGGGACAATGTGATATCGGGTTAATAATAATAATAATAATAATAATAATAATAATAATAATAATTAGAAACTGCAGGCAGTTACGAACGGGTCCAAAGCGTAGGATGATCGGACTGGTAGGACAGTAGAGGAATAACGGCAGAGAACCGGCGGCCAGGGTAGTATAAAGTCAGACAGAATTAGAATGCCATAACAGGATGGAGATTGAGTGTAGTTCTAATGGGATAGGAGGTGTAGGACAGAGCAGGACTGGTTTGGGTGAAATGGTCTCAGTAGTAGGCAGAAATTAGGATGGAGTTGCTTTTAGTGCAGGTGTAACAGGTCAGTTGATGTTGGAGAGCACACTGTGCACATCAGGATACCTAGCTGAAATACCCACCTAATCTGGGTTCGAACCGGCGACCCTCTGATTACAGGCACACAGGCTTAGCCCACTGAGCCACCTGCTGCTGTTGGTAAGATGGGTGAGATCAGTAGACAACTTCCTACCTGATCTGGTAACTCATTTTAGCTCAATTAGCCTAGGTGGGTCTTAGACAGCTATAGATAGTGGCTATAGCGCTCCCGTTTGACCTATTGACACGAAATTTGGAGGGTCTCTCTGCGGTACAGCCCTTCATCTGAATTAGAAATTTGGTAATGATTGGCTGAAGCGTGCCTGAGATATAGCTGTCGGATTGAAATGGACGTGGCACCTGTACAGTCAGGGTGTGGCTGGTGGCCATACCTTACCAAAAGTTTCATTTTTTTCTCTAAATCTTTAAAAGGACTGTCTCCTGATTTGAATGACACCAGATATATGTAGGTTGGGGCGAAAATCCAACGAGGTTAGTTGCAGTTGGATTCATCAGGACATGGCAAAAAAAATTAAGTGTAGGCTTGGCAGTTCTGGAGAAATAGGCAGAAATGCAGATGGGGGCGCTACTGCGCCCCCATCTGGCCTACTGAGGTGTCCTTTACAGGGAGGGCTGAGGGTCAGAGGACAAATATGCCATCCAAATTTGGTTTGGATTGGTCATCGATAAGCCTGTCAAATGACTGCTTGAATTTGATTGGCTGATTGCGGCCACTC
>JAOYFF010000002.1:15401321-15414223 GCA_025773925.1 Cryptomyrus ogoouensis
CTCTTTGACAATTCGAACCCAATGAATCTTGGCATTCTTGTCCTGGAATATGCCCATGCCAACAGGGAAGAAAAAAAATCCATTGTTGATGGATGGAGGTGTAACCTGGCCATTCAGTAGATTCAGGTACTCAGCTGACTTCATTTTATTGCTGCGTAACGTTGCTGAGCTGTAATAATGATTCAGTCATTGGCTCTTAAGAATTTGCTGATATAAATTCAAATGGCAACTTTTTGTTTTGGCCGGGCAGTGAATGTGACACAAAAGGAAAACAGATCTAACGGCCTCCTTAGTTTCTTTATGGTTAATTTCTATAACTGAAACTACTCGTATAATGCAGACCAGGCATAGGTAAAAGTTGTCGACCATGGGAATCCATAGCTACAGCCCTGTGTTGGATTGTTTTTACTTCTCTGTGGACACGGGTGTCAGGGAGCTGTTGTCAGTTTGCAGGAGACTCCTAGAACTTGCCGGGATATCTGGATGAAAAAGTAGATCCAGTAACTCTTGTGCACTGTCCTCAGTCTCCTAGTTGTTTGGGTCACTCATGCCTGAGTACCATTCACACAGTGGGCTTTGGGATTGGTTGCACAGTTTACTGTATAGACCAGAGTTCTTGCCTTTTTCTCTTTCAAGATGGCCCTGGATGTCTCCAGGATCTATGAGATGTCTCACCACTGGAAGTTTGATTCTCAAGAGACAAGAAGATTTTTTATGAAATGTAGTCTGGAAACTCTCAGATGAAATCCATCTCCTAATTATGGGAGAAATGAAGCAGTAGAAGTCATAGTGAGTGGGATTACATCAATCATTGCATGGTTACCCAAATGATATGGCATGAAATCAACAACAGGAACTGGGTTAAAGCAGCCAGTGAATGGCAGTACTGGTTAATCCCATGTGCCATGAGTTTTGAATCATCCCCCTTGGGCAGGAATGAGAATAGATGAACTGCTGGTATTTTTTGGCTCCTGGTATATGTTGGGCATGAGGGAAAGCCCAACATAACCATCCTAAGATGCATTCCAGAGACATATTCAGCTGCAGAAACTTCAGCTGTCAGCGGACCGATTTAGAAGCATGTCATACATACCAACGTGAGTGTCTATGTAAATGACAATGTATGCCTACCATGAGCACTTATGATGCCCAGTATGAGTCAGCTTTCAGGCACTACAATTCATTGTAGGAAGTTCCAGCAAATCCACAGAGATGGTCATTGTCTCCAAGGGCCCTTTAACCTGTCAGGAGTTCTTAGATAGTTCAGTTCTCTACAGGAATCCGTGTCATCGGCTTCAGTGTCCTGTGTCCTCCCCCCCACCCCACCCTGAGAACACACAATCAGGGGGGCGTTTCAGCTCATATGCCATTTATGAACACCCATAATCCCACACCATGGCCCACCCATGGCCAGCTGCGCAGTTAGACTGAAGAGGCACCCTGCTCAGTATCCCAGGAATCGCCTGAAGACGGCAGCCCTGGGAGGGCATGTGCATGGCAGGTGTGTGTGTGCGAGCAGGTTTACCTATCCTTATGAGGACACAATGTCCCCATAATGTGATAAATATCCGTTTTTTTTTCCTTATGGGGATCGGTTTCCTGGTCCCCATAAGGGAAAACTCCATTTTATAAAAATGGGTGACTGCTATGAAAAAACTAAAAATGCAAAAACTCTTGTGTTTTGCTTGGTTACTTATGGTTATGGTTAGGGCAGGGTGGGGGTTAAGGTTGTCATAGTTAGCGTTAGCATTTTTCCCATTGAAATGAATGAGCGGTCCCCATAAACATAGGTATACCCGACATGTGCATGCGTATGTGTGGGCTTAATGCCAAATCAGCAACAATGGCTTTATCATGGCAAAAATGTTAGACAAATAACAAATAATTTACAACAAGAAATTTAAAACAGGAAAGAGAAACAATTTATATGCAAATTAGCATATAAAGGTTCAAATGCACAATAATTGTGAAATCAGCGCAAATGCACATAAGTATGTATTTGTACTGTTACAATCTATTGCTGCACATATCGCTTTTAAAGGTGAATGTGTACTCACATACCAGTTATGTGCATTCCTGCCAATACTGAAATGTGCTGCCTGGCTTATTTTCTTTGATAAACATGACAGCTGTGACCTTCCACAGAGAGAATAAGATGGGGATATATATAAAATCCCTTTCCTGGAGTTGGTGTAGTCTGTGTGCAGTTCAGACAGCACTCCCGTATGGACCGCCCATCTTTTTATGATTTGGGAATGTTTGCCCTTTGGCTCAAGGAGAAGAGGAAAGAGAAAAGGGGAGGAGCAGCTGAGGGAGCTTTCCACCAATCAGAAGCCTGGGGTCTGATGGGCGTGCTCACCCCCCCCACTTGAGCCTCATGCCAGCACGTGGTGTGGTAACCCCCAGTCCCCAGCTGTCATTCACATGATGTATGTGACCGGACTTGCCCCGTATCAGTGGTGCTGTTTATGTGGTCGTCCTGACGCCGCTGCTCTAGTCAGGGCGATCAACATCACTGGGCGGCAGAGATGGAAAACAGCCACGAGGCAGCGGTGGGCAAAGGTTGAGCAGGAAGGATTATTTTTGAGTGTCAAAAGATTAAGTGAGCTGTTTGTTTCAGACGCAAGATTGCATTTTATATTTCAGGATGTCAGCTTTGGTTAACTGCTAGCTAAATTTCATATCAGATACACTGCACATGACAGCTGAGTAATCGGAGAGGCTTGTGTGTACAAGACCCAAGACAGCTGTGGTTCCCCCACACACCATGTGACCCGTGGGGTCTGTTTGGCCCCTGATAAAAGTTCCCCATCAGTTTCTGTAGGACAGTTTCTCAGCTTCCAGCGTAAAAGGCAACAACCTCAGAAAGTGACATACACCACAGAAACTGCCTTCAGCCCGCCTGCCAGTCTGAGGTCCCAGCAGAGAAGGCATGATAACTGGAATCTTTGATCATGACAGGAGGCCACACCAGCAGCTTGAGAGAGGATGGGAGCCATCATCATCTCCTGCGAAGTGCATAAATGACTCAAGCACACCAGGCTGCACTAACTAGCTGCAACAAATCCAGCCCAAACCCAGCCCCCTCGTGCATGTCCCTTCAAAAGACTGAGAATAGATTAATAATATTTTGTGGTAAAAAAAATATATAATAACCCTTGCGAAATCATAGGACAGGATCACGTGAGACCATTTGCCTTGGGCCTCAGTTCCAAGTAAAAAGCTACAAATGCATGAAGCATACGTTTGCTCAGCCACATGGCAGAGGGCCAGCTTTTAACTCCCCTGTGAATTTGTTCTGGCAGTGCCTGCTATAGCACAAGTTTCTGTACTCTGGTTATATGAGTTCTTGACATAAGACACAAAATAACATTTTCTTCCCCATTTCCCCATAGCAGAGTGTGTATTTTCAACACAGTCATCCTTCACGTGCCTCACGTGTCAGAGGGCATGGGAGAGAAAACAGCCGCTCCTCTTTGATCCAGATCAGACGACGTCTGCCAACCAGAGTCACTGCCCCCCCAACCGCAAACCATGCTTGTTTACAGTGCCCACCCTTGACCTGCAGCCTCCTCATATATGCAGCAGGCTCAACTGGCAGCACTGTGTGCCAACACGGTGGGCCTTCGACATTATCATATCAGAAGAAAAACAATAAATCATATAAATGTATTTACACAACTTTTTTCATAAGTTGTTAAAGAAGAGATTCTACAATCCTAAAGTAGCAGCTCCTGACAGGAAGCCCCAGCATCCTATATTGTGGTTTTTTCATTCCACATGGTCACACATAAATGACCAGGTTTGTTTCTTATTACATGTCTAACGTTTATTCAGCTGTCTTTCCCCCAAATGAGAGATCAAATTAGAAAGGAAGTGGTGAGCATGGAAAGCCAGAGCCAAAGGTCCTCCCTCAAGGACTCTCTCACTAATGGCACATAGGAGAACCTCACACACCAGCATGAGACTCTGCCAAAGTGGGGCATGATTTCAACACAGCGGAATGTACACTCACCTCAGTGTTCCTGAAGAGTCATTATTTAGGAAGTAATCTTAGAAAGAACAGGGACCAGGCACTCAGCAAGACTGCTTCCTTACTTAGGGGCACGAACCGATGGTTTGCACAGCCTGCTGGTATTCACCCAAGTACAGGTACAGAACCGGGCAGAGGGAGTCTGACTACCTGGGAGTCATCAGCAGATTCATACACCAGGCTGAGTGTGTGCGTGAAAGAGATAGAATATGAAATATATCACCCACAATGTAATCAGTGGTCTTAAAGCCTCCGTCTGAATACAGTGTTCCGTGCATTTGTAGGTTTAGATAAAGGTGATGCATAAGGTCCGACTCATATCAATAGCACACCTTCCAAGACAGCAAACAGAGGTACTTCCACTCTTTTGAGAAGGACAACACATGTGTATGTACATTTGGCTTTATTTTGAAGTCTGTTTACTCTTGACCTGCTCCACTCAGTACAGGAGAGTTAACTCACAGCATCAGCTGACCTCCATCAGTCAACATGAAAGAGGAAGTCTAGCTATATTTCAAAAATAAAAACAAACCCAACAAAAATTAGGCTAATCTGGGATCACTCATGTTTAAATGTAAATTGTCATACATTTAGCCTGGCTTTTCCTTAAAAAGAAAGAAAAAAAAAAACTACAAAAGAGCACATCGTAACTGCACCAAGAAAGGTCAAGGAGCCAGCAGCCCCCCTCAGCAGCCCTGAGCTGATCCTGAACCCTGTCTGAAATCAGATAGCACACTGTTCTTAACCTAATATAACAGGCTGCTGCCTTTAACCATGAGGGTGAACTCCCTGCATTTTGGGGAGGGGGAATAGAAAAATGTAAGATTTAACAAAAAAATAAAAAATAGCAGCTGATCCAGTGATGGACCGCGAGAACAATAGGGGCTTTCTCCATGGGAGGGGCTCAGATATCCATCTCGAACTGGTCGTCATCAGCTGAAAAGAAATGGTGGGAGGGGTCATTCTTAGCCTCTGTGTTCGAAAGGTCTAGGCTTTGAGACCCATGGGAGGTGGGATCCATTACTGACCCAAAAGATATTGAGCAACTTTTACCAACTGGGACACAGGGAAGACGGAGGTCGTAAACATCAGCACACCGGCTCTGAGGCATGTAATCTCCTGCTCCGTTACGTGATCACCGTGCCTCACCTGCCAGGTCCTTGGCCTCCTCCTCTAGCTCCTCTTTGAGCTCCTGTAGCTTGCCCATGGGGTTCGACGTGGACACCGTGACTCCAGGGATCTGGGGGAGGCAACAGGGCGGGGTGCGGGCGATGGGCGAGTTGCGGCAGTCCAGCAGGAACTTTCTGTCGTAGATGATCCGTGTTCCTGAAACACAGGTGGCCTCAGCTGAGCAGGACACCTCACACTCAGCTCTCTGCTGAGTCCGAGCCACCAGTCACACAGAACCTGGCTGTCACGTTTCCTTTTTGGGCAGAGGCCTCCCACTTTGGGGGGGGGGGGGGGGGTGGGATGTATTTCTGACTGTTTGTGTGCGACAACAGCAAAGCAGAGCTTGGTCCAACACTGCTTTGTGGTCAGAGGCACAGAACGCAAACCGGACTTGTGACTCCACTTCCCAATGTGAGGCAGGGCGGGGGGGTTATTGAATCAGTTCAGTGAAACTGACAGAAACAAATACAAGCAAACAGGGCAGTAAGCTACAGCCTGATAAGCTTTGAACCGGATCCATCCAATGTTCTAACTTGGACTTTGAACAGTCAAGCCAGGCTTCCAGCAAAGGTGGGATTATGTAATATAGCTGTACGGTGCATCTGGAACAAAAAGAGAGCAATGGGCAGTGCTGGATGGGCAGTGGCGATAAGCAGGCACAGCACCCAGTGCTGCCAGATCTCCCTCGGACTGAAAGAGGCCCAGACTCTGGGACAGCAGGATGGTTTAGGGGTGGGACAGCCACAGGACATGACGGGAGGCAGGGATCAGCTCTGTGATTCAGAAATACTCACATTTACAAATTCAGCTACAACCCTTGTTTTGCCTGCAAGTCAGACTGAGGTGGGGGCGGAGAAATTTACAAAACCGCATCCTAAAGAGAGCACATCGTCTGTCACTGAAGCCTCTGCAATATTACACATTATGAATGTCACCGACCATAAGGACGTGTGTATGATCCACACCCAGACAACTCTGGTGCCACCACACCAGAGTATCAGATATCACCAAAATGTATTCTGGCATGAGCATCTCCCTGTACACAGAAACTCTAGCAGACCTGCGCCCGCACAGCTAGAAAAGGTGCCGTCCATTCCCCAACTGCCCTGGCCTTGGACTTATTTTATTCCTAGAAATGGTTCTCTTACTCCCACTCTGCCAGAACAGAATGTTCTCAGCTATTCCTCCAGCGCAGCCAAACGGCCCCACCCTCCTAGTCTGGCCCCCTGGACACATTCCAGGCCACCCAGCACACAGCCAGAGAGCACATGGTCATCGCTCAAGGAGCAATACGAAAATGCTACGGTACCCATCCTTCCCTCCCTCCACGCCTCACACTGCTCTATGTGTGACCAGCGTGTCACAGACAGTCATTCCCTTTGCTGAGGGTAGGGGTAATATCGAGGTGAAGGCAGCTTGAAACCTTTGAGGAAAGCTAGCTCTGTCACAGGACTGAGTCTAAACTCCATGAAAACAGTGCTGGATGCCAGAATGGTCTCCAAAATGTACTCCCCTTTGACCAATAATGCCCCTCCTCTCAACAGTGAGCCTGCGTGATTGAACAGCTCCTTCAACCACAGCCTCATCTGCCATAGAGACACTGCTTTGTAATAACAGCTACTGGATCGGTCAGTGATACAAGCTTCCATGTCCTTAACCTGGAACAGGTCGCAGAACACCAATCCAACTTTCGACCCATCACAGAAAAGCTCCTCCAAAACTAAATTAATACGGACTTTCCTGATAGAACATGTGAAGATAAGAATTTATTCTACAGCAACCAGACAGAAATTGCAGTAGCCGTTGCCCTGAAACAGTTAATAAGTGCATAGTGAAAGTGGCACAGTGTATAAGTACACAACAAAATACACAACTTTTAAAACCCATCGGCTCATAATGTTGCCCATTGTCTTTATATTACTTGCTATAAGGACGATAACTTCGGTCAATCAGCAGACCACGCGGCCAGCAATGGGCGGCGTAATCAAGGGTGAAAAAGTCCAACACCGCGGTTCACCGTCAGAGGGCACCGCCGACACGCTTCATAACATACAACAAACAAAAGGACTAGTTAAAGCTCTTACCCCGAGAAAAAAAGCAATATCCGAGTACGGTGAATATCATCCATTAAATATTATAGTGACTAAACCACACGTGAAACATTTAGATTAAACGTAATGCGTACCAACTACAGGTATTACGTTTAAACAAAGAAAAAATAAAACTGAGCGGACGCACAGCTGCGAGAGAAGAGACTTGCGAACTCAGCAGGAAGCAGGATCCTGGATATTTAAGCGTGCATCGTGCAGACCACCACCACAAAATCTCCTGTAGAACAGCAGCCGTACCCAAAACGAGGACATAGGCTGCGGTATGCCAGCATGCACCAAACAACGCTGATTTACCCACATCTGGTCTAGAAGTACACCAGCTAGCTCCCCTACCGAAGCAGTCGACCCAGATTTTCACCGAATGAATAACGTGAAGAACATTATTAAGAGGCAGAAGTGGACTGGCCATGGGGTTGCGGGCCGGAAAATTTTACTGTGGAGACTCCCGTCAACAAAAAAGTCCAAGGCTGATTTTTAATCACAGTCCAGCCCAGTTCACGGGTACTTGCTTTATTTAGCTTACAAACTCACCACCTCTCTCTCTGGTAGCCTTACAATTTTTTATATTGCAAGAAAAATACTCAGTACTCCGGTATTTTCCCGGCTCTTTTCTCAGGAAACATATGGATTTTTATCCGCCTCAATCGTGCGCTCGTTGTAGCTCTAGTAACTGCCCAGTTGCATTGCAGGTCTGCAAATTACAATAGAAATATGCATCGAAGCGATCCACACTCTTACGAAAACCTCGTTCGAAGGGCGAAACCCACCAACAGGCGCCCAAGCCTTACCTCCGGGGGTGGTAGAAAAGAGAGTGCCTCCGGGAGTCTGGCTGTAGCAGTCGGGCAGCTGCGTCCAGTCTTTCAACTGCATGATGCGGGTGGGGATCGGGCAGCTTTTCGTTTGGTTGCAGCTGTTAGACATTGTGCTGAGTGTTTTATTCTTCAATACAAACTTGTTTGTAGTTAACTCGTAATTCAGCAGTAGGTCGGCAAAAAAAGAACTTTTACAGAGATCGGAAAAACTGTTTTAAAGCCCCAGCAGAATTAGTGATTTGACGTATAGAAGTACTGTTTATAAAATAAATTTAAAGAAAGGTTTGCCAGGTTGGGATTAATTCCGAGGCCATCCAGTAGGCGCACAGCCGAAGTAGAAGAACGACTGCAAGCTGCAAACCATGTGCACGTTTATTTGCAAACTGGGGTCCGGGCGGAAAACAACAAAAAAGTACGTGACTCCAATCATGTGATGTTCCGCTGTGTTGCAATGCAAGCCTGTCGGGGGCCGTGACGTGTGCGCACGGCGCATGCGTGAAGCAGCTCCCCTGCGATACGCGGCATTCTTCAATCCACGCCATATGTATCTACGTACTGACAAGGGGGGCCCCGCAGACGTGCGAGTCCCATGACACTCCGTTTGTTCAGGAGGTGTAAAGATAAGTATGACATAGTTCTGCGTTTTTAGTACCTGACAAACATGACCAGTAAGAATAAACAGATACTTTGAGCTCCGTTAAACCAAACAGCTATCCCAATTCGTACGACGTCATACCCATTTACAGTAATTAACTTTTTACTGTAAATATAGAAAAATGTTTAGTTTAAAAATACACACAGGACATGGGTGTTGGGATTTAACCTCAAATACTACCCACTAATCACAACCTGCAAAAGTATGAACTACATGTTGACTGTCATTGTGATTATTTTATGTTAATGTATAGCTACTCACGATTTGTAATTTATTAAAGTATTACATTGTTTTGCAATTTGTGTATGTATGGTCATTTGCCCCAATTCCCTTTGTAATTATATTCCGTCATGTAAATGACTACACATCGCAATATACCGGTCCTTTCAATACACGCAGGGCTTTAGGTAAGCCAACCGTTTATTATTTTTAATTATTTTATTTGTAATTATCAAATTCTACAAAAAGGCAAATTTTCTATGGTACATTTAACAATTTATTGCAGCACACTGGCTGAAAAACACTACTGTAAACGATGCCTTAATTTTCTGTAGGAAGTATTCATTAAAGATTTAAAACGCAGCATGCTACGGAACTCGTATGAAAAAGCTGCCATACTGGTAACACTGACTAACAGCACGCAGTATACAGTATATACTGGTTATGATACGCAGTACGGCGTAAACAGTATACGGTTTTGAAAAAAGCTCACGTGGCCCTGCTGGCAGAAACACGCCACCTGCTGGCTAAAGCTCTTTATTCGTGACATACTGCCGTCAACAGTCCAGACAGTAGGGGGCGACAGAAGTAAGCAGTTTTGACAGTGCCTTTTACATGGATTAATCCCGTCAGAAACTGAATAAAACACAAACGCTTACACGGGTACAGTTCCATCTTTTTATTGAATATTAAGGTAAATATTTCACATTAATACAGGCTACATAAAGTAGAGCCACTATACGACATGAAATTTACTCTCATTTTAACCCTTTTTAGTATGTAAACAATTATACATGTATTTACCAATCTAAAAGGTCTGATTCATTTCTTTTATGTAATCATCTAGTTCTTGTCTGAGTATAAATAGCTTACAGTCTTGTTGAGCCCTGCAGACCAAGAACAGTTTGAGGGTTTTAAAGTCAAAATGGCTATACTACACAAAGGATGTGTCCTGTTGAACAGGCAATCGGTTTGTTCACAGACTGGTAAACAAGTAACAGCCCACACTGAATTAGGCACATCAAAATGGTGTCCCCATCCTCCATTCTTTTGGGACACTGCTTGGTTAACATCTTTAGCATTGTGATTTTCTCATCCTTTAAAAATCCATGGATCTTCTTACTGGTTGAGTGCCTGGACTGCTGTGTTCGCTAGTTGACGTGATTCAGATGTACATTTCCAACGTGCGGGGCCCAAGTACCAGGCCAGACCTGGAATGGAGGTACATTTCAGCTACAGAACCATCACTGCTTGATGACAAATTTACAATGTCACATTGCCCTGACATTTAAAATGATAAAATGATCGTGTGTGTACAAGATGGGACACTTTTGCATGGCACCACTATTGTTTTCTCTGCTAAATATTTTTTACTGTTTGAGGATAAGATGGGACTCATAGATTACTTACACCAGGTACCTGTGATCAGTCAGCTGAGTAAGTCATTACCTGTTGGGGGTCTGAGTTCTCTGCGGTGTTGGGGACAACCTTAAGAATAGGATTCCAGGCAGGGTCGGCAGTATGGAGTCCATTGAAAATGGGGGTCCCTAGGCCCTCGGCCATGGGGGGGTGTGGAGACATCATCGTCCCCCCGTACATCGACACTCCCTGCAAAGACAACACACCCCCTCAAATCCTCTCCCAGTGTTGAGGCTTCACTACGCCTGTAGGTTATCTTCAATCATACTTTTGCTACAACGTAGTCAAAGAAACAGGGAACTTCATGGCACATTAGTGCTCGAAGTTTGCCAGACAGCTTCAGGCCCGACACCTCCGGATAAGTAGGCCTACATAAATCTAGATTTAAAGGGTTTGACCATATTTGGGACGGTTCTTCTGTTCTGCAACACAAATCTGACAGTTTTGTAAACAAACAGATGGGCTGTCAGGGGAGTTCATTTTCACTGGCTATTTCTACTGAATAAAACACTTAATTACAATTATTTAGCACTTGATACACATATCAGACACAGTGTGTTTGAATAGCAAGCTTTATAGTCATTGAGCTGATCTCCCAGATGAAGGAAGCCCGCTGAAGCAGCCAGCCATCTCGGTCACCTTGGGGAAGTCCATGAAGCTGCTGGGCATGGCTGGGTGGAAGGTGTTGGAGGGAGCCACAATGCCTGTATCATCCTGCTCCATGGGCTGGTGCTGGGAGAAGGCTGAGGGCTCAGGCAGCTGCTGATGCAGCACGTGGCTGTTCATCATGGGCTGGGACCATCCTGACATGGCCTCTGTATATAGGGGGAGGGGAGGAGGATCAGCGGGATATTAAAGCTACCACCTGATCCCCTGCTCTGCACGTGCACCGTTCAGACAGACATCTTACAAGATTAAAGATAATCTGATCACACATACTGAAGAAGCAAAGTTTGGATCCACAGGAGATCAGCAATTACAGACCTCTCTCTAATGTACCATTTTTGTCAAAAGTTCTGGAGAAGATAGTTGCTGCTGAACTTCACTCATACTTGGAGAGACACAAGATACTGGATTGTTTCCAGTCGGCTTCCGCCCAGGACACAGTACTGAAACTGCCTTGACTAAAGTCGTAAATGACATAACAATGGCAACTGATGCTGACAGCGTGACTCTGCTAATGCTTCTGGACCTGCTTTGGTTGACCATTCTATCCTATTTCAAAGACTTAAATTTGAGGTTGGGTTGTGTGGAACGGTGTTACAGTGGTTTAAATTATATATGACTAATCAAAATCAATATGTTCAAGTGTGGAATCATTTTATTCCATCGTCAATGTCACAGGTCAAATGTGGAGTACCACAGGAATCAGTGCTTGGTCCTTTATTGTTTTCTCTCTACAAGCTGCCAGGAAACATAATGAGAAAACAATGGGCCTCATTCACCAATATTTTCTTAAGAGTTCTCTTAAATTTGTTCCTGCGAAATTTGTTATGAACAACCTACGTCGGATTCATGACGTGTTCTTAAGTAGCAGAATTGTTTGCACCTTTGTTCTTAAGAATGGTGAATCCCACACCTTCGTAACTGAAAGCACGTGCCAGTTTGTCCTAATTAGCATAGGGAAACGCCCTGCAATTTCCCATAAAAGGGCATGAGACTGCAGGGCCGTGTGCAAGGAATGGCGAAGAGACGTACAGGCTGTGAGCCGCTTGGCACTAAGAGGAAAAAAACTTCAGTAATGCTGAAGTAGAAGTATTAATACAATAAAATCCGATTATATTGAACTTGCTTATAACAGAATATCGTCTATAACGGACGAGGTCCGCTAGTCCCGGCCGTGCACCTTTAAGAACATGCAGAAAAAGCATCGGATATAGCGGACTCGCATATAACAAAATTTCGCTTATAAAGGACAGACAATTTGGTCCCCCGGGCCGCTTTTAGCTGTAGTTTTGTTCGGCTATAACGGACATGCAGTTCCGCCTACAAGGCGCATGGTGTGCCAGTGATATCCAGCACAGATACGTAGTCAGGATTATTAATAGTCACGCATCTGCTCAGGTAAAGTTGGATTACTACATGTACAATATAATAATTTATACCACAAGCGTGTCTGCTGAGGTGTGGCATGAGTAATTAAATGGTGTCCTGTAGTTGTTTTCTGGGCATACAGAAACTCTGGATATAACGGACTGTTTTGCCAGGTCCCTTGAAGTCCATTGTAACTGGTTTTTAAGGTAAATGCAAATAGACACATGTTATTTAGTAGCGTAACCAGTGGATAAAAAAACCCAAGAAAGCTGATACATGGAAAGATATCACATTCTCTGTGAACGCTGTGTGCCAAATAAATCTAAGTGATCTTCAAACATGCGTTCCCTTCTCAAAGCACGATTGGCAAGGTCTTCAAGAAGTAACAGAAATGCCATTTTGATAGCAAGGCCAATGCGCAGAAACAGACCTATTTATAATCCGCATGA
>JAOYFF010000002.1:15436283-15450773 GCA_025773925.1 Cryptomyrus ogoouensis
ATTAGTGTGGCAGTTTCTCAGCCGGGTCTGTTTAACGTGTTTGTGTGCATGTGTATTAGTGTGGCAGTTTCTCAGCCGGGTGTGTTTAATGTGTTTGTGTGCATGTGTATTAGTGTGGCAGTTTCTCAGCCGGGTCTGTTTAACATGTTTGTGTGCATGTGTGTATTAATGTGGCAGTTTCTCAGCCGGGTGTGTTTAACGTGTTTGTGTGCATGTGTGTATTAGTGTGGCAGTTTCTCAGCCGGGTGTGTTTAAAGTGTTTGTGTGCATGTGTGTATTAGTGTGGCAGTTTCTCAGCCAGGTGTGTTTAACGTGTTTGTGTGCATGTGTGTATTAGTGTGGCAGTTTCTCAGCCGGGTGTGTTTAACGTGTTTGTGTGCATGTGTGTATTAATGTGGCAGTTTCTCAGCCGGGTCTGTTTAACGTGTTTGTGTGCATGTGTATTAGTGTGGCAGTTTCTCAGCCGGGTCTGTTTAACGTGTTTGTGTGCATGTGTATTAGTGTGGCAGTTTCTCAGCCAGGTGTGTTTAACGTGTTTGTGTGCATGTGTATTAGTGTGGCAGTTTCTCAGCCTGGTGTGTTTAACGTGTTTGTATGCATGTAAGGATTGATGTGTTTGTGCTTTGCTTTCCTTGTCTATCACGCCAATACACTTGAATTACTCAAAGAGTCAGAGTCTGACCCAGTTATTATGGCTCAGTGTACAACAGCAGAGTGTCTTTCTTTCTGACGGTGTAATTACCTTTCTGACAGTATCCACAGGTCAAGGCTCCTGCCGCGGCTGGTCCACACTGTATTAATGGCTGTCTCTCAGCCCAGACATATTCACTCCCCCTAATATTGTCTGAACGTCTCTGTTCCTGGAAAGCTCCAAAGTCGTCCTCCCATATGCCTGCATGTGTGTCAGCTCGCCCCTCCGAGGCCAGATGGGCATGAGGAGCCTGTCTCATGCATCTGGAAGTCCTTCCAAAACAGGTGCCGCATTCCAAGCCAATTTGCCCAACTGTATTTCGCTTATGGACCTTCCTGGGGCGACTCTACCATAGAGCCTCTGTATTATCCACTGATAACATCCCTTACCCTTGACTGACCCCAGGCATCACTTGGAGATCAGTTTCCTGAGTGACAGGATGAGGGGAAGCATGGTAGCATTCTTAAAAATGGTGACCCACACGGTCACAGGCTTTTAACAGCTGCACAGTGGTCCATTTCACTGCGAGTACTTTGTCGTTGATCAAAACATCGAGTTTCTTTTAATTCAGATAGTGTGGTAGAGCCATTCACGCAATGTAATGATTGGCGATGAGTGGATCAGGGTGATAAGCCTCTACTGTAAACGAAAGACCGCCTTTCTGACCCCCGCCTGTGGCCAAACAGTCACATGTCAGTGGGTCCTTCAGCGAGGCCCTTAACTCCCAGCTGACCCTGGGCTTTCACCCCACCAAGCTATGGGGAGCAAGATTGGGTAGGCAAAGAGACGAATTGATATGTACTTGTGCAAACGGCAAATTAGGAATTATCCTGATGATACTATTTTCCTATTAACACATTAGGTTACTGAATTTACTGATTTACTGAAGTTGTGCAAGATAAGTACCAATCTCAAGCACATGACAGCCTCTGGTCCAGTGTGGGATTCAGGCCTTCATGGTCAGAAGATTCCTTCCTGCATATCTGGGCTTGGCGGCAGACCAGACCGAAGCAGCTGAACAGTCACAGAGCCGGTGATATTGATCCAGATCAGTGGTCAATATCACCCCCCCGGCCAGGATCGATGGCACTGCTCTCAGCCATTGTACGGGTACTGATACATCCTGGGCTATGCATGCGTAGAAACACATAAGTGTCTGCATTCGTTTGAGTGTGTTCAAATACGCAGCTACAAAAAAAGCATTCAGAAATGTGTGGTGTTGCCAAAATCAGCCGCTTTATGTATAATAATATTTATATTTTTAGTGATTGTTGTGCAAATCATATGCAAGTATATGTTTGAATAAATATGTCATGTGAAGCGTAAATATCCAGTCAGAAGATGAGAAGAAATGCTGTTGGCATTAGGGGTTTCCAGCCTTTTGGTGACTGCGGACTGCCACACGCTGCAAAAAATTTAACAGACTGATAAAACTTGTTGACCGGGGGTGGGGAGGATTGATCGGTGAGCCACACATTTAACAGATTTAACAAGTTTAGCCTTTTCTATTGCATGCACATCGCTGGTCATTTATTTTTGAAAATTAACCAACCCCTCCCCCAAAACCCCATCTTCCCACAGCCTGGGCTGAGAAATCCTGACCTACAGGTTCACTAATAATAAGAAGTGTATAAGAGAATTGCGACAGTCTGGCATCTCGTCCATACTGTGCCCCGCCTTGTTCCATGTGCTACCTTGAATATGGTACAGACTCATTTTGGTCCGGTTGAACGTATGCTAGGATCCCTTTGAGCGGAATCATTGCCTGCTGTAAAACAATGGAGGGAGTAATTCACTGTTATGGCGTCCTTCCGCGCCCAGTCCAACAGCTGCTCTCCATCTGGCCTCTATTAGCCGGTTTATGGTTTTAATTGGAGCCCTGCCAAGGGCAGATGTGCCCAAGGCCCGAGCACTGTGACACATCTCCCCCGAAGGCCACCGTAACCTGTGTCGACCATCTTTACCCACGGTGCACTGCAGCGGACAGAAGAGCTGGCGTGGGCTGGAGGGGTGGAGGAGGGAGTTCGGTGGGGGGGGGGGCCGCACCTTCAGTCTGTGTGTGGGGTCGGCCCCGTGGGCCAGGAGCAGCTCGACGACAGCCAGGTGGCCCCCCGCGCAGGCCAGCGACACCACCGTGTGATCATTGTTTCCCGTGGCTCGGTTCACATTAGCACCTGTGGGGCAGGAGGACATCCTCAATGGGTGGCAGCAGAGGCGGGAAACACTGTGGGGCTTCTGGGGGCAGCTCACTCACCTTTGCTGATGAGAAACTGCACAGTGCAGAGGTGGCCCGCTCTGGCAGCCTTCATCAGGGGGGTCCTGCCTCCCTCTGACTCGTGTTCCTAGGACAGACGCAGGGGTCAGGGGCATCCTGCCAGTCGCAAGCAGTGGGGGGGCGGGGGGATACTCACCAGGTCAGCCCCGGCCAGCAGCAGCACATCGGCCACATCCGTGTGGCCATTCTCACAGGCATATGTCAGCGCCGTGTCCCCCGTGGCCGTCGTGGCATGGTAATTCGCACCTGAGGAAAGAGGCGGGGCAAATGTGTAACCTCAGCAGGGCAGCAGCAAGGCTGGCATGCGTCTGCAGGACAGGGGCCTTACCAGCAGCCAGGAGGTACTTGACGAGCTCCAGGTGGCCCTCCTGTGCGGCCTCCATGAGCGGCGTGGAGCAGCCAAGCTCGATATCAGCGCCGGCCTTGATGAGGAAGTCGGCCACCTCCAGGAAGCCCCCGCAACAGGCCAGCGTCAGCGCCGTCTCCTGCGTCTCCTCCGTCTGGGCATTGATGTTGGCACCTGGCAGGGGAGCACAGCAGCGGTAAGGACAGGTCACCTGCGCACCTGGCTCATGTGTTCTGTGTCAGGTGGGCAGGGCATCTGTTGCCAGCAATTGATTGGGTGATCTCAGCGGCTGACAGCACAGGATTTCTCCGCCCACCAGTGTTTTGGGCAGAGGGGGCGGGGGGCCTCACCCTGCGCCAACAATAGTGCCACCATCTCCTCGTGGCCCTCGCGGGCGGCCTCCATCAGCGGCGTGTAGCCCTCGTCGTTGACCTCCTCCAGGTTGGCCCCACGCTCGATGAGCAGGGCGGCCAGCTCCACGTGGCCCCCGCAGGCTGCCAGTGTCAATGGTGACTCAAATGAGTCCGCTGGCATGTTCACCTGTGCCCCGCTGTCCAGGAGCAGCCGTGCCACCTCCACGTGCCCATCCTGGGACAGGGGGTCGAGAGGGGGAGGTAAGCACCTGCGTGCCGCCCCGGGGGCCCAAATCATATTCTCTATTCATTCCCCATCTATGGGTTAACTCGCATCTGTGCAAGCAGCTCATTTGTGGAGTGGATTGACGGGCAGGGGGGCTGGTTGCAGGGCAAGCACCTCCTGGCGGAGCCTCACCATGCAGGCCTCCATCAGAGCTGTGTGCATCTCGTCCGTCTTGTGCTCCTGGTCGGCGCCGGCGTCCAGTAAAAAGCGCACCATGTCTAAGTGCCCTGTAACAGGAAGTGGAAGGGCGATGATATGAGCGTTACGATGGCTGTGCTGAGGCCCTGTGAGCAGTGGCGGGCAGTGGGCGCACCTTTATAACAGGCCAGGGTAAGCGCGCTCTCCTTGAACTCGTTGGAGTGCGTGTTGATGCCAGCGCCGTACTCAAGTAGCACACGGCCCACCTCCACATGGCCGGCACTGGCTGCCTCCATCAGCGGCGTGTGCCCATTCTCATTATGGTCCTCAATGTTGGCGCCTTCCTTCAGGAGCACCTTCACCACATCAACGAAGCCACCGGCGCACGCATACGTCAGCGCCGTGTTACCTGTAGTGAGGGGGCGGAGAAGAGGCGTTACCACGCTGGACAGGTGGGGTGGGTGGCCGCTCACCATTCAGGCAGTGCTTGTGCAGGCTGCCCCACTCACCAGTAGACGACTGTGCATTGACATCAGCCCCGTGCACAAGCAGCAGCTTCACGATGTCCACATAGCCGCCGCTGGCAGCTGCCATCAGTGGAGTTATATCTCCCTTGATGCCACGGTCCTCCACATTGGCGTGCATGGCCAGCAGGACCTGTGGGCCAGAGACATGCGTGCCGTCAGAGCCTAGCTGAGACACGGCGTTCTGCAGAAGCAGCGGCCCGGCCCCCCTCACCTGCGCCAGCTCGTAGTAGCCCGCGGAGCAGGCCAGACACAGCAAGCTCTCGCCCTCCTCCGTGTGCTCATTGACGCTACGGCCCTCATCCAACAGCTTCCGCACGGCATTGACATCCCCGTCAGAGCAGGCCTCCGCCAAGCTACGGCTAAAAATAACCAGACTGCTACAATTACCAGCACTGCACGGGGCAGGGGGACAAGAGATCAGCTAGCTGCTAACAGGGGCTGCTCCAGTCATTGAGCCGCACGCTATGCCGTGTCTGACTGAGGAAGAGCATTGAGGTTATGGGGGCTGGGGTCACTTTACATTGCCCATTCTGGGGCTTAAGGCTTTCAAGATCACAGCAGCTTACAGTAACATCAGATCAGAGACAAAACAAAACTAAGGTAAATGAGGTGTGTGTTCAGAGGCAGAAGAGATCCATACTTGTCAGCCTGGCCGGGGTGCAGCGTGTTCTCAGCCCTCATGCGCGTGAGGGCGGCGGCGGCCTCGTCCAGCGCGCAGCTCACCGATGACGTCAGGCGGCGCAGCACCTCAGGATCTGCGAAGGCTTTACCGTCCGCAGTAGACAGTTTACCGATGCCTTCAGCGTTAGAGTGCATGTTCCCAGGCCACGCGTCGGTGCACGGTACAGCATGGTAGCAGGGGCAGGTTAGTGGCAGCAGGATGGACAGACAGACAGGAACAAAAACACCACAGTGTAGCTGGAGTCAATGGTCACACCGTGCAACATTAGTGCTGAAGAGTCACATGACAGCAGATGCAAAACTCCACAGCTATGGACCCCAACAGAGTTACGTCTAAGGTGTGTGTGTGTGTGTGTGTGTGTGTGAGAGAGAGAGAGAGAGAACATGACAGGTGACTGATCTTGCACACACACAGGGCTGGGCGATAAAACAATATATAAATATATATATAACGAATGATAATTATCACAATATAATTTTCCCGGATATCCATATGACAAATACTCTATAACACCAGTAATTCCCTTTGCAACAAAAATTGTCTTTTTCTCCGTGACTACTTCTTAGGACTGGAATGGAGCAAAAGCACAAACACAGCCATGAAACAAGGGATTGATTGAACAAATAAGAATGCAATAGGGCAGGTAGGTAGACAACAGACAAAACTGTCAAAACAACAGGGCAACTCACCAGCAGACCAGGTAAGTCCAAAGCGACTCATTCAGTAAGGGTAATCAGGTAAGATTCGGAAGGAACGTCCACAGTAAAATTCAGTCCATGACAAATCCCAACAGTAATAATCCACAGAGAATTAAGAACAGATAGGAAGAATGCCAGTGGCTGCATTTTTTTCAGCAGTGACTAAAATAACCTGGACATTTTCTATCTCAGACTTGCAAAATGCTGTTTGGCAGTAATGGCCAAAACAACGCTACATGAGCCAGTCGTAATATTTTTTGAGCCCACATGGCACTTTTGGTTTCCTTCTGGGCGAGCTTTGAGCCCTTTTTTGAACAGAGAGCTCCATCTAGTGAGGTCAGTAAATAGAGCATAACATTTACATTTACATTTACGGCATTTGGCAGACGCCCTTAGCCAGAGTGACTTACATAAGTGCTTTAAGACTCATAAAGGTTCCAGAAGTTCCAGTATGGTCATCACTACCATTTGGCGTGTTTGTCATGTTCTGACAAAAAAGTTTATAACTACAATTAACAATCTAGTTTCTCCAACTTTAACTCAGGAGTTACTTGAAAGAAATAATGATGACATACACTGTGATAAAAATTTTCATCAGTCGATATTATCGTTGATTATCGCAATAACATTTTGGCCCAGCTCTACACAAAGAGACACACACATAGACAGAGACACACACACACATACATCCAGGACAGGGCTCCCTGTCTGTCACACACTGGAGAAGGGCTGCATACTGAACTTCGGTACTTTTGTGGTACTGACCGAAACGCTCCAATCCTATCAAGGATCGAAAAATTAATTTCCTGTGCCAAATTCCAATACCGAAACAGTAAATCTCAGTGCCTGTGAGCTAATAAGTATGCAGCATACTTGTGTAAAGATCTGAAGTCGCTGGTGATTGGCTAATGTAATGTTACACAAACACATATTCCCAGGGACAAACTTGTGAACTGGCTCGCGTGCATGTTGTCATTTTTGCTTGTCATGTAGCGTAAAAAATGCCTAAGAAATCAAAAGTGTAGCATCACAGGGTTTCAGACTGCAACCATTTAGTCTCATTGTGTGACCATTTTTGGAGACTGTGTGACAAAATTTTAAAACTAGGCGCACCAGTACGACTTGGAAATATGCCCCCATTTAGTGGCTGACCACACTCGTATATCACGTGAAACACCTGGAGAGAGTGAGAATTGGTGAGTATGTGCATGCATATATGTGTGAGCGATATCATCAGAAAGGTGCCAGCAATCATTAGCAGGATAACATTGTTTTTTATTCTGTGGAAAATGAAAGATTGATCTGCCGGCCAGATTTATTTATTAATTAATCACAGGTCACAGGTCATATAAGTAAAATTGGGGCTCAAGTGTCACGCATTGACCGTGACACACACACATTGCAACCAGTTCACATGCTCCCACGCCACACCTTGCTTTCTCATGCTCGCCAAGGTTTCCTGTTATATAGAATTAATGAACGAGGCGGGGTGGAGTTTTCCACAGAGTTCATAACTTCATAGGAGTTCGTTCTTATGCTCTAACTGTCCCAGTTAATAGCCACCTACCAGCCAATCAGTAAATAGCATTTGTTGTTTCCAGGTAAATTCCAAAATAAGTTACATATGATCCTACTGCAAGCACGTTATTACATGGACATGCGCACATACGGAGTGCAGACAAGGTGAGAGTGGCAGAGCAAGATCCGATGAATGTGGCAGGCAGCGTGTATCTCACATTAACCGTGAGACACACGCTGCGCCCCTAACAGATGTAATCTCACTGCAAACTTTCGATGAAACTTGAGAGCTCTGGTAAAATATAAATAAAAGGCTGTGTCCTCCTATAAATGCAATCGATCCCCCCAGTAACTAACCAATAACTATAAAAGTACTTGTTCAAACAAAAGATTAGTGCTGTAATGTTTAATGTATTTTTGTTGAAATTAATTAAAAAACATATTGGTATCGAGAAAAATATTGTTCAGGAACCAGTATCAAAATCAAGGTATCATTCTGGTACTGGTATCGAAAAATTATGAATGATGCCCAGCCCTACACTGGAGGCAGGACGGAACTCCCTGTCTGTCAAGCACTGGAGTCCCGGCAGGACGGAACTCCCTGTCTGTCAAGCACTGGAGTCCCGGCAGGACGGAACTCCCTGTCTGTCAATCACTGGAGTCCCGGCAGGACGGAACTCCCTGTCTGTCAATCACTGAAGTCTCGGCAGGACGGAATTCCCTGTCTGTTATGCACTGGAGTCCCGGCAGGACGGGGCTCCCTGTCTGACACACACTGGAGTCTCAGCAGGATGGGGCTCCCTGTCTCACACACAGCATTAGACAGGCTTATTAAAATTACAAGGTAGCAACACGGTATTTTTCTACATGGGGAGGAAGCAGCCGGCATGCCTTCCAGTCAATGTGGCACACAAGTAAACAAAAGATAAAAAAGGAGCAGTATAGCAATGAGGGGAAAATCCCAGACATATAAAAAAAAGGCTGCACTAAGGAGGGAAAACACCACATTCTATTCCTCTGCCTGTGGTCATGTGACGCCCCCTACAGGACAGTATCTCACAAACAAGCACTTCCACAAATAGACCACCTTCCGCATTCCCCAACATGGAGAGCCCAGTGTCCCAGTACAGACTACGTGCTCACACATGTCACATGACTGCCACAGAGGACCTCTTGTGTCACATTTATCCCCTGGAAGAGTCGCTGGCTGTATTTCCATGAACTCAGGCCACTGCCGTCACCCAGCGGCACTTATTAGCGGGCAGCTTAAGTCGCTAACGATTTCTATTCCTGTACTTCGTATGCTTCCTGGGACACTTACCGTCCCCATTCTAGCAGACACATCACGGCTTAGGGGAATCACATGAGCGCACCAGGGAGCTGGCTGAGCTGCCCAGACTCCAGTCACATGACATGGTACACAAGTGATACAGAGTTGATTTTTTCACTTGTCAAAATTGTTCATTCACATGTCGACTAGTCACTATATAGTGAGACTGCGGCATAACATTATGGGAAACATGCACACGCCTTCAAAATCACACACATCAAAAGCAGGGAACACGGGGTGCAGTGTGAGTGATCAGTCTATTAGTCGATTCCCAACCCAGAAAGTGTATGGCGTTTCACTGGTGCAGAGGACAAACCTGCAGCCTCCAGTAGAGCCTCGAGGCGTGCCTGTGTCTCCGGGTCCACCGTGCGCAGGTCCACACCATCTGTGGCACTGGACAGTAGCAGCTCTGATGCCGTCTTAAGCATGGGGTTGTCCAGGTCCTCCTGGTCCAAGATGAAAGATTCCACCTGGGGGGGGGTTTGGAACATTAACACACTTGTGACCCCCTCTTTGCTCACACAAGTCTTTTTCAGCTGTGACTTTTCAACACTAGCAGACCAAATTATAATTAATTTATCCGGAATTCCAAGCCTTAAAGCCCGGATGTAATGCTACAGACAATTAAGCAGATCTCACAACAAGGTCATGTTCACATCGACACCGGGGTCATTCTTCAGATAGTCAGGTGCCACACCTCCCCAAACAGGACACTGCTTCAATTTGTCATGTGACCACAGGGCCCCACGCTGTACAGAACGACGCGGCTCAAAGTCTACCAGAAAAAGGTGTAAATATTAGCTCAGAGGCTGGACTTACCTTACAGAAATTCACTGAACACATTTGTGCGATTTATGCATATAAGACACAGCCAAGCACAGCAAAGATGAATAATCTTTCCTGACAGAATTTTTAGTGATACAGGGAGAGAGAGAACAGGAAAAAGAAGCTACATTAACCAGAGGCTCTATCGGGCAATGAATGACGGTTAAGGAAAAAACAGCCCAGGTCTGTCC
The DNA here is from genome assembly GCA_025773925.1 of Cryptomyrus ogoouensis. Lineage (NCBI taxonomy): Eukaryota > Metazoa > Chordata > Actinopteri > Osteoglossiformes > Mormyridae > Cryptomyrus > Cryptomyrus ogoouensis. The sequence continues at coordinate 15,446,144 of JAOYFF010000002.1, forward strand.
TCCTCATGTGAGCTGCATGGAAACAGAGCGTGCCTCGCCATACATTTGAGCACCAGAAAACTGCGGAGAGGGGATCGGATGCAATTCCTACTGTCTCCCTGTCATCTGTGTGTGTGTGTGGTGTGGGGGGTGTATTTGGCAGTACAGTATTGTGTATGAAGGCAGTACACTATTCAGCCAAGGCCGGCTCAGTCCAGCTTGGGACATGAGCAAGCATTCTGTATCGCTCTCTCTCTTTGACATGCAAAGGCCAACAGGATCACCTGGGGCACAGCCCGGCCTGACAGGCACCCCCCCGCGCTCTGACAGGGCCCACCCCCACCCTGTGCTGACATATTTATACACGCGGCTACAGAATGTTCAGTCCGCAACCACAAGGTATCGCATGTGGGAAAGGAGGAAAGGGAGGGGCAGGCAGGCTGGGGGAATTAGATGAAAAAGGATTAAAAGGTGGTAAATTGCTCACCCTCCTTTTAGGCATCCAACCAGGGTGGACCTGCTTATTCAACAGCGCTGGGTGGTGTTACAGGTATGACGTTTACACAGAACATCGAAAGCAAAACCCTTCACTGAACTACTCTGGCACGACTAACTGATGCATCTCTACAGCACCGCTTGGAGGCATTACAGTCAGAAAATTGCTGCCGTTTTAAAATGTTGGATTATCATAAGTTATTGCACTGAAAATAATACAGAATGCAGCATTTTTCATAAAAATTGGCACGAGCTGTGCATTCATAGGCAAAAACAGATTTTGCTGTCCAAAGATAAAATTCTCACAAATGAATTAGTGAAATGAACTCAGACACTACATTTTCCCTGACAAACCCTAATATGCCCAATGAAAGCACCCATTGATAAGCTGTGAATCACATTGACTTTGCAGTTCATAATTGAGACATATCTAAGGAACTTATTTATCAAACTTTGCATAAATCTCACTGTGGAAAAAATATGTACGCAAGAAAAGAAGAAAAAAATCCATTTATCAAACCCTGCGTACGCACATTTTCCCTCGGAAATGTGGCAACTATCTTGTAAATCTGCGTACCTGCACGAGCCTGAGATCCTGCCCAAATAACTATAAATGTTCAATGCAAATGAGCTGCATGCTCATATGATATGCAAATCAAGCCTTTCTGGATGCAAAGTCCGACAATAACGGAATAAAAAAACCATGAAGTGGAATTTTGAAGAGTGTGAGGATAAGGCACGACAAAATATTGTACAACTGTTAATAGTTTTTGCACTATTTCTGCACTTTCAGATTAGATACCAAGCTGCATTTCATTGTCAGAGTACTTGCACTTTGTGTAATCATAATGAAGTAGAATCTATAAAATAACAATACATAACTGCTGCAGTAAATTCTGTCAGTTCCACAAAACATACTGAAAAAAGGTCAGCCGGAAAAAGAAGGGTGAGACTAACGGGCAAACCCACATCATTACCCTTTTACATATGTGTATGGCATCAGTGTTCATTTTGACAGCATTTTTTGATTTTGATTTAGTTTTAGTCTTAGTTATTTGGCGAAAATTCAACTTCGTTTTAGTCATATTTTAGTAACCTGATTTTTTTTTTTGTTTTAGACTACAAAAATTACAGGATATTTAGTCGACTAAAACTAAAACCTTTATCCACTCTCCAGAAACATCTGTAAAGCTGTCATTGTACCGTGCCATTAGGTTTGACCATAGATTTAACTCTTGTAATGTGCAATTCGTAAATGGCTTTATATGAACTTTACTTGTTAAAAAAAAAATATAAATAAAATCAAAATTTAGTCTCAAACAAAATACTTGCATATTAACACATCTTCATTTACATTATAAAAAAATAAACAAAAAACTCAAGTGTCCTCCCTGAAAAACATTAACAAGTAATAGACTCAGGGTGGAGAATTTTATCTGCAAAGGGCTAGTGTATATGCAGGTTTTTGGGATAGGTCAGCTGGTCAAACCCAGGTGTCAGAACTCTTCAGTCAATCTTCCCTCCCATCTAATTAGGGAGTTGCAGCGGAAACCTGCATTCAGAGCATCTCTTTCTGTATAAGATTGGCCACCCCTGTATTAGACTGGCATGCAATAAGGCACGAAGGACATGGGAGCAGAAGATGGGGCAAACAAATGGGGTTTTATTCAACTAATGCTGGCAAAGTAAGAACTGCACATGCACAACAAGTGACGTTGGTATTAATATCACATATGAGCCAGTTCTATAATATACAGCCATTTTTTAAATTCAGTACAAAATACCCTGCCTTGAGCTGTGATGTCATTCAGTGCCAGTACCAGTTTTTACACCAGTGGAAAATCAACACTTTGAAGTACCATGCTTTTGATACTTTCTTGAAGTACCAAAAGTACGGTACCTATTGTCATAGAAAAGCACCATTTAAAGAGAATGCAGAATTATGGAACCATTGAGACACTCTGGGGAAAAGTAGTACCACTTGTTTTGATCCAGCTGATGTAATACAATGCAGAAGAACCGTTGTAATTTAGAAATGAGATTGCATAGAGGTGTGAATCAAGATTACGGTTTTTTTAGTTTTGTTTTTTTTTTACAATTAATTGTGCAGCCCTAGCAAAAACTAATGTTATCAAATTACAAGTGTGCTTACAAGTTTTTAATGTTGCACTACTGTATTCATACTCCATTTGGTTGTGGATCGTGTCATGCGTTTTAGAGATCTGCATAGAGCGTTACATCGCTCAATGTCCAGTTGTCTGCAATATTTTCATTGGTTTAGTTTTTATCAACAATGATTTTAAAAGCATTCGTCTAGTTTTTGTCATTAATGGTGCCTTGTTATTTAGTTTTTGTTGTCGTCACAGAAAAGATGTCGTTGAGTATTTTTCCATCTTAATTTTTATCAACAAAGTTAACATTGTATGGCATCTATGATAGGGGATGCACCATTATGCAGTATTGTGTCAGAGCCGTCGGGAGCTACTGATGTGGTACGTGAGACTCAAAACGAACCAATCATAATACCAATGTCATGTTGGCATCAGAGATCAACAGAATGAAATGGCTTTCAATTAACAAATGCAGCTTGATTAGTACTCATTTCATTGTCTGCATCTTCTGCTGTATACTATACTGCTGTTCATTAAATAAGTTAACTGATCTAAGGTGCCCTTATCACAATGTCAGTGCAGTGTTTTATGCCAAATACAGTACATTAGGAAAACTGGACTTCATTGCAAATTTAGTTTTTACATTTGCCTGTCCACCCACAGCATAGGGAAACATACATTTAATGCAACACAGACAAAGACATTACACATAATACAAACAGTAAACAGATTAGTAAAAAATCTTTATGGTCCATGAAAACCTGTTCCATTCTAATCTCTGCATTTACATAGTCACTAGCAATGAATCCATGAATGGCACCTAATTCACATCTAGTGCAACTAATTACTAATTTTAAATTCATGAAGAGAGATGAAATGGGGTATTTCAAACAGAAAATTAAATTATTAGAAGCAAATACATAGTGTTACACAAACAGAATCCCAGTAAAATAGAATAAATGGAATGAATAATACATCCCAGTTTACATTTTTTGATTTACTGTTTTTCACGTGACAGCACTGGCTTATGACGGGACGTGTTGTCATACCCGTGGCCATTAAGCTGATTTACTTGCAGTTTCCTGCTTTAAAAGGAGTGTCACCTTTTCCTGATTTGTCCAAAATGCTGCATACACTCCTCCCAAGTTTCCCTAAATACATGCATTTTTCCCATACAGTTTTGTTAGATAAATATGAGATGTTGCATAAAAAGTTGCGTGCATATATTTTGAGCATTTTTATGTGTATGTAACTTTAATAACCGAGGCTCCAGAAGTAGGTGCTCCATTTCAGAAAGCCTCACAGAAGGCACTAACTGTAGTATAACAGACTTCCAAAAGGACATATTTTTTAAAATTATGGCTAATCTTTCTCTCAACAAAATGTATATAAATAGTTCTACTACAGTATTAGTGTCCAGCGGTCAGCGAGCGTGGGCACAGCAGCCTGCTGGACAGTGCAGTCACCTACGAGGCTCAGTACAGCCCAGACCTCATCTATATAGTCGGTGCTTTAAGCTCGTCTTTGGTTGGAAACTTAAAGACACAAAGCAGATGATCGTTCACTGCCGTGTCACTGATTTGTGTTTGATTAAACTGTACGGGCACAAAGTTGATAAGGCACCAGCGTGATGGAATACAGGTTTGGTGTACCGGCGCTGACCGGAATGGGCACTCTGACCTCGGCACACGCCCCTCCGGCTCTGTATGTATATTGAGCAGCTCTGCCTAAGCACATTTTTATTTTCATATCACTGCACAAGGCTGAGCGCAGAAACTCCACTGCCATTCAAAAGCAAGAGGAAAGGCATGACTATGGTAGGTCAGAGCTGTTTGCTCAGCTTCCAGCCTGAAGAAATTCATACGTGTGCCTCCCATTCCAAAAAGGACCCATTCGCCAAAATGAGATGCATGAGTGGCCAGGCCCGGCGTACCCACACTAGAGTTGGATGTTTTGAGACCGGCCTTGGTCTCAAGACCGGTCTCGAGACCACTTTTACGTGGTCTTGGTCTTGTCACAGTCTCGACGGTCTTTGGTCTTGGTCT
>JAOYFF010000002.1:15487595-15513512 GCA_025773925.1 Cryptomyrus ogoouensis
GCCCCGGGCAACTTAGCTCCTGGGATCATTGGAACACGCAAACCCCTCCACCACGATAAGGTGTCGGCTCCAGGAGACATTTATTGACATCCTTAATATTAAATCTGGAGAACTCTAAGTGTAATACTTTCTAATTTACTTATATCCGCCTTTTTAAAAATAACATGTTAATTCTACTAACACCCTACAGTCAGTAATGATTTAGTAGTTGCAGTTTTTCATGGGTACATCTCCACTGATTTTTACACCTGTGTGCTGTCATTTTAGCCAATTCAGGAAGATTTGCAATTCCCTTCAACAAAGTCAAGATAAACTACTACACAAACATCCGTCCACTGCAGCAATATCTTTTGGTTGCAAAGATGGATTTACACAAATGATGGGAGTGAAAACTGCAAATGTTTTGGTGGAAACTCCAGGTCAACATTTTAACAAAATATGTTTTCATTCTACCAGATTAGTCTAAGTTATATAGACACTATTGTTGAACATTTGTGAAATGAGCTGTGATGCATCTCTAATGAATTCTTATTGATGCTCTGTAAGATGAACAGTGCATAATGAAGCAAAAAATGGTAATGGAATGAATAATCATAGTTTATAAATCACAGTTTTACATAAGGATTGATAGGGTTATCTTGAATGTGAATAAATGGTCAGCCAAATTAAGCCATACACTTTTGTGGGTTAATGATACATATTATATTTGAAGGACTGAATGCTCAAAAAGCAAAAAATAAAAACAATGCACACACAATGTTCTTCCTGTTCCAGAACCCTATGTCCCCCTACCAAGAAAATTAATGATCATTTCTATTCCTCTGCAGTGATGCAGGTAATTCAGCCCCTGGGCCTATTCTGCCTATGGCTATAGCCAGCCTTGCAAACACCGCACAGAAGATTCTAGACTCTGGGGATGAAATTGAATAACAAGACAAAACTGATAAGGATCTGTGCAAGAAGAACATCACAGTATCACTCCAAAATTCCAGTTTTGGGATTCCAGGTATCTCCCAGAAGAAAAACGATGGTGGTAATGAGATTTGTCTTGACTCTGGGGCAGGAAATTCTGTCTGTAGCCATGAAAAGAGAAAAAGTATAATGACAGGTATACCTTTAGGGCAGAAACTGTTCTTATTTTATTATACAAGGGGGTCATTCAATTTATTGCCTGTTTTCACAGCCTTGAGGGGGATGATCCAGAACTACAGATTACTGGGCAAGCCTCATTCTCACATCCTTTTCAGTTTGTATGGTTATGAAGCATTAAAGTCCAGTTTGACCAATGTTACACCCTATTGGTTTTGTAAATCAGTTTATGCTTGTTTACAGTTTCAAAACTTTCATTTTTTTGTCTATCAATAGAATAAACAAAATTTTATACTATCCAATTATGACCTCTGTGATGGGCTGCTGCCCTATCCTGGGATGTTCCCTGTCTTGCATCTGTAGTTTTAAGGATAGGCTCCGGACCCCTGTGCCTGCAGAAGACAAGCAGGTATGGAAAATGGATGGTTTTGACATTGCACAGCACAATTAGTCATTTTTTGTACTTTTTAGAGATTTTACAAAAAAAAAATTCTGAAAATTAAAAAAATAATAATAAAATTAATAAAAAATATGTGATTTTATCAGTTTTTTTAATCCATGCATTTAAAACAGACTTTTCGAACAGTGGACTTTACAGAAAATGACTTTTAATCGCTATCTTACTTACATTACTTACATTGAGGTACTTTTTAATTGATAAGAGGATGTGTTCAGGCAAAGCACAGCACCCAATACACGATCTGAACTGAAAACTGAAAGAAATAAAAGGAGGAGAGAGGGGAGGAGTTTGGCAGATGGGGAGGTGTCGATCAGACAACAATGCTTAGCCACAGCAAGAGTCCGGCGCTGTGAGAAAGCAACCAGCCGGTGGAGGCGGCGCAGCTCCGGCGCCACGGCAACCACTGTTCGGTTCGATGCCATGACAACCACGGCAAGTTCATGGCGGAACCCTCAACACCGGCAGTAGCTGTCAGACCTGAACAGCACGGTACAAGCCATCCACCGAACCTAGGAAGCAGCAGCACAAGACTGGAACCTTTCCACATATCTTTGAATTGTTCTACATACTGAAAACTTTCAAGTATTTGCCACATTCACTCCAGTCAAGGGGAACTCTCTCTCTCTCAGGATCTATTACTGAACAGCCATTCTCCACCCCCCAAAATGTTCTCTAATTATACAGTGCTTTTGGGCTTCTTGCTGTGACAGTGAATCTCATCAAGACCTCAAATTCTGGGTAAACATAAAGTTTGGCAACGGCATTTTTAATTTTTTTTGAAGAACAATTCTGAGAAGAGCAGTTCTACAAAATAGCCATGTATTGAACAGGCATAGTGTTGGTACTCCTTACCACTGGAGCTTTAGGTCCAAAGTTCTTATGCTGTTCTCCTACCTCTTGCTTCTCTGCTTTCCTGTTTCAACCAAAGGGCCAAGCTGAAGTTCAGTGGGTCTAGCATTATGAGAATCGTCTGATTGCTGAGCTCCGACCACCGAAGGAATACAGAATCCACACCATGGCATCCTGTCTAGCCCTCTAATTAAATGCTAATATAGGCAGTGCAACAGCTAAGTCAGGTAAGTGAAATTTCCCCTTAACTCACTCCCTACTGCAAAATTCACTCAGACAAATGCCTACTGGGAACATAAGAATGTACTCTGTTTTGAGAATAGTATGAATAATCAACCATAATTCATTGGTCTACAGTGCATACATACAATGGTTTAAAGATGCAGTACTTATTTTTTAATGAGTAAGCTGGGACATGGATTCAAAAGAATGTTTCCATTTAAACAGACAACTGATTACTTTGATAAAGAGAACATCTGACACTTTATGTAAATACTTGAAAAGATTAAATTTAATATCTACTTTCATTTAAAATATGTTACTTTGGGTTGTGTCCTTGTAATTCTTATAAACAAATCACTTACCTGTTATTGGAGATTCCACCGATTACATTCTGTAAATCAGATCCATCAGATAAAAAGAGATTTGTGTGGCAGGGGCAATGGGTATGGGCATTAATTTGTAATAATTAATACTATGTTTTTCCAAGGTGATTATAATGTTCTATGGTGCTGTTTTAGCATGGTTTGTTGCATGGTTTCATATTCTCTACTTGTCTTTAAGTGGTCAGTAGAGTTGTTAGTCTAAACTCATTTTGTTACCAAAGTTCAGCTTTCCAAAAGCAGACATTTTCCTTTATTAAAACTGTGTCTCATATTAAATGTGCTACTCTCCTCATCATTCAAAAGGGTCAGTATTGTAACCCAGCTGCAAAATGAGCAACGCCTTCAAAATAGACCAATCTAAATCCTGTATTTGTAAAGTTCTGCTTTTGCAAGCTACATGAGGACACACAGGACCATCTGCTTGTGTGTATGTACAGTCAAACTATCAGACATAGAGAGCAAAGACCTTTCAATTTCACAACATATGACTGAATTGTTTAATATAATTTTTCTGTTAAAATAACATCATAAAAAAGTGTAAATAGTTAACAGTAAAATTAATCCGCAAATATTTTTCAATGACTAAAAATTACATTAAATGATTCATGACAGTTGAAACTTTGAAGAGAAAATCACAGATCTGATCATTAAAATAGGTAAAATCAAACCCATGTCTATCTCAAACTGTAATACAGAGATACAAAAACATGCTAAACTCATGACAAGGTGTTTTGAATGGGAGGAGTCCTTTCAATGGAAAGATTGACAGATAGATCGATTGATCGATCTTCTTACCTCCCCATGTTTTTTAGCCAGCAGCTTACATTCCTGCATACATACCTCTGGGTATCCCCTGCTTTACGCCACTTCGCTTTCATGAAAAACTTACATTTGTAGGACCACCTATCTTTTGCTAACTGTAAGAAATCCTAAAAGGATTTTCACTTTTACGAAAAAAGGTGAAAAACTAAAATAATGTATAGCATTTCTTTTTCAGCAAGCCGTTATAGAGGCAGTGCAAACCCCAAGTGACACCACCAAGCTCCTTCCCTGGGAGGTACACTCAGCATCTCAGCATCAAGCTGCCATAGCTTTTAATTGTATCTGTGCTTTATCTCAAAATCCTCTTTGGATTATTTTCGGTTAGCTAAACTACACTGTACATGCATTATTTCTACTTTGAAAGGGTGTGTATTTATCATATAATTCCTGCTTTTACTGTATGTTAATGTTATTTTAGGTTTTATGTGTTATTTGGTATGATTTGGTAGGTTATTTTTTGCATCTGGGAAAGCTCAAAAATAATGGTAATTGCTTCTTTACTTTATGCCATTCCAGCTTACGAAACATTTCAAAGGAATGGTGTAATTTTGGATATCAGGGGAAACCTGTACCTGCAGACATACATACATACAGATCAGCCATTTCTCCAAATCTCCTGGAGCAAATTTAGGGCCCGAAAATGATATGCTTACTCTGCCAGCCATGGGATTTGAACCAGAAACTTTCTGAACAGAGGCACAAACACCTGATCTGTAGAGTTACAGATGAGAGTGCATTGCCTTATAATGCAGGTTTTACAGTGGGAGTGCTTACACAGTACACTGGAAGTGTATACGGCCAGTGTACAATATGCAGGTGTACATACACAGTTCAGTGGGAGTATGTGCCTTGCATTGTTGAGTACTTACATAGCGCAGTGTGTACCAGAAATGTGAACGCATACTTAAAAAAGTATGATGTGGATGTGTACATGCACAGTAAAGTGTAAGTGTATAATTAAACATTACAGTGTGAGTGGAGAGTAGAATGCGAATGCGCACATGTAGAGCACAGCATAAGTTTATTACCACAACACTGTGTATACATAACAGTATATAATCCACAGACATGCTGCTGCCAGACAAAGGTAACAAGTTAAAAAGAACCAGAGCATTTTCTTCAGAGACCCACCTGTTTTGGAATGTATACATTTAACTCCTACCATGCCAATGACCTGAGTGGGATAGTCCAACAGAACTCTTTCAGTTCCTGTCACCTCAGTGCAAAGCCAAACATTCACAGAGCGGTATTACCCAATGAATAAACAAGATCAGCTTTAGCAAATAATAAAATAAATAAGGAGAATAAATTATGCTTTAAGACTGTTGATGCTAAACTGGCTAGTATTCTGTTAAGGTACCTACATTTTGTTTTCCCACATTAAGTAATTGTTAATTAAACGTCAACTTCACCCTGTTGGGCAAGCTGAAGAAATACAGATGGTGAACTGCACTCAACTTAACTACAAGTATATGTGTAACCGCTTATCTTGATGGGTTACAGGAGTTCCAGAGCCTATGGCTGCAAGAGAGGTAATAACCCATGATGGGGCGCCAAATCATCGCAGGACACATTCACACACCTATAGGCAATTTGGGAACTCCAGTTAACCTCAGCATGTTTTTGGACTATGGGGGAAACCAGAGTACCCAGAGGAAACTGAACAACAACATGGGAAGAACAGGCACACTCCATTCATGTGGAACCCAGGCAGAAACTCGATCCTGTGTCCCCAACGTGTGAGTGCTAGCCACTGCACCACCATGCCACGAATAATAATAATATTTTCTGAAAGCACTTGTCCTATTCAGGGTCACAGGGGGTCTGGAGCCTATAGGCACAACGCAGAGAACAACCCATCGCATGGCACACTCACACAGGCATTTTTGATAACTCCAATTAGCCTCAGCATGTTTTTGGACTGTGGGGGGAAACCAGAGAACCCAGAGGGAACAGAAAGACACAGGGAGATCATGCAGACTTTACACACATGGAACCCTCGTGGAGGCTTGAATACTGGTTCCAGAGGTGTGAGGCAACAGTGCTAACCACTGTGCCACCATGCCCAGTAATAATAATAATAATAATAATAATAATAATAATAATAATAATAATAATAATAATAATAATAATAATAATAATAATACAACAACATTGCATTTCATATCTGTTATCTGTTATATTGTTCCCTTTACTCTGGATATGGAGCTAGCTACAAAATCACACTTGCTATCTTGGCAAAAGTTTTTACAGTATAGCGTTGGTGATACAATGGCAGTCTTTTAAAAAAGCAGATGTGTTGTTATGGAAACAGTCCTGTAGTTTTGGTCTGCACTGCTAGCTTGTCATTGTGAACAATTCTCAGATTTGTTTCAGACACCCTCGTCCTCTCTGGTCTGCTGTAGATTTTTTGGCCTGGACTGTCTTCAAGTTGTGGAATGCAAAAGTCAGAGGTTTCTGAGCCTTAAAAGGTCATGCAAGAGCTCAAACAAACACTGATTTAGAGATGTGTAGCTCTGTCAAGTTGCTGTATAATGCTGTATCATGTATTTTTTAACTTAATTGTGATTTTAATCTTTAACTGAGCCAAGATAATAGAACTTCAACTTCAGTTTATGTACTGTTTCCACCCAAAGCTTCTTTAAAATTGGTATTTTTTGTTTTTGCTATAACTTTACATTCACCTGAATTTAAATATATTAACTCCCCATCGACACAGTCAGGTCAGAAGTTGTTCTGTAATCTTTTGCAAAGTTAGGTTACATCTACCAGGACATCAGCAGAGCATAGTATTTGCATAAGGATGTAATCTGTCACACAGCCATCAGTCTGGTCTTGTTTCTCTGGGTTAGTCAGTCAGTTAAATAAGGACTGTTAGCAACAGGATGGTTTACTCAAGACTTGGCTCACCATGCAGAGCTGAGGAGTGGGGGTGGGATGCCAGCTGTGTATTAGTGCTCAAGGTACAGAAGGTAGCAGCTATGTGGTCCAAACAGCACACAGCTGCAGTCATGTCCATGAAAGTGCCACACAGATATGTAAAAATGTAAAAAGTACACAAACAGTCCTTTATACTATCAGTTTAAGATCAGGGAATGTCTTTGCTTAAGCATACTGCTCACACTCTCTTCATCACCTCGGCAACAGATGGAGATCATGGGATGCTTTTGCCAATGATACTGTCATGAATTTCTGAGTCATGTGGTACTTTCTGGGGCAGCTGGCAGCCTAGCTGAATGTGTCTGATACCCCCCAAAACCTGTGTGTCCTCCACCTCAGCACCCCCCCCCACCCACCAACTGTGTGCTTGTCAGCTAGCCCATAGCTGATGATTTAAGCTGTTTCATTGTTAGCTGTGTTCCCTGCAGTGTGAGTGCAGTCAGGTTATCCATCTGCAGGTTATCCATCATTTTTCATTCAATGCATCATTTATTCTGGGAGAATCAGCGTAGGGTGTTGTTTCTGTAGCTTGCAAAATCTGTTCCTTTTCACAAGATGTGAGAAGTGTTGGATTACGCTGCCTTACCTCCAGTAAAATTATACATATAGTTTGAAAGAAAAAATATCATGGAAATCAAGATAAAAATGTTTAGAAGTAAATTGCATGAATTTAAATGGAATGAACATTAAAAAATAAATTATGTGAAAATGCCATTGTTAGACAGAAAGACAAAATAATCTCTGCTGGGTTTCATAGAAAAAATAACTTAGAAACAATTAATTTTATTATTTTTATATTTATCCATCCATTGTCAGGTGCTTGTTTAGGGCTGGGTTGTGGGGGCAGCAGTCTGAGCAGAGATGATCAGGCCTACCTTTTCCCAGACATTTCCTCCAGACCTCTCTCCCGCGTGTCCTGGGTCTGCCCCAGGAGCTCCTCCCAGTTGGACTTGACCGAAACACTTCCCCAGGGATGCATCCAGGAGGCATCCTAGATAGATGCCCAAACCACCTCAACTGGCTCTTGTCGATGCAGAGGAGCAGTGTCTCTACGTTGAGCTCCCCCTAAATGTCCGAGGTCCTAACCCTATCTCTAAGGCTGAGCCCAGTTGCCCTGCAGAGGAAACTCATTTTGGCCACATGTATCCATGATATCATTCTTTCAGTAACTACCCAAAGTTCAAGTGAGTGTAGAAACATATATCATCTAGTAAATTGAAATCAAAAGCTCCCTCTTTACCATGATGGAACTGTACAGCATCTGCATTACTTCCGATGCTGCACTGATCCGTCTGTCAATCTCCTGCTCCCTTCTTCGTTCACTCATGCAGGGCCCCAAGATACTTAAACTCTTTTGATTAAGGAAGTAACTCATCCCAGCCTGAAAGGGGCAATCCACCCTTTTCCGATGAACCTCAAGAACTTTGGCCTCCAATTTGAAGGGGCTGATCCTCATCAGCACCGTTTCACACTCAGCTACAAACTTCCCCAGTGGACGTGCAACAGGGCCATATCATCTGAAAAAAGCAAAGATGTGATCCTGAGGTCACCAAACCAGACCCCTTTCTGGCTCTGCTGGTTCAAAGTTATGACAATTTGTATTATTATGTATTGATCATATTCTATCTTTACATTTAGGGAATTCTTTATGCCAGTAGTAGGCAGTTATGAGCGCTCTTAATAGCTCCACTTCTACAGAGGCAGCTTAAGATAAATGTACATGCCCAATTTACCTTATCATTGCACTACTTAATGGATGAGATACGTAATAGTGGGGGCATGTACATATTGTGTACGGCACTGGTGGTCTAATGGTTTTGGAAGCACATTTATAATTGAAAGATTGCTGGTTTGAATCCCCAACCAGCAAGATACCACTGACGTACTCTGAGCAAGATACTGCTCCCTGGGTGCTGAATTGCCCCCTGTGATGTCAAGATGTCACATATGGGTTAAATGCAAATTTTATTGTTGTGTGCTGTGGTGTGTCAACACTGATCACCTAATTCTATTCTATACTTCCCACAGATTGCATCAGTCATCCAATAGCAACTTATTTAACAGTCCTTGATGCTTTGCAATGTAGTGCTTGATTTTAAATCCAGAGAACCAATATCAGTGCTCAAACGAAAAAAAAAAAGTCAAAGCAGAAACTGATCATGTGCAAGTGATGCTGAAATATGGGGGTAGTGTTGCTTATTTTTGTGTAATAATTGGGAATTGGGAAATGCCTTTTTAAAAAGTGTTAATGCAATGGGACAGCCCATGTCTGACTCCACATCCTGCTTTGTGATTTGCCTGTTTGTGTGCCTGGCCCTTGCTGTTTGTTTTCTCAGTCCCATGCCTTTTGTGTAACCCCATCCACAGCTTGGTGTAGTGGCCGGGCATTCCTGTTGGTATGTTATTTTTCATCATTAATTACTCAAGGCCCCAAATTGCCCTGGACGAAACAGAGCAGGCATCTGTTAACTGCAGGTATTTGTGATTACACCAGAGGTGCCACATGAAAGTAGGTAGCTGTTGATGGTTGATCTATTGGAGATGAAACTGTTCAGGACATGTTGATGGTGTAAATGGTAGTGCCTTGGACTTTATATGCTCACATAAAACAAGACAGATCACCATATTTCTTCCTTCTTTTCCCTTCAATGACACTTCAAATCTGCAAAATTTTTGGACCCTCAAAAATTAACTGAATTTATCTGGAAGTTGATGATAATAATGCAGTACTGCAAGCACTCATCCTGACCAGTCCTTGGAGGCCATTCAGAACTGCTTCCCTCTCTGAGTATGATTCCTATTTGTGAAAGTTCTGGTGTACTAATTATATCCACGGTCTGAAAGACAGTGAAGAGTTAGAATCTCTTGATGCTTCTCTTATTGCTGGGGAATAGGCATTCTTCTTTTAGTGCACCATGAATAGGTTTCACCTCTGGTCCAGGTGCATACAACAAGGGTAATGTGGTTAAGTGTCACTTCCTGTTCACCAAATAATTAATGACATGGACCAATAGAATAAACATGATCATTTTATCATTTTCAAACTGGGTAATATTTTGCAATGTAGTATTAGGGCAAGAAAAATATTTAAACTGGTAAATTGGCTCCTTTCTCCCAGCAACACTGAAGCTCCAGGGGAGTTCCGCCTCCTCCAAGATCCTTATATAGCCACTGGATGCACCTCCTCCCACCCTTCTAGCCTTTGCGGAGGGGTTTCGGAGTCCAGGAAAACTATATTATTCTGAGGAATGGAGCATGGGGGGCAGGACAGGAAGAAAATGGGAAAGGAAGCAGATGAGATAAGGAGAAAAGGAGATAGAGGAGAGAAAAGAAGGAAGGAGAAGGAGAACAGGTTATAAGGATGACAGGAGAGAGGGAGGACATGGCAGGAAGTAGGAGAAGGAAAGCAGGTTATGCAGACATCAGGAGAGAGGGAGGACATGGCAGGAAAGAGAGGAGAAGGAGAGCAGGCTATAAGGACGACAGGAGAGAGAGAGGACATGGTATGGAAGAGAGGAGAAGGAGAGTGGATTATAAGGACACAGGTGAGAGGGAGGGCATGGTTGGAAAGAGGAGAAGGAGAGAGGCTTGTAAGGACAACAGGAGAGAGGGAGGACATGGTAGGAAAGAGAGGTGAAGGAAAGCAGGTCATAAAGATGAAAGGAAAAAGGAAGACATGGTAGGAAAGAGGAGAAGGAGAGTGGGTTATAAGGACAACAGGAGAGAAGGAGGACATGGTAGGAAAGAGAGGACAAGGAGCACTACTCAGGGGCATTGGAGGTATCTTATGTACAGCCCTCTCTCTGATCTGCCAAATGACACAAATACATACGTCACACATGCCCTTGCCTCTGCTTAAGTGTTTTCTGGTTGACATGAGCAGAAAAATTTAATTATTGATTTGATTTAAACCAGAAATTAGACATTGAGGGAACTACTGTTAATTGATTCCTTCATGCAAGACAGAAGCTAAGGTCAGTCTTCTTGTCTGTAGAGTGACCATGATCGGCTTTGTGATTCACCATCTTTAAGCCAACTCCGGAAAGATGATGGCTTGTTGTACAAATGTGTATGTTTCACATGCTTAAGGTGGTACAGCTGAACATAGTACCAGTCAGACAGCCTTATGCCACTGCCACTTTACGTATGTACGAACAAATGACAAGTCTGTGCAACTATAAGCAAGTCTAAGTCTGCCTAACAGTCTGTGTGTCTGTGTCTGTGTGGGAGTGAGGGCTGCAACGGCCAGTAACATCATCAGCTAAGCATACCAGGTGGTGTGCATCGTTTAATTTTGTTACATTTAGTAATTTAGCTTTTATTGTTTTTTGATATAAAGTGACATACTGTTCACATGGATTTATATAACTGGGTCTTACTGATGTAATATAGCATAAATACCTGCTATATGGTACTAGGAAGGATCTGTTCTTACCTCAGCCTGCAGTATTTAAAACTAAGCCACCTGCAAGTTAAGTCGTGTAGTTACAATTGAATATAGTAATGTACAAGCTTACTGTAGTGGTTATGGGAGTTTTCTGGAAATAATATATGTGAGGAAGGCTATAAAATTTGTAAAATCTCAGGTAGAAATGGATTGGTACTGACACCATTAAACTACAATTGTAAATTTTACAAATATCAAATATGATATGGAAAAGATTTACTCTCAAAGTATGGGACCGAATAGAATTAGAGGTATAACTTTATTGATCCCAGAGGGAAATTCTAGTGCATACAGCAGTGTGTATTAAGACATTTTGTGATACCATGAATAAGGCTCTCTATCTGCAATAAAAATTTGTATTAACATAATGAAAAATTTTGCCTGAAAATGTACAGGTAGGCTTTTTGGATAAGGCAATCACTGTTAAGGACGCCATGTCTATTAGTATTACAGTAAAGCGGACAGATCAGGCAGCCACAGGCTCCCATTGCTGGCAGATTCATGCTATGTATATGTGTGCTGCCTTCATTGTGCAGAATGCTGCCTAAAAGTAACTGACAGGCAGAGAAAATAGATATGGCCTGCAAAGGCAGAAACCGAGACACAGCCAGAAATTGGCAGTTTTGCCTCATCATTATAGATTACGGAACTGAATCTGGTCTGCACACACACACACACACACACACACATACACATACACGTTAGGTATACATATCTTTATGGGGACCGTTCATTCATTCCTATGGGAAAAATGCTGATGCTAAGTTTGACAACCTTAACCCTTACCCAGCCCAAACCATAACCAGAAGTAATCAATCAAAATACAGACTTTTTTGATTGCATCCACAAACTTTTAGAAAATTGAGGTTATCCAAATGGGGATGTGAAAAATGTCCCCAAAAGTAAGGAAGTTTCCGGTTTGACCACAATTGGGCACATTTTGGTCACCAAATGAGATCTATGCAACCCCCCCCCCCCACACACACACACATTCACACAAGTTTGTATTCATATACTTTGACATAGAATGTCAGTCTTTGCATAGAATGTCAATTCATTTCTATGACAACCTTAACCTCTACTCAGGCATGACCTTATCCATAAGTAGCCAAACAAAACACCACACATTTTTAGTTTTTTGATTGGAGTCACAGATTTTTATTAAATGTAAAAATAACAGGTTTATATCACACTGTGAGCACATTTGGTCCCTACAACGTAATATACACCCCCCCCCCCCCCCACACACACATACACACACATATATTAGGTATCTATTTCATTGTGCGGACTCTCCATTAATTTCCATGGCCATAATCCTAATTATAGCTATGACAACCTTAAGTCCTACCCAGCCCTAACCTTAACCAAAAGTAACCAAACAAAATACAAGACATAACGTGAGAAATAAGAAATACATGTATGATTATCTTATGAATTGATCATATCAGGTTCCTTGGACAACCCTGAAAGGGACACACACACTATGGGCAATTTAGAGACACCAATTCACCTATCTGCAGGACTGTGGGAATCAAACCAGCACAAAGTACAGGCAGAACATGCACACTCCACACACACAAAGCACGGTGGGGTTCAAACCCCCACTCCAGAACTTTCAATGCTACTTACTGCACCATATGTATGAATCTCTACATAAGCAGTATGTAATAACATATGAAACTGTAATTATTTGTTCCATACCATGTGCCCTGAGCTCCCTGGGATAGGCTTCAGGCCCCCTTGGAGCCCTGTACTGTAGAAGTGATAGATAGGATGGATGGATGGATGGATGGGCGGATGGATGGATGGGTGTTTATATTTTTGCTTGGTTGTCTGAAAATGCCTTCCAGTGTGAGTCATTATGTGAGTTTTTCCATCGTATGTATGCCTGTAATGACTGTGTTCCTGCATGTTTGTTTCAGAAAGAGTGAGGATATCTGCTTGTTAAAAAAAAAATCTGGGGTCATTTGGAAATCGCCAGCATCTGCCACAGTGATGTCAATGCCTGGTGTTTCCATGGAGACCCCTGCTGCCGGTCATGAGTAAGCATCTCCAGAGACATCTATGGCTAAGGCAAGAGGGAGAGACAAAAATAAACACTTGAGACCGGTGCATTAAGTAATGCACTTACCCGTCTCATGCCAACGCATCGTCACGGTCATTGTTGTGGAGCAAAGCAGACAACAAACAATGTAATTAGGGCCATTCATCACTGTGCCACTTTTCGTTTCTTTCCCTGCAAAACAGGTAAATGGAGCCATGCATGTTACCCATGTGGTGGAGACCATATTTGTTGGGGGGAGGTTTGTTTTTGAAAAAACATGGCAGACAACAAAGACTGAGAGGCCAAACTGTCATTGCTCGACTGCTGTTACTTGAATATAGTATACAAATGTGAAGGAGAAACAGACCCTTCTTTGGAGATGCAGTGGAAACACTTTTAAAAGTTGGAACAGTTGCATACAAGTCAATAAATAAATGTGCATTTATGTTAGAAAATAGGTTTCAATTGATTTTTGCATAGTACAATATTAAGGAGTCATTTCATACAAAAAAATCTTGGTCAAAATTTTTGCAAACATTCAGGATGGGTCAAGCCTCAGTTATAATTACTGGGCTCTAATTGAAGAGCAAATTTCCAAAAGTCAATAAGTCCACAGAAATTTTCTCAAAAACGTATCTCATGGATAAAGTGAGTTTTGGAAATTTACTCTTCAATTGGGTTTCTGATTTATACATAATGGTGCATTTCTGTGCATAAAAAATAGCAAGTATCTAACTTGAGGACATAATCTTCGGTTGGCACATAGATTAACCAGTGTTTCTCAATCCAGCCCTTGGGGACCCACAGGCTGTCCTCGTTAGGCAGCTGGAAGCGGCTAAAAATGTGAACTATCTGTGGGTCCCTGAGGATGGGGTTGGGAAACATTATATTAAACAAATGAATAGCAATTAGATTAAGATTAGTTAGGTAACTTTAAGCCGATCTTCTCTCTGCAGCCAGCTCATCCATCACACTAGAGCCCAATGGCCCAACTGTACTACAAGAAGGCCCAGCCTTCGCCCTACCGTGACCGCATCCCGCTGCAGGTGGTGCGGGCAGAGCTGGAGCTGTCGCCAGAGGAGAAGGCCTACCTGATGGCCGTGGAGAAGGGGGACTACGTGGGCGTCCAGCAGGCCCTCCGGGGGGCCGAGCTCTACTACGACATCGACATCAACTGTGCTGACCCACTGGGACGCACGGCACTGCTCATCGCCATTGAGAATGAGAACTTGGAGGTGATGGAGCTCCTGCTGGAGCACGGTGTGCGACTGGGCGATGCGCTCCTCTATGCCATCCGCAAGGAGGTGGTGGGAGCTGTGGAGCTGCTGATGTCCCACCGCCGGCCTAGTGGCGAGAAGCAGGTGGGCCTAAATCAACAGCTATCAGACAAAGAGACTGTACTGCAAAAAGCCATTTAATCCCCCACTTCTTACAATCCCAGAGGATTAGATAAGCTTTATTGAACCCAGGGGGAAATTCTTGTGCATAAGCAGAGGTGGAAATTTCAGGTCCAGAAAGTAAACCCCAGACTATGATTTTGTTTCAATCAACCTGTTGCGTACTCTGTGACTGTGACTCTTTACACTCAGCTGGTTGATTGAGACTAAATCACAGGCTGCATAAACAGCCAGACAAATAAACCAGCTGCTTGTTAGCCATGATGACAGATTAAATAAATGGTATAATATCCGATTGCATTAACTCTTATAAAATAATAAAATATATCATAATAATAAAAAAATTATCACACAGATTTCTGTGATTAATTATTATTAATTGCACCTATAATTAAAATTATTTATACAGTATTTATACATAATTAATGTAGAAGTAATACAAAGTGGAGTGTATGAATAACTGCCACAAACTCATTACTGTAACATAAATTTTATGCAAATGCTAGATAGATTCAAATTATACAACTTCATTGTCAGTTTTGCCCCTGGGGTAGTTAATTAGTTTTGTTACCACATATTTCTGAAATAAACTCAAATATTTTATCAAATCCAGAGGACGAGTTACTGAGATAAGGAAAAAATTACAGAACTTTAACATACAAATTGATTGTTTATTGCTTTATGTAGTTTCACAGTGGATATAAAAAGTGCACACACCCCAGTTAAAATGTCAGGTTTTTGTGATGTGAAAAATGACACATTAAAGGTGGGAAAAATTTTGAAATGATTTACCATGGTCTCATTTTTTTACATCACAAAAACCTGGCATTTTCAAGATTGAGGTTATCCATTTTTATAACCACTGTATTTTATTGAAATTTGACCACCTTTTTGCCGAAAAAAAATCAGCAACTCACAGCGACAAAATATAATTTTAATACCTATTAAGTTAAGGTAATGGCAGCTGCTTTACACAAATAAACTCTCACAAAAATTCTCAAGTTTGTGAGAATGACCCATACTGTAATACTTGTTTCATGATTAAACAAATGATTAATTAATTAACTTAAGATGTACAGATTATTCATTTCCAACAAAAATGCTTCTTGCAAGCAAATATATGCTGAATTTCAATGATTTCAAAAAGGTTCAATGAACAGATGGCAATAAGAAAAGGAGAGGGTATTTCATGATATTCCATTGTAAGGAGGGATGCTACACAAATATTTTTTAATCAGTCACCTTGGGTGATTAATGCCATATACCACTTCACATATAATCGCATGTGCTGAACAAAACAAAACCCTATTTAATCCAGACTGCGTGATCAATTAAAAACGTTAAACCTATTTAGCAAACGGTTCTAAAAACAGAAGCCTGACAACCACTGAAAATGCACTTGAAAGGCCTCAAGATTTTAAGGTATAAGCCTTCAATAAAATAAACAACAATTTTGTCCTATGTATGCCTCCATCTGGCAATGTTTTAAACCAAAATAAACCAGGTGACATCAGCTTCCCTGTGAAATGGTAACTAGATGTTTTGATATGAGCTATGAATTCTGGGATTCTGTGCCACATCTTGACTTAACCTCTCACAATAGCTGTGTCCCATTTCAGGAGTTGCATCCTTCTAAGGCTGTATTCAATGACCAAATGCGTCACAGAGGCTGCCCCATTTTGAAGGCTCCTTCAAATGTGGCTTACACATCCACCCAAATCATACCAAGAACCATTCCACAGATTTTTAGAAGGACGCAGTCTACAAAGGTTTTATGCTGACCATGTCCTTCGAAGGTTGCAGCCCCTAAATTCAGCCACAGCTATTGTTTGCAGCCAGGAAAGAATATTAGAGGTCTCTATTAAAATTTGTGCTCATACTATTCTACCGTTTGGGTAACAAAACACTGCATGTGTTAAGACGGTCAAAGGAATAATACTGCACACATTAATGCAATACATTTCCCAGTCTGAATAAATAAAATCTCTGAACTTAATTTTATTTTCCTCTCACGTTATGTAGCATGAGAGAGAAACCTTAGTTTTTAAACTATTTCTACCATTCGTTACCTCATTAATATTCTATCCACTTTACATATATGTGTGCTTGGGCTAGTGAATTGTGGTGCCTATTTGTCTGTCTGTGAATTATGAAACAGAAGTGCTTAAATATGCTCAGCTAGCACAGTTGCAAACTAAACATATTTCCCTGAGTGTTAAGGCAAGCTGAAGGGCAGCTGGCAGCCTTCACATTAAATAAAGGAGAGCATGGAGCCTCTTTACTGAGATGTACTGAGATAAGAGGCACACTGCCCTGTGCAGCCTGGGGGCCTGGCTGCCTGCTGTCTGTCTCTGATGCTCTCACTCCCCAGCTGTCTCTCCTCTCTGCACTGCCACAAGAGGAAGCAAAAGAAGACCTATTAAAGCCACAGCAGAGGAAGTGCAAAAAACCCCAACTTTTTTAACACTATCATCTTAAACCACTTATTTACCACAGAAACAAAAGGTACTCTGCAGGTGTCTTTTCTTTCAAAAAGGTTATTTTCTCTTCTTTTCTGTCCTTTATCTGTGCAGACCTCGTTCTTGACAATCTGCATCCATCCTTTTCTCTGAATGTTATTATATCCAGTTGCTGCCCTCTTCCTCTGGCTACTTTTTTTATTCCATTCTTCCATTGTCCCCCCCGCTCTCTCCTAGGTCCCTCCCCTGATGGACATCCAGTTTTCAGAGTTCACCCCGGACATAACGCCTATCATGCTGGCTGCACACACCAACAACTATGAGATCATCAAGTTACTGGTGCAGCGTGAGGTGACTCTGCCGCGCCCGCACCGCATCCACTGTGCATGTGTGGAGTGCATCTCCAGCTCCGAGGCCGACAGTCTGCGCCACTCCCGCTCTCGCCTCAATGTCTACCGGGCACTGGCCAGCCCATCACTCATCGCCCTCTCCAGTGAGGACCCCATCCTCACCGCTTTCCGCCTGGGCTGGGAGCTCAAGGAGCTCAGCAAGGTGGAGAACGAGTTCCGGCAGGAGTATGAGGAGCTGTCTCAGCAGTGCAAGCGCTTTGCCAAGGACCTGCTGGACCAGGCACGCAGCTCCCGTGAGCTGGAGACCATACTGCACCACCACGGTGACCAGGCCGAAGACCCAGGCCGCAGCCCGGACAGCCATGACCTGGCCAAGCTCAAGCTGGCAATCAAGTACCACCAAAAGGAGGTAAGTGACAGCTACTCCTCTCTGGGTGTGACTGGGCTTATGAGAGTGAAAGAGAGGGAGGTAGAACTCTTACAACACTTACAAAAGGCTATGTAAACTCAGAACTATAGAGAAATGTGGGCGTGAAAACAAATGATGACATTCGGGCCTCTCTGTGAAGTTTACATGAGTATCTCTGAGGAGTACATCGCTGGCAGTGAGGGTGTGGCATGCGTGTAACTAAGAAACTGAAGGAGTGAGTTAAAGAACACAGGCAGAGGTGAAAGGACAAGAATGTGAAAGTGGCATCACTGTGTTTCTGTGGCCTCTGGTTCAGTTGCTACACTTGTTTGAGTTGTAGTTAAAGTTTATCATATGTACTTAGTATAGCAGATTGTTATGATTGATAATAAGAATTTTTAAAACAAAGTACAAAAGGAACCGGGTCTTCTCTACAGTCCAGCTGTGTTCCTACGTTTGGGCAGAGCATGCCGATACCTTTGCTGATTAGCCAGCCGTTCCCACATATCCCACAATTCCCACCTGTGCTTCTCCTGCTGTCTCACACACTCCTCTCTGTGCCAGGTGACCCTGACTTCTAAATGCAAATGATTCAGTAAACAAAAAGTGTCAACTACTGAATTGAATACCATTTAAAAATATCATTTGTATAACTGCATTGTAATATAACAACTCAAACCTAATAGGAAAACCTGTTTATGCCTTAGACTCAAGGAGAGGATGACAACAGCAAAAAGATTTAGGTAAATCTAAACGTCCAACTCATCCAAAATAAACACAGTAATATTGACAACATTGTTGAAGGAATTCCTATTCTTAGTGCATTTGTTTTATGAAATAATGGTTTAAAAAGGGCAAGCAGGTGACTGACCAATCACATTTATAGCCCATTTGCCATTGCTAAGCCACCATCGTGCTGTTAACACTGATTCATTTTAAAAATTAAAACCAAATGCTAACTAGGTTCATAGTGATCTAGGGAGCCTTGACGAAGTCAGGGTTTTTAAAATTGCAAAATGCAAAGTGCTTTGATGAAGTGGGGACTTTGACCGGGACGTCACAGGTGAGACAAAAAGGGTATTTAAGAAAAACTACCTGCACAGAAATGAAAACAGCCATTCAGTTTGGACATTTAGATGGTTTTAAAATGTGTATATTTGATTGTTTAGATTCAGGCTTCAGTTGGGACACCATGACTGTGTAAGAAATTTCAGTTATGCTTTACATTAACTGCACTTTCATAATGCCATTATAATGCATTTATATAAAATTCATAAGCAACATGTAAGTATACCTTAATATCCTAGCAAACTTTAACAGCCTCAATATACTGTACATTAATAACAAACATTATATGATTATAATGTTATTATATAATGTTTGTTATTAATTAATATTAAAGCTGGTAAGGTATGTTAGGGTGCTACGGTATACTTACATGCTGCTTACGAATATTCCATGAATGCATTATGAAGGCGTAGTTAATGCAAAGCATTACCCAAACTTCCCTATCGTCTCATTTATGGTTGAGTCCTAATCCATATCTTGAGAATAAACAAGACATTCCCAGAAAACATCCATTAGTCCAGGCATCTATTTTCTTCGCGCCAGAGGAACCCACAAGTTTAAACAATAACCCTAGAGGAGTGAGGTTAGAGTGATGGCCACAGAGAGGCTGTCCAGAAACCTTACAACATGCTGTCTGTTTTTGGACCCCATTTCACCAGCTTTGCGACTAAACCACAAATCCACTGTAGTTCTTTTAAAAATCAGTATCATCCTAGACAGTTCATGACCAACATGCCATGTCACCCACAACTGTGTAATCACAGAGCAATAAAACAATGCAAACTTGCGAACTTATCTATCTCGCTGGACTATTAATACACACTTACGTAAGTACCACTGCATGTCTACAGATCAACCTGGTCGAGAATGATGGATGACAGATGAATTATGTTCTTATAAAGCTGATTAAAATAAAGCTGCAGTGGGAGCAAAAGCACAAAGTCTTGCTAAATATGTCTGGGTGGCATGCACAGGAATAGTGAAGCTTTCCATTTAGGTCAGCAATTAATCCTTGTCCTCAGGGCAGTGAAAGCAGCTGTGAAGGTTGTAATTTTAAGAGTAAAACTCACATCCTCCAGCTCCCCCCCCCCCCCAGGTCAGAATGCAATTGACCACATGCTGCCCGCAATATGTCTTGGCATCGCAGCAACTTATTTGAGTTGCCAGACTGCATGCCTGCCCTTTATCTGAGACATGTGGCAACAGTACAGCCGGCGCGGTGATAATGAAACTAGTCACCAAAGTCCTTGCAGGGATGGGTCAAGACCTTTTACAACCAACATGTTTCATTCAGTCGGCATAAATCTCCTCCCTCCTAACCCCTCTAAGTCTCCTTAAAACATACTGGAGGAATGTTGTCTATAAGGTCACCATGAGTTATCAACTTGACAGCACCTAAAAATAATCAGAACCAGAACCATATGTACATTGGCAACTAGATAGTGCTTTGTGATGTTTGTAACCATCGTGGGTAAACAAGTGGAACATACTGTTAATAATACAAGTGGTTTGCTAGCAGTAATGTTAGCATTTTTATAAAAACTCAATGGGAGGGGGTTTATTCACACCATATCACTTCTTGCTGTTTGCAGTGGACATATTCAGCTATTCTGATAGTTTAAACTCACTGTGTATCACTGAAGCTATAGTTATACAAAATTCTGTGCTACAGGAAACATTGCTTGACACCTCTGCTCCTTAATCACTGATCTATCCAGGACCAGCCTAAGGTTTATGTGAGCAAAGTGGCGGCTTAGTGCCCATTGGCCACCAGGAAGAGTGGGGAGGAAGATCACAAATAACAATTATGTTCATCAGATCTTGCTTAGGGCCCCCAAAGGGTTGGTCCACCCCTCTATCGATCTGACACCCTTATTTCTTGGTCATTTATGTAACCAGACATCCCTCCTTTAACCCCACCTACTCTCCCCAGTTTGTGGCCCAGCCCAACTGTCAGCAGCTCCTGGCCACACTCTGGTACGACGGCTTCCCTGGATGGCGCCGGCGACACTGGGCAGTGAAGCTTCTGACCTGTGCCACTATAGGCCTGCTCTTCCCTTTGCTGTCCCTGATGTACCTGCTGGCACCTCGGAGCTCACTGAGCCTCTTCCTTAGGAAGCCTTTCATCAAGTTCATCTGCCACACAGCCTCCTACCTGACCTTCCTCTTCCTCCTGCTGTTGGCATCACAGCATATCGCCCGTACCAACCTGCATGTCCAAGGTCCTCCGCCTACACTGGTGGAGTGGATGATCCTGCCCTGGGTGCTCGGTGAGAGGGGCAGCTCCATGGGATGATAAAGCCCTTAACCTTTTCACCACTACATGAACAACTTCTCAATTTAATTTATTCATTGTTTTATTAATCTTATACTAGACAGGATTTAAAAATTGGTGCATTCATAAAAAGTCATCATCATCAACAAACTTAGTGAGTAAATATTAGTTAATGTAATAGCACATACGGTGCCGTAGTCAAAATCACTACAGATTAATACTCAAATTCCATAGATTTTTATGATAATTCTTTATGTTATTACTAGAAATTTTCTTGACAGCAGTCCATATGTTTTCTGATTCTTGACCAGGGTTCATCTGGGCAGAGATTAAGGAGATGTGGTCCGGGGGCTTCACAGAGTACATCCACGACTGGTGGAACCTGATGGACTTTGCCATGAACTCTCTCTACCTGGCCACCATCTCCCTCAAGATTGTGGCATATGTCAAGGTTAGACCAGTCATTTTCTCAATTACTGTTTTGGTTTCAGACTTTTCTAAATTTTCTTTTTTTATGATACCTTGCCATCCATCCATCTATCCAACCATCCATCTTCGAACTGGTTTTCCTGAACAGGTTCTTGGAGGGGTCTAGAGTATATGCCACGCAGTACAGGCCAGAATGCGTGACTACTCCCTAGAAAAGAAAATTTGGTACATTTTTTAAGTTGAAAAAAATGGTAGCATATGACTTGGTCATGTATGACAATTGCTGGACTTCTTAAGAGCTTTATGAAGCTAAATCTATCTAACATGGTTAGCTTTTTTTGAGACTGAGGCACTGCCAACTTTCATAGCTACTTTATTTAAAGTGATACCTTCTAAAGAAGGCCTAGGACATCAAGCCTTGATGTATATACTGAAATGCTCTTTTGGGGCTCTCTAACTTTAGTTTTGTTCAAATAATGTGTAATATTCCTATATATGATATCTTGAGTGAATATTCCAGAAGGTGCCTCTCGATGATCTCAGCTCAGGTTGCCCCCCTCTGCTATGTAGTCATATTTTTGTGTGGGCTGCATCTGTCAGGCATTTCTTGGGTTTAGGCATGAACAACTGCTCCAGCGGCAGGAGTACAGAGTGTGCACTTGTGTATACCTGTGTGTATAAATGCACTTTTGGGTAGTCACAATGGCTTTAAAAATTCACATTATAGTTGTATTGTATTGCATACATGTCTCTGTGATGTCTCTTTTAATGGTGATCTTACGAAAAACCGGGAAATAAGATATGAATCCCTTTCGTTACCTAAAGCCTTGCTTCACTATGCACTAAATTGCAATAGAACAAGGCCAAGCAATTTTTGGTCTGATTATATATTAGAAGAAAGTGTATAAATGAGGGTGAATCATGTTTGGAACTACTCCACAATCCGAATTTCTGTAATTCTGTTGTAATAACTGTGTTCGGCAAACACATCTTGGAGAGAACATTATGAAAACACATCTATGGTGGTGAAGTGGGAACTAAGTCATCAGCTGAGGCTTGTGGTTTATTTGTAAATCTACTTTGGATATGACATTAAACTGCATCCGGCCCTGCATCCGAGAATGGCTCCATGTTCCTTGACTTTGCGAAAGGTCAGGGGCTGTGGGTTACTGGATCCAGGTTCTAACATCCTGAGCCACATCGTTGGACTTGGTACTCCAATACTGGTGGTGCAGGGAAGGAGATAAATCACATCCTCATGGGCAGATGCTGGAGGCTCCTGCAGAACTGCAGGGTCTACAGAAGTGCCCAGTTTGTAAATTCTGACCACAGACTTCTTGTTGCAACGCTGAAAATTCCAGAAGGCTACCACCTACTAGGAGAATAAGGCTAGACTTAGTCAGACTCCACGATCAAGCTGTTTCTGATGAGTTTGCACATAATTTGTGTGAGGAACTTGCAGACTTGGGTGCGACTGCTGTGATGTAGGAGACCTTCCATGACAAGACCCTGAAGGTTGTCAAGGGTTGTCTTGGTGTTCCCAGAAGGAGGTGTTTCATCTTACTATCAAGGGGAGTTGCAGCACACGACTTTGTGGCAACTCCAGTCTGTACTGGGAGCTGAGGAGGATGACTGTGAGGGATCTTAAGGAAGATAAGGAAACATTTGTTAGATGAATCTGTGAGCAGGTGACACACCATCTGTGGTCTAGTGACCCACGTCCTGCTTCGAGAGGAATTGAAGCATTATGCACATCTGAATCTGTTCCTCGGAGACTTGGAGTCAGGACTGGTGATGGAAAGGTCCTTACAGATGACACTGCAATTGTGATCCGCAGGGCTGGGTACTTTGAGCAGTTGTATAAAGCTAACCCTCCAGCTAGGATGCTGGACATCTCTGGGTCCACAGTACTTGAGGCTGATCCTCCAATCAGCTGTGAACCACCCAATCTCACTGAGATTTCACAGGTGGTGAGTCAACTAGGGGTAGGGAATGCCGCAGTGATCTGTGGTATCTGGGGTGAACTTCTCCAGGCTGGTGGTAAGGCTGTCCTCCTGGCATTGCATGCAATCTTTGCTTCCATTTGGGAGTCAGGAGTCATCCCAACTGACTGGAAAACGGGACTTGTAGTCCCTTTTCTGGAAAAGGAAGAGTGAACCCATGGATTGTGACAACTACTGGAAGATAACACTGCTCTCAATGTTAGTTAAGGTGCTTGCTAGGGTCATCCTTAATAGGATCAATGATCACTTTGTCACCTGTCAGCTACCGGAGCAGTCAGTTTTACACCTCAGAAGTCTACCCTTGACTGCATCCTGGCACTGAGGGTTCTCATCGAACACAAGTGCGAATATTGGCAGAGGATCTTTGCAGCCTTTGTCGATTTTCATAAAGCATTTGACTCAGTTGATTGAGTTGCCCTGTGGGACATCCTGATACTTCTTAGGATCCCCCCAAAGTTGCTGGCATTCATGGCCAGCTTGTTTACTGGTACTATGAGTGCTGTGTAGAGTAGAGGGAGAACTTCCGTGTTCTTCCCAGTTGATTCTGGGGTTCGCCAGGGGTGTGTTCTTGCTCATACTCTGTTCAATGCTTGTATGGATTGGGTGTTGGGCAGGGTCGTTTGAGTCCAGCAGTTGTGGGGCATCGGTAGGTGAAGAAAGATTTACTGATCTTGACTTTGCCGGCGATGCTGTCGTCTTAGCAGAGTCAATGGAGGTTCTGTTCGGGGCTCTCGAGAGACTGAGCGAGTGTCTGAGATTACGGGTGACCTGGATAAAGACCAAGATTCAGGCCTTTAATGACTTCTTAGGCACAGCTATAAGTAGTGTGTCCATCTGCAGGGAGAATGTCAACCTCATCAAGAGATTTACTTACCTTGGAAATGACATTCGTGTCTCTGGTGACTCTTCCTATGAAGTCAGCAGATGGAATGGGAGAGCATGGGTGATCATGAAGTTGCTCCCGATATCTTTGCAAAAGGGCGAAGGTCCAAGTCTTTAGATTCCTGGTGCTCCCTTTCTTGCTCTATGGCTGTTACACAGAGATGCTATCCAGGTCTCCAGTCCTGTGTTTCTTTGGAGAATCCTTAGGTGCTGCTGGTTTGACTTTGTGTCAAATGAGCAGTTCCTAGGGGAGTTCTGAATGAGGCACATTACCTGCATTGCGAGGTAGCGTCAGTTATGGCACTATGACCATGTGGCGCAGTTGTGGTGGGTGCAGCAACATACTGCATCAGCGTATGCTCCCCTACTTGACCTGACCAGGAGCTGCTCCAGGCACATCCTACTGGGTAGAGGCCCCAGGGCAGACCTCGAACATGCTGGAGACATTATATCTCCCAGCTCTGACCTATTTCTGGCATCTCTGGAATACTGGCATCACGATTTTGATCAGGAGTAGAAATATGATGATGATGATGGTGATGGATGAAGATCAGGGGTTAAATTAGAATCATAGAGGAGGAGTCCTGTCAAGGACAGACAAGGGGTGGGAGGGGGGTCTTGAATAAGCTGCTCTGTATATTAGTTTATTAGTTATGTATCCAGTCTACATGTGTTATGTGGATTTGGAAAAGGCTTACGACCGGGTTCCCGAAGGTGCTCTGTGGGGGGTGCTTCGGGAGTATGGGGTCCGGGGTCCACTGTTGTGGACGATTCGGTCCCTGTATGAATGGAGCAGAAGCTTGGTTCGCATTGCCGGTAATAAGTCGGACGTGTTCCCAGTGCGGGTTGGGCTCCGCCAGGGCTGCCCTTTGTCATCGATCCTATTTATAATATTTATGAACAGGATTTCTAGGCGCAGCCAGGGTGTTAAGGGTGTCAAGTTTGGTGGCCTCAGGATTGCCTCGCTGCTTTTTGCAGACAATATCGTCCTGTTGGCTTCATCTGCTGGGGATATCCAGCGTGCTCTAGGGCGGTTCGCAGCCGAATGCGAAGCGGCGGGGATGAGGATTAGCACGTCCAAGTGCGAGACCATGGTTCTCAGCCGGAAACGGGTGGATTGCCCTCTTCAAGTCAGGGAAGACGTACTGCCTCAAGTGGAGGAGTTCAAGTATCTCGGGGTCTTGTTCACGAGTGAGAGTAGGCGAGATCGGGAGCTGGATAGACGTTTTTCAGACGCTTAACCAGTTTGTCATGGCTAAGAAAGAACTGAGCCTAAAAGCCATGCTCTCGATCTATTGGTCCACCTATAGTCATGAGCTATGGGTAATGACCGAAAGAATGAGATCGCGAATACAGGCGGCCGAAATGAGGTTTCTCCGCAGGGTG
>JAOYFF010000002.1:15522248-15533082 GCA_025773925.1 Cryptomyrus ogoouensis
GTGAATTGTGCTAAATGATTTGCAACAATGAGCCTTGTTGTCAAAATTGTGCTTTAGCAATTGTAAAAAACTGTAATACAGATGTGCTTCAGGAGAACCTCTTGATTGGAACTACAGAACTTACAGAATGTACACTGCATGTGATTTCTAAAAGAAAAAAAAACACAAATGCATTATGATTTCTGAAATCATACATAGTCATAATATATGGTTAGGAATAGTCATGTTGATTAACAAGGTGCCACAAATATTGGGTATCTTGTACAAATCAACGGGGGGGGGGGCGCTGTTCTACATGTGCACATACATGTGTCCAATACACTTTCATGGTGCTCATCTGTTTATTCACTTTTTTCCTTTATCGTTCTGTTGTCACAATATATGATAGCTGCTATCCAAAGCTAAACTAACTAACAAAATATTTTCAGGATAATGTAATTTTCCTGCGACCCCACAAAAATCATGCGAGAAGAGTGACTAAAGGGTCAAAAACCTGTCACAATGCTCATTTTACAAGAACTTATAGTCCTGAAAATCAGGCTTTGCAGAAATCCAGCTAGTTTGAAGTGGACAGAAAAAAGAGCTTTTTCTAAACGAGCCGTGTTTCTAGACTATGCATGTTTCAAAATGAGTATTCTGAAGGAACCGTGTCTTAAGTCACGTTCTAAGCAAGCTGTGGGAATTACAGGGCAAGAGACGCATGGCGTCTGTCAATCTCATTAACTAGCATCTGCTTTCCCTCTCTCCTCTTGCTTGCGTTCAGCTCCCTCCATATAGAACTTAACGCTAACTAATGCTCCCTGAGCATGTGGACAATGCATCAATGCCATCCTTTAGTTCCCTCCGATTTACGTGTATTTACCGGTCACAACAGAAAACTAAAGTTAATTTTGAAGAAATGATAAATCTACTTCACGTTGGTGTTAGCTAACCTCGCTGACAATAACTTAATGTGCAAGGAACACTTACTACAGCTGCCCAAAACATCATATAGTCATCAGTGTTTGACACAACTTTGCGTGTAGGTAGAAACAACAAAAAATCAGAAAGAGCTAAAACTTACGTTGTTTAAGAATTTCAGATTTAGATTCATCTGACCACAGAACAGTTTTCCACTTAGCCACAGTCCATTTTAAATGAGCTTTGGCCCAGAGAAGACGTCAGCGCTTCTGGATCATGTTCAAATACAGCTTCTTCTTTGAATAATAGAGTTTTAACTGGCATCTTTGGATGGCACGGTGAATTGTGTTCACTGATAACATTTTCTGGAAATATTCCATTTAGTGATTTCCATTGCAGAATCATGCCTATTTGTCTGAAGATCATGGGCATCCAGAATACTTGTCCCTTACACACAGAGATTTCTCCAGATTCTCTGAATCTTTTGATTATATTATGTATTGTAGATGATGATATTTTCGACCTCTTTGCAATTTTACACCGAGGAACTTTTTTCCTGAAATTGCTCCACTATTTGTCGATGCAGTATTAGGGGGATTGGTGATCCTCTGTTCATCTTTACTTC
Source organism: Cryptomyrus ogoouensis (assembly GCA_025773925.1). Lineage (NCBI taxonomy): Eukaryota > Metazoa > Chordata > Actinopteri > Osteoglossiformes > Mormyridae > Cryptomyrus > Cryptomyrus ogoouensis. The sequence continues at coordinate 15,523,774 of JAOYFF010000002.1, forward strand.
TGAAAGACACTGCAACTCTAAGACATTCTTTTTATACCCAGTCATGTTACTGACCTATTGCCAATTGGCCTAATTATTTGCAAATTGTTCCTCTAGCTGTTGGGTTTTTGTACCACTAACTTTTCCAGCCTCCTATTGCCCCCGTCCCAACTTTTTTCAGACGTGTTTTTGTCATGAAATTCAAAATGAGCCAATATTTTTCACTAAATAGCAAAATGTCTCACTTTAAACATTTTACATGTTTTATGTGTTCTATTGTGAATAAAAGATCAGTTTATGAGATTTCCATATCATTGTATTCTGTTTTTATTTACAATTTGTACAACGTCCCAACTTCACTGGAATTGGGGTTATATATATATATATATGTCTGGCTGCATTTCAATTACTCAGTTCTATCTCCATATACAGTCCTGAACAAAATCTTAAGGCCGAGTAAAAAAATACAAGTATTTGCATTTCGCACTGGTAGTTCGTAACCAGGTTGTAAGTAGAGCTTCGAAATGCAAAAAGAAGAAACAGGAGCAAAACACAAACAAAAATAGAGTGTAGGCAATTTATTGAAAACTGCACTTAAACCCATACAGGCTGCTCATCAGTTCATCAAAAGTTTTAGACTGTAGCCCGAAAAAAACAAAAAACAGAACTAAAAGTGTCAAAACAGGACTCAGTACTGAGTAGCCCCACCGTTCTTGTTGATCACTTCAAAAATTCGTTTAGGCATGCTTGATGCAAGTATTTCCAGGAGTCTGGTGGGGACATTGCTCCATGTGGTGAAGAAGGCTTCATAAAGGTCATCCATGGTCTGGATCTGGCGTCCATTTTTGTAAACTTGTAAGAGGCCTTGCTTGTACAGCTCAACAAACCTGTCACATTCAAAGACAGAAAGCCTTTTTGCCATTGCCATCAGGAGGTCATGACAGTGTGACAGAAAATTACATGAAAGCCAGATTTTTGCACAGATTCTGCCTTTTAAAGACTACAGTCTTAAACATTTGATCAGCCTGTTTGAGTTTAAATGCTACTCTCTATTTTTTGTCCCTTGCTCCTGTTCCTTCTTTACAACCTGGTTACGAATCACCAGTGCGAAATGCTAATATTTGTAAAATCTTAAGATTTTGTTCAGGACTGTATGTACTCTGACAGCACTACATTATACAGAAATGGTGTGGTCTGTTTAATGTTACAAATAGAAGAAAAGATTGTGAAATTTTCAGCTGCTTGTATTCAAAACATCAACAAGTACATCAGTGAACTGCTTAACTGTTGATAATCTTTTGCTCTTGCCATAATGATTTTTTTATAATAAATTGCAATAAAACTCATTATCCTCTCCAAAGCTCTGCTGTACTCATTTAAACAAGAGCAGCAGCACACTACAAGCTACAAGATTTTCTGAGAAATTTGTGCTCTATTAACAAGTGTTACAAAAAAAGTCCCATAAAAATATTTCTAGACCAACAGTGCAAATAAGACTGATTAATAAATATAAAATGACAGTTAACATCCTACACAGGCAACCATTTGTGCTTCCCCATTGTGACAAGCATGAAAGAATGAGTTCTCACTAAGGAACCACTGTGTCTGGTTTAAGACAAGGATTTGGCTCTTGGAAGATGAAAGTCTTTCCACACAATTCAGCAAACATATGACTGAAAGTGCACCATACCTTACATGGCATGGACATGCTGCCCATCCTGTCACAGGACTTCACTCATGTGCCCCCAGCAGCCAGATGCACAACAGGTGACATAAAATCTGCTTTAAATAAATTAGGACAAGTTCATAGTGTCATGTTCATTTAAAACCTATTCTTCTTTTATTGCTCTTTGCTGTATTATTATTATTATTAATAATAATAATAATAATAATAATAATATTTTTATTTGTGTTTGTTTCTGTGTATTTGCCATTGATAAATTACTATTTACTAGTAATTTCTCCATTAGTAGACTACGTGTTCACTTTGGCAGCACTTGTGTATCTTCAATGTGGCAATAAAGCTTTTTGACTTAAACGTAACTCATCTGAACGCAGTGTAGCACATCATTCCTCTCACAAAACAAACCATATACTAATGTTTATACGTGTGTTCCTGATAATCTATGTGAGGGTCCCTGCTTTGCTGTTATTTAGGGATGGCACCTGATATAAAGTCATAAGTGATCAAACTTGTAAACAGTAGCTTCAAAAATGCGTAATGAATCTGAATTGTTTCAGTAAATACAGAGTTTTATCAAACTAATCACCTGTAAGTTATCTAGGTAAGAATGTTTGTAACACTGTAATTATTACTTTGGTTATCTTCATTGCCGTCTTGGACTAAGCAAAAAATACATGCGCTAGTCCTATCCATTTTGATGTCTGATATTTCCCCCTGGTGGACAGTGAGAAAAAATATTTTTAAGAGTTTTTCTCTCAGACCCCTTTGGTAAAATAGCATCTCTTAGTCACATGAACATCAGCTATTCATATACGCTATGCAATACAAGTGGTAATTAATCTAAAACAAAATATTATATAAAAACATATAGGGGGCGGCATGGTGGTGCCTCACACCTCTGGGACCTAGGTTTCAGTCTCCGCCTGGGTTACATATGTGTGGAGTTTGCATATTCTCCCTGTGTCGTCGTGGGGTTTCCTCCAAGTACTCAAGTTCCCCCCCTCCCCCACAGTCCAAAGACATGCTGAGGCTAATTTGAAGTACAAAATTGGCCATAGGTGTGAGTGTGCCCTGCAATGGGCTGGCCCCCCATCCTGGGTTGTTCCAGAGCCCCCCACAACTGAGAAAGATAAGTGGGTTGGAAAATGGATGGATGGATGGATGGATGTAAAAACATATTTCAATTTTCACAATTTAATAGACACTTTTTTAGTAAACATTTTATTTGCCCCACAGGTCAAGCTGCATTTACTGGAGAAATTTAATTAGTTTGTTTGTGTCGATCTTGTCAACATTCTAAAACTGATCATATAAAGCTGGACGCAATTTGATAAAAGTAAAATATAAGATCAGTGTGTACTTATATGTCAAATAAATGTGTAAAGCAGGTCAGGATATTAGATTTAAAAGATAAGGGTGTGTTCAGCAAATGTCTCGTTCTTCTATGTGTGACAGGCCCTGGGATTGGTGGAGAGAACAGGCTGGCAGTGGATTGGTGAGCAGACAGAAAGGAAATTAGTGCTACAAAGTGATCCTTTGGAAGCTATACAGGGAAAGGCTGAACCCATTTGTTCCACTCCAGCCAAAAAGTCTTCTTTATGAATTACATAGGAACCTGGTAAAATGTGACTGTGTCCAGAAATGTGTACTTTCAATATGGGAGATCGAGCCAGAAAAAGTCAATCCACCTCCCATAATCCTGGCTATTAAATTTGTATCTAAAAAATAATGTTTTGTGTGGCTTAGGTCCGCTTCATGGCTTCATGGGTTCAGTTTGCCTTGCATGCTGTCCAACTACAAGGCTGGCACAGGATTTTTTTTTACACTTGCTACTTTCAGGGTCTTTTTTTACTTTCTATAAAAGGTGCAACTGCATTTGTTGAAATAAAGAATGAAACTGCATAAGAAGCAGAATCTATTAAACATTATGAATGGTGTAACTAATATCATAACACAAATAAACTTTGTTAATCAAATATGTTTAAAATACAGGTATTGTGTGTGTCTTTTTAACTGAATTCATGAGTTGTAAAACATCTAAACTCATTCACAAAATCGAGTGTCAATTCCATTAGATACGCAATACAGTACATCCTTCAGACAATGAATGTCCCTACATAAGGATTAAGCACACATGCCCACATACATAAAGGTATTTAGTTGAACAGGCACCTTCAGAAGCCAGTTTGAACAGAAGAGCACGCAGCCTTGGGCTCCTCTGGGTGTCTGTGGTCAATAATGACAGCAGAAAGTTACACAACTGACTACATACCATCTGCCTCTTTCGAAGTGACACAACAGGCTGCTGTCACACCTGCTGCAGCCTCCCTATTGGGCATCTTTCACATATGCTTTACACTTCAGTCTCCAAGGGTGCCAGCACCTAAGGTATGACCCAACAAGTGTTCTGACACCTTCCTCAGCTGTGCCAGAAATGTTGTCCCCGCAGTAGAAAAAATGCAGGGGGTGAATTTGTTAGTCTTCAAGACTGCATCAATCATGGAATGGTGTATAATTTGAACTTAAAAGAATAAGATTTTTTTTTTTTTTTACAAATGTACTGCATGTGCATGTACTTGTTTTAAGGTAGTTTTTTTTGTTCTCTTAAATGATTCATGCAATAGTTCTAACAAACAAATTTGGCTATAGTCCAACTTTAACGTAACCAAAGTTACTTTCCACACTATGACTATAGCTTTGCTACATCTCTCAACAAAATTAAATCACATTCTAACCTCAAATACTAACAGTCTAGTGTTTGGAATCTATTCAGGGGATTATTTAAAACCCTGTACACAATCAGGGGCACTGAAATCCCTTGTCCTCCCTCGTCCTTGTCCTCCATTAGCAGCCTTGGGCTCTGCAGTCTTCACTGATTGTCCAATGTAATCATCTCCATTATTTTAAAGATGTGTCTAAAGACCCCAGAACTGCCAAAACACTAAAGAATGACTTGGCCAGGTCGGGAATTGTGGTCTCAAAGAAGACAATCACTAGAGCTCTGCCCAGGAATGGACTTCGAGGTTGCAGACCAAGAAGGACTGCACTTTTGCAAAAGAGACACCTTCAAGCCAGACTAAAGTATTCTCAGGCCAACCTGTTGTTGGAGAAGGAAGGGAGAGGCGTATAACCGAAAGAACACCGTCCCCACAGTGAAACACTTTGGTGGGAGCATTATGCTGTGGGGATGCTTCAGTGCATCAGGAACTGGAAATCTTGTAAAGGTGGAAGGAATTATGAACAAAGAAATATATGTGGAGATCTTAAAAGAAAACCTTAAGCAGTCAGCAGCAAAACTGGGTCTGGGTCGGTGCTTCGTCTTCCAACACGACAACAATCCCCAACATATGTCCCTCCTGGTGAAGAACTATCTCCAGAAGACCAAAGTGAACGTAATGGAGAGGCCTGCACAAAGCCCTGACTTAAATCCAATTGAAAATCTGTGGGGTGAACTAAAGAAGAAGGTCCATGCCAGAAGGTCATCAAATCTGGAGGAGCTTGAGAGATTTGCCAAAGAAGAATGGGCTGGGATACCTCAGATGACCTGTCAGAGACTTGTTGAAAACTACAACAAACGACTGCAGGCTGTTATCCAACAAAAAGGATACACAATTGACTATTAATATCCGGAGGGTATTTTTTGGTAGTTTTTGGTTTCTGTGGAATATTTTTATTTCTGTGTGAAAAGTAAAATAATGTAAGCATCCAAAATAAAACTGAGATGTCTAAAAAAAAGCCATGTTAAATATTATTTGCTCTATATAATAGCACTTTTAAAACAATGAGATTTTCATATGGGGGCTAATAATTTTGTCCTCAACTGTATATGTATGTATTAATTATCTCTGTCTCTGTTTTTTTGTGTCCAAACATATGTGGGCATTGTGTGTCAGCATGGACCCATTCGGTGTATCTGGCTATTGTGAGGGCCGACTATTTATCGGTCCATGCCAGTCTTTCGAGGGCTAGAGTCCCCTACGTAGAATGTGGGTGGCTAATGTCCAGTGGTCCTGCTGGTTATTTGTTTGTTTATTTTAATTTCTTTATTTTTCTTTGTTTAAAACATCTGCAATGCACTTTGTAAATCCTGTGGTTAAAACTGTGCTACATACAGTAAATAAAGATTGCTGTGATTGTGTCTAATTGGTATGTTCATCCAGAAACCCACCACTCTAGATTTTCCAAAATTTAATATCACAGTTAATAAATTTCAAAAAGAACGCTTAGACTGTAAGTGCAACCCTAAGTGTTAATGAAAAATGGTCAAAAGATTACTTAAAGCACTGATGAAATAGTTTAAAATGAACAGCAGCAAGGCACACAGAAAGAGCTTTGAAGTTCTTTCAATGAATGTATAATTTGCCTCAACATATATGCATCAAAAAAGGACAAAATGAATTTGATAAATACAGAAAAAAGAAGGTCCACATACACAACTTCACAAGAGGAGAAGTATATCACAATCAGTAGTCAGAGAAACAGATGCTTTATAAGTCCTAAGTTCACAGCTTCCTTAAAGAGTACACACCAAATACCAATGTCACCTGCAACAGTTTAAGAAGCTGGCCTTAGAGTGAGAGTTTCAAAGAAAAAGCCATATCCTAAACTGGCAAATAAAAAAGGTGAATGGGCCAAAGAACACCACTCAAATACAGGCTGACTTACGTCCTATCGAGTAATGTCCAACTGAATTTAAATCCAAGGCCCGCAGTAAATAATATACACTGATCAAGAGATGCCTGAAAGCAGACGTAGAAGGAAGTTAGCAGTTTAATGCTTCAGGGCCCCCCAGTTTAGCAAAATCTATGGAAGGTCCCAACTCCCTGGTTAGCAAAATCTAGCTAGAGGGAACCACAAAATTTATATCTGCCTTTGAGCCTGGTTTGTTCTATTGGGTATGTTGGAGGGAATGTAATGGTTTGCAGATATTTTGGTACTGATAAAAGTGTTCGTTTTTCTTGATTGCTTTGGCACATTTTGGAAAACATACTTAACATTCTTAAGACTATAAGAAGATTTCTCAAAACAGTTCATGCGTACAGCACAACACTATCGTTTAGCTACAATAGCTGCAATAGAGAAACTGTAATGTTAGATATTTACACAGACTAAAAACTCATCTTGAGACCAGTCTTGAGACCGCTCAACCGGATCTCAGCCTCATCTTGGTGTTGTCCTTATTTTGTCTTGATCTTGCCTTGGTCTTGACCTTAAGTTTCGAAGTATTACAAAACATATTATCTAAATCAATATGCAGATATACTTATTTCCCCTCACTAAGCAGAAATTAATTTTCCAGTGCTGTCCTCTTTTAGCAGTGCTACTTTGCTACTTAAAAATGTAGTACATCTCCCAGCTGCCCCAGTAGTATAACGCTATTGGACAATATCAGAGAGAAGTGCTTGGACTCACCGTGCTTGGAGGGAAAAGAATGCTGACTATAACTTCAGAATTCAGCATGGGGTCAAATAATTATTTCCCTCACTGTAAAGCTAGATTCATTCAGTAAGGCACATTCATAGCTCCACATAACTTGCTGTAACCTATCAATCAATTAATTGATATGAACACTCATTTAACGCTGCTTATCCCCCAGAAAACAAGACTCCTGTAATGTGTGATTGACAAGATTTTTTCTTACATCTGCATTGGTTTTTAGAGTATGGAAAGTTTTTATTGGTCTTGTTTTGCTCTTGATTAAAAGTCTTGATCTTGTCTTGGTCATGGTTGGGATGGGTCTTGGTCTTGATTTGGTCATGGGTTGGATGAGTCTTGATCTCAAAACAGATGGTCTTGAACATATCACTGATTTATTCTTTAAAACTGAAAGGACGTGAACACCTGCGGACATGGTCATTGACAGCAGGCAAACACCTAATTCTGTTTATACTACAAAGAGGGATGAGCGAAGGCGGGTACTAGGATATAATAACACAAAAATAACCAGGATAATGATAATATTTGGATTTGGTTCAGACTTACATATCCCACCAATATAATTTCATTTTACATATGTCACAGTGATCTACATTGTAAACATTATACCAGGTGACGCCTTATCCCTCTGCTTTGTCACTGAATTACAGCGCTCACAGAAAGTCTTAGGATGCTTGCTTAATTCTGTAAAAATGTAGCAAATTTTCATAACTATGGTCTATTGGCAAGCAATGTTTAACATATGTACATATATCTTCCACACACACATTTTCTTTTTAAGTGTCATAATTTTTTGTTCTGTTATTGCCATTTTGCTATTAATTGCAATTGTAGTCCTAGCTCCCAGATATTAAACACAAACACAGAAAAAGACATTCTGTGAACAATATGTATTTGAAACACTAAAGCCTGCTTATGTGATTGTTTTTCATTTTAATTTGACCTGTGTTATGATCAATATATCTTCAGTAATAATAAACAATATGTTAATAAAGGCAAGACTTCCATAAATCTTTTAATAAAAGTAATTGAAAAAGTACAGCAGCATGTGGTGCCCCCCCCCCCGTGAAGGGTACCATTATATTTTAGGCAAATGAACAGTCATGTGGATGTGTTGGAAGTAGGAAAAATGAGCAAGTGTTAGGACCTGAGTGACTTTGACAAGGGCAAAAATTGTGATGGGTAGATGACTGGGTCGGAGCATCACCAAAATGGCAGGTCTTGTGGGGTGTTCCCAGTATGCACTGGTCATTACCTACAAAAAGTGGTCCAACGAATGGCAACCAGAGAACCAGCAATGGGGTCACAAGCGCCCAAAGCACAGGGATGCACATGGGGAGTGAAGGGTAGCCCTTCTTGTCCAATCCAACAGGAGAGCTACTGTAGCACAAATTGCTGAAAAGGTGAATGCTTGGTGCATGAGTGTCTTTTACACTCAGGACAGAAGGCAAGCCAGTGTAGGCAGTGTAATGCTCTGGCCAATATTCTGCTGAGAAACCTTGCCTGGCAGTCATGTGAATGTTACTTTGACATATACAGTGCATCCGGAAAGTATTCACAGCACATCACTTTTTCCACATTTTCCTATATTACAGCCTTATTCCAAAACGGATTAAATTAATTTTTCTCCTCAAAATTCTACATAATGTGAAAAAAGTTTTTTTTTGAGATTTTTGCAAATTTATTAAAAATGAAAAATCTCAAGATTATCTCAAGTGAAACAATACTTTCGTACAAGCAAGTAGAAGGTATTCTTCGATAAGATTTGTTGATAATCAGCTGCTAAATGCAGTAATTAAGTAAGGATAATGCACCCCCTGCTGGATATGTATTAAAACTGAGATGCCATCCAATCTGGACTCTACTAATAATAAAGTCTGCCATACTTTACTTTTTCAGTCCTAGTAACAGCAGACATCCCACCCTCCCGGAACTTCTAGGAGTCACCCGCAAATTGACAGCAGCTTCCTGACACCAACGAATGATTCACAATATCCCGGAAAGCTATTCAGCGGCGAAGAAACTAGCCTGCAAGAAGAAGTTTTAACACTGCAACCCACTGGGTCCATAAATTTTACTGTCACTTACTATTATTACCCTCAGTACTTTGCAGTCAACAGACCCACAGTATCACACTGTCAGAAAAAAAGGTACCGCAGGGGTACAATTTTGTTCTTAGGAGAACAAAAAATATAATGGTACCTTTAAAG
>JAOYFF010000002.1:15570065-15589279 GCA_025773925.1 Cryptomyrus ogoouensis
ATTCCTTTATTGCAATTGTTTCTCTACTGTGTAGATTACTATTACTATTATTATTATTACAACTTTTAATTTGTGTATTTTCTTATATTTATATATGTATATCGCTGCTGCTTAAATGAGAGTTGCCAACTGAATTTCGTTGTTAATGCAAATTACAATGACAATAAAGTGTTTTCTTCATCTTCTTCTTCTTCTAAAGCCTAGTTTAGTCATCCACTGTTGGTCATTCATTTGATTGTTAGCAAATTTGCTAAACATCTTATTATTTTTTTTCCAGTTTAGCATCAAGGGTGCTCTGTACCATATCTTTCTGTACTCATTTTATTTTCTCTGTACTCATTTTATTTTTTCAGTAGCTATACCTGTATTTCTTAAAGTTTGGTTCATTTAAACTAAAAATAGGCCATGAGAAATACCATTATTAAAGAAATTCAGGTAGCAACCATGCAATAAGAATGTTTTGAAATATCGCATTTCATTGTGATTAACTTGTCATAAATTCACATATTTTCACATTTTTACACGGTGTGAACACTGACACTGTCAGTTATTAAGAGAAAAAAGGGCAAGTGCATAAAAAAATGCCATTTTAAAATTTGACTCAGATATGGACCACCCTAATGTGTACACAAATACAGAGACATACAGTATGTACATGGACACACACAGTATATATATATTCTAGTCTACACAGTGTGGGATTGTACTGATATTGTTCTAATATTATATCAGACATTCCATGTGTCCCAGAAGCTTTAGGAGTCTTCTTTCTCAAATGCCCGCAACTCCCTGATGCCTGCAAATGATGCACAATTTCCCAGAAATCTGTCGATCCGTCAGTGGCGATGAAACTAGCTGGCAAGAAAGCACCACACCATCAGCACCCTCAGCTCCATCAGCAAACTGTCCTGCCAGAAAACCCCCTCCCCCCAAGAAAGCACTAGCCGTCATACAATCCAGGAATTACCATGATGTATGTTATTACGGTGGCATCTTAAAAAGCAATGTATTACTGGCCAAGCCTAACCACGACCCCCACTCCCAGATGTCCCTCATTTGCCTCCCTGATATCAATAGTGGAATGTTTGTTATTTTGATCTATCTGACTCCAAGAAAGCTCAGTGCAGCCAAAAATGAGCATAACCTGAAGAGGATGAAAGAAAACCAGAGGATACACTGACAAAGCAGGACCCAGGCTGAGAGTATGTCACCAGATGCAGGCGCACCAGGATCTTCACTTAGGCTCATTAAAAACACAGCAGTACTTGAACAGAAATAATTTTCTTAATAAAATTTGCTTTAATCAGCGTTGCTAGTGCCTGAAGTCATTGGAAGACTGCCAGTGGATCAATAGATGATTTCAGGAGTTTAACTGTTCTCATTTTTTCAGATGCAAACAAACATGATGGGTTGTAAAAAGTAGAAAATGTGTAGATTATTTCTGGAAATTAAGCAATCCCTCTACTGAAAACCCAGCATTCCATGGCCAGCTGGAGTACTAGCCACAGACTGGTACTGAGACCAGGGGTCGGGAAGCCCTACTGTAAGTATTACCCCATGTAACTTAAAACACCCAAGATAAACCAGGCTTGGCTCAGCACAAAACAACCGACCCAATCAGCCTTTTCAGCCTCAGCTCAGACTCCTTCCTCTGCAGCAACCTAACTTCAAGGGCCCCACAGTTAACTGGAGTTGGGAGCATCGGACTCCATCTGGGTGAACAGATGCTGAAGCTGAAATGCTGCTTAGAAAAAAAGAAGGCAGGAAAAATACCCTCCGCCGAGAATCGCTGTAATAACCATACCATTTACTCTGGAAAGTTCTCCCGGCCCTCTCCCCTGCCTGCCTTCCCCTGGATTTAGGAAGGGGGTGATCCTGCTGAATATTCAAAAGATTCTAATTAGTGGGTTAATTAGTGTGGCCCTGATGATGCCTTATGTTTGGGGACACTGTGCCACCTTCACCACTGGGAAGCAACATGCGAGGAATATGTTGTAGCCCAACAGAGCTAACTTTAGAACAAAAAGTACAAAATAACTGTATTAATTACGCATATGAAAAAATAATACACACCCCAGACTCAACAGATGTGTACAGATGCTTGTGCCACTGCCAAACTGAAAAAGTTAAGCAAGTCAGTTCTTTCAGTCACACCCTGCATACCTGATAATTCCCCACACAGCATGATTAACAGAGCCCTGCTGCTAAATGCATTTTCATTATTAAAATATTTTATATACCACAATTCTATAAGGATGGCATCAACCTAATAATCACCAAATCTTTTTGGTGGTTCTTCAGTATACTTCAGCTTTTTATTACGAGCATGGATAAAGAGATGTCCAAGAATATATTATCCCACATAATAATTTTTTTGTATCTCTTATACATACAATAATTAATTAATTAATAATAAATACAAATTTGTCCTATAAAGCCTTCCCCAAAATGGTAATTACTTGCATAGAGACACTGCGCACCTATGTTCATTGCTGTGTTTGGAGATACCCAGAGTAAATTACAATTTAATTACATTTATTTTAAAAAGTGCATTCTTTTTCCGCATGAGTCCTGCTTCTGAAAATAAAGCATAATTTTGAAAATAAGCTTAATTTTGAAAGTAGCTGCTAAAGCTAATTAAGACAACTGCAACATTTTCCTTTGCCAGCTTGATGGAAGTGCAACATTCATGTCTCAGAAATGGATGACAATTAACAGATTTAATGAAGTGATTTAGTGTTTTTTGCTCCCCCAATTAACTCTGGAAAAGTGCCATGTGGAGTAATAAAGATGAGGAGGGGTGGGGTCGGGACCCCACCTTTCAGCTCACGCCACGGCCTGGCGTGGAGTGACATGCGGCCCTGTGTGGACGGCTGGTGCTGCCACGGCGGCCACTCGTCACCCATGCAGGTGTCACTCAGGTACCAGGCACGGCCTGCCTCAGGCATGCTTGCCTCTGCCCTCTAACCTGACATGAGCTTCCCGTCATTCCTGCGCCCTCAACTCGGCTGAGTCACATGCTGCCATGACTCGATCACTATCATTTTTTAATACTGAACCAACCTTAGTTTAACCCGCTCCCCTGCACAAGCTGCTGCTAAAATACATTAATTTGGTGAACTTTTCTGTTGTTTTTCCATAAAGATAAAATGCTTTGTCTAATGCTAAGCTAAGCAGTATTCCATTCTTAAAAGAAAAGAAGTTTAGAAAGTCTACCAGCTGCAAGGGATGTGAAGGGGTCACAGACGAGTTAAATAATCAGAAACTATCTCTAAAGCACCATGTGTGCATTCCTCAGGCGCATTTTGGAAAGTGTTTTGTTAACAAGTCCTCCATTCTGACACCAGAGGACACATTAAAAGTGCAACCCAGCTCACCTCATGCATTCATGTCACTCCCATACTAATTTACAGCCAAAAATATGCTAAGAAGTCATCAGTTTTGAAGCCATGCCATTTCTTCATAGTTGAAAGCCTGCACTTTTAGCTTAGAAAGTGGCAGGAAAAAGGAGACATCTGAGGAAGCAGTGAGGGCCTTTCACACTGTTGTTTTTACCAATTTACCAGCAGGATTATCTCAAAGAGCTTTGCGGCACTTTAGTTTTCTGTAAGAGACTAAGCGGCCCGCTCCAAGTCATTTACACGCGGCCAATTTGGTGACGGTGAAGAGACACACTGATTGCAAGCAGATGTTTGTTATCTGTCTGTTACGTGCTGGATTTACAGATTGCTCAGGACAGCATGTCATACATATATGTGATTATGTCATATACAGGGCACGTTACTCCGATCAAACCAGGACTCATTTATCCATCCACCCATTTTCCTGTGTAGGGTTGCGGAGGTCTGGGGCTTGTCCCGGAATTATCCAGTATGGAGCTCCAACCAAGGATTCATTTAATAACATTTTATGTTTTCATTTAATAAGATTTGGCTTTTAGTATTTGGTTATTGTAGCTAGGTTCAAAACCTGCCTCCCTCATCCTCATCTAACTAGCTCCACTTATCTCATGAAAATTCAAGTTCAGGTTTTATTTCTCACATACACAGAAACAAACTTTACATGGGCATAGTTACACCTCCTAACTGGATTGTACTGAAAAGGAAGCACCTGATACAAGGAAATTAAAATATTGAGAGATTAGAATAGCAATAAAAATAATAATAAAAATAAGAAAAAAATATAAAATAAGACAATAAAATATAAAAGCAATAAAATCAGTAGCTATTTACCTAGGGGCGTGTACACCAGAAAGACCTAAAATTAACTTTAATCAGTATGGTATTAAAAGCATGAAACCGGTCTCCTTCCAGAAGCCTCCAGCCAGGTTGTTGTCATCTCAGCCTAATGTTCACACATGGCTACGCCCCTCCACATTCTAGGTAACAGCAGTTATGGGCTGAAGAGGGTGCGTTTAGTCTGCAAGTAGGGTGACCTCTCGTCTGGATTTCGTAAGGACAGTCCGGTTTTCCAGCCCTCTGTCTGGACTGCTGAATGTCCTCCTTTTAGCCTCCCTGCCCTCCTTACCTCACCTCTACCCACCCCCCCATCATCACCAAATGCCACTCTCTCCCACCCCCAGCTGACCAGAAAACATTAAACCCCCACACACACATAATACAGACACCAAGAACGGCCATGTTTCCACAGTATGTGTATGAAATAACCATCCACACTGAATCCTCAGTCCTTCTTTCTGGACACAGGTGTCCCCCTTTTTAGAGTCATGCTGGGGGTGACCTTAGCTGCAGTTGTGTGGCTTAGTGAGCAACCCCAGTACTAACATCAGCGGAGACCTGTCACCTGCAGTCTATTGTTACTGGCATGCAAGCACTGACAGACATGAATTGGACATTGAACATTCACTGACACACAAGTAATTGCATTAATAAGACTCACCTTTCTCCTGCACTGTGTTTTGTATGACCCCACTATTGGTGTCTCTGAGGTCTGCAGCAGGGACATTCAGCACTGTTAATTCAGACAGAGAGCCAGGTGCAGAAGAAGAGAAGCCAGTCAGTTGCACACACATGCAGCCACACACATACAGTCAACTCTTCAGCAGCGCACCTTTCCCCATTGTGGGGTTGGCATTAAAAATTAAATGGGAATGTTTTTTGTAGCTTTGCGAAGACCATATGCAAAGGCCAACAAATGACACACAATAGTTTAATAAATCACAAATGCATAAGAATATAAGATATATGTACAGTGCTTGTTTAACATAGAACAAGTGTGAAAAAATGGTGCTATACTGAGTAGAGGAAAGGAGAGACAGGATAAAAGCGTGATGCAGATAGCGTCAACAGCTGAGAGAGGATGGGGGTGGATCGGGGGGGCAACTTACACAGGCGGTCAGGGCCCTGCTGGTTTGGCAACGGCGAGTTGGAGGCGCTGCTGCTCGGGTGTGAGGATGGTGGGGGGGGGTCCTCCACAGAAGGTGCCGGGGAGGGGCTGTCCTGAACACACTCCTGCGGGAAAAACCCATGTGTTTATGAAGCCTTTCAGGTTAAATATGCTACATGAAGGAATAACTTCTGTGACATCAACAGATGTTGTTAATCACTCTGCCACCTGCTCCTCAGACACCGCTAACTCATTTTTGTTTTTATTTTATTGACAACCGTAGGTATGTCTGGGCATGTGGATCACATTTAAGTCCTGTGAAAAGGCTTGCTGTGCCACCTCGCCGCCGTCATTACAGACTCATGAAGTATGACACACATCTTCAAACATCTGCCAGGACTTGAGCGATGACAGCCCTCCTATTGGAACCAGAGTGCCTGAGTCAGCAGACTAGAGCATCGCAGGAAACAGGCAATCGGCACAACTTGGGGTTGTTCAGGGAGCGGGCGGCTCTTAAACCAGGTTCACATGAGGAGAACATCAGAGGAACCCAGGCAACTGATACAGAAATATATGATCATTATATTACATTATACATTATATTACATTCTCTAATTAACAGACACACATCATGCTACTGCTGCATAAGCTGGTATTCAGTACACATCAGCATATAATTAAACAGCTGTTGACTAGATCACTTCAACTGAATATCTGTAAACATTCCGTAAATACACAACCATTCTGATACAATGCAGTAATATATTCATTAAAAAAATACACAGATAACGTATTTAACATTGTCCATTGTTGTCTGTTAGAGACTGAAAACACACTGATTTAGTACTCAGTAAGCACTATTGCAGTATCCTCAGCAATGATGTCCAGCCTGCAGAGAAGGGCCTAACCACTCTTGTTAACCATGGAGTAACTGAAAAACACACACCGTCAGCTAGGCCCCTGCTTTGGCAGACGCCCACAAACCTGTGTCAGCCTGCCACAGATGCCGCTTGCCTGCTGCGTGCGAGATGAGCCTGTCGATAGGGGCTACGGGAGCCCAAGGTGCCGCCGGCACCCTCTTACCTTGATGACTGAGGTGCCAGCCCTGGACAGCGAGCCGTGCATCTGAGCCGCAGCGGCCATGTTTGCCATCGTGCTCAGGTGGTTCATTTGGCTCATTGCCATGGCAACGGAGGCCGGCGGCAGGCTGACGGGAAGCAGGGGGTGGGGCATCAGCATGAAGGGCAGGTCCAGCCCTGCCCAAGGGGAGATGGAGGACAAAGCAGAGGAGAGACAGGACAGGAGAGAGGGGAGAGAATGAGAAAGGTGGATGCTGAGATGTGTGTTTCCATTAGAAAACTAAAAAAATAATAAAATTTGCACTCGTATTTCAAATTTTGCCTTTTTCAAAGAGAAATAAAATAAAAATGGAATAAGTATTATGATTCATTTTACATAGATTTCTGGCATGTAATTTCATAAATATATATCCTAATGGATATATTACATTATTTTACCCTCAAGTATTTTAAACTCACATAAAAAACAAATCCAATGTACAGTATAAGGAATAAATGGATGAAAGAAACAGAATAGTCAATTCCATATGAAGGGAAAAAAACATAGATTATAAAACAGAAAAACAAATATATATCTATTGATGGATAGTTAGTATACCCTGTAGATTAAAAGAAGACTCAAGAAAGAAAAAGGTCATTTTTTTGTGCTAAATACCAGTGCATTTCACAGCTTTAAATCAGAATTCGCATATAAATATTTTTTTTTCCCCCAGTCTGTTATATCCTTACATACTTCAGGGCTATTATATGCCCTATTATATACTAATTACATGCCTCAAGGCAACCAAAATGCTGCCACATTAGCAGGCAATGAAGACCGTAGGTCATTAATGTCATTTGTGTGGATGAAGTTAATAAAACTGATGAGGCTTCCACAATGGCTACTAAATGCAGCAGGTGGATGCTTCAGATTTAAGACCTAGGGTGGACGACCAAAGAAAGGCCAGCAGCTGAAGGCTGAGCGCAGGAAGGGAGCAGGACTCTTTACATTTCAGAGAGCAGCCCTTCAGCTGTTCTGTGACACAATGTTCAGTGAGGCCAGTAAACGAAAGCCAGAAATGGAGGAGAGGAGAGGAGAGAGAGAGAGAGGTGTGGTGTTATGGAGCAAGACAGGACTAGAGCTCAAGAGAGGAACCTATGACAAAGAAGACGACAGGAGTACTGAGGTATTGGACTCACGATTAGTAAGCAGATGGTTCTGCTGCAGTGGGCCAAGCTGGGAAGAGGACTGGCCAAGCTGGATGCTGCTGGTGGGGGGAGACTGGAGCTTCTCCTTCTCCCAAGAGGACTCGCTCCCACCTGGAAACACAAAGTTTACAGTGTAATACATCTAGCAAGGTAAATTGGCCTCATGGTCCAAGGTCCAGGGGCTAGAGAACTCACGGCACATAGGAACTCAGGGAAGTGGATGGCCCGGTTCATCATACCGGCATGCAACGAAGTACAGCCCAGCACAGCCCAGCTCAGCACAGCCAAGCTCAACACAGCCCAGCTTAGCACAGCCCAGCATAGCACAGCCCAGCTCTGCACAGCCCAGTTACACACAGTGCAACTCAGCCCGGCTCAGCTCAGCTCAGCACAGCACGGCCCAGCTCAGCTCAGCACAGTGATGTATAATAAGCACCAGCAGAACTGCACTTTCCGCACGACAGCATGGAGCAGATGGAACAGCACAGCTCAGCTTGGTGCAGGATGGCATGCCAGCTCCAGAATAATAACCTGAGCATGACACAGCTCAGCATGGCCCTGAGCAATAAGCGCTTGGGGACTGATACCACCGTCGCCCGTGAGAAACAACACTCACTCTGGCAAGGTGGAATGAAGAGGAGGACACATGAGCATGTCATCATTGAGCTGCAGGTTAAAGGCACAGCAAGGACAGCAGAGGACAAGACAGGTGTCGTGAGGGTTAACCACATTAGCAGCTACGCTATCTACAAAGATGTAATAATTCAGCACAACACAAACCCCGCTGGGGGACAACCATAAAAACTGTTATGCACAGTTGCGAGAGGTGGAAAAAAAGAACAACATCAGAGGAATCAAAATCATTTGTATAATTCTGCTTAATAAGCAAGCAAAGTCCTTGGAGTGATACAACAGATGGTGTTTTTGCAACAGATTGCGGTAAGCAATTCTTTCAATAGTAATGAGAATTAAACTCTTCCACTGCAGGGTCCTCTGCCATATCACCAGGGAGCACTTTCAGGGGAACAAAAAAGTGCAACTAAAGGGATGGAGCACCTGCAGCAAGAACAGCTTCTGTCAGAATGAGGGCGTGGGCCCAAGACCTCGGAGAGGGCAGCACGTGACCTGGAGGTTTAGCTGAAGGTGGATGGCAGATTGTGGCAGGAAACAACTAGAGATACAAGGCATCAGGAGCATGGCAAATGCATTAATCCTATATAGAAGGCTTTAAAATGGGGATTAGTCCTATAGTGGAGGAATGACATAAGCGGATTAGTCCTACAGCAGATGCATGATAAAAGAGGATTAGTCCTATAGTGCGGGCATGATAAAAGGGGGTTAGTCATTTGGTGGAGGCAAGGTACAAGGGGATTAGTCATATTGTGGAGGTGTTACATGAGGGGATTAATCAATAGTGGGTGGACGATCTAATGTGGTCAGTATTATAGTTGGTACATGATAAAGAGGATTAGTCCTATAGTGGGGCATGGTGAAGGGGATGCATGATAAAATGGGATTAGTTCTCTAGTGGTGTCATGGTAAAATTGAATTAGTCCTATAGTGGAGGCATCATCTCTGTGTAGGCGGTGGGACAAAAGGCATTGGTCTTGAATTGGGGGTGTATTCGTCTTGAATTGGGGGCATTAGTCCTATATAGGGGGAATGATACTAGGCACTGGTTTTGTGTAGGGGGTGTGAAAACAGCCATTGGCCCTCATGTGTAACTGAACAGGGCATCTTTGCAAGTTTGCTAATAACAGTAGACTGGTCTACGTTGGATTTTGTGAATCGAAACAATTTCCAGACAACAGAACAGTAAGACTGAGATTTTTTCTGCTGCACACTCTCTTTTTCTACTGTGTTTAAAAAATCATCTACTAAATAAAAGGAAATGTACATGTAGTGCTGTATCATGATTCTTGGACTTATTGTGGACCTGACTACAGCTGGTCACGATAAATCATTGTCACGTCGACTGCCATTACTTTCCTGTCACCGTGTTGTTTGTTTGGTTATTTTTCCTGTTACTTCTGAAATGACAGTTTTTTCTTTCCTGTGGTTTCGCCGTGTACTGTCAGTCCCTATCCAACACAATCTTTGTTAATATTAAGAAGTATACCAATGATTCCCAGAAAAGCCTTGTATCACATGATCTCGATCAGACTAGTTGTCCCATTATTAGGATTGGAAATTCCCTCCGCTGGTGTTTCATGTGTAGTGCAATTATACATTGCCTGCACTTACTGTTTCTTGAGGACATGAACCACCTACCCAAGTATTAGGCCAGAGTTCCAAATAATTTAGTGCATGTTGTGCCCCCAAAACAGTCATGAAAGTCACTATAAGTACAAACTGCATACAAGCAGGGCCGGCCTCTGACATGAACATGCAATTGTTTGTTTATGAGCATGGTCTCATCAAGCCCACTTAGCTGAAATGCCAGAGGTGTGCTTACATCCAAATAAACAAGCTCATTCTAACAGTTTCCACCCACCAGATTCAAGTTTGCAATTAGAGTACCATTTGACAAAGGCAAACTTCAAATATGTAATTAACAGTTTCTACTCTATAGACACGAACACACACTCACCCACACTGAAATGAGTATGTGTTCTGTGCCTCGCATTTCTCTCCTCGCCCACTCTGTATTTGATATCCGTTTGACAATGAGAGGTCCCAGTGGGTGTCCACCACAGATTCTGACCGTCAGAAAGGGTCAGAAGATGAATGGGACAGACTCAACTTGTGTACAGACTCTCAGATGTGACTGATTTGCTATTTTCATGTGAGTACAATACAACAATATGTGTAACTGCAGGAGTATTAATTCTTTAAATGTTACTACCTTTTATGCTCAAAATCTATATTATATATACTTTGTTGATCACAATATATTTGCTTTAATTTTGTCTGAGTGTGATGTAGCATTATTAGTGGACTATTGCACTTTTGCTAGGTCTGCTTGAGCACAGACATCCCGCATCTGACAGCAGCTTCCTCACACCCGTGAATGATCTGCAGTGACTTGGAAATTTGATGTTTCATAGTAAAATGGTGGTAAAAGCAGCCAGCAAGAAGCTTTACCGACACACCCCAGCCCACCCTGTTGGCACATTACACCCCCCACCCCCAACGAGTATTAACCTTGGGCAGTATCTAATTTTTAATACCATCATACCATTCAGACAGTATACTTTGACAATCATATATTAATTTCAAAAAGCAATGCTTCCCGATAAAATTTGCTAGGGGCCTTAGGAGGGTTGTTTGGGTATTTTCAAATGAAATACCATGGTATACCAAAAACACCACTAATGCTATGGATTGTTAAATCATTCTTCTTATGATAACTATAAAACTGTGAATTTGTGAAGATTGCCAACAGAGGAGTTCTAGATTTCACTACGTAGAATGATACTGGAGCTACCTGTTACAGAAGAGGAATGTTTTCTGTACCAAGGAAAACTGCTGGTAAGTAAAGGTTGTGCAAGATATTGAGAGATATGTTTTGTTCTGGCCAACAGTCCAAGGCACACACAGTCAGATTCAGCTCACAGAGACAGTAACCACAGTCTCCATTTCAGCTTGCTAGTAGGAGAACATGAGCCCACGCAAACCCACACAAGCACCTGTGCAGCTACAGTGGATGTAAAACATCTACACACACTGAAATGGCAGGTTGTGTGAAATAAAGGTAAGAAACAGGATAAATTATGTTTGACGTTTTATCCATTTTTTAATTAAAATTTTTGTCCTTCTAATTATGTATTTGTTTTTCTCTTGAATTTTGTTGGTTGCAATGTCACATTTAGCATGGAAGAATTACACAATTTAACTTGATTTCTGGTTTTGCATTACAAAAGCCTGAAATTTCAGTAAGCGTCCTCTGCTTATCTACTCTGTTTATGGGTTGTAATAATAATTAAAAGACAGAGATTTGATTACTATTACACCCTGTTCTTTTGCAGTCCTTGAAATGAAAGTTTAGACAATATATGCCAGCCACAGAATCACCATCAGACCCATGTTGTTTTCTTATTTCCTTCAATCTGCCTCACTTGTTATCATGTTTAACCTCATCACAAAGACAGTGTACATCAAAGATATGAAGGACAGAATGAGAGGATGAGAGAATGAAAGAGTCATAGAGAAAATGAGTACTTCATATTCATCTAAAGTGTTTACACATCAATAGAATTGATCAAAGATAGCAGATGCAGATTATTTTCCTTCAGATGGTGTGATTCTTTGAAAGCTATAGTTAGAAAAAACAAATAAGCATAATATAAAACTTTATCGACACTTTTCTTATTTGGCCATTTTTACATGTCTATTCATCTTTACTGTTGCACCACAGAGGACTGATATTCCGTTATACTGTGCTTCCCTGGGGCAGGATCACTACGACCCTGCACTCAATAAACAGTTCATATTTTACATCAAAATATTTAGCAGCGCATTTCTAGCTGGGTGCTTTGCACCACCTGAACGATATCAATTTTGTCTCTTTTCCACTCCTTTTGACAGCTGCAGCTGTTATATAACTTTACTCTAATAGTTGCTTTTACTACAAAAAGGAATTCAACATCCTTACACAAAATACATTTCCATTAGCTGCAGGTTCAGAGTAAATACCATGACCTAACATTTCTACTCGTCAGTCATACTTATTAAAACACACATGCACATCAAGACACAAAAATTAGGATTTTAGCATTATACTGTAATTAAATTCCGTCTTTCTCAGATTCTTAAATAAATTCGGTATTGAGACATATGTACCACAACTGATAGATAGAAGTACACTAAAAGGAGCATGTACAAAAATTAAGATGAAATTCTATATACAACATACACAAATTGTGAAAAACAAACCTAGAAGTATCCCTGAGTACATGTACCACGGCTGCAGTGTATAGTTCTTCACCTGGGAACAGTTCCCATTCTACCCTGTATACCCTCATCCTCAGGAAAATAACTATAGAACCCTAGTATGACAATCAGGGTCAGCTTACCCAAGCCAATTGCATTATTCTACCAGCTGTCAGCCAACATTTCTAGGAGTGCAGATACTGAGGCTTTTGTGCATTCTAACTTGTACAGGAGCAGTAACCACAATAGATAAGATCTATAAAGAGAAAGGAGCCTTTAAAAGGAATGGTGTTACCATACAATGTGAGATTATTAACCAGGCAGGTATTAACAATGCAGAATAATCTTACCAACTGTAGCTTTTTCAAATCCTTGATTCTCCCATATAACCACAGGGGTGCTAATGTAAACCCTATAATTAATGCCTTTAGAAAGACACTAACTTAAACTTCTCTGGATAAAAACACAATTTTGAAAATGTGATACCATGAATATGGGGTGCCGTTTGTAAAGGTACTAAACATTTTTGTACTTTTGTACAACATTTAGTGCAATTTTATGACATTTAGCTAGAAGTCAATGGTGTTGTGGATCATCAGATTTTTTTTCTGTGTAGATGATTTTCAAAATTGTTTATCATATGTAAATATAAATGGTATGTCTATATATAAATATTAAATGTAAATGTTAAATATAAATGTTAAATGTAAATATAAATGTTAAATATAAATGTTAAATGTAAATATAAATGTTAAATATAAATCTTAAATGTTAACTTGTATCTAAATGTTAAATGTAAAACATAAATGTAAATGTAAATATAAATGTTAAATATAAATGTTAAATGTAGACTCTAAGGGCTGGTTTCCCGTACAGGGATTAAGCCTAGTCGTAGACTAAATGTAATTTTAAACCTGGATTTATTGAAATGGCTTTCTCACACATGGATTAAAATAGTCTCAGACTTGCACTAGTCTTGATTTAAACAATTGGATTTCTAGAAGTAGGATTAGACCTAATCCAGATCTAAATGAAGTCAAATTAAACCAGGTCACAAGCAGATTTAACCTCAGAATAAAAGCTGCTTGCTTCAAGGCTCATGTCCACAGCAGCATAAAATGGATTACCTCAACTATTTCAACAAAGATCAGAGACCACCACCAAGAACAGAAAGAAGGTTGCTGAAAGACAGGAGCAACCCACTGACTGATTTTGATGATTTCCATTTTCTTGACCATTTCCGTATGTCGAAGGAAAATGCGACAGAAATAATTGGCTTGCTGCAGCCCAAGCTTTCAGGTGACTTAGTCAGGGGCACCCCTATTTCTCCTTCCTTACAAATATTAATTACCTTAAGGTTTTTGGCATGTGGAACCTTCTATCTTGAAACTGGGGATTTGTGTGGTGTAGGTCAATCAACAGTGTGAAAAATAGTACACAAAGTCTGCAGTGCTATATGTGAACTGAAAAAGGATTTCATCAAGTTCCCAAATGCTGCTGAACAGGCCACCTACAAGGTAGATTTCTATGAATATGGGAAGTTCCCTGGAGTCATTGGTTGTATTGATGGCTGCCACATTCCCATCAAGTGTCCCTCTACAGCAGATGCTGAGGACTTCAGAAATCGTAAAAACTGGTTTTCAATAAATGTACAAGGAGTACTCCCACTATGCAGTTCTCCAATATTGTTGCACGTTGGAAAGGTTCAACTCATGACTCAACGATTTTCCACAACTCCTCTTTGTACGCTCAGTTTGAAGTAAGACAACACTCTGGAATCCTACTTGGTGACAGTGGGTATGCACAGACAAACTTCTTGTTCACCCCTTATCTCCATCCAGTCGACCAGAGCAACAGCACTATAACCAAACTCACATGCTCACCAGAGGGCTAACAGAGCACATGTTTGGTGTATGGAAGAATCATTTCCAGTGTCTCTGAAGTATATTGCAGTTTGAACCTAGGAGGTGCTGCATTGTTATTATTGCAACAGCAGTGCTTCATAATTTTCTTAAACAGCATGGCTACCCAGACCCTGATATTGAAGATGATGATGACCGCCATGTCCCCATTGCTGAGCTAGCCAATGACAGAAATGGACTTGCTTACAGAGATGCTTTTGCTTTGCAGCACTTCTCATAAATGTGCCTTGAGTGATACATAAATGATTGGCATAGACAGGTAAAAAATTTCAGAAAATTATTTATTTAACTGAGGTTTGGTTCCAAAGAAAATGGACACTGCTGCTGCTTCATGTCTCTCTCTCTCTTTCATAAGCAACTCAAGATGAAGAATTTTCATTTTGACTTGATGTTCTTCTTTTAAATATTGTAATTTACGTTCATGGAACTCTATGGCAAGTTTCTCATGAATGGTCATCCTTTTCCCTCTTGGCCTGCTGCCTGAATTAAAGACTGCTGGATGCTGACTAATGCTACTGCAGGAGACTAGATGCTGCTGCATGTTGGTGCTGGCTGCTGCTGGACTCGTTTGAGCCTCTTGACTTTTCCCTGCGCCCCCCAAGTCCTGGGTCAAGATCAGGTCATCTTTGTATGGAAAAAAAATCTAGTATTAGATTTGAGTTCAACAATTAACGTCATTGCATCATTTTTGTTATAAGACATGACTTGCATTTAATTATGTTGGATGGATCTCAGAAAGTCAGTTGTTTAGTGTGGATTAATTTAAGTAGAATTAGCCTAGTCCTGGTTTATTTTAAGCACAGTTTGGTACCTCATGGCATATGTGAAGTGTATTACGTATTACAGTTCTGATATATAAGATTATTAATAACACAGAATTGTATTACTTTTTTTTTATTCCACTTTACTCTTTATTCACACACACATATAAATGCAGTGGTACCTCAGTTCTCAAACTCATTAGAACACAAATTACTTAAAAGTCGAACCAACCAGTTCGAAAAAAGTTACCTAGAGCTCGATCTGAATCTCAGAAGTCAAACTGTGAACGCTGACCTGAGATAACTTGTACACGCGGGGAAATGAGTCACGTGGCACATCTCTCAGCGGAAACAAAGGGTAAAGCTTCAGTCTCAGCCTCGCATTCGCTGTGATAGCATCATTTTAATATTAATAATAAACCATTAATACATTTAATTATAATAATATTGACGTGCCGAGCGGGGATAGAATGGAGACAAAGGCGCAGACGTCAGGGTATCGGGGAATACGGGGTTTAATTACAGGTAAGGCAGGCAAATGCAGACGGACAATACAATGACCGGACTGGGGAAACAAACTGAAACGCAGATGAAATACAGAGCACTAATGACAACAAGCAGAAAGAGCTGATCACATGTCGATTCCACACAGGGTTAACGAGGGGGCGTGGCACACGGAAGGAGCGGACGATCAGGGCAGGACACATTGTTTATTTTTAACTTTACACATTGTTTGCATACATTTATTTTCTTACTTTACAAATTGCTGTTTTGATAAATGTGCTTAGATGTGTTGAGTACAGTATATGCTCTTCTTGTTTTATTCGGTTCATTTTGTGTTTAAATGATAAAACATATTTAGGTGTAATTTTTTGGGGCCAGGAACCAATTAATTGGTTTTCCATTATTTCTTATGGGGAAAATTCGATCAGAACTCGAACTTCTTAAGATTCGATCCGGAGTTCTGAACGGATTAAGAGGGTGCGTGGGAGTTTGCTCAACCAGTCCACATGTGCTTTGTGGAGTTGGAGAAGGCATTCGACCGCGTCCCTTGGGGAATCCTGTGGGGAGTGCTCTGTGAGTATGGGGTGCTGGGCTACCTTATAAGGGCTGTTCGGTCCCTGTACAATCGGTGTCAGAGCTTGGTCCACATTGTCGGCAGTAAGTCAGACTCGTTTCTGGTGAGGGTTGGAGTCTGCCAGGGCTGCCCTTTGTCACCGATTCTGTTCATAACTTTTATGGACAGAATTTCTAGGCACAGCCAGGGCGTTGAGGGTGTTCGGTTCGGTGACCTCAGGATTAGGTCTCTGCTTTTTGCAGATGATGTGGTTCTGTTGGCCTCATTTGACCGCAACCTTCGGCTCTCACTGGAGCAGTTAGCAGCCGAGTGTGAAGCAGCTGGGATGAAAATCAGCACCTCCAATGCCGAGACCATCGTCCTCAGCCGGAAAAGGGTGAAGTGCTGTCTTTGGGTCGGGGAGGAGGTCCTTCCCCAAGTGGAGGAGTTTAAGTATCTCGGGTCTTGTTCACCAGTGAGGGAAGGATGGAGCGGGAGATCGACAGGCGGATCGGTGCGGCATCAGCAGTGATGCAGGCACTGCATCGGTCTGTCATGGTGAAGAAGGACCTGAGCCAAAAGGCAAAGTTCTCGAATTACCAGTCGATCTACGTTCCTACCCTCACCTATGGTCATGAACTGTGGGTAGTGACCGAAAGAACAGGGTTGCAAATACAAGTGGCCAAAATGGGTTTCCTCCATAGGGTAGCTGGACTCTCCCTTAGAGATAGGGTGAGAAGCTCGGTCATTCGGGAGGGACTCAGAGTAGAGCCGCTGCTCCTCTGCATTGAGAGTCTTGGTTTCCCTGCTTAGACTCCTGCCACCGCGACCCGACCTGGAAAAGCAGTAGATGATGGATGGATGGATGGAAACTCATAAACAAACTTCCCGTTGTGGCCTGTTAAGGGCTTATGAAAAGCTGGATGGAAAAAAAAAACATTTGACACAACATCAGAAATTAATTGTTTGTTTTTTTTTCAGATAAGATATAACGGCCTTAAAAACTAAACAAAACGAACCAATAAAAACATTGTATATAAATATAAATCCTCTAACCGTGTCTGATTTTTAGCTGTACGTTTACTGTGTCACGCCTTTTGGCGGAGAAGCAGCACAGACGCCGTGAGATCGGTTGAATAAGGGTTTATTAGAAGGGAGACAAGACAGGAACATCGAACAAACGCAAGACGGACGTCAATGGCACACGGGAGGAGCGGACGAGTAGGGGATGACACACTGCACTTTTAATCAGATATTTTAGATTTTCTAAGCAATTTTTAAAAGTTTTTTTCATTTATATTTTGCTTTTTTGTCTTGGTTTAACTTTTTAAAATCTCGTTTTTATAAAGCACATTAAATAACCCCTGTGTATGATAATAAACTTGTCTTGCCTCGCCATAAGGAGACCGAGAAACGTTCTCCTCAAGACCACATGAACAACTAAAAACTATACCCTGGAAACTAAGACATTCACAATATAACTCCATAAAAAGCTCTGACCTTTATAATATGGATACGCTTTTATTTTAATTATTTTGGAATTAATTGGAATGCTGAGATGTGATTTTTATAGGGTTTATTATATTGATTATGTTGCAATGTCAGCTCTGTTCTCCATATTATGGAAATATCACGCAGAGAATTACTTCAGAAAAGATGGTTTTTATTCTCTGCTTTCTCGTCTTGATTTTACTCACAGCACCGACTACAGGGTTCCATTTTTTAATATACAGTAAAACCTTGGATTGCAAGCATAATTCGTTCTGGAAACGTGCTCGTAATCCAAAGCACTCATATATCAAATCAAATTTTCCCATTAGAAATAATGGAAACTCAGATGATTCATTCTACAACCCAAAAATATTCATATAAAAATGATTCATACGAAATATAAAGTAAAAATACATAAAACAAATTAACCTGCACTTTACCTTTGAAAAGAATCGTGGATGGTGTGAGGGAGAGGAGAAGAGGAGGGTTATTTTGTACGACGTCTTTCACTATAACTAATGGAATCACTGCTATCTGTTGGCTCACTGGAATCTCTTTCTTTTTGTGTGACTTTAACAAGGAACCTATCCAATGACCGCCACTTTTGCCTCCTTTTTGATTTCGCAGAAATGTGACATTGCATTGTCATTAAACAGATTCATCGCTCACACTGCTACACCCTTATTCGAGTGGTGCTTTTCTACTAAATTTTGACTATAGGAGTGAGGGACATTGACTGAGAACGAGCATGGGAGACGATTACCCGCAATCCTGCAGCGAGTGAGAGAGAAGAACCATCGGCTCAGTTGTGATCATGTAATGCTAGGCAGACAAAGCGTATACATAATACAGTGATCCCCGCCTATCGCGGAAGATGCGTTCCAGACCCATCAGCAATAGGTGAAAATCCGCGATATAGAAAGACCATATAAATAAACATTTTTTTAATAGTTTAAGCCTTAAAATACCCCTCCCACACACTTTGAACACATGTAAACTTATTAAAACAACATATATATATATATATACAGTTGTGTTCAGAATAATAGCAGTGTGTCTAAAAAAGTGAATAAAGCTGAAAATCCTTATAATAGTTTTTATTTCCATACAAGCAAATGCATTGGGAACACTACAAATTCTATTCCAAATCAAAACAAGAAGAGAAATTCATCACATTTGTGTTACTCCTTTACAGAAAGTGAAGGAACGGGAATATTAGGCTGTTAAAAAAAATAGTGTCCACATTCTTCTTTACAAACGCAAAGATTCACTGCATGAACTGTAAGATTTTGCTTTCCTTTGAATCACTGAACTAATATTTAGTTGTATAACCACTGTTTCTGAGAACTGCTACTCATCTGTGTTGTATGGAGTTGACCAACTTCTGACACCTGTGAACAGGTATTCAAGCCCAGGATGACTGGACTACATTTCTTGGTTTTGCCTCAGAAACAGCATTTTTGATGTCACCCCACAAGTTTTCTATTGGATTAAGGTC
>JAOYFF010000002.1:15623580-15643982 GCA_025773925.1 Cryptomyrus ogoouensis
AAATTACTACACACTGAATATTGAACTGAAGCTTGACATAAAAAATTAAATCGCAAATCAAATCGTAATCGCAATTTGTCAGAAAAATTGCGATTCAATATTTTCCCCAAATCGTGCAGCCTTACATTTAACTCGAGACCGGTCTCGAGACATCCAACTCTACTACAGACAGGCTTTCTCAGAGGCAGGCCTGCAGAAAAGGCTCACAGGGTAAGACAGCGAGACCAAGACAGAGGGATCCGAGACCAAGACAAGGCCAAGACAATAGACCGTCGAGACCGTGACAAGACCAAGACAGCGTAAAAGTGGTCTCGAGACCGGTCTCGAGACCGGTCTCGAGACATCCAACTGTACTACAGACAGGCTTTCTCAGAGGCAGGCCTGCAGAAAAGGCTCACAGGGACATTAATTCTAAATTTCTACTCTTAAAAATATAATAATTGATCATTAGTTTAGGATGTGCGGTAGAAAGCAAAGACATTGGAAAAGGGGTTCATTTCACAGATAAACATGTGCATGAATGTGTCTTTCAGCACGAGTCAGTTAAAACATATGCGTGAGTGAAAGCACCCATGTGTGTCTCACATTTTTAAGTGTGGAAGACCTAGTAGGACCAAGAGGAATACAGAACTGTAGAATGCGTGCAGCCAAAAACACAGGGGACGGGGGTCTAAGCAAGACTGTGATGAGATTGACAGATGTGTTGATGTGAGTGTAAGGTGCTGAAAACCACTCAAACATATAATACCCTCAAATCATTTACAAATAATGTGTAAAACATACACTGGACAGGCTCACAAAACATGGCCCATAAACACAACATCTGTGTGCATACATTCCATAGGCAGTACTAGCAATAACAATGTAGCAATAACATAACCAGTGTCGGGGTGGGATTTAAACCCAAAACTGCATTTTGAACCATTCCATGGGCTAACAACATGCTGAGGGTTGGATTAGAGCTTTGGATAGGGGCAAAACATGGGCAAACAATAATGCTGAGGGTGGAATTGGAACCTAAACCCTTTTTTTTGACCCAAACTGATGACGACAAGAACACTGGGAGTTTTTAGTCATTTTCCCGGCCCAGACAGCATAGTGAGCTGTTTGCATGTGTCTGAGCTCCTCCATGAGAATCGTCACAGGCTCCCCGGAGGGTCCAGCACAAAGAGGGCGACAGACTATTGTTATTTTTCTTTTTCAAAACGCTGTACAAACCACCCAGTATTACGCAGCTGTAAGCTCCAACAAATCCCACTATTGCATGGTTTGTCTGTAGGCCCAGTGGAGGTGCCGTGTCCAGCACTAACAGGAGAAAAACAAGCGAATGAGGAGCAAGAGAAGAGTGCAGAATTGAGGAGTTAGGTGTAGCAAAAGGCCTTCTCTAATTAATTTAAAACCACTTATGCAGTACAGGGATCCCATCCCAGGAAATAAGGGCCACGAGGCAGGGGACACCATGGACACCAGGGGGCGCACATTCACACACACGATGGGCTACCCAGAGACACCGATCCATCTAACCAATGCAACAGGGGAGCAAATGCAAGTGCCCGACACATAAATCTACGCAACCCAGAGCTATGATGCTACAGTGCTACCCACCAAGCCAGCATGCCTCCTGCTTTTAGTAGCTCTTAAATCAATTTGTCAAGATGCTAAACATCTTTGGTGCTAGAATTTCTCATGGCAGTAAGAGCTGGACTGAACTTAGTACAAGCAGTCCCCAGGTTACAAAGGCGATCCGCTTCACAAGTCTTTAACTTGAATTTGTAGGTAAGTTGGAAAAAACTGCTAATATTAATAATTATTAATATTATGCAACAATAATGAAAGTAACTACATAAGGTACTGTACTGTACCTTGAGCCAATGAACTGCTGAAGCCATGATATGTTTTCATGAGTGTCACAAAGTAATGCATGTGTTTGTTGTTACGACCCATTGTATTTAACCCAAATTTTTAATATAATAGGCTTCATGGTAGTCCATTCATAAGTATGAATTGTCTGTAAGGTGTACATTTTGTCTGGTAAAATATTGGAAAAGAAAAAGGGAAGCAACTCTGGGACTGTTAACTGTGTGCCAGTCGAGTTGCTCACATCGGACTCCATGAAAACGAAATAATGATCCACAGATATCTAGAGGGGAAGTGCGTCTACCGGTCACCACTCTGATACTCCCCCTTTGGCTCCCTCAGCTCCCAGCTCAGGTTACTTCAGTGCTATACTGGCACAAAAAGCTTTTTCTGCATTATCAAAGCATGAAGAAAACAATTATTTATCTGTAGAGAAGTATATGTAGCAACATAAAATGTTTAAACTGAGTAAATATGACTATTGCTAATAATAGTAAAAAATAAAAAATAAATACTGTAATGATCAATACACCCATTATTAAAAAACACACATTTATAATGCAATACCTGATAATTCTCACGCATATTTTAATTGCACTTTGTAAGCCAGAGACCATGGGGTTTACACAGCTTTATTTAGTTTTGGCATCTCTGGTGTCAGCTAGCAACAAATCTTACATCTCTATCCAAGCCTATAATTACCGTTCTCTGATCTGAGTGTCAGAGAGCCTAATTTCAGATTACAGAGACAACTTCTCCGGTGTTAAAATTCATTCTCTGCAGAACTCTAAGCACGTCCATTATATAAAAGTGAAATGGGGACAATTTAATTGATATTGTAATTGCAAAGCACTTAGTGAGCTAATCAATACACAAACAGAAAATAACACCAGAGAGGCAGCACTGCCCTTTAGCATAACTTAATTAAGGGTGCCTTTGGCTGGAAGCGTGTCTGAAAGATGCCACGGCTGCACAACGCAAGGATCAATTGCCCTTGAGTTTTTCCTTGCTGTAATGTAGGCTTGGGTTTTAATTGCTTCCTCTTCAAACAAATATGGAAACGGAACACGAGTACAACTTTGGGTGAAGATCAATCCCTGCAAGACATGGGGGGGGGGGGTGCTTGACTAGCCAAGCTTTTTAATCTTCATCTTAAGTCTGCTGATGAACACCAACCCATCAAATTCCCCAGCTATGTCACAACCCTCACCCTTCATCAAGATCCCAGCACTGAACTCCTAGTGGCCCCACTTCAGACAATCAGCCAGGCACAGCAGGACACACAGATTCACTAAAAGGTTGAATCACAAACTTTAATGAGATATCTAAATCCAGTAAATTTGTTGAGTCATTGGTGGATTGTAGATAATATTTTGGCTCATAAACAGAAGATTCTCCTGACAACAGGTTTCCTTTGACTAAGGACAAGACACACCTAGTACATGTTTAGCCTGTGACAGGACACCAACCACCATGACCACCACACACAGTGATACCAAACTTTGCTCTGCAAGTGATCAAACCGACTGTGACTCCTGGCACACAGGTACTATGTCTGATCTCCAGGCCGAGGGCTAAGCTTCTTTCCAGCCTCACCACCTGAGACTGTCACACTTTATATTTTTTAATTTGTGCAGCAAGAGAACTGAATCCAGGAAAGAAAATTAAACCTGGGGGACAAAGAAAGAGGATCCTTGGAGAGGGTCCTCCCAGCCAGCCAGTCTTTAGAACATCATCACGTGCCAAAACCTCAAGATGACACAGAACAAGCATAACACAAGGCCAAGCACCCATCGATAGTGGCAACATTGATTATTGGGGAATAATATATTGTCCTGTTCTGATAAAACCCTTTGAAATTAACAATATCAGGGTAGAGTAAAATACTAAGTCTAAGGCTGCCTGTTACACTTGGTCAGACCTGTGTGCATTCATTTTATTTGACTGTTAATATAGCATTTTAAGTACTTTGTTAATGTTAACTTTATTAAAACATTAAAACGTATTTAAACTAAGCTGAAAGTGTGAAAGGGAGGGAGAGGATGTGTGTGTGTGTGTGTGTGTGTGTGTGTGTGTGAGAGAGAGAGAGATAGAGAAGGAAGTGAGGGCAGGACAAATGTTTTTTTTCATTAGGGCACCTTATTACAAGAACCAGATGGTCCTGTCCACAGAGGGGAAAAAGGCCATTTAAATATATAAATAAATAAGTAAGTGCAGGATGGCTTTCAGAGGTACTCCAGATGGGTAGAGTGAATAAATGGGCAAAATGTAGCCAAAAGCAGGGGCATGAAATGAGCAGTGGGTGGATAGAACAGACCCCCCTCCCCTCCACTGTGGGTCAGAGAAACAGTGGGCCTCAGCGAGAGGACGTCTGGTCGGGGGCAAAAGCTTCTATCAATCTACCACTGAGAAGGAGCCGCTGCGTCGTTTTGTGTGCGTGTGTTTGTGACTTTGGCCATGCAAACAGAGGAGGTGGCACTGACGGCCACCCGAGGGCAGGCATGTTTGTTTGTAGAGGACATCTTCATATGCGAAGCAATTAAATGTATGCCACTTAAAAGACATAGTAGACCAGATAAGATGCAGAATGTGTACAAGATAAGGTAAAAATATTAAACATGGAAATAGGGTAATATTAAATAAAAAATAAATACCAGCCTTATTAAATTCAATTATACAGCAGACAGTTCAGACCAAGAAATCTGACTAGACAAGATGCGTTCTATCAGAGTATAACCACACTCCACATCAGCTGTATCACTCAGCTTTACAGGTGCATCTAAAAACGTTACATATGCCTCATTTCCACCCACACAGAGCCGGTGATGGGCTCTGCCTGCATTTCCACCTGTTTCAAAAAATAATGCAGGCGAAAGTGAGTAAAGTTGGATTTATTTTGATCTGTTTTGGATTTTAAGTTTTTATAAGCTGCCGAACCGAAAAAAGTCTGACTCATTGTGTTCTTTCTGTACTGCATGTATCCACTTCTGTGTATGTGAGTTTATTTTTTATTCTCACTCATTGTTTTACCACTGTCCTTTTAACGATCTTAACTTTTCTGTCCGCCTCATGATCTCTTTGCCACCCAAACACCACAGTATTTTATTTATTACACCTGCGGCATTAATTTACAGTGCAAAGTTATTCCGCATGTAAACTGGCTAATTGTTTCACTGTTGGCACCGGTGATATCAAACTAAACTGTATCGGTTATAGACTGAATTTTCCAGGAATGCGGAAGATTTGGACGCGATAGCCTGTCCCACTTTCGCTGAACTTTTTTTGTGGAGGCCTGTAAATATTTAAATATATAAATAAAATATGCTGTATCTTATTACTGTTACGTTATAAATGCTACTCAATGAACTGTTGTATAAAAGCAATGACATACTCTAAGTACAACCGCACTTCTCGTATGTTATTGCTTAATTAAACCAGTACAAGGTTAGAGCACACCTAAACTGTGGGCCACATAATGCCAACCATCTTTCGCTTCAACCTTGGGCCATACATGCTGACCAGCTCCCAAGGATCGATGAGACCTGCAGTTAGAGCTTTGTAAACCAATAAAAGCACTTTCAAATCCATCCTAAAAGTTAACAAGTGTCATGATTTTAAAATAGGAGTAATGTGATCTTTATCTTGATATTTCTTAAAATTCTAGCAGGAACATTTTAAAAGAGTTACAGCTGTCTAATGGTCTTTTTTGGAAGGCCTATTAATCAGTTGAACACTGCCACAGTTAAGAGATATATTCAGCGGACATGTTTGTTCAAAAATGCTTTTCAGCTCTATAAAGCCCATAAAGTATAAAGCATATAATCAAAATTAATTTCAGTTGTAATCATCCATCCAGTTTTAGGAACTGCTTATTTACAAAAGGTGCTGATATGACACCTGCTCTAGGACGTATTCATTGGCGATTCTGTCTGGCCTAAGCAGAAGCAAAGCCTTTTTTGATGCAATAGCTCCGTGTTGCACAGAGCAGTGGATTATGCGAATGATGTACAGGATTTCTCGTTGGAATTGTCTGAGAAATCACTAGAGAATGAAGCCTTTTGGGCCCCTTTAGGAAGGCAGCCCTCGCTATTCTGTCTCAGAGTTTTGATCCGGTGGCAGTTAAATAAACTTACTGAGGCTTACTGACACCAGCTGCAGCTTCGCTTGAGCAGACAGCAGCATGTCAAGGCTGCTGCCGGGGTGTGAGATGGAAGATACGTCTCAGAGCTGTCACGCTTCCTCAAGGGCGGCCAAATCGACGCCTTCCGCTTCCCAAGGTCTTATCGGCACCATTCCATTCAGATTTCCAAAAACACTTGCAGCTAACGTTCCTTCAATCCCGACACCTCACCTTGTTTCCAAATAAATTGCCCTAAAGCCTTTAATTTCCAGGCATCTGAGTCTGTGATAAACGTTCTCAGATGATAAGTGAAGGTGAATCGGGCTTTATGGCATCGTAAAGGAGCTGTCGGTTTTATCAGCACAGCGGCATGCTGTTTAGCTAATGTGCAGATGTCATTATAACGTCCCGAGGAGCACCCCGGCCGCTTGCGCTCCTTCCCTGGGGCGAGGTTTTGTTTACGAGCTGGTTACTTTCAGCTGATGTCAGGCTGCAGGACCTGCTGAGCGATTTTCAGCAATCACACACAAACCATTAAACCCCTGTGTATTGTCTGTCCCTCACACACACACACACGCACGCACACAGCCAGAAGACATAAGGGGAGCCAGGAAATGCACACTTTATATCAAAGTGTGATCATGCTTCGCAGTTGCATTACTGAGGCTGCCTCAACAGTTTCTGATTTTAAAACTAAACTAAAAATGTATTATTTGCTTAAAAGTATTCATGTGCAGATTGTCTGTATGTATGCATATTATATTATTTTAAAATTCATTTTATTATTAGCTTGTTTTCTTATTTACTCTGCACAGCACTTTTATCAAGGATGGTTGTTTTTAAAATGCTTTAATTTACTTGCTTACTATATTTTTACTATTTAGGTGTGTGAAAGTAAACACAATCTCAATAACATAAACTGATATATAGCACATACTTTTGTCCATAACAACATACAAGTGAGGTTCACAGAGTCTCTGGATGGGGCCAACAGTGACAGCACTTAAACTGTGACAGGATTCAAACCAGCGACCCTCCAGTCATGGGCACAGACTGGCTACCTGCAGAGCCACACATTGTCTTATTGCACAATGCAGTTGTCTACACAAGTATATGGCAATCCATGACCAGGATAAGAATGTATGGATGGATAGATGGATGGATGGATTTTGCTATTTGCCCCAAGCAAGAGACCCATGTTAGTAGCAGATGCTAGATGTGTCTGTGGAGCTGGGATCACAACCAATGGTGCATGGATGGATATGGGCCTATCTTCTCTGATGCTGAATACAAGATGCTAAATGTGATGAGTAGTTAGGCAGTACAGGAGTGTAAGACCTGTTCTAGCTGGGATGGTGAACAGAACAACATGTCAGAGCAATGGGAAGAAAACAGGGAGCCTGTTAAAGAAGATGGAATTTGCAAAAATGACAAGGAGAAACAAAAACAAGAAACAGATGTTTTCAGCAGAAGCAGCAGCACAGTAAAAGGAAATGAAAAGAGCGTCGGCTCATGGAGAAGGCCATTTTTATTGAGGTAAAACAGAGCAAAATGCAGCTCAGCAGCTTCAGGTGATGACGGGAACCCCTTGTTGTACCTTAAGAAAGTGGACATTCATTTGTGGCTTTGCAATAAAGAGACAACTGAGATTTTTTTTGTGTGACTAAGAGCATCAGAACCTGAAGGGGATCAGCATCAGCCAGCGCAAACATCCAGTGAAGCAGAAAGTGGCAGCAATTCAAGCCTTTGTCCACCTCTCTCACCCCCCGCCCCATTCAGTGAGTGTGTAAGGTCGGCGTTTCTGATTAATGCGGATAACTCCAGAGTGCAATCGGATGAGTGTGGACCGCCGGGCATCTATTTAATCACATCCTTCTGCCTTCCGTCCCTACGGATGTGCGACAAAAGACATGAAACCACCCCTCCCCCCACCTCCCTGCTTTCTCTCTGCATTTGTCCTCTGTCACTTTTAATTATGATAATTTTTCAATTTAAAATGGCTCTATTGTGGTGACATGAGAGTTCTAACATTGCCGGAAAAGGGTAACCTTGAATAGCAAAAGCTACTGCATCAATGACAGCAGACCTTTATACCAAACCATATAAAGTATGATAATCTAGTAATGATAGCTGGCAAATGCAATAATAGCAACAGAAATATTACTAGGATGAAATGTATTATGCTTTATTTTGCTAATATGAGATTGGTATCTAATTATCACTCATGACCCTGTAGTGGTTCTGCCTGCTGGAAGGTGAATGGATGGATGGATGTATCTATCATTTTTTCTCCTTGCCATTCCCACAGAACTACTGTACCTCCCTTAAAAATCCATGATTTACACAAGGCACCTTATTTTCACCCCAGCACTCTTTCCACATCTCACATTTTCTTTACCCAGACTTGACCGTGCACCCCAGCTTGCTATCTGTGACCAGCTGGGTGTACAATGGATTGGTACCTGTTAGTGGAGGCACCAACCTCTTGCTCCTCATATACTGTCTTGTTGTGGCTGCTGATCTCGTCATGTTTCTATTTTAAGTGTGCAAAATCAACAGTTTAGCCCTGTTCCTTTCCCCTCTATCAACCTTTCTTTCCTGTTCTTTTCTTCTAGCCTCACAGCTCACCAGTCTAGCAGAGACCCCTTGCGCTTGGGCCATGGCTCAGCAATTAACACTGATCTCAGTGGCAAAAATGGGGTTTACAGGAATTACATTTTGGGTTTACCTGTGGAGTGAAAGTGGGCACTTCCGCTGTTGCCCCCTCAAGCAGGACACTTCACAAAAAAACAGTGGGATGTATAAAACGTAAAATGTTGTTTGTGTTGTTTTCCCTATTTAGATTGATTTGTGTGTCACCAGGAAGGTCTGCCGCTGGATGAAGCCGTCAGCGTGTGCTACTACACAGGTCTGCAGCAGCTTCTCTGGGCTTATTTCAGCACATTTCTCTCAGACAGACCAATAGCAGCATACTAAGTCTGCCTGTTATGTTCTCTCTACAGACACATGCTAAGGGAGATGTGCTCTATGGGGGGACTGTGCAACGCTGACAAAGCTCACTGCGTAGCGCCAGTCTGCTCACTCGTGCTGTAGCTGGTGCTCAGGCCTTCTGCTCTCCTGCTCTTCAGCCTCTCACATCCCACTTGCTCTGGCTACCTGCCAGCACTCAGTGTTGCCTCTTATAGGTTGCTAAAAT
The DNA here is from genome assembly GCA_025773925.1 of Cryptomyrus ogoouensis. NCBI lineage: Eukaryota > Metazoa > Chordata > Actinopteri > Osteoglossiformes > Mormyridae > Cryptomyrus > Cryptomyrus ogoouensis. The sequence goes on from JAOYFF010000002.1 coordinate 15,632,754, forward strand.
AGCAGGTGGTCTAAAATGCACCTACCGTGCAATAATTCAGCTGCTCGTCCTTGTACTGCGCAGTAATTAAAGTGCATCTATTAGTAAGAAATGAATCACACATTTATTTCCGTTACATTATCACACTCTTGTTTTCCATATTATCTGCTTGCCAGGGCTGGTTAGCTTGTTTTATATGCATGTGCTGTGATTGATGCATAATTAGTAAAGTATTTCCTTATTTTCCTGTAGCAGGAGCCTCGACTGCTCCAGTCCACCGATACAGCAACAACTGCAGCCGAAAATTGGTTCAGTTAAATAGTGGAGATGTGATTTAATGTCTGCAGCCCTCATTAACATAATCATCAGCATACAGAATGTTCCTGATCACAAGCAGGCCGATGTTAATCACTGCTGAGCAAACCAGCTTGAAGTTTATGTGTTAGCCCCTTGATGTTGTAACTAAATCACCAGTATACCCCTTCATACTCTACCTGATTCAATAATGAACATGAAGGCAGGAAGATGCAATCTCCATACATATATTTAGACACAGCGGCCAGCCCAGTCTGATTCGAACCCTCGGGCAACAAAGTTACATACTGTTTCATGATGTGTAACTTGTGTACACCAGGGGTGTCAAACTGCAGTCCTGGAGGGCCGCAGTCCTGTGTAGCTTAGTTCTTTCCCTGTTCCACCACAAATGATTCAGCCCAATAGCTATGTGGTAATTAGCACAAGAAGTTGAATCAGCTGCAGGGCTCTGGCCCCTCCAGGACTGGAGTCTGACACCTGTTCTGAATAGGAGCAGCATTCAAAGAAACACTTTCAAGAAGAAGGCAAACAGGAGGACATGCCGACAGTTTTGTGAAATCTGTCAACTGACTAAACAAAAATCTAATATCAATAACAAGTCTGCAGTAGGCTTTTTACAGAACTATATATGTTCAACCTGGCAACCCATTAGATAAAGACTAGGGGTAAATGCAGAGTGGAAATATGAGGTTAAAATATGGCTACCCACAACACAACACACAAACTGGAAGATGTCGTAATTCTGACAGCCCTTCTGGAATCAAGCTGTGTAGCTGTGTAGGAGCCTTCAGAGAGAGAGAGAGACACAGGATACAAGGTTTCATGAAATAACATCTGTGGAAAAACAGGATGTTTTCAGAATCTATTGTTCTTTCCAAAGACAGGACATTGTTTCATCAAACAATACAATCCTAGCAGCCTCTGAACATGAAACAACTGGCCTCGTGAAACTGTAATACAGTGGAAACAAATAGCCTGTCTAATATATGTAACTTCAAAAATATGTTTCGATGTCTCCAAAAATATGCGAACACTGAGCACGAACAACAAAATACACCTTTTAAAATATAGATATATGTGTATATTTAGTTTCCTTGGGAGGATGTATACAAAGCAAAATCTGGACTCCACATGAAAAGCTCTGGCATTTTTGCGTGCAGATAACAGGAACCATCACCAGCCAAAACATCTGTGCCTGCACGCATCATGGAGGGATCTCATCTGCAAATCTCTGACAGCAAGAATCACTGGAATTCACTTAAAAATTAGAATGTCAATGATCAGACACCTCCCAGAAAATGCTTCCGAAAAACCAGATCACCAGCTCCAAAAAAATAAAGTGCATTTCCGAATAATAACTAGGCCCTAACCTCAGCTCACCTCTGGCCTCTAACACCCCCCTCCCCCCAAATTGGGGGGCTGGGCTAGGCGTTTGACTGAGAGTGGGCATAGGCAGGTGGCCGGCTGGGACAGAGTCCGTGCTACTGATGGAAGCCATGTCCTTAGGCTGGGAAAATCAAGCCATTAATGAAGTCATCTTCTCACACACTTGCTAATGCATCTGTCACTCGCAGATCTTGGGGTCTTTCTCTCTTTTACATAAACTCTCTGATTAACACCACTGCTGCCTTCTGCAGATACAGAGAGTTATTTAGCAATGCGATGCAATCCAAGTTGGAGTAATTATCTGGGGTCTGCTTTTGGACAGACTGACAGGCCCTGCACGAAACCAATGCAGGGATGCCACACCACAGAGCACGGTTGGAGGGTGAACCGAGAGCTCTATTAATAAATCATCTCTGCCAGAGCAAACCACTCAATTTAATTAAAAAATATGCTACTTTCCACAAAGACAAATGCAATGTAACACCCTGATGAATATTGGTGTTGGGGTTATTAGGGGATGGACTAAAAGGGTCTAGGAATCCACAAACTATCACACACAAGAAGTAACAGAGTACTTATGAAATGAAATTCTACAAATGGGCAATTCAATATCATTCAGTTTAATATATCTGTATACAGCAAGCTTTCCCAATAAAGCTGTTCCAAAGAACCATATTACAATTAGATAATTGAAAGAAATCACGTTAGTGACTAAATTACAGGCAGAGTGAACAATTAATTATGCACAATTTAATCATTCTCATGAAAACAGAGAGGAATCACAAAATCCATGTAATTAGAATGAACTGAAAATGCACTTGCAGCCTAATGCCAATTTACAAGTGTGTGTGTGTGTGTGTGTGCCGTTTGGCATATATGTGTAATTCTTCACATTCAGTGACCGTGGTTAATGCCTGCTGTCTAAACTGCTCTCCATGACTACAGGACTGAAAGTCCAATGCCCCCCAAGCTCCCTTTAGAATTAAAGAGAAAGCAGAATTGCCCAGTGACCTTCCAATACCAACAATGACCAGGGCCATAGTCTCCTTTCAGCCAGCTAAGACTCCATGCTCAACCAAGACCCCCCACTCATTCCCAGGACACCCAGATTAAATCTGTGACAACATAAACAAAGGCAAATCCATATGACCTTGTCATTCAGTGCCCCTCTGCCATGTTTGTCTAAATAAACTTACACCCTGTTGCTCACTACTGGTTTAATATCTCAAAGTGTTTGAACAGCTGCAAAAATATTACATTTAAGGTAACAGGCGACAAGTTGAATCAACAGTCGATTTTATTTTAGAAACCAGGATGCTCTCCTGGGGAGAATGGTGACCTAATTCTTACTCTTTTTCTGAAAAAAGACAAAAAGAGAAGTGCCTCTTTACCTGCACAAAGTGTACAGTTTATGTGACACTGTATTACTACCTTAGAAGGGAAATACAAAAGAAGCATTAAGAGAAAATTCTGTCCATGATTAAATAAACCGCATCATCAGCTACGTACTGCAGAAATGCAGTCCTTTGGCTTGTTGATGTTAAAAACAGTTGTCAGAATGAAACTATGAACACTTGTGTCACTTGTAATCATCTTTGAAGACTGTGACCCACACCATGGCAATGGAACAGAACAATCTGGATGAGCCAGGCAATAATTAGTGATAAATCACAAAATTAATACTAACATCACACTTGTAAGCTTGTCTTCTAAATCACTACATCACACTCCAGCAGCCTTCTGAAAGAAAATCACCAAAAACGTTACTGAAACGTTCATTATAGCAAATACAAGCATTCATTTCCGCAGGCCACTTATCCAAGTGAGCTTATTCTCCATGAAGCACTGGTCAGGGAGGCAAGGGACTCCCATGACAGGGTGCCAGTATATCAGGGTTCGCACACACACTTTGGTCAATTTATACACCTCAAAACCATGTGTTGTTGGACTGTGGGAGGAAATCAGAGCAGAAAGAGGAAACAGATGGAGAGGCATCATTAACACAGACACAGAACAGACAGGAGTCAAAGCCACATCCTGGAAGGTGTAAAGCCACAGTAATTCCAACTGAACCACTCTGGTAATTTAATTGTTTTTTCAAGTGGTACACGAGGGATGTTTTGAAGGTCACATTTCTCAGTCATCTTTCCAGACTACTGTCAGACAGGTGTTTTTATGATACTATATCACAAAAGTACACAAAATAAAGTATATGGTGCAAGTTGCTAAAAACTAGATTTGGTGGCAGTTGCTCATCGGAGAACATGGTGCCACTGCTGATCTTGGGATCTTGGGAAATCAGTGCCCTCCCACCACCCTTCTGGTACTAATGACTCAGCTTTAATTTAACACCTTCTAATTACTGTTGACTATCTCCTTGTTAAAACTAAACAACCTCAAAACCAAGTCAGGCCTGGACTTCAAATAACCTTCATTTGTGCCTCACTAATTAAAAAATAATAATAAAAAACACCATACAGAGTACAGTGAATTCTAGCAAAGCAATTAGCCATGGAGACACAATAAATGAACAGACAGCCATCTTCACTGACACTGGTCTAGACAATTTATTTCCGCAAACAGCTCTAAGGCCCTATAGGGACATAGCCCTGCAAGGTTACGTCCAGGGGTGGTAGCAGGTAGCACATGATCCTATTAAACCTGATAAATCATCAGTCACTCTTGCAGAAATCTATATATTTTATTAGGCTGTACAGAAAGTTCAACACTGCATAAGAGATGGGTAGGTCTAGGTTTTGAGATGCGCAACTAAAAGCTGTTTGGACTGCTCCTGAGACACTATGCTTTCTGTCAGCAGTTTTAACTCCAGACACACCTTTCTGGCAATTTCCACAGACAGGCTCTGAAGGACTTGATAAGGCGTAAGATCCAGCTGACAAAAGACTCAGAACTCCATCACCATCCATTGACATACTCTAGCTTTATGGTTTTGCTTCCATCTCAGATGCATCACAACATCATCCTGACCATAAGGCTGCAACTGTTCATGATTAGGATGAGGGCAGGACATTACCCAGAAGGCCATGAGGAATGCTCAGGTGTCCAAGGCTATCAGTTTACTGTCCCCTGGCTCATGGGCCCTGGAGACAACACGAGACTTCTAACACACAAGTCCAGGCCCTAGAAACACACATGCTCTCAGAAAGTAATGTCTTAATTGTCCTATTTGTCAAAATGACTAAATAGAAAGACATTTTTGGTGGGAGGGGCTTTGCAGAACATGGCACGCTAGAACATAAAACCTGACAGGGCTCATCTCACACTGAAGGACAGCAGCATAGCAAAATAAACATCAAAACTTTAGTTTAACATCTTCATTCTTTTTTCAATCATGCACAAGGACTGAACACACCTCCAGGGACTGGGAGCACATTCACAGTGCATCATCAGCCTGGTATTGGCAAATTAACAGCAAACAGTGGCTGTAAATACCACTGGTTTGACACAAGTTGTCCAACACCCTCCCATAAATCATCCCACATGGACAACTGCTGTATGAACCTACTGATTTATGAGCCTTTCCAACCCAAAGATTTAACCCAGACCACATACCCTCCCCACATATCCATTAGTGTGTAGTCACACTCAAGAGCTCGATAATGCCTCTTAGAGACAAACCTTTCAGTTTCCTTGGGATTTGAGCTTATTCAGCTTGCTAACATGCAATGCTAATGCTAGCACACAATGCTAAGTGGAGCCACCAGTATTTAAAAGAATACCCACTGTAAGTAACACAGTAGCACAATTGGTTTGCCATAAATTACCGTCATTGTCAGAGGCAGTGGCGGTATTATTTATTCCTTTGGCAGATGCTCATACCGACACCAGTCATTATGAAAAAATGTATGTGTGTATCTCTAGCAGGCAAATATGGCATTAAATCAGGCCGGTTAAATAACACTGACTGCAAGCGCAGGCAGACTGTGGCTGGTGTCGCACTCTAATTGCCACATGTGGTCAAAGGCGCCGTAACATAGAACCGGGGCCCAGAGATCACGGAGCAGGGGGGTCAGCTAGGGGGAGGGCCAGATCAAAGTCTAAAATGAAAATTATCCCCCCCCAACACCCACAGGGAGCTGACATCATATCAGGAGCCCTCTCTGACTGGCCTGATGTAGCCAGACAGCAGATCTCTCTGTGTATCGGTGCCACTCACACCCCACCTGCACCAGGGTCACCCGCCCAGAGCCATGATGCGTTATTAAGGAGCTCAGTGGTAGGCAGGCTGCAGATGGGACCGGTGACATCATCTCATTATGGGATGCTAATGAGCCATGAACTTGTGCTGTTGTTGCATCGGGAAGAAGATGAATGCGGGGTGGCCACTACAAAGCCAAACTCATTCTGCTCACTCCAGCGTGTCTATTTATGGCCTTTGTGTTTCATAACAATGAAACATTTCTTCCTGGGTTCAATAAATATAAATTCAGATTATTAGCTTATATTTTTTGTTATTTCCATGATCACATTTAACCATGTACTATGTGTTCCTAAAAATACAACACATTGTTTTTTTTCTAAAAGAATAATAATCATTTTTTAAACGAGTTAAAACTTCCGACTTCCTACTGAGACACTAGGACTAAAAAATTACCAGATTCTGTGTCACTATCAGGATGAGCTTCTCAAGTTTCCAGTCCTCTGTCCATCTCTCTCAGGCTGGCAATACTCTGATATGATGAAGCTCCTTAGAAACACAGTGAAACAATTTAGATTAAATACCCACAAAAAAGCAGTTCTTTACTGGGAATTTGAAGCTGAACCTTTTTGGGATGTTTTTCCATAGAAATTGATGTCAAACTTTGCCGGTCAGCTAGTACTCTTCAACCAAGGAGATGAAACTCCTTGAAAAGCTTTGGTTGGACATATCAATGTCCATTTTAAAGTCAAGCAACTGAATGCAATGTAAATTAGATGTGGGTCTGTCTTATTAGTCAGTGGATCACTGGAATGTACCAGCACAACCAGCACGGCTTCATCATTCTGGTTCTTCAAACCCCAGTTCAGATATCACAGGTGGCTTTGTCACCCCTCCGTTTTCACCTACATCTAGTAGAGCTCATTGTTTCTGGCCAGTTATGAGAAACTATTTTTATCCGGCCATCATTTACATGGAAGAGGGCAGAAACAACCTGCTTAATTCTAATTTCAGTTTAGACTTTTCAGCACCTCTGACTGCAAATCAGAGCACATTATTTATGACCCAGCAAGTCCCTACCTTCTACTCAGTGTCTTTACCTCCATGCCCTCTATTCATTTGATGTCTGTGCATGACATATTGATGTCAGCCACAATAAATCACTCCAATTTGTTCCGTCTGTGCCAACAAGGCCTTTAATCTTCGTTTACGCCTTACTAAAGTCTGTTTGGCAGAAGCATCAGATAAAATACTCGAATGCTTTTTTTTCAGCTGACCGCATAATCAAAATTGTTGTCTTGATAAAAAAAGAAATAAATAGAAAATAGGCCTGGTGGGGTAAGATAAAGTGTGAATGATTTCCTAGGAGCACATGTCAAAGCGTTGCTAACATGCTGAGGAACCAAGCTTTGTAACAAGCAAGTGTTTACCCACCCCCAGTCAATGGAATATTTTTTCTTCTTCAACAAGCAAATGGACTCTAATTGAGCCGAGCAGACTTTATCTAGAAAAGCAGGCTGTGGACAGACAGAGTCATTGTTACATCGTTCCCAAACACAATGAGGGGTTGAGGTCAAAGGTCACTCTTGGCTGGCGGTGAGATGGGCACTTTAGGACTGACTGATAAGCAGTCCTGTCACTGGAGATTATGCACAGCTGGCCCAATCTGACAACCATAAGCACCACAGATGCAGAACATGCTGCAGAAATGTGTCATGACTGAATAGTGTGTGTGTGTGTGTGTGTGTGTGTGTATATATATATATACATATATATATATATATATATATATATAGTCAGCACCAGAATATCTGCATAAATGTAGCACATACAGCCCTTTTCCTGAGTTTCAACCCCCAACCTTGGAGATTGTGAGGCAACAGGGCTACCCACTGAGTCAGTATGCTACATATAATTACATCTAACTGGCTATTTAAAAGTACATTCCTAGTTACTCATTGCAATCACAGGTTCAATTCTGAGTGAATTTAACTTCTTCTCTTTTCAATGACTAGGGCATATTCATTACAATAACAGTAATAAATAACTTTACTTCCTTCCCTCCTCTAGGTATTTTCTAGAAGAGTTCATGCAGGTGGTAAATCTCCAGATCATCCAAAAAAGAAGAAAATGTCTTAAAAGCCGTGCCATAGCTACCAATAATTGTAAAGAATTACCCCTTAAGGACTGTTGGGAGAAGCAAGGCAATCATTGCGGTTTTATTGTTGTCATCATGGAAAGCAGCTAAGTAATCGGCACGGACCCTGGGAGAGCCGTTATGCCGGCCAGATGACAGCTGAGCGACGGCTCTCCACACGCAGGAAGCTCAGGGGACCACAGCAGGCCGACAAACAGCGAGGGCTAGAAATTAAACCCACGAGGATGAAGACTGCGTTATGGGGTCGGTACACATGTACGAATCAGCTAGCAGTGACCTCTCAGTGTGTTACTGCTTGCAACTTCATAAATTAATTAGAGATTACACTACAGGGGTGATATGATTAGCCTTTCCAATTACGTCTTCTCGGATATGAACAAAAATTACTGTTATAAAGACCACCCACACATAACAGTACTATGATGTAATTTTCAATATTAAAATTGATCGTCAGTTCTGGCTGGAGTTAAGAATATGCAGATATTGCTCTGTGTACACCTCATGTACACAGAGCAGAGGTGGGCACCATCTGAGCTGGAGTCCTGGTTCAGTCCCATGGAGGGGTGAAATCACAAATGAGACCTATGAACTGTATCATTGTGGGTGCAGCCATCAATGCCAACCTACACAGGTCAGCGTGAAGAACAGACCACCCTACACAGGCCAACATGGACAACAGATTCATTGAAAGACTTTGTCTTGATCCATAATCACAGCTTATACCTAGCCTTTAGCAAGCAAGTCCACTCTTTTCTATGTTCAGTAATGTTAGTATGCCCAGAGGGGTTGGGTAGCCAGTTGACCTTGGACCCCCAGAGGTTTTTTTTCCTCCTTACTTGGGGGTTTTTGATTCCTCTCCTTCATTGTTATCCGGCTTGCTTTATTTAATTTCTTTCTTTCCTTTTTCCAGTTCTGTATTTCTCTCTGTAATGATATTTAATGTATCACAACAAAGCACCTTGGGACAACTCTGTCGTAAAAGGTGCTATATAAAGATAAATTGAATTGAAATTTCATTGAATTGAATTTGAACCCCTGACCCTAGAGGTATGAGCCACCATGCTGTCCTCTTTTAAAGAACATGAAACAAAGTGATATATTTCCTCTGAATTTTAAATGATGGAGAAACAGTAAGAACCTGAAATTTAAAATCAGCTTTGGAAACTGACAATGGACAATGCACACCCTGTAAAACACCAGAGTGGAAAAAAGAGAAGAAACAAACCGTGAGGGAGCTGGGAATCCTTCTGAACATCCACCCTGTGATGAAACCAGATCCATCAAATACCCAGAAACCCCCCTGCTGGAGGTGCAGGCAGGCCTGAGAGCTGTCTCTCTCCTGCTTCTCTTATGTTTATAATCACAACTGCTGATTCTGGGAAAAAGCCATGTAAGCCAAATAAGTCTGAAAATGTTTTGGGTTACTGGGTGGACAATAAGGATTTAAAGCATAGACAATGACAATACGATGTTAATAAAGAGATGGTAATATGATACACAAGGTATAGCTAAGAATTGAGGAGGCATTGATTGGATTTAATGTGATATGTAACGATTGAATTTAATATATGTGAGAAAGGTATTTTAAATGAGGAAAGATTTGATTTCAGTGTGATTCAATTTGGTTGTATATGATACACCAGATCTAGGTTCAAAGAAAGCAAGATTCAGTTCAATTATATGTCTTACACCAGATGTATGGCAAAATGAAATGCCATAAAAAAGCTCCATATGAAACTACAGAATACTTCAGAAATATCCCTCAAACAGAGGGATTCACAGATCCGCGTAAATGTCATTGGAACTGAACTTATTTGCAGCCGCAATTTTTTCGCACATCTGCGAAATCCTCAAAAAACCCTACAGAACTGTTTAAGTTTAATTTTCTAGTAATTTATAAGTTTTCATGCTTTTAAGTGTAATATTGGTAAGAAAAAAATAGTTAATGAAGATTCTGTTGTGTTTTTAGGGAACGTTGAAGACATACAATATAAATCAGTTTAAAAATCCCTTAAAAATATGACTTTCTTATGGAAACATTCTTTTTTATGCACATACTGTACTGTACCTTTACAAGATGCGAATCCCATTCGCAGTTTTTTTTTCCTTTGGAACTGTCATGACCTGCTCGTCCGATCCTCCCGTGTGCCATGCCCTATGGAGTTAATTTTGTGCCAAAAGTATTAATCAAAGTTTTGAAAACCGCAAGCAAATCATTAAGTATCAGAATCAAAATATGTTTTCCAAAAAGTCGAATAAAATCATTTTTTCCCTTCTTCTTCTCTAATTGGTTGTGCTTCTGGAATGTTTTTCTTTGCTTCTAAATTTTTTTTTTTGCTTCTGGAATTTTTTTTTTGCTTTTGGAATGCTTTTTTGCTTCTGACTTTTGGCTTCTGACTTTTTTTCGCGTTGGTGGAATAGCGAACTGGATGGGTTGGTGACATTTCATGAACGCAAAATATGTGTTGAATACACCGATTCCTAATAAAAGTACACTATTATAGAACTACAAAGATGCAATTCCATGCTGTAAACTGGCTCCGGAGCTTCCTGCCATGTTGCGATGTTCTGAAGCGTCATGGAGTGGGCCTGCTCAGATGGTTAAAGGCGTGTTCACTCCACATTCCAGCTGACCAATAGACGTGTAAGCTGCTAAGGGCCACCCACCTGTTAAAACAGTGCCAAAAGTCAGAAGCAAAAAAGCATTCCAAAAGCAAAAAAAAAATTCCAGAAGCAAAAAAAAAAATTCAAAAGTAAAGAAAAACATTCCAGAAGCAAAACGAATTAGAGAAGAAGGAAAAAAATGATTTTATTCGGCTTTTTTGATATTTGGAAAACATATTTTCATTCTGATACTTAATGATTTGGTTGCGGTTTTCAAAATTTTGATTAATACTTTTGGCACAAAATTAACTCCATACGCCCCCTCATCTACTTCGTGTGGAATCCCCGCGTGGTCAGCTGTTTCGAGTTACTGTCATTATTCCAGTGCACGGGTCCAATTTTGGAGACCTGCACCCGTCCGCACCCGCACAGTACAGCACCACACCTGCCCGTGCATCCGTGATTATTTCAAAGTTAAATCCGCACCCGCCCGGGCCCGTTAACATTACGCCCGTTACCCGCCCGTACCCGTGATAAATTACACACAATTATTTTTCTATGCACCTCTCAACGTGACAAGCGCTAGGCCTACATGAATTTTGAATTGAAACGAAAAAGTCAGTTTAAC
>JAOYFF010000002.1:15644082-15654326 GCA_025773925.1 Cryptomyrus ogoouensis
TACTGAACACACTGTGATGATGACAATTTGTACATGATAGTGTAATACATAGATATTTTCGCTTATATGTTATTTTTGCAGGCTACAATACGTTAATGGTTACATAAATATTAGAAAATAGTAAATTAACTATTTTGTAATAGTAAGTACACGTTAACGTAAATTCAACGCACAAAAATTATACATTTCTTGAAATGTTTACGTACATAGCAAATGCATCCCGTGTTTCCCGCTCGAGATGCATTTGCTATAAACGCTGAAAGCGTTCGTTTACTCATTTTACCTTATTGCGAATGCAAAAGAAAATGGCAGCCAATGCCGTGTTCTATGAATTAGTAGGGGTAACATTATTATACTGTATTGTAATGTGTTAGTGTGACAAATATCTGTTAGATGATCCTGTACTCTATTTTTACATCAAACTTTATTTTTTTAATGTAATGTATTAAGCTAACTTTTAAATGAAATGAAAGTGTTTTGGGAGCATTTTTATGGTTTAAACCAGGGGTGCCCAAGTCCTGGAGGGCCAGAGCCCTGCACATTTTTAGGTTTCCCCTCATTTAACACACCTGATTCAACTCCTTGGCTAATTACCACATAGCTCTTGAGCTGAATCATTTATGGTGGAACAGGGAAAGAACTAAGCTACACAGGGCTCTGGCTCTCCAGGACTGGAGTTGGGCACCCCTGATTTAAACTACAGAAATAAGCACACATGGCCATTTTTAGTGACTTTACCAAACATCCGCGAATCCTCCTCATTTGCAAAGGGTTCTGGGAACGTAACCTCGCGAATGTCCGAGGGCTTACTGTATAGCTACGTAGTGCTGTTAAACAGCCCATAAAGTATGAACGCTCTTCGATGGATTGTTGTCCAATCCAGGGTGTTCCCATTCTTACGCCGTGTGATTCCTGGGATAAACTACAGGCTCACCATGACCGTTTACTCTTTAACCAGTACGGAAAAACGGATGAATCGACCTCAGTTGGGCTGTGGCTATGAGAGATGAGCCCTGTAGGAGGCACTAGAGGAGAGGTCCTTGCAATGTGGTAGGGCTACTCAGCATCAAGTCTGTTTTTGTTCTATCCTTATGATCTGCCTTAATCTGATAGAAGAATTCCTAGAACAAACACATAAACATGTCCATACAACCAAGGAATAACATTTTCCACTTCATGCACACAAAGACACACATCAATGCACACAATCACGAAAACACAAGGCAAGCAAGAGACTGAAAGGTACAGAGGGAGGTGGACAAAGCATGTGCTGTCTGCCCACAGCCACACTGCCACCAGCATGTCAGAGATAACCGGTAACAGAATTCAGCCGGCCTGCTGCCTTCCGTCCATAATTCACTCCACTTGAAAAACGTGGAACAATTTTGTGAGACTCTGCCTTGTAATAAAACCAATTTGTTTCCATAATTTCATAACAGACAGAAGCAAGTGAGGAAACCTTCATCTAAACCCTGAATAGGATTGCTGTTGCGTGTAAGAACACGTCCCTCTACCTTTAATGGCCAAAAAACAAAGCAAAACAAACATCTGTACCTACATGAAATTGTTTGGGGCAGTGTGCAGCTCAGCAACAAAACAATTATCAGGACCGAATCAAAAGAAAGCCTTCTGAGACAGGGATGGGAAAAGTGTACAACAGCACTTGTTTGGGACTGCCAAGGTTCCATCATCTTCAGGCTTAATGAGAACAAGAAAAACACAGACACTCATACATAAACATGGGAAAGAAGGACCTGGTGGAAGAAACCACTGCAGTCACATTGGAGTCCCACAGGAAACGCCCTGTAGCTCCACCCCCATGCCAAAAATAACTCTTGTAAAATTGCCATTATCGATTTGTCTGCCAAAACAAATGTCAAAAACATCTGCCATTATCATTAATCCTGTTTTTGAGATACAAACCCCGGCTTTATTATGTAGCTGGCTGAAATTCTCTCCTTCAGAGAAGTGCGCTAGCTGGAATCTAATGTGAGACTTGAACCTCTGGGAGGTTAGGACACACAGAGCACTCCAGTTGTCATGGGGATTGGGATGCACTGGGACTGATTTTGTGAATGACTGAATATATTGAATTTGAATTAGATTTTTCCAGAAAAAAGCTGATGAACACAGTCACTAAGAAGAATGCTTTAATGATATTGTTAATATTATTGATATTACCGCATGATTTATTAGATGGGTATAAAAAGTGTGACCATTAAACTACCAACACAATCATGGAAACTGGCAGGTGCATGGTGCAGCCCATTTGCTGAGTAATTAGTCAAAGAGATGTTTTCTCAAAAGCATGGAAGCTTCTGGCACATTCTCTCATTCTTTTAAATCCCTGGGCTCACCTGTTCATCCCCGAGAAGGGGGAGGAAGCCCCCTCCAGGTTATCATAACAGGCAAGCAGAATAACTTTGCCCAGGGTCATCTATTAAAACAAAATACCCACTTCTGAACTGTGTAAGTTGCTTATAATGCACTAGGTAAAGTTCTCAATGCTGAGCATTGTTTTTACACCAGCAGGTAAAAATCATCCAGAATCACTGCCAAGCACATGACCTCATCCTCTGAGGTGCCTGGTAGACATCAGCCTATCCTCTTTGACATCTGGTAGAAATCATTAGGACTGCTGCCATGGCAATTAGCCCGTCTTCTCTAATTCCTGGTAGCAATGGCCAGGCTGAAAAGGTAATTTTGATTTATTTAGCAGACACTGTTGTCCAATGCAAATAGAGACAGGTAATACATCAACAAGCATGCTGATATGGTCATTAATAGACCTACCACAGAGGGCTGATGAGAAGAGAATGACACATACAAGCACATGGTCCGGAAGAAGCTAGGAAAAATGAATACGTAAAATATGTAAAACATTATCTGCACTTTTCTGTTCGTTTCCTAGCCTTCCATCACTTTTCTATAACTTTCCACTCCTCATAAAGGACCCAGATTAAGAAGCATGGTGTCACACCCTGCATTCCTTTCCATTTGTTCTCTCTGTTGTGTGGCTCTAATGAGCAACACCTGATACTTGTTTAATCTTACCGCTCATTACAGCCCTCGTGTGGAACACCCCAGGTGCCTCTCATCTGTTCCCTTGTCAGTGATGTATATAGTGCCTCCCTGTCGTGAGCTCCCCAGTCCAGTCACTGATGTTGCTGCCTGTGTGTACACGTGCGTGTGCATGCCCCCTAGTTTGCCCTGTGTACTATGCTCTCGCCTGTTCCTCCCTACCCTGTTTTGACCCTTTGTGGTCCATTTCCTTTTGCCCTGCTTGTAATTTTATTAAATAAAGCCCCTTTTGGTTTTCCCCACGTCTGCCTTTGCCTCCGCCCTTGCCTTTGACATGACATACAGCCTAAACAGTACATGTGATCCTATTTGCCCATTATAAGTCCCTCACCAATTTCAGTGTTGTTCTGTTACCATGCTGTCTTGCTGCCATTTGTCATCCTCTTAGCATGCTATACAGTCTATCACTAGTGTGCAAGCAATTCTGTTATCATGCTATATAGTCCCTCACTCGTGCTTATGTTACCCTGCAAACATGCTATAAAACCTCTTAGCAGTGTGTGCAAAGTCCTGTTACGATATACAGATCCTCTTACTGGTGTCTGTGTAGTATGTATCTATAAAACGATCTATTAACCACCTCCTGCTTCAGATGTGCTTTGCTGTTAGCTTGTCCTGTCAGACTTGACACTATTATAAGTCCCTGCCTGCATTTCATTCCTTATGCATTTCAAAACCAGTTTAAAATTTAAGAAGCACAAAAATTATTATTATAACCTAATAACAGCTTTATTGTGTCAAACTCACTAGTACTGGCTAGGAGCCTCTACCAGTATAGACAAGTGGTGCATCCAGAGATGCCGTGTTATGGCCAACACTGTTGTGCTGACCTTGTATTTTTTCACTTGTTGCCTCCCTGGTAGTTTTAACAAGTTTGGCTATTCTCTTCAGACCATTTAGCCACAGAAATACCATTGACTAGCTGTTTGTTTGTTTGTCTGTTTGTTTATCAAACTATTCTCTACAAATTCTAGACACTTTACCGCATGAAAATCCCAGGAGGGCAGCTGTTTTTGCAATGCTAGAACTACCATACAAGGCACCGATATTCAAACCACATTCGACATCGTTCAGACCCTAGCCATTCTGATGCTTAGCCAAATTATGACTGAACCTCTTTACCCAGTTTGCAGTAGATTTGCTGTTGGACGAGCAGGCTGTTTGCGTTCACAATCACAGGCACCTAATAAACTGGCCACTGAGTCCATTCACATATTCCCACAATTGTGATTTTAAGCTTGCACCTCATCTATAAATGTCCTCACTGCTCTCCTTGTTACTGCAGTACATCATTAGTATTGATGACTTAACACCGAAGCAACAAAACATCATTAGCTCAATATGACTCAAACATCCACAAGGGGCATATCTACCCATAACTTCTACAGACACTGCATTTACAGCCACGTGGCTCCCCTTGAAGCTGCAATATTCCAATATTGTGCCATCCTGCACCTAACAACATCTGACCATAAAGACAGCACTGAGACTAGGAGTTTAACCAGGAAGAATTTCACAGATGTTCCTGTGATACATAAACTTCCTGACAATTTTTTTTAATCCAGCCCCTCCTACTGACAGACTGTAGCTGTCAAATGCCCCACCATGGGAGAAGCTGCTTTCCCTAGTGAGGGGATGGGGCGGCCACCTCTGCCCGTCATGAAATATTAACCCATGTTAAACACACAGCTAGTTAGGGTTTCACCTTGTGGGTGAAAGTGTTGAATCTAAGTGTTGAATCTGAAAAAAAAAATCTTTGTGCAGCTCCATGGCAACCAAAGACTAAGCATAAAATTAATACCAAAGTCAACTGGAAAATTTGTGATCTAATCTGTAAGATACTTAATCTAACACTGCGTCAATCAGCACACACACAAATGCATACGCAAAACAGTGAACAGGCCTGTGGCATGACTGGTAAAGTCACTTTGGGATAGGCTAAAGTCACATTCAATTATCTGATGGCTGGCCTTGTTGTCTCCTCGCCCAAAAGCGGCCATTTAAAACATCGCTCCTAATTACATGATTAGAGTCTGAAAGTGCAGAAGACGAGTCATTTGCATAATTCAATAATAAAAGTTAGAGATAGGAATTTCTGCGCTTCTTTGTCCAATCAGCCAGGCTGTCCCGAGGGCTCAGATATTAATGTGATTAAACAGTACTTCTGCACACATGGCCAGCTGTGTGCTATGAAAGCGCCGCTTGAAGCACACTGTAAATTAATTTTGGGAGACAATCGCTTTTACTCCACATGACCGTAGTAAATATGCCACAGTGGCATCATTAGGCCCAAAGTCAAAGAGACATAGACGCCTTTTATTCTGCCTTACTCTCTCATTTCACACACGGCCGTAGAGTGTGCTTGTGTGCACACGCCTTCATCCCTGTATGTCCTGTGTGGCAATGTGACTATGTGGCTTAGGACGTTGTGATTGGAAGGTCGGTCACTAGTTCATATCCCATGGCAGAGTGATGTCCCCATTGGGTCCTTGAGCACGATCCTTAACCCCCAATTGCTTTTTCAATTGTACATCAGTTTGGGTAAAAGCATCTGCTAGATGAATAAATGTGTGTGTTTATCTATGTGCACACGCAAGGCTTTGTGTATATTTTATCTCTCTAGCCAGTATGTCTAGCAGGCTAATTGACTTCTAGTACTTACATTAAACACACACACACAAATACACATCTGACCTGAAGCGACTTGTACCTCTATATACTTTGTTGATTATATGGCTTTCAGGAGCAGGGTGATGTCACTAACGTGAGCTGGCAGCGCTGCGGGTTATGTAAGCACACCTTAACTTGTATAAACACACGAAAATATGCATGTGTACATACCTGACTGAGACTCTGTCCAGAAAGCCATAAAACATCAACATTCCTTGCATCAGGAGAACCTCCAGAAAAGACTTCCTTGTTTCCTGTGGTTTAATAGTATGCAATTTGTAAATACAAATTTTTAGAATTTTTATTTAGAAAATTCTTCTTCTAAAAATATAGTACAAATCTTAAGTGAAAATGTGAAAATCCTGTCAAGTCATGGTTAGATAAATGCACTCTGTCATATGACTGACTGTGGGTTCTGTGTCATGAAAAAGCAGCTCTTAGTGGACTGGCTCATGTCCTGTCTGAACAGCTGTGCCTGTGTGCGTGTTTGGGGGAGGGGGGTGGTGGACGGACTGGAGAATCACACAGCTGCACAGCACGTCGCGTAAATGTCATCTGAATTAATAAATGGAAAGATGCCATTTAACTCTTTAAGGGTGACTCATTCACAAAGAGAAGGGTAAAATAGTTAGCAGAAAGATGACAAAGTCAAACTGAAAGAGTCGGAGGAGGAGATTGAGTCAAACAGTTGCACTGGTGACAAATGCCTGCCATTAATGAGAAGGAGTCACCCTTTTCAGGCCACAGGGTATGCTTTGGATCCCCTGCCTGAGGGAAGCCCAGGGGTAAAGACCCATCCATATGTGCTGGGCCAGTCTCGCCCGTCAGGGTGCACAGGAACACCCCAGCATGCAGGAGACACAGAGAGATACATCCAAGCAAATACTCCCTAAGGAACACAAACCATTCAATAAGTTCAGCTCATACTTTATTATATGATTTAAATCGCTCCAAATGAAAATTCATGTTTCAGATTTCTAGCATCTTAAGAAATATGTGATTTTAACTGAAAAGGCTTCACCACATATGATGTGATGGTCTTGTCATTTGAAATGTCTCCGGACTCATTAACCACCATTAACCATTTATCACCACCGGTTTACATGACAGACTTTTTATGTTTATACAATAAAAAAGCATTAGTCATAAAACAGAAATTTAACTTATGTCTTCCTTTCCAGTAAAGTAATGTGGCCCTTGCAGTTGATTTAACATGTAACCACTGCTGATCTTTCTTCATTACCAAAAAACAATACTTCTTCAGATATTTAAACTGTTGACACCTGGGAAAAAACAACCAAAGCAAAAGCGACCAATAATACTCCAATTGCAATTTACTGTGCTGCTACCTTAGTATGAAATTTCCAAATCCCACAAAACCACGTAAAAAAATCGCACAGATGTTCGTATCCAAGGCAATAAAAATTCAATTCCAAAAATGCAAACAAGCAATAAGCAATGGGCCTACAAAATAAGCCTGTTATTTTAATATACAGTAAAAAAAAAAAAAAAAAAACCACTAGATCAGTTAGGGTGGGACATCAGGTAAAGTGGGACTTGAGTTTTGCTACTTTAAAAAAAAAACAACCAATTAAAACAAACAGTGCTACAATCATGCTACAATAGGGCTTGGTCTTCAACAAATGTTTTCATTGGTGTGACATGTTTATGATGGTTGTGTTCAGAATTTCAAGACACGCCATGGACAGACAAACGAAATAACTCTTTCGAAAGATAAGGCTGCTAGAAGCATATAATGTTGTTTAAGCTGTTGTATTTTAGTAAAAGAGGGTTGGAGAATGCTTTTTAAAAAATAAAGCACATTTTTGAAAAATATATTAGTTTTTTGTTTGTTTCTGTCTTTAGTGCTGTCCAACTTTTGCTGCAGCTGCAAGTAAAATTGGGACAGTACTTTTCAGGTGAAATGGGACACATTTGTATATGTATCGGGTGTGCCCAAGTCTTCGATCGATCGCGATCGACCAGTTTTTCTAGATAGACTGTGATACTATAAAGGATAATACTTTATTTCATTGGTGGAGAATTGGTGAATCGCTTTCGCCCGAAAATAGAAAGGGACAGCCCGCCCCCCGCGAACAAAGATCGGCAACATATACCAAAGAATGTTTCATGAAGATCTAATTAGACACTCATTAAGTGAAAAAGAAAACAATTATTTAATTGAAACAGTTGGATCTTGTGAACAAAAAGTTACAAAGAATTTATTTATGGTTTAACTTATTGGTGAATAAGATATTGCTTTGTGCAATTAAAATATAGTTGCCTCTATACGGAAAATCCATTGTACCTCTTTTGCAGAACAGCTGTCCCACTTTACCTGAAGAAGCTCATCAACATATGAGGTGCCTATCAAGATTTTTTCCCATTTAACTCTTAAATATTACATAAATTGTTCAAATGTCCACACAAAACATTTAAGGAAACATGCAGCAAATCTAAAAAATATTAGTTTGAGCAAATGGCTTTCATGACATTTTTCTAAATCATTCACTAAAAAGCGTCTGTCCCACTTTTACATAGTTTACCCTACTTCCTCTGTAAGCTTCCACATTCATCCAGACCTGCTATTTGAAAATATAATGGAAATGTTTTTATTTACTTTCTTGTATCTATTTTTGTTATACCGTTAAGCCATCGCATAACTAACTATCGGGTTTCAAGATAAAAAGATAAAAAAATCTCCCTTTCTTTCTTTCCCTCCCTCACTCCTCTCAAGGGAAAAGAGCGATCCATTCGCACGTATTAGTCCAAGCCATCTGGCGCAGGACCATGTTAAAATCGCAACTATAAAGCATGATGGAACAGGAACAGCTTTAGACCGTAAAACATCCCGAGGAGGGGGAAAAAATTCAATTCCCCCTCCACCCCATCGCCTGGGCAATTTCATTACCTACTCGATGCTCTACCCTCTCCAAGTAAAAAAATAACACGGTTTTCACGCCAGTGTCTGTTACTAAACCGTCATTAACAAAGTAGTACATTACCTCACCCAAATAAAACATTGATCGAAACACTGAGCCACTCTAAATCTACAACTCCTCATTGCGATATTAACGGGAGACGACGAGCCAAAACGAAACTGAGTGTATCAGTCAAAGCGGGAATTTTTCAATAAAATGTGTGGTTAAAAAATCGCAATAAGAATAGGCCTATTATCAACTGTTTGGACAACGATTTTCAAGATTTTCTCATCTTGTGTTCTTTATAACTTTTCTACTGCTTAGGTAAGAATTAAACACACACACAACAGAATAGTTTAAACCATATGTGGGAAAATTTTACCGGGGAAAAGAGTTACTATTGAACGCGGTGTTTGGAAACACTTGGTTTTGATTAACAATTTAAAAATGAGTTAGGTTGAATTTGATAATCCTGGTTAATTGAACCTGAAGAATATAACTAAAAGACTTCCTAATATCCTATACTTAATTGAACTGTTTTTTATGCGTTGTAGTGCATCTGCAACCCAGTGTGTGTCTTCACCTCCAGGCAGAGTGACTGCGGAGAGTCCCTGAGCCTGCGACATACTGTGATATACTGGGCAGCTGCAAGCTCTGTTTGTCCTTGTCCCACATCGGCTTTTTATTGTTCCTCTTTCTTTCGGTGTTGAGAACTGGAGAATTATTACATTATTTCTCGCAAGGTTTGATTCTTTTATAGCCTACTCGATTGCACGCAGTCCGAGGGTATGCCGACCACCGCACGTGTGACCTGCGGCTTCCGTCCTGTGTGGCTCATCTTCCGGGGACCCGGCTGAAATTCCTGAAAGCTGCATACCACGCCGCAAATAACAAATAAGATATAATGTTATTTAACACTATTAGCACCCTTACTCATGCACCTTGTGTTACTTCTCAACGTGATCACGATCACTAGATCACTGCAGGCCAATGACATCTTGTCACTCGTTTTTAACTTTGGAGGCTACCCTTGTATTGAAGTAGGCCTAATAGGCCTAATTTGCTTTTTAGTCATGCCTATGTATTCCTCTTAATTTTAATGTTTTAAGTTTGTGTGCAACAATGTAGCCCTATGATGGTTTTTATAGCCAACTTTCGGTTTAAGTTTTACAGATGGACTAGTTCGGGTCAAAATAAAATAAATAGCCCACACTGTACATTAAAAAGATTATATGACATAAACTTATTTTATTAGTACAAGAAATAAACTCTAAAATACTACTAGGAAACTGAGCTGAGGAGCTCAAAGATGGTGCATATGTTAAACTGGAGCGCGTCAATCTCACATGGTGGACTTCGGTATGAATAGCGTACATTTTTTTCTTCTTTCTTTATATTCCTTCAGGAAGAGTACCAACGAGATATCCCATTTAAGTATTGTTCCACTTAAGAAATGAGGACAAACTCGGTCACCTATGGTCGTGCTTTAAGACCAAGCGTGTAGTTAGAGTATGGAATAGTCTTCCTGCTAGTGTAGCGGAAGCTAAAACCATGGGTTCCTTTAAATCAGAG
>JAOYFF010000002.1:15679237-15691114 GCA_025773925.1 Cryptomyrus ogoouensis
TTCCCCCCGGTCCCGTTCTCCAAGTAAAACCCCGTTTGTTCGACTTCCTGGCTCCTTTTCCTGCTTCCCTGCTCGCCCTCCAGCACTGAACGTAACAGGTTCATCCTAAGATTCCTTCCTTCTAGGGAGTTTTTCCTTGCTACTGTTGCCTCTGGCTTGCTCATTAGGGGCTTTCGGCAGGGATAATGTTGTGAAAATGTGTTATACAAATAATATTGAACAGAATTGAACTTATTCTTCCTGTAATCCATCCATCTCTCCATCTTTCAACTGTTTATCCAGTATACAAACTATCCCTCCAGTCCATCTTAAGGCACATACATATACACACAGTCACATGCTACAGGAAATTTAGAGACACAAGTGTCATGTCCTGCCCTTCCTGACCCTCCTGTTTCCTCTCTGGTGTGGCTTTAACAAGCCACACTTGGTGCTCATTAGTCTCACCTCTTGTTCCTGCCCTCATGTTAATCATGCCCAGCTGCCTCCTCTTTGCTTTCTCATTGGTTCTGCACTTAAGTGCATCCCAGTCCTGTGATTCCCCAGTTTAGTCAGTAACGTGCTTACGTGTAGCCTGTTCCCTAGCCTTCCTCCTTTGCATCCCCAGTAACCTCATTTATTTCCAGTTCCATTTAGCTCTGTTAATAAAACCCCTTCTATTACCTGAATGCCTGCTCCCATGTCCTCTGTTCCACCTGCTCACGACAGAATGACAGAACTTGGCAAGCCCCACCCGATTTCCTGGGCTTTTGTTGCTGATTGCCACTACTTACTTCAAGCACATTTAGCACTGCTTGTGCAGCCAGCAGTGCACCTCTCCTCAGAGAGGATGACCCGTCTCCAGGAGCTACAGCAGCACATAGCTGCCTTCTCACCGGGCACCCTAGTGGAGAAGGTGACAGCCATAATGGACCTTCTCCAGGCCCTCTGGGTCAAAGCTAGCACGCCAAACCCTGTTGAAGAAGAGCCCATCCCCAGCATAGCAAGAAATGCTATTCTACTGGCTGGCACCTTGCATCTGACTGCTGATCCATTGATGTTGTGCTTATGTGTATCCCGTTCCCTAACCTTCCTCCTTTGCATCCTCAGTAATCTTGTTTGTTTCCAATTCTGTGCGGCCCTGTTAATAAACCTCCATTTGTTGCCCGAATACCTGGTCCCATGTCCTCCGTTCTGCCTGCCCACGACAGGATGGCAAAAACTGAAAGGAACCCACCCACTAGAGTAGCAAGGGGGAACCCACATGACATGGAGAGAACCACACAGATCAGTCATGAAAAACAGTACACATTTTAATAACATTATAACAGACAATACCTGTAATGGTGAAAAAAATGGTTCCTCCTAGGCCATTGAATTCTTTGTGAAAGTTTAACAGGAATACCCAAATGGGGTATTTATTTTACACTGTAGTCAGTCTTTTATACTTAATTGTATATGGAATTAAGAACCAGCAACATTAATTGGCTGAAATCCATCAAGCACAGACAGACTTTTGCGTTTCAGGGGCAAAAAACCAAACATTGACCTTTAAGTTGGATGAGAAATGACGAGACATCAGAGGGATCATTTTAACATCATTCGCAGTGGGTGATTCAATATCTGGATCCAGCATAATTAACCGAAAGCCAACCTAAAGTCAAAACCCCCTACGCTGCAGTTCGTGAGGACCTGAGCTGCCGACCCCTGATCTAATTTATTTGGATCAAACAGAGTTTAAATTTTCTACAGGCACCTCACCAGGCGACCCACTGTTATGTTTGTTTTAATTACTGGCTTGCCATTAGCCCCCTGCCCTGTGCCGGGCTCCTCACGTCGCCAGTAATGAATGTGACAGGTGGAGCTGCTTGCAGTAGCTCCGCGTCTGCTGAGTGCCACTGAACAGAAGACAGGCTGCTTACTGACGCTAGTTTCACGCACACACGCACACACTCACACACTCACATCCAACTAAACCACCCCGTAGGAAAGACAGGGGGTGGGAGGGTGAGTCAGATGACCACAATCGTTGGCATTGATTTGTTCCACCTGTCTCTCATGTCCCAGCGTCTGGATATATTGTTGGATTCTGTTTGTCCAGTAACCTGTAGTGGAGCCCTCTGTGTGTGGCCTGAATAAGGTCAGAGATGTGATTATGTGTCTCTTGTGCATGCAGCTTTATTTGTATCCTTTTTGTGATAACAGCTTTTCCTTGTTTACCCTAAAGGTCCCATTCCAACGTCACCGAAAAAGGAAAACATAACTCGAGTTCTGATCCTCCTCCTCACACGATTCTGTTCGGCTCATCAAACTGATATCACCGTATCTCAACATCATTAGAAATACAAATCTATGACTGGTTCTCACATTACCTGCTGCAATGTGTAAACACAGGGAGATTGATTCAAGGCCCGAATGAGTTCTTCTGAATTTCTGCTCTGTTCTATGCAGGAATTGAGTGAAGCCACAGGGGACCTCGAAAAAATTATTCAGATTAATGGGTTTCATTTCGCAGCATAATCAGGTGCCTGGCAGGCTGGTATCACAAAATTCTTTTGTTATTAAGGGTTAAAAGGGATCAATCATGAGGTTGCCACTGAACAGTTTGTCTATTTTTCTTTTCAGGCACAGCAGGGAGGGGTGTGCATCCTAATGGAGGAGGGCAGGTAAGGTCTGTTTTCGGGTAGAACCTTATATAGAGAACCAGGAGATGACTTGAAGGATTTGGATACTTCCGGGGAGGGTGAAATGCTGCCTTATGTGTTTGGATTGTGGGGGCAATGTGAAGAATTCTGAACAATAGGGCAGACAAGGAGCTGGGAACTGTAACAGGTCTCTTCAAGTGGGTGGCAACGTGTTTTGGGTGATTGCTTTTGTAAAGCCAGCTACTTGATTATGTAAACTGTTCCCAAACTTTGGATTTATCATTATACTGCTCTCTAAAATGCACCTATACTGCTAAAGCAGCATATAAAAATAATTGGATGTATTACCAAAATACTCTTTTACTGGGCACTAAATGAGTGATTAATTGAAAGTTGTAGATTCATTTTCTGCTCCGCTTAACGGCAATTTAACTTTTGGGTTATCTCCTGCTTTAGCCATCACCAAGGTGAGGCTTTGGGGTTTTCTGATGTCATTCTTATTACAACATTCTGTAATAAAATCCAGCTTCATGTTCACCGGGCAAGGCAGCCAGGAATTGGGGTGGTGTGGGTTTGGGACAGTGCCCCCACCACACAGCTGCGGCACTAATCGGTGATATCCCATTAAGCACAAGCTCATAAATCACCGTCAAAAGCAGGACAGTCATTGCCTGCAGCCCTAAGGACAGCATCACAGTCCCCGATCCAAGGCCGCATAGCACCTAAAGGGTCTTTGGCAGGACCTGAGGGGTGGTGTCATTATGGCTGCTCGCCCAGCCACATCCCAAACGACAGTGTGGGTGCCATGGGTGAGATGACATCCCTGGGAACTGGCTCATGGCACAGGAAGGTCACTTAATTACAGAAGTTAAACATCTGTCAGTTAGACTTAATACTACCAGGAGATGTTCCTGCACATCTGAATAGAACTCTGTGATGGACATTAGGCCGAGTCCAGGATAGCCGATGATTTTATCCACAGAACTTTATTAAGATGTCACAGCAAGTAATTAATATGAAGGGGCTCTGACAGATAGGCTGGGGCCACAGTGGAATCTGCCCCTTACCATTGTCAGTCATGCCCCCCTCCTCCACCCAGCTGCATCAGTTCCAACAGGTATGTGACACCAACGAGTGACCCGGTCAGCTGCAGGGAAAAGCATATACTTTTGTGAAATGAAGAGAAAAGCATGCATTACTGCAGTACTCCAATTCTCCAAAATCTCTAATTTGGTCACACCTGACAAGGTGCTCAAGGTGCTCTCTATTTTCGAAGGGGACCTAGATTAGTTATGATGTTCATCTACAACAAGAATAAGGTTGCAAATCCCACTGACACTTATTTTCTGAGAAATTGTCCTCGTCCATAATAATTCCTATATGTATGTCTTATACACAATGGGGCCATCACTCCGACATACGGGTAATCCAGCTGCAACCACTTGAGATTTGAGCATGCAAGCTACCAGTGATAAGCTCTAAAAAATTCACCACCAGCTAACCATGCCAATCCAGTTTTATAAGCAGTTTATGCTACAATCCATTTGGATGAAAGAGCTGCTCTTGTGGGTCCTTTGTTCTTTTGAAAGGGATCAGCGCAGATTTTACTGGTCTAAGTAAGTGGACCTCCAATTATTGTCACAATATGGGCATCAACCAGCACAACACAAAGGAGATGGAGGTCATTCGTTAACTAAGCCATTCCAGCTTGGTGTGCTGAGCCACACTGTGGTGTTTCACCTGGCCGGGGAATAGATTTAGGTGAAATTTGGAAAACATGTACTCAGCTCCTTCTTCCAAGCAGCCTAATGAGGCCACAGTCCCACCTGATCTTGGGTCCAAAATCAGCTTTGAAATAAAAAGTGCCAGCTTCATTGGTCTCACAGCATGGCATGCAGAAGGCAAGTACCATTCCCGGAAAATTATTCGAAGCATCCATCTGTCCATCCATCCGTTTTTCATGGCGGTGCTTATGCATTTCAGGGTGCTGTAGTCTGGTGCCAGTGACAGAAATCATAGCCAGGTGAGTAAACATGAAGTAAACATAACTCCCTTTTAAGGACAAATGCTGAAGGTTGGAAGCCATTGTGGAGAACGTCTAAATCCATACAATGTTTATATCCCTGCACAGTCATCACTACCAAAAATATAGAGCAGCAGATTGCAGTCACTCATCATGTCTTCCTGTGCTTATTTGGCCTAATATAAACAGCCTAAATTTGCTTCTGGGTATCAGATTTTGTTTAACAAAAAAAGAAAATATGCATATTTAAGAATTTTTAAAGTGAATTTTGTCAAGCTCTCTAATACACCAGTCGATTTTCAGTTGCACTGTATTGTTGTTCTGTTACAGAACAATCAGAAATCCATGACTACAGTATTGCAGTCTGTGCAGGTTTTCAGGGAGCCTAAGCATGCTATCAAACTGAAAAAACTTAACGCAGCAAATTATTATGCTAACTTAAATATGCCTCCTTTCTTGATACTGAGAATGTGAAACCACACAAACAGATTCAAATGTTAATATAATTTCTGTGATGCTGACACTCTTAATCATCACTGTTGACACAAAGAAAGAGATGCAGAGAAAAAGCCCAACATGACTGTGGGACACACTGCACACTATCTCAGATGATGTAATAGCTCTAAGCCTTGCTTTACAATAAAAGGGTTGTGTTTCTTATAACTTGGGGTGTAAAAAATATCATCAACCCATACAGTGATCTGTATGGTTCACTATTTTGATGATTGTTTTATTTTTGCATGTTAATTTAATGGTGGCATGGTGGCTCAGGACTGCACCTCTGATCAAAGTTTGAGTCTTTGTCATGGCTTCATTTGTGTACAGTTTGCATGTTCTCCCTGTGTTGTCATGGGATTTCCTCTGGGTCCTGCAGTTTTCCCCCACGTCCAAAAACATGTGGAGGTGAATTGGCAATTGTTACCAAATTGCCTGTGGGTGTGCATGATGTTGGTGCCCCATCCAGGTTTATTCCCTGTGTGGTATAACCTGAAGCTTCCTTACTTTTGGTGACATTTTTCAGGTTGTCATTTGGATAACCTTGATTTTATAAAAATCTGTGAAGGTTACTTATGGTTAAGTTTAGGACTGCGTAGGGGTCTGTTAAGGGTGTCATGACTGGGAATAGGGTTTTTCCTGTAGAAATGAATTGAAGGTCCCCATTCAGCTAGGTATGCTAACATGTGTGTATGTGCATGTGTGTGTGTGTGTGTGTGTGCGCATGTGTGTGTGTGTGTGTGTGTATCCACCCTCTGATAGACAGGGAGCCCCCTGCCTGGTGTCCTCTGCTTCCTGGGACAGCCCCCACGCTCGCTGCTACTCTACACTGAATAAGTGCTTATAAAAACATGGATGGGCTATAGCTCTTTTCTAAAATCAGGGAGGCTTTTGTTGCAGAAACTTGCCTGTGAGCTTTGAATAGGTGAGCATTTCCTGCTTTACTGTACTGATCTGTGACTTCAATGGCCCTTTAACCACATTATGCAGAAAAGGGCCCTAATTCTGCATTCTTGTTCACCCATAAAGTATTCCATTCCTTACAACTGCTGCAATAGTCCCACATTACTGTCTGAATTCACATTCATCTCTGCTGCCCCGCATATAAAGGATGGCCAAAGTAACAGGCTAATTTGAGTGTGTGTTAAGGCACATGCATATGGACTGCCACTCTGACTGCAGGCCAAGTCCCTGCTTATTTAAGTGGCATGCTTCTGCCATCGACGGTGCGTCTGTGAAAGTCCCTTTCAAGGTTGCTGCTGCCAGCCCATTAGGCTGGATAACGAGCCCTTTCTGTCGTATTTATAATCGCCGGAACTCCCCCCCCCACCCCAGCAGGCGCTGAGTGAGAAGGTCACACACGTCGCCAGCCCTGGAGACCTTCCCTGGAGAATTGTGGGAACGCCTGCTGCACCATGCCCCCGCCACAGCTTTCATTTGCTGAACCGGTTTTCTCAGCATCCTCTTTAGTGCACAGTGAGTGACAGCCATACATATACAGTGGCAGCTTAAATTCTGTTGGAGCAGCAGTTCATCATCCTCTTGGGTTCAAGCCCAGATCTTTGAGCTGTTGCTGTATTAGTGATGAGAAGCACAGTCATTATAAAGCTAATCGTCAAATTTTAGCATTTGCAAAGCTACAAGGAGGAAGCAAACAGAGTTTTTAAGCACTTGTTGTGATTAAATAATGGCATAGCATATCACAGATAATGTTAGCAATGTTGTAACAATATCTAAACTGACAAAATACCATGGTAATGGTGGCTTTTATTATACTAGTATTTCTTTGAGTAGAATTTCTTTGTTTTTACAGGGCATGCTTCATATTAGTAGAAGGCACATCTGTGTCTGCAGTGCATGTTGGGAACTAGTCAAGGATGACTGTGTCTTTACAGTGGTTGCTGTTGTCTACTCCTCTCTTGCAGTTCTCTCTCCTCGTCTGCTGCCCTCTCTACTTTAATTAAAATGTCAGAACCAATGCTGTGAGGGTCTCTGTGGATGGATCACCAGATAAGGGGAGCAGTGGGCCAGAACAGGTCGAGCAGCCAAAGTCACCTGGTTGGGGGCCAGTTAGAGGTGGAGACAGTGCCTCTATGTGTATGTGTGCCTTTGTGTTTATCTGCGTGTGTATCTATGGGGGTCTTGGAGGACAGATGGGAGCGGAATGTCACATTAACTCCCCGCTGCCACTGCGCCCTGTTGTCTTGTTGCCTTTTTCCAGTACCTTGAGAAGAGCCCGCCTATCTGCTCTTTCCCTCCAATCAGAGCCATCAGCTTACCAGGAAGCCAGGGTTAGCAAACTGACAGTGTAGGTCTAGGCAAAGCAGATGTGTGTCTTTTTCTTTTCAGGGCTATGGCTCATGTTTTTTAATATGACATTTCTCACATCTGTTCCTTCTGCCACATTGATCTCATTTTCTCTCTGCCTCACTCTCCAGCCCTTCCTTGCTCGCTCCACATCTCCATCAATGGGAACATAATGCTGACAAAGAGCCACAGAATTAAATATGAAAACAGAAATCACTGATCTGGATGGGGCAAGCATTTACTTACTAACCTTAGTGTATTTCCAAATGAAACTCAATTAAATTCATAATTTATGTTGTTGAATAATCTTATATTCAGTATCATTCAGTTCATTCGGAGTGTGGCTTGCAACAAAATATTCATGTAAATAAGCTTTCAGATAAAATCAGAAAATGCAATAATGTCAAATATTTTTAGTATGCATTTGCTTAGATATTTTATCCAAAGCACCATTCATATATTAAGGTTGTTTCCTGTCTCACTCTTAAGAGATTGCCCTGTTTGTGTTTGATAGGTCTTCTCAAACTCTCTGTTATCCTGGGCTGTATGCAAGGCTTGTCCTCCCTGACTCTGAAAATCCTTTCCTCTCTAACTGTGTGCAGAGCATGTCATCTCTGTGCATTTAGCACTTCTACTTAGAAAAGACTTGTTCCACTCTGGGAAATATAAGGCATCTGTTTGCATATTTAGTCTTTTCAAAGGGAGTTGGTAGGTCCTCCCCCACACCCAGCCAAGTCCATCTGCCTGCCACATTAACAGTGTGCCGTTTTCCGCTCTGATTGGCCTGGCATTTGTGAAGTATATTTTCTTTTGCCCCCCTGTGTCTAAAAGGTACGGACACAAACCTGGTGCCACTATGAAAAATGGAAAACACACATATGCACACATAGGCACCTTGCAAACCTGGAAAATACAAGACATATAAATCCTTATAAGCATACACCTCACGCACCATGTAAATCAAAGATGCACTGTAAAACATACACCACATAGAACAGATAAACCACACACATATTTCATATATCATAAAATACAACACACAGCCCTCAGCTTTATACATGTAAATAACCCTCAAACACAGTTCTAAGCAAGGTACCCTATGCTGCACGGAATGTGAAATAGTACGTGTGACCAGGGGCGCTGCTAAAAATTTTGGGCCCCAAGAAATATATCATACTGGGGCCCCCAATCCAGAGCAATTCAGTTATTTACCAAATTATTTAAGGCCCCTGTCACTCCAGGGCCCTTGGAATCGTCCTAACTTTTCCCCCCTTTACGGCGCCCCTGCGTGTGACTATGCGTAATCAGTTTGATATCTGTCTACATAAACATGCACATTTTTAACATATACTGTACGGTGCAAAAGTATTAAGCTGCCAAAATAAAAAACTAAACTATACAAAACTAAGACATTATGTTTGTCAAAGTGTGTTAGTTTATCCATTTCAAACCTCTCTGAAGGTCACTTCTATTTCAGTTAACATTCAACATACACATGTATTTGTTGACTGCACCACTAGCATACCATGTTTGGCTAATCCATACCTCATAAAGTTTATTAATTAAGCTAAGTGAGCTGGTGGTAAAATTTAATGAGTACCTAGAATGGTTGGGGTGCCCCTGAGGAGAGGTTTTGTAACCAAAGGTTTTGTAATTTATATATATGAGCCACTAACTGCCAGGCTAATGCACATCCATGGTGTGAATATGGTCAGAAAAACCAGGAGTGTGCACCCTACACATTCATCAGGGATAACAGGTGGCTTTCATAAGACGTGATTTTTCTCCATCTGGTCTTTATTTTCTTTGGCTGTTTTGTCAGCCATTGACATTTTGCTGTGGCCAAAATCTGCCAAGTCCCTGCAAGGAAGTGTCTGGTTTGCACACTGAATTGGGGTGAAAGCCACAAGTACATGAAACCCCAAGAAGCCCACAGAAACGCAGGGAAATCCTCAGAGGTACAGAACACAGGGATGTGTAATGTGGAGACATCAACAAGAAGACAAACAGGAGGAATCAGGAAGGAATCCACTATTTAATGTTTTACTGATCGGGTGGAACGCTAACTTTAGTCTTCCTCTGTTTTTCTGGTTGAGCATCCTTACTTGCATGTTGAAGACCAAATGCCACACCACCATATCCAGCCACTGTCAAACACAGGTACGCAAAAAAAAGATATTCACCTACTCTCATAAAGGAGCAACAACAGCAAGTCCAACATTTTGGGGTTGACAGTTTAAAGATTAGTCTGTCCCACCTGTCTGTCTTCAGGTCTCTGTACCCATTTCACATTGCTCCCATGCCCTTCTGTTTTATGTAGCTCTGTCTCTCTATGGTACGTTTGTTAGACTGTTAATTCTGAAAGCAATATTTCTTCGTACACTCATGAACAATTCCAATTTTACCAAATGCATGAATGTCACTGAGGCTTTGGCCTGGAAGAGTTTTGTCTCTGTAGTGAAGAACTACTTGGGTAATCACAGAGCAGACAATTATGAAGAATTGGTGCAAGATATGCTTGCTAACTTCAGAAATTTGGGAGTTAATATGAGCATCCATAGCCATTTAAACAGATTTCCAGATAACCTTGGAGACTTCAGCGAGGAACAAGGCGAGAGGTTCCACCAGGATATGAAGGTGATGGAGGAGAGATATCAAGGCAGATGGGACATACACATGATGACAAACTACTGTTGGAGTCTCCAACGTGATTGTCCTGATGACACACATAAAAGGAAATCGCATAAACAGTGTTTTTGAAGCATTGACATTAATAATTAATAACTAATGAATATTGCATTAATTAATCAAATCATACACAACTTTTTCCTGTCACTGCTAGATATTTTTAATTTCTTTTTTGGTTGATGTTAGACTGTTTACTTACTAGTTGTAACTAAAATAAAAATATTCTTGCAATTCTGAATGCTTTTCAAACGTGATGCGTTTGACCAGAGCCAATTTGGCAAAACCGAAGTCATATTCTTAATCAGTACCATAAATAAAGTATACCAGTGTAATGAACTAATGAAAGATTCTTCCCCATGGTTTAAAATGCCAAACCTGTGTTGACAAGTGCAGGTGATTTTCCATGCGGAAAACTAAACAGTGCCAGGATGATGGTCGATGCTTCCCCAGACCTGCTGTGTGAATGCTGCCATGATGTACAGCTGCTGAAAAGCTCTCTGTGACAGGGGGAGGCAGCAGGAGGCATTGTGTGCACGCCACACTTTTGTCACATATCATGCCTTTGTGATTGCGATTTGCTGACTCTGTTTTAACAACTAGTTAACCATTTTACCAAGCCTATGTGATCAAGAATACTCACTCACTGTCCCAGAGACTATGTAATCTGCCAGGATGCAGAATGAAATGCATAGATGTATTATACAGTCATGTGAAAAAATTATGACACCCCATTAAATATTTAATTCTTTATTAAGAAATATCAAAATATCAATATTAAATCTTCCAAGTAATTCAATTTCAGATTCATCTGTCCAAAAGTCCAGGTCTCTGTCTAGGTGGTCTCTGGCAAACTTCAGTGTTGCCCTGATGTTTTTTTGACATCTCCCATGTAAATAATCTCTTTCTGATGGTAGATGCATGTACCTTGACATCAATTGTGGCAAGAGCTTCCTGTATGACCCGTGATGACATTTTAGGATTTTTGGAGGCTTCTTTCAGCATCTTGCAGTCGGCTCTTAGGCTGAACTTGCTTGGACAGCCTGCCCAGGCCATGCTAGCAGTTGTTTTAAATGTTCTCCACTTGTAAGTTATTTTCCACACAGTGGAATGGCTGATTCCAAACTCACTTGGCCCATCAAACTCGTTTGGGGAGAACTTAACTAATAGCTCAGAGTTGTTAAAATCTTATCTAGCTCAAATTTAAAGGAACTCAGGGATTTAGCTTGCGTTACACTAGCAGGAAGACTATTCCATACTCTGCATGCTGTGTAAAGAAGTGCTTTCTCAAATTCATTTTAAAATATTCTCCCGCTAATTTCCACTTATGGCCACAAATTATAGTATTTAAACTAATATTGAAATAGCCATTTGGTTGGACAGCATCAAGAGCTCTTTGGATCTCATCATGGTGAAACCACTCAAAGCAAACCACACTCAATGTCTGTAGTTTAAATAAGACAGGCTCCACCAAAAAGCTCTGTAACGTTCTAATCATTTTCACCTGATATGGTGCACCTGAATCTAATTCTAGGAATTTTAAATAGTGATGAATGTGAAGGTGTCCTAACTTTTTCCTCAGTGGAAATTAGCATCTTAAGTTAATTTCTTTTCGTAAATAAGTGATTTTTTTCTTGTTTTTGCAATTACATCATCTTTATCTACAGCAAGGGTCTCCAACTCCGGTCCTGGAGAGCTACTATCCAGTAGGTTTTCTGTCCCACTTGGCTTCTGATGAGCCAC
>JAOYFF010000002.1:15788877-15807730 GCA_025773925.1 Cryptomyrus ogoouensis
ACATTTCCTATTAATATGTTTTGGCACATTGCAACGCTGACAAAGCACAGTTCTCAAAAATGACTGACAGACAGACAGACAGACAAGGAAGACCTAAGGCCAGGAAGCTGGGCCATGACCAGGACAAATCCTCAACCCCCATACCTTAAGGTATTTGACAAGCTCCGCCGGATTGTCCTCAGAACCAGACTTCAGCAACTGGCAGTGCTGGAAGAACCTGTGCAGATGTGGGTCCTACAGTGGTACATGGGGACCCAGCCCAGGGGTTAAGAACTTACAGACCATGCCAGGCACTGAGCATCTATCACTGACCCTTCAGGGAGCAGCCACTGTTTTACATTTTATGCCTTAGCCCATAATTGATTGTTAATCTATGACTTAAGTAATTCATATGACACATGCTATTCATTAAACAGACTTGCATGGCCTGTAATGTTCCACGTCAGGCTATTTATGCAGAAAGGTCTCCATCTGGTGACTGCGACTTAGTCCTATACATCCATCTTCAGTACCCCCCTCACAGGTGGATAGTTCAGGTTCAGAAAGGAAACATCTAGACCAAGATTTTGTTTCAACCAACCAATTGAGTATAAAGAGTCACAGACATAGAGTATACAACAGGTTGATTGAAACAAAATTTGGGTCTGGATTTTTACTTTCTGAATCTGAACTATCCAGTTACGACCCTCTTATAGAACTCGAACTGGGTGGGGGGCTGGGGGGGTTATCCAGGACTCCATACCAGTCTGTCACACTGTCCACACACACAATTACACAATTTGGAGTTTCCATTCCACCTAACTGTACAATGGTCTGCAAGGCAGTCGTTCATAACAGCAGATTTTGGCCATCCTGTCTGTCAAGCATTATCGGAAATGTATGGTACAAACCAGCCTTGTGACATGATTGGCTATGCTGTCTGCAGTAATGGCTAGCTAGGATGTAAACCAGTACCTGAGTATATATTGTTGATGCTAAATGGCTCCTCATTTTAAACAGTGGTTTCCCATTTTCCACCCACTTGATCTCAGGTGCAGCCTGGAGTAAAAAAAGAAACAGGAAATGTGTGGAACATGTGTGGAGCAATGTAAGAATTAAACCAGGAAAGCACTGCATACAAAAAAACAATACAAACATTATCACAGAAAATCCATCTATTTTCCATGACCATTCATCCAACATTGGGTGACAGAGAGACTGGAGAGTATCCCAGGAAAGGTAAAGCAGAGAACACCCTGGCACACTGATATTTTTAGAATTACAGGAAAAACTCTTGCAAACACACATAAATAAATAAATAATAAAACACAGGCATAGAGCTAGAGGTAGAAGTCACACCCAGAGCCCTTGAGGGAGCCCCACCTTTCGGCCGTCCTGGGTCTTGTCGCTCAGGTAGCCAGCGGGCAGGTTGGCAGCCACAGGCAGCTGGAGCTCTGAGGACTGAACGCAGCCATCCTTCTGCAGGGGGGCCCAGGAGTATCCCACTGCAGGGAGGAAGAAAGCAAGTTACTCAATTCAATGTTCAACCTGCACACCCACATTCATGGAATATGTCATGTAACTTATCCATCCATCCATCTTCGAACCTCCAGTGTGCCTATCTGATGTGGCATAGGGTACGAGCCAGGGGTACCCCCTGGGCTCACACACACACACAATTGGGTGTGCCCTAGTGAGGACCAAAAAAATGTCCCCACAGGTCAAAATAGCAGGTTTTTGTCACATTGTGAAGACATTTGGTCCTCATAATGTAATATATACATGGCCCCACACACACTGAAATCTGCCTAACTGCAAGTCTTTGGACTGTAGGAGGTAACCAGAGCACTATATCTATCCATATGTAAATATATCCATTCTCTCTGATTTTATTTTTATTATTTGTATCTAACCTCAAACCACAGAAAAACTCAAAACAGATAAAAACTGAAACTCATTTTTTTAAAGCAGATGATGTTGCCTTATGGCTATATTCCTTTCAGGATTAACCTTCTCCTTCTGCACTTGTTCTCTGCCCAGCACACGCAGGCTTTCTGTGTGAATGGGGCGGCTAACTGGACCCTCACCCAGGGTCTCCACACCCTCTCTCTTCTTGGTGCTCATCTCACAGCTGATGTGATAGAATGTGAAGAGGACGTGGTGCTTGCTGTGCACGTGGATTGGCAGCTCAATCTTGACCTGTAAAAATGCAGCGTAATGGTTAATGTTCCAATTGCTGAATGGATAACCATTCAGCAATTGGAACATTATACAATCACAATTAAAAACACATTACAGAAAATTTCAGTTTTTTTTTATTTTGAAACTCATGCTCAAGTGTCACTCAAGCCAGATATGTTCAGAAAAATCTGAAATAGGGATGTTTCATTTAATTTCTATTCATAACTGCAATTTCACTTAATAAATGCACAGAAAATTTTATTTTGCGTTTTATCACAAATATTCAAGCTTGCTGGATATAAAACATTCAAAGTTGTCCACAAGGGGGCATCAACCAGAAGTGGCAAAGGAGAAATAAATATGGCCTGCCTCAAGAGAACTCCACCTCAGTTGCTTGACTTTCTGAAAATGACATCATCAACTTTGAGAAATAATATTCCATCCCCTAGAGGAGAGGCAGGAGTATGTAAGCTCCAATAACCTACACCTAGCAAGATTCTACAGTTCCACATGCATTACTATTAAAACAACACTAATACAGCCATTATTAATTAGAACTAATGACTAAGAATTGGCTTCATAACATGGAAAAGAATCAAAGATCAAAGGAAAGACCAGAAGGCAGCTTGGCAGTCAAATAATGGCAAGGTTAATTTAGTGACTCAGCTAAAAAAACATTTTTGGCAAAATCAAAAGAAATAACTTTCTCATTACAGCATGTTCCCAGTCCCTGAAGTAACTGTACTGATAGGATCTCACAACAAACCCCAAAGAGGATTCCAATCAAGAGAAACCATTCGACAGGATTATTTCAAAATTATAACCCATATTTAGAAGTACATTTACTAAATTGTAACTGGAATTCAGATTTGAGTAACAATAATTTCCCCCCTAAAAAATTGTCCTGTATACCATGTGCTCCATTAGCTGGCATTACCTTCAAGAAACCACCCACGGATAGATCTTCATGTCTAAAACATGCAGAATCTTACATAGTCAATTATCCCCAGCTACTTCATGAATTATCTCCACACAGTATGTGGGCACCTCCTAGGTTTCACAATAATGAGAGAGGGGCTTCAGGACATGTGTGACACACGGGGCACTGGACAGGAAGTAAAGCAGCGTTGCACACAGGCTTACCTCATCGTAAAACTCAGGGTTCTGGTTGTGATGTAGAACGGCGGCAAAAGCACTCGCTGTGAAAAGTGGCTCCCCCGGCTTTCCATAGATACACTGTTCCATGGAAACAAACACACAACAGAGATCTCTGAATTCAAGCTGCCGCTGGTCACAGAGTAATAACGGCACGGCTTATGAAAACCATTCTACTGTTTCACCCCAAGATAAGATGACTAATAATAAACCTTAAAAAACAAACCCTTCATATATGTAACAAGACATTACAACACACATTGTGTCATAGAACCACACATTACAATTACTTTCAAACAAGTCACAAAAGAGGTGATGTAGCAGTGAAGCAGAGAATATCTAGTCTCCTCCTGTGACCCTGTACTGGGTCACAGAAATATTGACGAAGGATGGATACTAGTGGAGTAACGGGTCTAATTAAATGATTCATTGGCTCCACCACGGTGCCAAGGGGTCTGAATCCGAAATCTCAGGAGTCTTAAGGTACTCTGTGTACAAAGCAAATAGTCACTGATCGTAAACTGTGTGTGCCCTGGGGTGGTGGGTTCAGTGTAAATCCAAAGAACAGTTGTTGAAAGGTAGCAGTTGACTCTGCTCTGTGACATTTTATTTTGTTTGTACAGCTGATCATGTTACCTTGATGGATTTTATGAAGTTTCATAGTTATTGTAGTTTACAACGTAAATTTCAAGAGGAAGATCTTTTATACTACATTATCGAAACACTTGAAATCAGGTTATCCCAGAAAGTTTTTTACAAATCTCTTCATAGCATCTGACCTCTGCTCCATTTCCAAAGAGGAAATACAACATCGACTGTGGGAACTGATCCTTCAGCCAAAAGTAATTTACCAGTGTTTGTGCCAAGCGTTACTTTGCATTATAACTTTGTATACCATTGACTGAATATTTCTTTAAGCAACCTAATACTGAGGCAAAACAGCAGTTTCCTCCTCTGATTTAATCTGAGTGGAGATTTAGTTACTTTGCCATTGTTAAAATACTGGAATATCTATTAATGAAAAGGGCACATTTGCAGAGATACTCCACCCAGAGTACTATAGGTAAGTTTGTGTACCAGTGTGCGTTAATGACAGCGTCCTGGGTGTCATGGTAACCACCCTCCTGTATCATAGCTTCCCTAATGGCTACAGAACTGCACGAGGGAGGTTGGCGCTGCTCTCATCCATGCTGGGCCCCCCAAAAATTCCATTTTTTTTTTCTTTTTGCTCTGTCTCATGGAAAAAATAACTTGTGTGCAGCTTTATGAAGGTTTCCACCCACAAATATTTGGGGCGATTCTTACAGCATGAGTGCAGTCTGAAGACAGGGACACCATTCATTACCTCCTGCTGCCAGCTGTAATCACCAGCTTCAACTCCGTCTTTATCCTTGTTGGTGTTTTATTTCCTATTTTTAAGTCTGAGCTGCATTCTGGGACATGCTAGAGAACAAAGTCAGGCATGACTGTTAACCTCACCTTCAGGGGGCTGGTGCCCTCGTCGTCTGAGTCTCGGAATTGCACGCAAACCGCGATGTTTCGTGCCTGCAGGGAAAATACACGTTTGTCAAAAAAGTGCCCAGGAATGAGGTGTCATAGGCTGAAATGCATTGGTAAGCCCACAGACCCTACAGGTAAACTTTCAGAAGCACTATATATTTTAGATCCGTATGAAATAAAAGCCGCTGTAGGAAGTCTCATGGTTCAACAAATGTTGATGTTCACATGTGCAGTGAAATGCTTTGCCACCCACTCCATAGACTGTACTTAAACCTTCCATCCATCCATCCATCCATCCATCTTCTATATCCACTTGTCCTATGCAGGGTCACAGGGGGTCCAGAAGGGCCTATCCTGGAAGCTACGGTCGCAAGGCAGGGAACAACCCAGGACGGGGCGCCAACCCATCACAGGGCACACACACCATTCACACATACAGTCACACCTAAGGACAACTTGGTAACTCCAGTTCAGCTTAGTATGTTTTTGGACTGCTGAGGGAAACCAGAGTACCTGAAGGGAACCCCATGAAGACACGATGAGAACATGCAAACTCCACACTGAAAGTCCCAGAGGTGTAAGGCAAGAGACAGAAATATAAGAAATAACTAGGTCTTACGGTATAGGCTGGGCATTCAGTTTTAGGGAAGAAAAATAATAAAAATCCTAACAAAAACAATAAGGCTCCATAGCACTATGTGCTTTGGACCCTTAATAAGAACAAGATTAAAAAATATTTAGTAATGCTTTACATTAACAGCACTTTCATAATGCTTTTGCATTCATAAAGCGTTCAGTGCACTGTTATAATGTATTCATTAAGTATTCATAAAACATTAATAAACATCATGTATGTATACCTTAACATCCTAACATCACTTAGCTGTAATATACATTAATAACAAACATTATATAATGATAACAAACA
Source organism: Cryptomyrus ogoouensis (assembly GCA_025773925.1). Classification (NCBI taxonomy): domain Eukaryota; kingdom Metazoa; phylum Chordata; class Actinopteri; order Osteoglossiformes; family Mormyridae; genus Cryptomyrus; species Cryptomyrus ogoouensis. The sequence goes on from JAOYFF010000002.1 coordinate 15,794,621, forward strand.
TTACAATTGTATGATCATGTAAGGTTTGTTATTAATGTATATAAAAGCTGTTAAGGGATGTTAGGATATTAGGATATATAGTTAAGGTGTATTTGCATACTGCTTATGAATGTTCTATGAATTCATTATGAATGCATTATGAAGATGCACTGAATGTTCTATGAGTGCATTATGAAGGTGCACTTAATGTAAAGTGTTACCAAATATAGTTCTCATACCTTAGCAAAGGTTTTCTGGTTGTCGTATTTAAGCTGCAGTGGGTAGACGTACAGGCTGTTCCTGTAGATGGTGAAGGGGCAGTGGAAGCGAGCTTCATTGGGTACAAACTCCTCTATTTCCACAGAGACGCAAGTGCAAGTCTCCTTGAAGGGCTGCACCGGGATGTAGCTGGATGTGACTGAATCTGTGGCGAGAAGGACAGCGATTAAAAAGCAAGCTGAGATGAGCATCATGATGATAAGAGAGGATAGTAGAGGTGCAACCCATCAGCTTGCATAGCCCATGCGGCGTTCTGCTTGCCGTACTCGAGAACTGGGGGGGCACACACTCAATGGTGATGTTCAGTTGCCCTGGTATGACCTGCAGCTTGCTCTTCTCCGGCCTGGAGGGGGAGATCAGAGCAGGGAAGGTCAAGAGCTAGCATGACACCTAAAAACATGAACCATACAACCATTAACCTGGTTGTATTAACCCTCTGGGGTCTTGGGGTAGGGAACACACTCTCACTGACTGGGGCATGGTCACACATTTCATTCAATATCATAAACTTAATTCATGGCAAATAAATTATTTCTTATATAGTGCTGCTTGAAAGTTTGTGAACCCCCCCAAACATGGTCATTAAATTTAAATAACCTTATGAAATGAACATTTAAATCCCAATTTGTAAAGCAGACCTTGCAAATAAGGGATACACAGAATAAAAGAGATATATTTCCATTATTCAACTAAAGTAATTTCTCTCTCAAAAAACAGAAAATCTGGCATGTGAAAAAGTATGTAAATCGTGTTAGTTAGTAGCTTGTGGCACCTCCTTTTGCAGCCATTACTTCAACCAAACGTCTTCTGTAACCATGAACCAGTGTCTCACATCTGCTTTTTGGGGATGTTTGCCCACTCCTCCGTGCAAAACTCAGTCAGTTGAGAGAGGTTGAAGGGACATCTGGTATGTACTGCCCGCTTCAGATCTTGCCACAACATTTCTATGGTATTGAGGTCCGGACTTTGACTGGGCCAATCCAGAGTGCAAATCTTCTTTCTGTTAAGCCATTCCTTGGTAGTTTTGCTGGAATGCTTTGGATTGTTGTCTTGGTGCATAGTCTGTTCCTTCCCAGCTTCAACTCCTGGTCAAGAATTTGTTGATAGGTCTGGGAATTCATGGTTCCCTGGATAATATGGAGTTGTCCAGGTCCCGAGGCAGAAAAGCAGGCCCAGACCTTCACATTTCCACCACCATGCTTAACAGTTGCGAGGTGGTTCTTTTCTTGATATGCAATGTTGACTTTTTTCCAAACATGGCCAAATAATTAAATTTTGGACTCATCTGTCCAGAGATTGGACTTCCAGAAGGCTTCTGCTTTGTCCAAGTGCTCTCTGGAAAAGTTTAAATGGGCAACTTTGTTCTTTCTTGAGAGCAGAGGCTTCATTCTAGCAACTCTCCCATGAATGCCATATCCATTTATTTTTCGTCTGATTGTAGATGCATGTACATTTATCCCAGATGCTGCTAGAGGGGTCTGCAACTCTCTGGAGCTGATGTATGGGTTGGCCTTTTCCTGAATTATTTTTATTTTTGTGGTGCTTCTTGGTGAAAGTTTGGATGGCCGCCCACTTCTGGGCAGAGTTGCAGTGATGCTGAGTGCCCTCCATTTGTAAATGATTTGCCTTACAGTGGATGGATGGAGCTGGAATCTTTTGGAGATGGTCTTGTAGCCTTCCCCAGCATAATAAGGCTGTCACCACCTTCTTCCTGATGTCCTCGGATGTCTCCTTTCCTCTCAGCATTGTTGATCTGTGTGCTTTATGCCTTGGCACGACAGTAGTTTGGGTTGGTTTCTTCTCTCTTTTAATCAGTGCTGCTCAAAACCTATCCTAACGATGTCTCATTTGATTTGTCTGCTTAATTGATTACTTGAGCACCCACATATGTTTCACCTGAGTCTATTACTTTTGCACATACTCTGATTAAATGTTTCACGTAGTCTGCTGGCTGCTTACACAGTTCCCTTAAAACAGGTACATGGAATTGATGAATATAATCCTGATATTTCATATACAAAAACTGGTGATGATAAAATAAGAAAATCATGGTAAAACAATAGAAAAATATAAACTACTCAAGGGGTTCACAAACTTTCAAGCAGCACTGAATATTTGTTTTGGCATTACACTCATCTTAATTTTAATGTATATTGTAAATATGTCAGACTTATGTTAAATTTGTAATCTAACGTCAAAGTATAGACATTGCAAAATGCAGTTTGGAACACTTGCAGAAACATTATAAAAATACATAGTAAGCAATGGTGACAGTTTGTTTTGATCCCAGATATCTGATCACCAAAGTCTTGTGTATATAAAGATGACTAAATGGTGTAGTTGCAACATTCAGTTGGATAAATAAATAAGAAAAACCTAACTCACTACTTCTGGTCTCCTGCCATTGAATATGTAGGAGCTTCCATGTGTATGCATGAGCCATTCACACCTGGCCACATCCCCTCCCTTTTATGGCGCTGATGGGGATGTATCTGGATCGCGTTTCACTGTTGCGTTGTTCATGAAATTACTATGCAAATGTGATCTGAATACGCGGTAATGTGGCTATTCAGAATGCGAATAGCGATCTTCAAGGTGACAGCAGTACTACACGCCCCCGATGCAGGTAAAACAAAGAAAGTTGACATGGTTTACTTTTTTGCCGATTTAACCTAATTTTAAAAACTTTAATACTTCTGACAATGGACGTTTTGAAAAGAAGACAGATTACGGATTTATTCAGCATTTTTTTCATGATTCTACATCAAGATTTAAGCGAGATACAAACTGAAATAGACGCAAAAAATATGCTGCATCGCCAACGATGCACTTGACCCCAGAGGATTAAGGATTACAAATAAGATTTAACTAAGCAAGGGTCGAGTAAGCAAGTATAAATAAAAGCCTTCCAGACTAAATCTTACAGATCTTCATGCTCTGTGAAAGATGGAAACCCACTTCACTCACTTCTTGATATCCACCAGCAGTTTAATGAGGTCCTCAGTGGAGATTTTACTGCTATCCTGGCGGTACAGGGAGGAGAACTTTCCGTCCTTTTCCAAACTGCCCTTGGAGTCCTTGAACACCTGCCTGGAGTAAAGGGGAGCTGTCACGCAGCCACTGAGAGAGCAGATGAGTCATGGGGAAACACAAACAACCCGGACATCTAGCCTCAGTGATAACCTGGAGAAGACCGACTTAAAGCATCGCTGGGTAACAGATGGCTAAAGAATCTGTACTCTAGGCTCCGGTAGCTAAGAGAATGTGTGGTCAAAGCACTTGTACTTCAGTAGGTGGTAAACTCACACGTATCTAGTTGAAGCACCAGTCCTTCCATTAGAGATAAACTGGAGAACAACTGATTAAAACAACTGTACTTCTGTCAGTGGCAAACTGGCGTACACCCGGTTAAAGCTTCCATACTTCACTTAGTGGTAATATGAGGGACAAATTAGTCAAACCATCTGTACTACAGTCAGTTAAACACTGCCATAGACCCAGTTAAAGCACAAGTACTTTAATCAGGGGTAAGCTTGCATATATAAGGCAAAAATTTTGTACTTTAGTTATTGGTGACCTGAGAAATTCACGCATGTGTACCTTAGTCCATGGGGAACTGGGGAACATCTGCTTTAGCAAGTGATTATAAACCTGGCAGTAATCTGAGGGAAGCTGCTACTCTTTCACAATTACCTGTTAAATTTAATTAAATTTTAAATATGCCTGATGGAATAGAACAATTGTTATAGAAATTCGATGCAGCACAGGATTACTTGTAAGCACATGACTGATGTATCTTAAACCTTTTTTAAATCTGCATAGGCTGTTTTAGCAGATTCATTGATGATGTTAACCCCAATACTCTCTCAGTCAATTCCCTACAGAAAAATCAAACCAAAGTCCATCTTCACTGAGGGCTGAAGCTGGGGGGTGCATGTAGGAGTGCTTACTTGGCTGCCCAGGCGAAGGGCATCCTGTACTGGCCCAGCCGCTGACATGTCTGTCTGGCTGCCTTCAGGACTTTCTGGGCAGTCTAGGGAGAAACAGAAGCTAACATGTAACTAACAAATAACACAATTAACTATATTTGTCTGTAGCTTAGCTACTGGAAAACACAGGCTAAACAATGTGTCCAAGATACAGGGGCAATGTGACATCCCTATATGCCACATATAGGCTAATTAATATGGACAAAATAAAGCTACATGTGTGAATGATGGCTACAGAAAATACACAGGTTTATCAATGTAAGAAAGTAGAACAGAGGCTACTTATCTATATGCTACAAAACCACAAAAATAAATACATGCAGCCAATCGTAGCTGCAGCTGTCTGTCTAACACAGTGTACACAAACCTTGCTCATGTCAGAGGTCTTCATGTAAGGCTCAGCACAGTGGGCAATGTTGTTCTGCAGCACCTTCTCAATGCGCGCCATCAGGAAGATGTCAGGGTGCGGGTCAGTCACTGAGAAGATGCCCTGGGAGTGTGAGGATGGGACGGCAACTCCAAGTGAGTTTATGAGCCATTAAAAGCAGCTACTGCCCTGTGTATATCGTTGCCTGGTTCTGAGTGCTTCCTATAGCCAGGCACTGCTTGTGACATCACCTCTACAGGAAATAAAAGCAGGAGAACAATTTGGAACCAGTGGTGACTGGCCTGCTCGCCTCTGTGTAATGATGCCTTTAAAAGAAGCAGTATAGAGTCACAGTCTGCGCATGGCAAAACTCAGAGTATCTGATGTTTACCGGAAGTCTTTACACAGCCAGCTCCGTCTCCATAAGTGTGTCCGGGGACATGTCAGCACACTCCTGTAACTAACCAACACCCCGGAAGCCTGAGGTTTCTGTCTCCACCTAAAAGCTATCCTCAGAGAGTTATGGGGACTACACCCACCCCAACACTACAGCCCGACAGGTCACAGCAAGTGGGTTGCCCCAGCACAGCCCCGTCCCGTCGCACCTCAGGCAGGAGAGTGAGCAGGATTTCTCCACCCATGATTCCGCCAGCTCCGGGCTCACATTCCCCCCTCCCTGTGCCAGGCTCGCTTCAGACCGCCACGTCAAGGAACACGGGTGCCCAGTGACAGGTATGCGTGGAGGACTGCCTGGAGTGGCCCCGTGCCACCTGGACACATTCCCCCCCTTAAAGCTCATGCTGGCAGTACCAGAAGAAGACTTAGCCCTAACATTACACTCACACACATGTATTTTAAGTGACCAGCACTGTTTGTTTTTTCCAACAAAGCGGTGTATGCAGCATGTAATTTGAACCATGCAGTCAGCTGAACATTTTCTGAACTAGCTCAGATTAATTACTGCCTTCACTGGGAAGAGAAAGCCAACTACAGGACTCCGCACAGCCGTTTATCAACCACTAGGGCAACTCCTTACTCTCAAAATCCGAATTTCCTAAGCACAAACCTCAGTCAAAGAACGTACAGTATAAGAAGTTTTATACTTCTTTTTACATGTACTAAATGTTTTAGAGAAGACTCTGAATTTAGTCCTAGTCCCTTTCATAATTTCTGTAAAAATGAGTGTCTGTGTCCCCGGTTAAATGCACCATGTGACCAGCTTGGTGGGCTGTTGTGTAACACCTGAGACACATTGTGGTCTACAGCTGACCCTGCTTGAAACAAACAAGGCCGTAAGTGTATTAAAATTTAAAAGACATTGAGGGAAAAGACATAGGCTTGGGTGGTATGACAGTATGACGGGACACTGCGGTATTTACAAATCCTGAAGGTATTATTTTTAGTAACATCAAAAACATTCCTCTTTCGATTAAACTAATACTGAGATGCTGTATTGAGGCAATGTATTGTAGCGCACAGTGTTAGCAGTGAGTAAAACCTCACTGAAGTAAAAAAAAATACCATCATATACCGAGGTGAAATGTCTAGAAAGTATGACAGTATGAAAAAATTTATACCACCCAAGCCTAAGAAAAAGCTGAAGTAACAAACAGGAAATGACATTAAAAGAACTCCTTGGATATGGATTGGTTAGCACCTTGTCAAGCCCCTCCCTCTCCATCTCAGTTCAGAAGGTAAATATATTTCTAATATATCTTGTTGGGAATAATTTGCTAACTGATCCAAAACAACACAAGTGCACTCAATAACAAACCTAAACATCCACAACCATTAAATTATGTGTTTTGAAAAGAGCATTATCTAGTGATATAATAATTATGAAATGTATAATCATTTTATACAAGTATTTGACATTAGAAATGTATTATGCATATTTATTAAGCATAGCAAAAAAAACAAACCAAACAATTTAATTTATAATCAGATAAAAAATGATAGTGAATAGAAGAGAATTAAAAACTTTTCTTCTCAGATTTGGGCCACTTTCAAATGAAGAGCTTCGGATAATTTATTGTAGTTTATTTTTATTATTTATCTATGTGTTGTACTTGGTCAATATTGTTGTTTTTAAATGTGCTCTATAAATAAAATTTGATTGATTCTGATTGTTTCTGAACTCTTGATTTCAGACAGGTTGTAATTCCTCATGTTTGAGTTAAAGGGAAAATTCAGATACCAAATGTTTGTAAATGGAGGAATGAGTGTTCTACTGCTGGCCATTAGGGGATGCTGTGCTTCATCTGTCAGGGTCTCAGTGCAAATAAGGTGTACTGTACACACCTGTGTGGGAAAGCGTAACAATGCCTCTGATGCCCTCTGCAGGATGGGCAGGTCCTTGCAGTGCCCAGCGCCCGCCTCCACGATGGTCTGAGCCAAACCCTCAGACAGCATCTCACGCACACAGGGGGGGTTCAAGTCCACGTGGAAGTCAGCCGAGATCTTGCATCCCTTGGAGACATCAAACAGCGCCAGGCTGACAAAGAATGGCTCTACCTGTGGGTGGGGAGGGGTAACATAGCCTGTCAGGCACGTGCATTTTAAGAACATAAGAAATTTACAAACGAGAGGAGGCCATTCGGCTCATCAAGCTTGTTTGGGGAGAACTCAACTAATTGCTCAGAGTTGTTAAAAACTTATCTAGCTCTGAACCCAAGGTTTTAGCTTGCACTACACTAACAGGAAGACTATTCCATACTCTAACTACACACTGTGTAAAGAAGTGTTTTCTCAAATCCATTTTAAAATGTGCTCCTGCTAATTTCCACCTATGGACACGAGTTCTAGTATTTAAACTAATATTGAAGTAACTATTTGGCTGAACATTAAACTGCCTCTAACAACACAGTACTGTACATAATCTCATAACTTTACATTACTCTATGTACTGATACACACTACAACACAGTCCTCTGTATTAGGGCTGGGCCATATGATACGATTATTGGTACAAGTTACCCGGTGTGGATATCTGACAGTGACTAACCGCCAGTTATCCTCTTTGTCAGGGAAGCAGGCTGGGGCTACACCCAAAGCAAGATAAAGATTTATGAACTGGTTCTCAGTTCAGCCTTCTAGCCTATATCTCCAATCTGTTATATATTTATTTTAAAAAACATTGCTATTATTTTTTTGACTCCTTGTATGGTACGCAAAGGTAACATACATCAGTTATGATGGTGGCACGCAGTCATTTGTGAACCACTACTTTAGACGGTCTTAGAAGATCTGCAACATGTTTTTAAATCAGAGTTAAATCTGGCTCTATATACTGATTCACACTATAACAAGGTACATTAAATTACCTACTGATACATACTGATACACCCCACAACAAAAATATAAGGCATTAGAAAACAGCTGGGATTCCCCCAGCCTGGCAGGATGCATCACTAACCGGTGTCAAAGGAAACATATTGCCAGGAAATATATTATTATATAGTAATAATATTAAGCTTGTCACAGCTTCAGCAAGGGTTATGGGGGGCCACCACCTCCCCAGAGCTTTGATAACATTAGTAAGCTGCTTCAGCGTGGCTCTATGAAAAGCAAAGAAATCACTGGGCTAAGGCCAACTGCTACATCAGCAACCTCTCTGCATCAGCAACCTCTCTGTGCATCAGCAACCTCACTGTGTCAGGAAGCAGAACACTGATTGAAAAATGCATTGCCTCACTGACACTTTGAAAGAAAGCATAATTAACATTTTCATTTATTTCTGCAGGAAACTGAAAAGGCTATAGCATCCTTCAAAAGACATGGTTAAAACACTGCTAAACATACTAAACAGTGTGCAATACTTTAAAGGGAGGAAATAAATGGCACTACCATTCAGCAATGCCCTGGAAGCCCTGGACACACTGGACCCTACTCTAACACAATCTCTGGATTCTGGTCTCCAGATGCATGATATGCTAAATGAACCAGACATGCAAGACACATACTACATACTAGAGTGTGTAACTTGCAAAAAAAAATTCTTATATAAATGTCATTATTTTCCTGTTTTTGTTTTAATACGAATGCCATTGTTTTAGCAGACTCAGCAATTCCTTTAAATTTTAAATTAATATAATTTAATGAATATTATACTTCGGTCACTACGGCCATAAAACATGTATAATTTAGTGCAGGTGTCATCTATGCTGCCGGCACAGCAGCTGGCGTACATTTGTGGCTCCACCATCATTCTCGTTGAGGGAGCACTGCAGGGAAAACGTGAGGTCATGACAGGTGACCACAATACGGTGGCCAACTCGCTCCTCGAACGGCTTCACGTCTGGCTCGATGCCGGAGAAGTCCAATCTCTGTGGGGGAAGAGGTGGGAAATTTAATTTTATTTAACCTTTATTTTTTCTAAGGTAGCAGAAATTCTATCTATACACTTGTAAGGTTATGAAAGTTGAACTAATCTCAAATTCAAACCATAATCTCAGATAAATACATTTTACTTATTGAGCAGATGCTTTAATCCAAAGCAACACAGAAAAAAGGGTCACTCAGTCCCAGGAGGTACTCAGGTTAACGGCCTTTCTCAAGGAACCAATGGCTGCCACAAGGCTGGAGTACCCCCTGTATGAGATACCAGTCCATCACAGGGCTCACACACACACACGCACACACATGCAAACACCCTTTCGCACATACAATTCATTATGGGCAATAAAGAGACTCCAATTAGCCTAATTACGGCATGGCTTTGGACTGCTGGTGAGACCCTGGGTGACGTGGAGACACCACACACAGAGTGGGGGCTGAATTTTGAACCCCCAATGCTGGAGGTGTGAGGAAACAGTGTTACCCACAGTCACCACGCCATCAATACAGTAAAATAAAGAAACATGTACTGGACATAACACTTTAACACATTAGTCATACAATAATACCATAAACGATTATGTACATTTAGATGTAGTGTCAGGAAAAAGTAGTTACCTGTGTTTCAGGGTCCAGCATGAACAGCTTGGGCCTGCCTTCGTTTCTGTTGATTTTATTCAGCTGGTCTGTTTCTCTTGCATACTGAAAAAGCAACAGTAAAACACCAAACACTCTGACTTGAGATATATTAACATGGCAAGCAGTGCACAGTGATTTAGCTACATGGTCCAGGATTTTCCTTGAAACCTTTCTGAGCGCTATCATGCCACATTACTTGCTGCCTAACATCAATCTGGACATTTCCCATATTTATTTAAACCCAAGGCCAGATAATCCTGGAGCCCATCCCAGGAAGCAGAGAAGATCAGGGCATGCAGACTAAGGAAGTTAGCCCTTCACCTAACCCACATCTGCTTGGAATGTGGGTGCAAAGTGGAGCGATCAGAGGAAATGCACCCAAAGTGAGTCACTGTAGCGCCCTGTCTCTGTACATCTTATTCATCACAGAAGAGCAGTTACAGTGAACCAGAGGATGGCCTAACATCATCACACAAGCGCAGTTACAGTGAACCAGAGGATGGCCTAACATCACCACACAAGAGCAGTTACAGTGAAGCAGTGGATGGCCTAACATCATCACACAAGAGCAGTTACAGGGCCTCAGAGGACAACCTAACATCGTCACAAAAAAGCAGTTACAGGGCCTCACAGGATGGCCTAACATTGTCACTCACACAAGAGCAGTTACAGTGAACCAGAGGATGGCCTAACATCATCACACAAGAACAGTTACAGGGCCTCAGAGGACGGCCTAACATTGTCACACAAGAGCAATTACAGGGCCTCAGAGGATGACCTAACATCATTACACAAGGGCAGCTACAGCACCTCATAGAATCTCTTTGGGGGTAACAGGACCAACTCTTCTTTTCAAGAATAAAATCACATGGAAGGCCTGACAACCAGCAGTCATGCTGGAAGTAACAGAATTACCCACTGTCCCCTTACAGCAGCTCTCAGTGTATCTCTGAAAATTAGCTTTACTATGCAACCATGAAATGTCACTAGACTCAGCATGTTTTACACTCATTCTGAAAAGTAACATTTGTATTTCAGAAGTAAAGCTGGCTATACATTGGTTGCAATAGTATGCCGATTAAGTAAAACAGGAAGACAACGCTATTTCTAATGGACTCTCTTGCTTTTCATTGCTCAGTTAAAGGGTTCCAATGAACTTACTCAATTTTAATAAGTTATTTTATTTATGTTCCGATCCATTTCATCCTATCAGAACCCATCCCCTGATGCAAAGTCCAAGTATGGGTATGGCATTAGTGCATGCAGCACAAAAACAAATATTCATTCACAGCCTAAAAGCGTAGGTACTGAGAGGAAGCATGCATGATGGTCATAGAGGCTGGATCCAGATTCAAACCCATAATCTGAGAGGTGAAAGTTAGCATTACCATTAATATTCCAGCTAAACTCTCTTATCTCTACCAACATGAGATGAGGCCTTCTGCATATTGGTGATTTTAAAGTCTTTCACAGACAAATAAATAATTGTGGTTTTTTTATTATAAACAATTAAATACATATTTAATTATAAATTTTAAAATATTGATGCATAACAACATATTGGATTGCAGGACTGGCCTGCCATTCCAGTTCCCCGCCCCACAGATAATACCTTCATGAGCTCTGGGTGCAGACTGCGTCCCAAGCTCTCCAGCATGCTCTCCACCTTCCCCTGGCTGCTGCTGTCATCATCTGCGCAGAAGACAAACATAGAGAAGCAGACAATACACCATGTGTCAGAACTGCCCTGGACAGCCTTATGTCAGAGCTGCTTCTATCAGCTCACTGCATAACAATCAATCTCCTGCCACTAGTACACAGAAACCTATGAATAATAACACTCATTAGTACTTAACTGGTGAACAGGACTACTGGATACATGAAGGCCGGCTGAATAGACCCTGTGGCCACCTCACCCACATGACAAACAGGCATGGAAATAGATCTGCAGGCTCTTGCACCATCCCAGGAATACACGCACCACACAACCAATCAAAATTCTCATAAAACAGATGGCTTGCATAGGGCAAGAAAGCATGGCTATAATAATCTCCCAAATATGGCCAAATTTACCAAAAATGTTTATTGTGAATGAGTTAAAAGTAAATGTTGCTGCTGATCTCAGATGTAATGGCACAAAGGCCAGGATCTTGTAAGACAGTGGTATACCAACCTTTTTTTACAGGGCCTGATTTACTCCCCTACACACACAGACCCCCCTCACCTGCACCCCATTGCAATTCCTTCATGCTTTTGAACTTGAATCTGTCGTAAGAGCAACCAATTGCATTGGCTGGCAAAAATATTTAGTGGTACACAATGGAACAGAGATGTTTTACGTCTCTACATCCCTTCATGGAAGCCCATTACATGCGTTCACTCAATTTGTCATATTACTCTTACAAATAATTATGTAATTATTTGTAATTTCCCATTTGTAGGTAATTTGTATGGTGGGTAACTCTTGGCGTGAAAACCAAGCAATGAATGAGGCTTACCGGTCAGAACTAAACATTGAGAACAAATCAAAGAGAGAAATGAAAGTTTTTTTTCAATTTTCAATTTCCTAGATGCCAAAATACAGATAACACATTTATTGATGTTCATGCAATGAGGACCAGCATCAGGCAGACAAATGAGTCTCAGCCCTGTTCAAGTTGTAACAAGTGCCTTACATGTTCTTGGTCTTTAAAGGCCTCAAGGCATTTCATATTGTCATTTAATAACAACCCATTGTGTTTGGTCTGAAATTCTTTGCCTCCGGGCCCTTTGTTAATGCAGTTTGCCAGTGAGAAAGTCTTGTGAAAATGACTGTTTTAGATCTTGTGGTGGTCAGTGCTGGTACATAATAACTGATCTAAATAAAATTCTTCAATACAAACTAAAAATTTTACTGACCACAGAGAAACCATTCTAATTAAAGTGCTTTGATATCAAGAAAAATTTTGAAATGGCTAATTTTGAGTGACTTCATTCCAGGTCCACTGAACTCTCTTAGGGTACCTCTGTATTGATTATGAAGTCAGAATTACAGGCTTGAATTTCTGCTGCCCTTGTAGCATTTCATTAATCATCTACCTCAGGGATCAGCTACTGTATTCCCAAAAAAAAAAAAAAAAAAACTTTTTTGGCCCGCCCATCCATCCATCCATCCATCCATCCATCATCTACCACTTTTCCGGGTTGGGTCGCAGGGGCAGTAGTCTAAGCAGGGAAACCTAGACTTCCCTCTCCCCGGCCACTTCATCCAGCTCCTCCGGGGGAATTCCGAGGCGTTCCCAGGCCAGCCGGGCTCCTCACCCTATCTCTAAGGAAGACCCCAACCACCCTGTGGAGGAAACCCATTTCGGCCGCTTGTATTCGCGGCCTCGTTCTTTCGGTCACTACCCACAGCTCATGACCATAGGTGAGGGTAGGAACGTAGATCGACTGGTAAATCGAGAGTTTTGCCTTTTGGCTCAGCTCCTTCTTCACCATGACAGACCGATGCAGCGCCCGCATCACTGCTGACGCCGCACCGAT
>JAOYFF010000002.1:15827646-15841417 GCA_025773925.1 Cryptomyrus ogoouensis
AGCCTCTTCTCCTTGACCCGGAGGACCAGCTGCTGCAGCAAGGTACGCACCTCCCCCATGATGCGTTCCTCTGTTCGTGGTCTCACGTTCTGGAGGAGATCCCAGCTACGAGCGACGTAGCATAATCAGGGTGGAACACGAGGTAACGAGGGGGGCGTGGCACACATCAGGAGCGGACGGAGCGGGACGTGACACCACCTCTAATGGCAGATCTACAGTTTCTACCTTTTGCCATTTCTCACCCAGCCACTGCTTCCCTTCCATATTTGTCATTTCAATGACAGCTTTCTCTATTTTCAGTTGGGAAGAAAAACACGAAAGTGAATAAGATGTCTGAAGCCTGTGAAATCAAAAATCTTGCTGGTCCTGGGGTACTCAGCAGGCATCCTGACCCGGAGATTTATCCGTTCTTGGAAATAAAAGATTTCACTTCTGTTTGTTCTAAGTCTGTGAAGTCTGAGTCCTCCTCTTGTTCCGTTTCATTACTGCTCTCCTCTTCTTCAACACTGACTTCTTCATCAGTGCTGTGTGTCTACCAGTAAAACATTGCTCAGCTGATCCACCACCTATTGGGGTGTTTTTAGTCATGTCTCACACTGAGCAAGAATTGAGACTGCCTTCTATTTTGGCAATTTTATACCTCTGTGTGATCCAACTGCTGTGTTTTCTGACATTTGCTTTGGAATGTGAACAATGACTTCATCATTTGAGTAAGTAGGTGCAGGAGTTTATTGTAATAACAATGGGCTATGTTATAACAACGAAGGTCTGCTAACCTCAAGACTATACTCAGATCTGACTGTTAGCAACAGATATTTTAGCAAGTCATGCATGACATTAAAGGGGTCCTATTTTGCTAATTTTTGCTGTCCATAATGCTCTGTTTTAGCCCAGTGTGCTCTGATTGGTCAGCTTCCCAGGAACAAAGGTATGTTGCAGCAGTTCAAACAAATGCTGTTTTTAAACTTGGGTCTCAGTAGGAGAGGCCTTTACATATTAGGAATGAGAAGATCAGACTTAGGCTTTTGATGGACAAAAGTGTAATGGTGGGTCAATTGACCAGAAATGATAAATTAGTTCTTTTATTAAAGCTTAACAGAAATATGTCAGGTTGATAGATTTTTTTTATTGTTTTCTTTTTATAAATTTGGTCCTCTATATGATAGGGCATCACAGATTAGTCATGAGTAGCTAACATTTAGGGTATTCATATCAAGTGAGATGCACAAATGGACGCTAAATTGACAGAAAACCCCATTGCTTTCAATATATATATACATACATACACACAGACACACTACCAGTCAATATTTTTTGCACACACTGAGATTTTCTACATTTGCATGTTACTTATTTAAAATTTACTAAAATACACTCAATATTTTTTGCTACAGTATGTTTACCATTTGAGTACCTTTATTAGCAAGAAAATGTCATATCTTTGATTCATCTAGGAGTTATAAAAGCAGAGAAGGCATTCTTTCTATAAGGGATGTTAAATACTGTTACATGGGATAAAACATACATAGAATCTTTATTGTCATTATACCAAGTACAATGACATTGGATGCAGTCCCTTCAGTGCAAATTAAACATTTAAACACATATACAAATAGAATAATTAAATACATTTAAAAATTTGGTCTTTATATTAACTGTGTTCAAATGTAAAAATAAATGATAAATTATGCAATACCCTAACACAATAAAAAATACACTAAAATTTATATTGCACTGACTAAACTGTAGCATAGCCCTACCTTTCATTCAGCACTGTATGTGTTAAATGACTGAACAGAGTTCAAGATGCGTATTGCAGTAGGGTAAAACCTGTTCTTAAATCTTTTTGTACGAGATTTGATTGACCTAAAACGTTTTCCAGAGGGCAACACTGTGAACAAGTGATGTCCACAGTGGGAGGGATCTCTTAGAATATTGACAGCTCTGGTGCTACAACTGGACCTAAAAATGTCCTCCAGGGAAGCACAGCCAATGATCTTTTGAGCAGTGTTGATGACCCTCTGCAGGCCCTTCCTGTCCGCCACTGAGCAGCTGGTGTACCAGGTAGATATGCAGTAGGTCAGCACACTCTCAATAGAGCAGCGGTAGAAGGACAGCAGCAGCTTCTCTTCCAGGTGGTTTTTCCTGAGGATTCTCTGGAAGTGGAGCCGTTGCTGGGCCTTCTTGACCAATTAAAACAGTTTCTAAATAATTTCCAAATTATTCTTGATTTCTTACTTTGCATGTTGGAACCTTAGCTTAATTTCTTTTATCAGTATAAATACACTTATATTTGTGAGAATGGTAAGTGTTTCATGAAATGTGCCCAACGAATTGATAAATCAGCAGGTGGTGCTAAAGATCAGCAAAACCATAAAAAGCACACTCCACTCTGACTTCAAAATGACATAAGCAAGTATAGTACTCAAATATGAAGTCTTGTGTTCATCTAAAACCAACTGACTAATAAAAATACATTATTTCAGCAAAACCATTCTTTTTTGCTTCTTTAGTTTTTATTTTTTTAAATAAGCACTGAAACTCTGAATCTTATGGAAATCTGATTTTTAAACTTTGATAATTGTTTTTCTCTGATATATCCTACTTAGCTCAAACATTTCAAATCTATTTTACACATGTATGCTTCATGATAATGATGATATGTATTACATACATGACATTCAACACATAGCATCATATACTAATGTCTAATCACACATTCATGCAACCAATCAGTTCTGAGCAGCTCTTGTTTTCAGCTACTCCTGTTCATATTTAACCAGCGTCCTCATTGTAGGTTGCAGTTTTCGGTTGTGGCATGTTGTCTGTCCTAAATCAAGCCCATCATGTATCTCAAGTGCCAACACACAACTTCCACCGCAGACTGCAGACCAGCAAACTTTGCATTTTCGCCCCTCCTCTGTCCTACATATCCTTAGTGACCTAGTTAAAGCCTGTCAATAAATGGTCCAAGTTATGTTGAGATGTAGCCTGTGGTTAAAGCACAAAAGGGCACACGCATTGTGATCGGAAGGACATCACCTCTTTCACTGGTTTTACATGTTCACAGAGTGAAAAAACACATATTTAGCTGTTGATTTTTTCCTTCTCATTTTTTTACTTTTTCCAGCAAGGGGAAACCAAAACATGCCCACATATAGCAATATCACGTATGCTGTGCCCCAAAAACCCCATTGAAAACCCGTGTGATGAGCTGAAGAAAATAGCCCACAAGCATGTACCTCAATGTCTAAAGAATTTGGACAGATTACGACTTTTTTCAGAGTCCATTTCACTTTAATTTACCAAGGGTATCAGTAACAAATCAGTTATTAGGAGGTGTGTGTGGGTTTGCGTAGATCACATTTGGGGACCAAAATGTCTCCAACGTGTGGTAAACCTGGAACTTTTGGGGACATTTTTCAGGTCGCCATTTGGATAAGCTCAATTTTATAAAAATCTGTGAATGCAATCAAAAAAGTTAAAATATCATAAGTCTTTTTGGTTATTTATGGTTAAGCTGAGGGCTGGGTAGGGGTTAAGGTTAGGATTAGGGTTATGTGCGTAGAAATAAAAACAGAGTCCCAACAAAGATATAGATACCGCTATCTGTGTGTGTATGTGTGTGTGTGTTTGAGTGAGCGAGTGAGTGAATGAGTTTAGGCGTGCATACTAATATCATTTCTGGTTATAGTAAAAAAAATGTGATATTTGTTTCATCCCTGTTGTTGTGCATCCCTGTTATATGATACATTTTCTGTATTTTTATATTAAATAAACCAAACATAACATCAACATGTGCTTAATTATGTGCATTAAATCTGGAAAAATAAGTTGAGGAAAAATTTATTAAAATTACATGATCTGTCAAATTATGTCATCATAACCAGCAATGGATGGTGCTTAACATTCTTTCTTTTTTAAATTTAATCATAAAGCATGATTATTTTCAAGGACATCAAAACTGAGATCATACCAGAATATGATCAGAAACCTATTGTAAACATAAATATTTGAATTGCAACATGACTGTGACAGGGTTAAATTAAAGTGTGACGTTTCAGAAAATAATGAAAAAGAACTTAGATTTTGACATCAAGGTGAAGAAAAAGTATTTTTACATAAAGTGTAAACATTACTGTGTCACATCATATCAACAAAGCTTTGATGTACTTTGTTGTAATCTTTGTCAAACACAAACATCACCAATTCTATAGAACCACCCCTATCACAGGGGATAAGCTTTTGTGTGAGCAACTTAGCCAGTTGCCAAGAGATACTACCAGATCCAAGACCCCCATACACTCTGGGTATAAGATCAGCTTGCGAGGTACCTGTTTACAAACCTCAGCCCTTCTTCATATCTATACATACTAGGTAGCATTTCTTGTACTACATTGTCTTTTAACCCAGTCTGTGCTAGTTGAATCTAACACAGCAGGAATTTTGATAAATGTGGGACAAGTGAAGAACCTTGAAATTCCCCTTTTCAGGTCCGAGCCACCCCTTGGTGTACTGGCATTAGATGGCTGATCCATGGGTAGAGGTCCAGTATCTCAGCAGACTGCAGCAGTTACCCTTCAGATAGTTGTCTCCACCCTGGATCTACAAGCGTGGAGTTTGAACGTTCTATTTTGGTTTCTCCCTAAACACTTGCTAAGGTTAATGGGATTTGTCAAATTGCCTATATGTGTGAATGTATATGTGAATGTTGTGTGTGCCCTGCAATGGATTGTGCATCATCCAAGGTTATTCCCTGCCTTGTGATTGTAGCTTCCAGGATAGGCTTGTGCCCCTGAATAGGACATACGGGTATAGAAAATGGACATATGGATAATTCCCCTTGAGACCCTATAGTACTGGAACACCTCTTGTCATGCTTACATGGCACCGTTTTTTCATGGCATTTAGGAGATTTGGTCCCTTGGAGTCCACATTGTTTCAACCATTGTATTAATTTATCTTGTTGGTCCACGTGAATTTAAAGTCCAGATGCAGTTCTTGTTGAGCTGATACTCCCTGTCATTTAAGGATAAGTTTAACAAGGAAAGGGCACCTCTCCTTCATCCACATTGTCTGTGGGACTGTCCTCCTACTTCCTGGAAGTCCCCTGCTGTGGAATAAAGAGTCCCCCCTTTCTCAGCCAATGAACAAAACTTTAGTTCTACATATTCTTGAAACATAAGCTAATGGGTTTTTGGAGATTCTATCCACCTACCACATATTCAAACAAAAATTATGAGTGTAAAAATGAAACAATACAAAGATTATGGATCTGGTGTCATTGAGTTAAAAGTCTAATAAAGTATCATTCTTTCATCACTCAGTGCCATTGTAACCAGGATGGTGATATGTATCAAGTAACAATGTAATATCATCATTTTCAAAATATAGCACACAAAAACAAATCACAGGACATGTTTAGGGTTTTGTGGCTCATTATTTTGATAATGTTCTGAAGTGCCCAGCCATGTTTCCTAATGGGGGATGTTTTGCACATGATTGGCAACCACTGTTATACCCGAAAATGTGTCATAGGCTCTCTAAGCTACATGCAGAAGATTCAGAGAAACAGCCAATAGATTCACAACATGTGGATCAGGGAGAAGTTGATAACAGTATAATGGGAAAATATAATAATCATAGCAAGAAGATGATGAACAAAGACAGAGATAGGACACATGTACTCTTCCTCTTGAATTCAGCATGAAAACATCAGTCCCTCCCTTCAGTTCCCCAGTCCCTCCTTTCTAAAATTTAAGTATGAGACAACCACAGAATGTTTGTTGCTCATTATTGCTGTGTATTCAGAGACTGAATAAACTAGTTCCCTCATACAGAGATTTTTTTTCATACAGTGGTTCTAATACGGTTTCTCAGTTCCTTGTTGTACTCTTTTTTGTTATAGTGTTTCAAAGAAGCTATGAGCATAACAAGACTGTGTGTTTTCCTTGTGGTCTTCTATTATGCCTGTAAGTAAAAATGTTAAATGTGCAATTTATTAAATGTACAAAAAAGTTCATTTCAGAAGAGAATATTTGTAGAACAAAATGTATTTATTAAATTTTACTGACATTGACACAATTGCAGAATTAGTCCAGAAAATATTTTATGGTCTGCTTGGTTCGTACTCTACTTTTCAGTTCATCTGGCCAGTTTTTGTTAGCTTGGTTCAAATAAACTGATAGAGGAAATAATTGTATAAGATGATTTCTTCTAGGTCCATTCTACCAAGGCAAATATTGTGAACACATGTTGTTTTTCCAGACACCACACTGGCTGTGTATGTTAATCAATCCAGGCTCCTGATGAGGGTCCAGACTGGAGACACTGTGACTCTGACATGTACATGTCCAAAGGATGAACTGTCTTTTGTTGCATGGTTCAAGCAACCTGTTGGCCAGAAGCCCCAGCTCATGGCGAAAGCCTATTACCTAGCGGATGGTGAATTTTCCGAAGCATTTAAAAAAATGGAACGTCTTAGTGTACAGAAAATAGATGGAAGTTTTAACCTGACCATTTCCAGATTGGAGCCATCAGATTCAGCAGTGTATTACTGTGCTGCTGTGTTCTATTATGAAATCACATTTGGAAATGGAACCTTTATCATGCTAACAGGTAAGTAGGACTCTTCGTTTTTCAGTAAAGCGCATGATATAACATTGCTGTAAACCTATACTCTACAATATTATCTATTAATGTACAGTATTGCGCAAAAGTCTTAAGCAGTCAAAGAAAATGTTTAAGACTATTTATCTGGGTAGTAAGTGTTGTTGCGTTGTGTTTGTTCAGGGAAAAAAAAACACAATTTGTCATTACAATATCTATACATTTTACAGTAACACAATAAAAAAAATAATTTCTTATGTTCTCGAAAAAGTTATTGATATCTTCTTGGATGGTTAGAAGGCCAATTTTCAGCTCCCGGAACTCTCCTTAGTACCACCCCTGTCATTTAATGTTTTCATAAAATTTTACCAGCAGATTACCACTTAGTTAATTTTGTGAAATAATTGGATTAAAGTATTAATTAGCCTAAAATGGTATGCTAGTTGTCAAGTCAATAAAACACATGTGTATATTAAGATGACACTTTGTAAATACATAAAATGATAGCTTACACAAATATTTAACATTTAAATTAAGCATAATTGCAGCTGCAATGCATAGAAATCACTGCACTGCAGCATAGAAATCAAAATCTCACTATAAGCTTCTTTTTCAGATAAGAAATCTGACAGCAGGACTGTCGTACAGCAGCCTCTGTTTGACACAGTGAAGCCAGGAGACTCTGTGAGTCTGCAGTGTACAATAGAGACTGAGAGCCGTGCAGGAGAACACATTGTTTACTGGTTCAGACATGGATCAGGAGAATCCCTTCCAGGAGTCATTTACACCCATGGGAACAGGAGTGATAAGTGTGAGAAGAGCCCTGAGGCTGGATCTCCTACACAGAGCTGTGTCTACAGCCTCCCCAAGAGGAACCTCAGCCTCTCTGATGCTGGGACTTACTACTGCGCTGTGGCCATGTGTGGGGAGATGCTGTTTGGGAATGGAACCATACTAAATATAGAAGGTGTGGTTGTTTACAGGTATTAAAATTAGACACATTATAATAGGGCTGTGATGAGTGCTCCCCCTAAATAAATAAAAAAAGGAAGGCACTTTGATCATTCAGGCAAAAGGGGCAGGTGCTTGGAGACCGGGACCCCCCCCACTCCTGCATTATAATTGTTATCCATCCAACCGCGCATTCATCCAACCAATTTTCATTCCCTTTGTCCAATACAGGATCAACATATAATGTATCCTAGGAAACTCTATTTATACACACATACGGTATGCTTTTTTGTGTGTAACTTGTCTCAATTTGTTTTATCTTCAGGATCTGACTGGTTTGCAGAGAAGACTCTTTTGATCTGGCTCTCCATTATAAGAAGTGGAGCTCTCCTTTGTGTCCTACTAATATTCTCTGCCTTTTATGGTGCATTTAAGGTTAAAAACTGATGAATGCTTGAAATCAAAGAATATGTTCACATATGGTCTATTTTCCCATCATGCACACAAATCAAAAAAGCGCTTAAAAAGTTATATGTTTTTGAGTCACACATACTCCCCCCTTATCAGTGTGGTCACATCCATTGTGCATAACCCAAAAAAAGGCATGACCAAGTCTAAATGATTCATAAAGCAAGAAATAGGAGTTACGTCCTCAATGATTTTGGCAACAAGCAATACATGGAACATGGACTCTTTAATTTACATTGTGAACCTAATTTAAATCCACAGAAATCCATTAATTCTGAAAATGAAATTATGCCTGTGATTTACTATGCTTATATTTGGTCATTCTCATGAATATGAGAATCCTTCAATAAACCTAAATGTTACAGTGAAATATAGTTTCTGAATTTTGTGCAGAGCAATTGACATTACCTTAACTTATTCTAAATAGATTCACAACATGTAACTTCTGCTAAAACTGAATTTTGCAAGTAACTCACTAAAAATTCACAAAAACTCACTAAAAGATTCAGAAATATGGGTAATTGGGTTATAGAACATGGATGGATGGATAATTGCTTTTTTTAGCATTTTGCATTTAAAAAAAATGCTTTTGCTGCTTTTTAAAATGGAATTTTTAAGTCATATAACCAATAAAAGTTTTGTTTGAATATGATGCTTAGCATAAGATTAATATTGGTATGGCTGTAAGAACAAGTGCTAAATATGCCCCAATGTTATTGATTGATCATTTGAATAGAGACTGTGTTGGCAATTTATGATCATGAGGATGTCAGGGAGAGAATGGGGGTTCCAGTCGGCACCACTAGGGTGATAAGAAAGCAATTGAATTATGGTGGCCTCCGTCCTGTTCTGTTTCATCCCTCTTTCAGGATCCTCACCCTTTGTATGCAAATTTACTCACAACACCTACACACTGGGCATTATAAATGTTTATGATAAAAAGTAATGAATTATATATGAAAACAATAAAAACAACATTCATTTTTAACCACAAATAAAATCCATATGTATTTTATCATTCTAATGGGTCGTACACAGAAAACTTGTTCTTCACACTTTTGTGGATGTGGAAACCACACAGACAAAAAACAAAATGACTAAACTAAAATGCATGACAGAGGAAACTGGCTTACACACACACAGAGAGACACACACACACACATATTCAGGGCAAGAAAAGAGGATTATGCCGTCTCGTTATCTATGGATAATATCACTAATCATTTATTTAATTTATTAAAATGAAAAGGGACTTGGAAGTGTAATGTACTGTGTCATGGTACTGGGTAAGTGGCCATGGATGACAGATGGATGGAACTTCACCAGTGAATAATAACCTATTTTAGAACCAAATGGGCAAGTTTTAATGGGCAAGTTTTTAGCATCCACCCATTTTCTGGTTGTGGCTGGTGGTGGTGTGTAGTACTGCATGTTCCACATAGGCATATAAGGCACCCTTTGGAACTGCACTAACTAAAGGGTAAGTATGTAAGGAAGGCTGACCTAATGTTTCATATGTGTAGAGTCGTCTCGGGCTTTTGTGTCTAGTCAAATGTCTTGTACTTATGTGTCTGCATCGATGTTAAAACAAATGAGATCAACCATAATAAAATGGAATGGGTAGTCAAACATCAACAACATACAAACACAAATGTGACCACACATTGTGGGTGTCACATACTCTGATTCTTATCCCTGAGGTAGTTTATTGGGTGGTGGATGTGGCAATGCGCTGTAATCAGCACGCACCCCGCCCTTACCTAACTTTTCTTATTTACAATCCCAAGGTCACTTTTGATCTCTTGATTTAATACCACATCAGATGGATCTTTACCCTCACATTTAGAATCACACTGCAGTTTCATGAACTATGAGATCCTTGGAGGCCCTATGAAATGATAGGTTTCCACCAAGTGACACCATTGTGCATGGCTACTGTTATTTTGAAACCCTTATACACATGTGTAAACTGTGGCTATTACTCACCAGTGGCTATAATGGACCTCCATAAGAATGGGATATTCAGCATGGCTAGTAAGTAACCAGTAAGTTGTTTTGTACTAGAGATTCCAGGGTGCCTGTGTCTTTGTTGTTGTTAATGAATGATGCATGATGTTCTTCCCATTCACCTTTAGGATGTGCTGTAAAAGTGTACTACTGTTATCAAATTTATTGCAGCTTGATTTGCCCATAATGTACATTTTAGGTCCATGTAAGTTATTTTTTATTCATAGTGATCTCAAAGAACCTCAATGGAGAAGTTAATATTGAAGAATTCTGGGACTCAGTTAATATGGAAATGATAGCTCATGCTGTCACGCCCGGCTCGTCCGATCCTCGTTTGTGCCACGCCCCCCCTCGTTACCTCGTGTTAATTCCCGATTGTCATCACCTGTTTCCTGTTTCTCTTGCCTTGTTCAGTGTATTTAGTCCGTGTCTGAGTGAGTCTTCCCAGATCTGTCATTGACGTTTCGTGTATTGTCATGTTCGATGTCTGCCCGGATCCCTTAATAAACCCCGTTTGTGCGTATTACCGGCTCTACTCACCTGCTTGCCTATACGTGACAGAATGACAGATCTCCCGAATGACGCACCGCAGCAGGAAGAAGACCTATGGCTCATCCTGCTGCATGAGGTAGCGTACTGGCGAGAGCAGCCAGAGGTCCGAGAGGACCCCGGCTTATTCGCCTTGGCGGATCAGAGCTGGATCCTCCTACAGGAGGTAACTCCACGCACCGAAGCGCACGCAATGGCGGAAGTGCGCGCTCTCCTGCAGCAGCTCGTCAGCGAATGGAAGGAGAAGCGGCAGTCACAGCTCTCCTTCTCAGAGGCAACCCCCGCCTCCACCTACCTGTCCCGGCCGGCGTAAGAAGAAGAGGCGCAGGGGAAAAGGGGAAGAAGCCGCCCCGACGATCTTCCTGGGGGCGTGTTATCTCTCCACAGCGCCTCTTCCCGAGGAATGTCAGGAGGAACCCCTCCTGACTCAGCAGCCCCAAAGGGTCATCACAGCCATGCAGCCACCATCACCCCAAGCCTCCATGTTCCGGGGTGGCCGCCTGGAATATGAGGGGATCGGGCCAGTCATGGACGCTATCCCGCGGGTCCTGCGGTCCCTTAAAGGGACCCAGCAACTCCAGGAAGCGCTGGACCTGGACGCGCTGGCTGAAGTGCCCGACCTCCCGCCGCACTGCCCGCGGCAGTGTCCGAGGTGCCCGCTGAGGCGCCCCCTGCTGGCCGCACGCCCGAGGTGCCCACTGCTGCCGCCGCTCTGCCCGCGGCTCCGGCTGCACTGCCTGCCACCTCACTGAAGGCCCTGACTCCAGTCCCCCCAGCTCAGGTCCTAGTCCCTGAGGAGGTCCCGGACAGCCTGACTGCCGCTCCTACCTCCATAGAGGAGGAGCTCATATGGGACCCCTCAGGGACCTTCCTTATGACTTCTTCCCCCTCACCTCGACGAGGGCGACCCCGACAAGGACCCCGCCTATCTGTGTCCCGCCCCAAGTGGAGGGGACATAAATGTCGGGTCGGGGTCCCGCCCGCCGCCCTGCCCCCTGGCTCGCCCTCACTCGCTTTGGCAGGGGCTCGGGGCGCACCGGCGGTTGCCTGCGGGTCCCCATGCACCGGCGCGTTGGCGGACGGCGCCTTCGCCGGCTGCGGCTTCCCCCTTCTCCTTCCCTTTGCTGTTGGCCCCTCCGGCTCCCTCCTTGTCTCCTCCATCTGTCCCTCGTCCTGTCTCCTTGTTCCCGTCGTGGTCCCCTCCTGCTCCCTCCTCCCTGTCGCCTGCGGCCCCTCCTTGGGCTCCCCTTTGTCCTCTGTCCGTTCCTGTCTGGTCTCCCCTGTCTGCTCCTGGTTCCCTTGTCCCTCCTGTCTCTGCTCCTCGTCCCCCTGTCGTGCCTCTGTTCACTCCTGGTCCTTTTGTTCCTCCGTTCTCTGTGCCCTCTGTCTCTCCCTTCCTGATCTGTTTTTCTGCGTTCCCTGTTCTGTGTCAGGTCCTGTCCTGGCTTTTGCCTTTGTGCCGGTTCTGTGTTTCCGTCTTGTTCCCGGTGTCCCGTTGATGGTTTTTTGCTCTTGTTTTCCAGGTCCTGTTTTCCCGGTCTCGTCCGTCGCGCCTTTGGGGGGGGGGGGGGTTCTGTCACGCCCGGCTCGTCCGATCCTCCTGTGTGCCACGCCCCCCTCGTTACCTCATGTTAATTCCCGATTGTCATCACCTGTTTCCTGTTTCTCTTGCCTTGTCCAGTGTATTTAGTCCGTGTCTGACTGAGTCTTCCCAGATCTGTCATTGACGTTTCGTGTATTGTCATGTTCGATGTCTGCCCGGATCCCTTAATAAACCCCGTTTGTGCGCATTACCGGCTCTACTCGCCTGCTTCTCCGCTCGCCTGCTTGCCTATACGTGACACATGCCTTCTTCCCAGTTTGAAATATCTTTGTCTTTCAGCATTTAAGACTATAAATATATAAATATACCACTCATGCAACATGAAGGGAGACTGACCAAACAAACTCCAGAAAACATACTGTACATGCTTCACACTCAGACTGGGAAACTTCTGGTGTCTCTTCTACGGCTCAACACAAAGGGTCAATATACAGACTATGATGCCCATTCCCTAACAGGATCCACATGCCACACGTGACAGCCCCATAAGTTTAACCAACTCAGTCTGAGCCGGAAACAGAATTGATTAGTTCATCTCTCTAGTCTTCGGGTTTGAGTCGTTCGTTCATCACGTGACAGCCCCATAAGCTTAACCTAGTATGCAGTCTGAGCCGGAAACAGAGTTTATTAGTTCATCTCTCGAGTCTTCGAGTTTGAGTTGTTCGTTCATCACGTGACAGCCCCATAAGTTTAACCTATGTAGTCTGAGCCGGAAACAGAATTGATTAGTTCATCTCTCGAGTCTTCGGGTTTGTGTCGTTTGTTCATCACGTGACAGCCCCATAAGCTTAACCTATGCAGTCTGAGCCGGAAACAGAATTGATTAGTTCATCTCTCGAGTCTTTCGAGTCGTTCGTTCTTTTGTCACGTGACAACTTACCGGCTTAGTACCTCAGTCAAATACTAACGTAAAATTTCATTTGTTGGATCATATTTAGAAATTATCATAAAATTATCAAAAATATCTAAAACGCATTTTCTTATAAATAAAAAAGGTCTGTCAATTACTGTTTCTTGAGGATCTGTGGTGTGTTATTTTACAAATAAATAATCCTGTTACAAATAAATTATTGATTAATTTGTCCTTTCATTGTCTTTGTCTATCAGTAAACAAACACTAGGCTATATAATAAAATAATCCAAGCCTACAATTACAAAGTACTTATAGTTAATAATTGTACACTATTCTATAGCAGTGTTCATTTTTACTCCAATTTTGAGTTTCCTGGTATAATAATTGTTTTTCCTATGTTTTTCCTACTTAACATATTGATCTAATATTTGTATAAAAAGATTGGTCAAAAAGGACATAATGACAAAGTAAAAGCAAATAATATGTTGAATTTGAATGATTAAGGTTAGTTTAAAATATTAAGGTTACGATAACTTAAACTTCAAGTTGTAACCCAAAATGAAATAAAATCTGGAAAGTTAAAGTCATTTACTTCAAAATATAATGTGCTAGGGTCACACAAAGGTTTAACCAATGGTTCAGCTGAAGGACAAATGTCACTCAAGACTGTCACCAAGGGAACGGTGACCATTCCACACCCATCCCCCCTTGTTTTGCACTAGGTGAGGAGC
>JAOYFF010000002.1:15841517-15851550 GCA_025773925.1 Cryptomyrus ogoouensis
TTGGGATTGGGGGAGAGGGATGCAAGAGAGTCTCACTGCCTTGTTCTTCCGGGGGAGTTGTTGAATTCAGCAGCGGCTTTGGCCAAGGCCAGTGATGATTAGGGGGGAGCCAAAAGCAGACAGAATAAGGTTGTTTGGGTTTTTGGGCGAGAAGCTGTAATCTCGCAGCTCCTCTAATGTCCACGCTGGTCTCCGCCATCCAAAATCCTTTGCAATGCCGTGAGCTTCTCCGTGATGTTATCCAATCTGCGATCAATAGTCACAGTGATGTATCCAATTTGCGATCTATAGCCACAGTCTGAGTGCCAACAGCTCTGCCATCCCGGCCAGCCTAGTGGGGCTTTGAGCGGCTGTCACCGTTTTCTTCAATTTCCGATAAACCAGGGCAATGCCTAATCCAATCAGCATCAGACCTGTAATCATGGTTCCGAATAGGTAGATATCTTCGATGTCCTCCATGGAAAGAGCTGCCAGACACACGACCCTCCACTTCTCCCATCCGTCCATTGTGTAGCCAGCTGCATACGCTCCTGCAGGACAGTCAGGTTCCCCCGAACCTGTGCTTCTCTTCGAGAAGATGGTGTCAATTGTGTTGAGAGACCAGCTGATCAAATCTATGATTTTCTTAGTTTTGAAGAGCAGGGCTGAGAGAGTCTCTCAAGTATAAGACAGTAGACTATCAAAGCAAAACCAACACTGACTCCATGCCATAGCCTTAAATACCATCCATTTTCAACTGCTTGTCCTATCCA
Organism: Cryptomyrus ogoouensis; assembly: GCA_025773925.1. Lineage (NCBI taxonomy): Eukaryota > Metazoa > Chordata > Actinopteri > Osteoglossiformes > Mormyridae > Cryptomyrus > Cryptomyrus ogoouensis. The sequence goes on from JAOYFF010000002.1 coordinate 15,842,270, forward strand.
GGGTCATGGGGCGTCTAGAGCCTATGGGTGCAAGGCAGGGAACAACCCAGGATGGGGCACCAACCCATCACAGGGCACACTCACACCCCTATGGGCTATTAGGTATCTCCAATTAGCCTTAACATATTTTTGGACTGTGGGGGGAAACTACATGGATGAAACTCCAGAATGACATGGGAAGAACATGCAAACTCCACACACAGATCCCTGCCAGAGACTTGAACCCAGGTCCCAAAGGTGTGAGGCAACAGTGCTAACTACTGTACCACCATGCCACACCTATCTCTAAAAACATATAAACAAATATTTTTCTACCCACTGTCCAAGCAGCTTATTCTGGTCAGATGTATCCCAGAGCCTATGCAAGACTGCACGAAACACAAGGCTGCTATCATAATCATACACTAAAGGCAATTTAAATATGCCGGTGAACCTGCCTGCTTGTCATTGGACTGCAGGAGGAAACCAAAACACCCAGAGAGAACCTGGGCAAAAAAAGGTAGAACAAGCAAAATACATGCTAAAAGAACAAAGGTGATTCAAAACCGCAACCTTACATGAGAGAGGTTCAGTGTTGTTTGCAAGTGTGGTCAGTAATTTTCTATTAGTATTTTCACCTCTGCACTGTACAAGACAAATGACTGAGAGAAGGGTGTTTATGTCAAACACCTCAGTGAGTGAAGCCCAGCCACCATTAGACTGACATGAAAAGCAAAGCAGGACAGGACAGTTGCAGAATGTAGAGCACAATTGAGACTTTGTTAGGGCTGTGGCTTCTATCAGATTGTTTTCAAGTGCCTGGTTTCCAAGATACCACTGCTTCTGTTTGTTGTGAGATTGTTTGCTGTGGCCTCACGCCTCTGCATTTTTTTTTATTGAAGCAAGGTGCAAAATGTAGTTTCCAAAACATCACTTTGATCACAGGCCAAGCCAAGTCAACTGCGTCAGGCACAGATGAAAGCATGTGGGTGTGCATGTAGCATGTGCTATGTGATGCAATAATACACGAGTTGAAAACAAGAACATTGAGTTTCATTTGTTTTAATGTTTTCCTTTTTTGAATACTAAAAGTGTATTACTTCAAGGCCCTAGATGTGGTATATTGTTACTCTTTTTGTTGTGTTTTGTGGTTTCCATTTAGATTTGGAATTTGTAATTTGAAATAATTACCAAAAAAGACATATGTCACATTTAGTGGCACCATAAACAGAAAAACAGGTATCTACTTTTTCTAACAATGCAAGATATTCATGCATAACCAATAAGTCCTGGAATTAATAAAGATTAAAGGAAACAAAGAAACAAATCAATGTCAATTAACATCACAAATCTGTGTTCTTTGTGTAGGTCAATCTTTCTGAAATTTAAGATTTTTATCAAAGAAAAAATGTGTTTATGGAAGGTATCAGCAATATTAAATTTTATGAGAATATTGGTGTGGTTGATTTTAATGGTTTATTTGAAGCATTGCCTTTTGCGGGGTTGAATGGGAAAAAGACTGGCTTTCATTTAAATTCCCAGCAGTCCCAGTTGATTTTATTTCTCTCTTCACCTCTCCCCTTTTCTTTCAAGTTACTATTACTGACTTCCCAAATCTAACTATGGACCTCCAGTATGCACACAAATGGTCTATCTGGTAGAAATCAAACCAAACAAGAAGTGTGACCTGATTCAGGCTCTTGTGACAGTGAGCCCCCCCGCTTCCTTAATGTTCAGTACAGCTTAAGGGTGAAAGGAACTAAGAAAGTAATCATGGAGCTAGTGTTGTCTAAAAAGTTCAGTTGTCTTAATCAGCAGCATCTATCTCTAGTAATTTTCATCCCACAAACAAACATGGAGCAGACTATTTTTGGAAAGTCATATATGAATCCAACATCATATATGAAATCCAAGTTAGTTGCTAAATTGCTCAGCAATGATGTTAGTCATTCCCAGTACTAGGACAGACTTGTATAGTGCAAAGTAGTTATTCATTTCCACTGACCTCTTTAACGAAAGCTCCACATAAACTTTTTCATCTAACTAGGCAGTACAATTTCATAAAACAAAAAAACTGATATAGATAAATAGCCAATGCGCACATTTTTTTAACTATATATACAATTTCCCTAAATATCTGTTTAAGTAAAACATACCAATTACATTGACTTTAAATTAAATAGTCACATTTTGATATACATGAATACTGAGGCATCTAACCTGTTACCGCTCTGCAGTGATCATGTACCAGCCAATCAGGCTCTTCACAGTGTGTGGGAAATGGCTTCAGTTATCAGTCACATACAGTACTGACCCCCCCAGTCTTTTTTGGCTGGAGACGATCAATATCAGTTTAAAACAGGTTTGATCAGGATGGTCAGGCTCTGCTCAGCGCTGCTACTGATGTTTATAACAGGTATAAACCTTTTATTCGATGTCCTCATTTCTATATTTTGTATCAGACATAATTTATTGTAATATAGTAAAAATATTTCATTGTATGTGTGCAGATACTGCTTGCTTTACTTTAGCATTTCAATGATTAATTCATTGTAGAGCTCAAATAATTTTTTGTCATTTTGTCAGCGGTGAATCTTGTCCTGCTCACCCAGACTGAAAACATGAAGACCTTCCACCTTGGAGACACCGTCACCCTGCACTGTTCCTTTTCTTCTGGACATAGCAGCTACTTCTACTGGTTCAAACAGGCAGTAGGAGAGTCACCTCAAAGTATAATGTCTGTCTACAGTCATAGCATGGATCCATTGCTGTATGGGGAGTTCCAAGGGGATCAGCGCTTCGTAATTCAAAAAAACTCAACCAGCATGATGCTGACCATTTCAAATGCAAAGCCCGCGGATGGTGGCTTCTATTACTGCTGCACAAGAAGTTACGAGCAGATCATTTTCGAGAACAAAATTTTCTTGAAGTATGAAGGTACTGATCCATAAATGTTAAACAGTCATAGCTTTAATGTCATGTATATGAAGACCTAATTCAATCACAGACATAATTACATTTGTTACCAGGTTGAATATTTCCATTGGTTGACTGAATACATATGGCAGTAAATGATTATTTTTCATCTATTACACTTATATAGCCTGTCTGTAGATTTGTAAAGTTTTAGCAAGAGTTATATTTAATTAATAAATAAATAATCATATAATTTAATTTGATAAGTAATTATCACATTAGTCAGTCAAGTATTTTGGTTGTAGATTGTCGGGTTATAGTAGTGTTAATTTCTTCTTTCAGGTCTAGCAACTACAAACAGATATTTCAGTCTGCAGCTTGTATCTGACTTAGTGCAGCCAGGAGACTCTGTGACCCTTCAGTGTACAATAGTGACTGAGAGCTGTGCAGGAGAACACAGTGTTTACTGGTTCAAACATGGATCAGGAGAATCCCTTCCAGGAGTCATTTACACCCATGGGAACAGGAGTGATAAGTGTGAGAAGAGCCCTGAGGCTGGATCTCCTACATGGAGCTGTATCTACAGCCTCCCCAAGAAGAACCTCAACCTTTCTGATGCTGGGACTTACTACTGTGCTGTGGCCATGTGTGGGGAGATCCTCTTTGGGAATGGGACCAAGCTGGAAATAACAGGTGATTTATTTTATTCAAATAGTAGCACATATATTCCTTTAGATGTTCGACTAAGTATTTCATGGAATTTCATACTAAAAACATAATTTTGTCAATTTATTGGTACTGTGCGATGGTTGATTTTTGGTTAGGTAACTTTAACACTAACTATTATTAAAATGTACATAAAGGTATTTTCATTATGTGGTACATCAGCCAATATTTTATGTGATGCAGTAAATGCATAAATTTTAGTTGAGCTATGGATAGTTGTCCCTGCACCACTGTATTGTATCAGATGGGTGAATGTATTAATGTATATATTTCAATTTTCCAAACTGATGTCTCGCATTCAAGCAGTGGTTCCCAAAAATTTCATGCCAGGCCACTATTTTGCGGACATCAATATTTGGTCTCAAACAAGCGACTTATATATCATGCATCTTCATTCATATTATAAGAAAAAAACGCCAGTGCATAGAACTTGAATAAAAAAAAAACATACACAAGTATCAGACTAGTCAAAACCAACTGAGTTGTGCTTATTTCTTCTAGTTCAGTCCTTGGCAGTGAACTTTTCAAAAACAATAAAAGAAAAAAACAACTATTTGTTTCTATTCAGTTCAAAAAGGCACTTTGCTGATTGTGGTGTTCTTTAGTTTCACATCAAATGTAAAACTTATCCATATGTCGGTATGTTTTTCCCTACCTAAAGCCAGCTGTGGCACAGACATAATGGCAAAACAGTATACAGACTTCACAGACAAAACTGGAAGGTTTGTGAGATGGATGCATGATTTACATACTTGAATCCAATTAGATGAAAATTATTGAATTATGTGCAACTACAATTAATGCTGTATAAAGATGCTACTTGTAAATCGTTTCAAATTTGTCTCGTTTTTATTCATTGACAAAAGTACCTGAACATTTCAATGTGGTAAAGTCACACCCAGCTTGGGAACCACTATATTAATGGGACATTAGATATGCTTATGTGTTTCAAATAATCAAGAGTTCTGACTTTATAAGGACTGTCTAAAAATTATCCAAAATAGCACAGCACCACAAAAGGTTTGCAGAGGAAATAAGGTCAAGTCTGATATCACAATATTCTGGACATAATTTTTCGTTGCAATAGATAAAAACCAACAATGTTGTACATGAAGATAAATCAAACTAGCCTGTTCCCTAAATGTATTATTTTTTACCATGCAAAACCTTTACCTAGTTGTTAAAACTAAGAAAGCATATTATACAAAGTATTTTATGTATTTGCATGATTTGAGTAAAAGACAGTGGTAGTTTTTCATGACTGCAACTTAATTTTTTTGTTTGTTTGTTTGATCATACAGGTATTGACCAAGAAAACCAAAGCAGTCCTTTAGTTCTTGGTTTAGCAATATCCAACATCTTATGTGTAATAATAATAATCATCCTTATCTATGTACAGAAGGCCAGAATACAGCGTAAGTCCTTGAAGTGCATTTTAAGTCCTTATGTATTTTAAAACTAGGAAATATTACTACCAAATATAATTATATAATTTTCATTAAAGTTTAAAATAAAACGCAATTGAATTCTCAATAAATATATAAATATTATTTTTTCCAGGAAATACACATCAGTGGTTCTCCACTACGCCACACAGTGAGGTACAGTACCAGTTATATTACTATTATATATTATTATATGAATAATATTAATGGAAGTTTGTTTCTCTATTAAAATACATTACTATTGGCTTACATTAATAAGAAGGCTTGTAGTGTTTAACACAAAATAAGCAAATAAAAATACACTAGTGTTGTGATATTCAGGCAAATCTGGAAAAAAAAAAATCCATAAACACCTTTATTATCATTACATAAAACAGAAGCTTTGTTTTCTTATTATCCAGCCAATAAATTATGTTTCCCTGGTTCTTTTTTCAGACACGGGACTCACAACAGCTAACTTACAATGAATGCATTTTCCCAAAGAGGAAATCAGAGATGGGACCCAGAATGCAACAGATAAACACCCATGTTTTATATTCTGACATTAGACTTAAAGAATGAGACAGATGGCATAATGCAGTGTTTGCCTGAATAATACTTTAACTCCTACCTAATTTTAAATAATTTATGTATGCTGTTAAATCAGAAAATTCTTGATGAAGCCATAACCAATGTTATCCAATGTACGCTACAGTACTGTGAAAAAGGATGTCAAAGAAAATGATTTTTAAATGATCTTACTGTTGGTGTAAAACTATGCTATTATATCTGTCATTCTGTGTCATGTTCTAATAGGCGTAACGATGAATAGTGAATCGGTTAAAAATCGATGTAAACATATGACGATTTAAACCGACTGATGTGGAAAATGAATCGCTACTTTAGGAGTACTTCACAGTACTTTAACAGAAAAAATTGGTGTAATATTACATTTGATTTCACGACGTCAGATGTCACTGTGTATTCACGTCAGACGTCAGTTTTTGCTTATGACCGAATGTGAGATAGCGAGCGAATTTGAAATTGAGGACGCACAGCCGGGCGGCGCAGTGGTCAGCACTGCTGCCTCACAGCAAGAAGGTCCTGCTTTCGGTACTGGGTACTTTCTGTGTGGAGTTTGCACGCTCTCCCCATTTTCGTTGGGGGCACTGGTTTCCGGTCCAAAAACATGCAGGATAGGTTGATTGGTTAGTCTAAATTGGCCCTGTAGTTGTGTGAGTGCCTTGTGGTGTAGGCGACTGCTTGGGGTTGGTTCCGGACTGTGCCCATTGTTCCCGTGAAAAGGCTCCTGTCCCCCCTGCGACCCCATTTGGGATTAAGCGGTTTCAGAAAATGGATAGATGGACGCACCACCTGATCTTATATTGTTGGTGTGGCAGCATTTTAGCTTTCCGGTAATCACAAACAGGGAGAAAAGCATAGACAAGACAAAAACTGTGCAAACATTGGAAAAGACTGATAACATACACAATGAACATGCTTCAGCATGTCCACCAGCACCACAGTGAGCTGAGCGAAGATTATTAAAAGGGCAAACCATGCTAAAAAGCGGCACATGCAAGCCTTAGTTTATTTGAAGATTTTTTTATTTACTTATTTTGATTTGGGATTTTTTTAAAACAGTATTTTATTCAATTTCAGTTGCACTGTTAAAAAGAGGACATGTTTTGCACAGTTTAGAAAGATAAAGGAATAATTTTGTATAAATTGGTCTGCAGCTCATTCTGCTAAAAAATCGTGAGAAAATCGTGAACTCAGAATCATGAATCATATCGAATTGTGAGTTGAGTGTTACATCCCTACGTTCTAATGTTAATTTGTGTTTTTTTTTTAGTGTAGATGCACTTCCGGCCCAGATAAATAGCTTTAAATGCTTTCTATGACTGCATAAGACATTTGCACAGTTCTGTATATCGTCTCAGTTGGTTCAACAGTTGTGATTATGATAATGATATAATGGTAATGAAGGCTGTAATAATTATATAATATATTGAATCAGATTTTAAAAGAATCTGATTTATTTACTTCTTAATCTATTTGGTCATTTTTGAGCTAATGTCTGCACATTTTTATATACTTTATGCATGATAAGCATACAATGGATATACAAAATGTACACACCCCTGTTAAAGTGCTACGTTTTTGTGATCACAATAAATAATTTCAAAACTTTTCTCACCTTAATGTGACCTGTAACCTGTACAATTCAGTTGAAAAACAAACAAATCTGTTGGAGGGAAAAATATAACAAATAAAAAAGTACAAAAAAAAAGTACAATAAGCTGGTTCCGTAAGTGTGCACACCCTAATACTAATACTCCTACACACCTAACACTAATACACTAATACTTTGTTGAAGCACCTCTTGATTTTATTACAGCATTCAGTGTTTTGGGGTAGGAGTCTGTCAGCAAGCCACACATAAAAGTGCTCCAAATCTGAAATTCCTCTTCATATTAGCTTTCTAGCAGAACATCTGGAGGTTTTGGGGAAAAATTGACTGGTATTTGGAACGTTTCATATTTTACAACATAGAAAATGGTAACAACATTGGTCAAGTCTGTTGTCACTGTAGGCATTTGAGTTTAAGAAAAAGCCATATATATTGTGGATAGCTGCTTAAACTTGTAAAAGACAATCATCTTAACATATTGCTAATGTGCAAATTCTCACAGACAATGGCATAACAGTTTGTTCCAAAGCCAGACTGACAACACTTTAACATAAAAGATATTATGGGTGGAAAAAAGAAAAACAGGCACTGAAAAATGCAAAAATATATCTCATCTTATATCTTAATGCAAGGCACCTTTGTCTGTGTATTGCAGTGTGTGTGTGCATATACTACATTGTGAGAACCAAATATTCCTCAAATGTAATCTTGTGGTGACATTCCTCCATTGCCCACAAAGGAAAACACTATAAAAATGTATATAAATCTACGAATGCAATTAAAAAAAAAAAATTAAAAAACAGCCCGAAGTCCTTCATGGTTACTTATGGACTTATTTTCCCTATCTGAGAATCTTGGTTTTTTGACACGTCAGTACATTGAGGATACTGGTGCCTCGCAATCTTTCATGCTTGCAGATGTCCTGCCTTTTTTAGAGAAGTCGTCTTGTCACTTAAATGTTGTATTCAAGGTTTGGAGAGGGCAACGAAGGAGCTGATGGGTCCAGAGGGTGTTGAAGTGCAGGCAGGGTCGGAGGATGCCGAGGGGCAGGCAAAGCTGGAGGATGTCAAGGAGATTACAGGACAGGAGGGCAACGAGGAGACATTGGGACAGGGGGATACTGAGGAACCTATTGTGTGAGATCACAGAGATGAACAGGAATGGGGACAACAGTAACGGCCACTATGAGTGATGTGCCCTCTTCTCCTTTTCCAGAATAATTGGCCGGCTCTCCCCTTGCCCCCCCACTGATACCGATGACCACCTCGGAACTTGGTAATGGGGTAGCCCGAGATGCATTAGGTTGCAGGTATATGCCAGTAGGAGAACTTTGAAGTCAGCTCTAAACCTAACAGGAAGCCAAAGCAGGGAACTAAGAACAGGGGTTATGTGTTCAAACTTCCTGCTCCTGGTGACAATTCGAGCTGCTGCATTTTGAATATGCTGCAAGGTATATAATGTGCAGTGTGTGCTCCCATATAACAGAGTATTACAGTAGTCTAACCTACTGTATACAAATGCATGTATCAATTTCTCTGTGTCTTGAATAGTACGAAATCCTTCGATACTGCACTTACATGTGATTTGAATGAGAGGCTTATATCTAAGATGACACCTAGGTTACGGGCTGAGCTGCTGAGGGAAAAGTTCAGCCGTTTGGAGTGGAGTGCAGAGATTATAAAATTCCTATCTGCAGACCGGCCTCCAAAGAACAGAACCTCGGTTTTCTGAGCATTTAGTTTCACCCCGGCACCACGCTCTCATCCCGAACAGCAAGAGGAAAATGCTGGGCAGGTGGTGCTGTAAGGAGGGCGCCATCCACAACGCACAACAGGGGCCAAGATATCAGATCTTCAGTGTTGATTTAGCATTGATCTTGCTCGTTGAAAATGCAACCATTTGTGACAGTGATTCAACGTTGTTTCAACATTTATTTGGCATCTTGTTCATCCATCGATTTAATGTTGAATTTGTGTATGTTGAATCAACATTGCACACATACGTTGAAATGACATTGATTCCATGTCAGATCTTCAATGTTG
>JAOYFF010000002.1:15851650-15878125 GCA_025773925.1 Cryptomyrus ogoouensis
GTCAAAAGTGCTCAAATCTTAACAATTGAAAAAGAAAAAAAAACAGTCTGTTTCACGATTAACCCAAAATGGCTACGGTGTTTTTCCACTACACGTTAGCCTCAATACACATTAAAGTAACATAAAACACATAAAATAAACAGCATTTGTACACTCAATTGTCAAGTAAAGTCAGAAAATAACCCATTCGCTTTGAATTATGCCTTCAACATTTTCCATTCTAAAGCGAACTTCAATTAGACCGTTTACGGCTTACGCGTATACAACACTTCTCTCAAACTCTATAAAAACACAGCAAAACTCACCAAAACTTCTCCGGTTAAGGTCACTACCACTTCTAAAATTTGCAATACCGTTTTGATCGGAAAAGGTCCGAAATTCACTTTGAAAGGCAAAAAAAAAATCACTTCAGCTTCGCATCTCCGCTGCCTCTTTTGCCCGCTACCGCTAGCCTACAGTATCTCTCTCTCCTATGCACCACACCACTGCGCACGTGCGAAGAGGGGGGAGGGGCACGCCGCAGGAAGGTTATACCAAAATCATAGTTTTTATATGTAAACGTTTAACGTGTAAATTATTCTATATCACGAATCTTGTTTTGTATCTTAAATAATTAACTAATTAAATAATTAACTATTTATCTATGTATAATATTTGTAACCTGGGTTACACACTGATGAAAGATTCTAAGCTCTCACCTTGTTTTTGATCTCTGGAGTGAAACTTGTGTTGTTCCATCGTTCTGTTGCCTTGGGGGTTGCACATGTCCCTGAACTTCCTCTTCCGGATCGTCCGTGGACTCTGCTGGTGTGAGAATTACTCCGCTGTCCCCGGGTGCACGTACCTCAGGTGCATAGACAAATGAATGCTCCCGTTCTATGGCTTCAGGTTCAGCAATGTTGAGGAGAATGTAAGCCTTAGTTTTCGCAGGCTTGTCCCGATGAGCTGCGGCAATGAAAATGTCAAACTCCCGCTTGAAAATATACCAGTTCTCAGCAACATTTTTGTTGAAAACAAGAGGGTCAGGTCTGCGAAATATGTCTGCCATTTTGCTGCTATGTGTAAAAAAAATCAACCCACCAGCAAAGAAAAATCCATGCCATCAAGATCCCTCTTCTGATACCATGTAGATTTGTCTGGATGGCTAAATGTGTGAGTCAAGGATCACACAGATGGTGGCGTGAACAAGACAATTTTCGTGCAGCAACAGGCACCTCAACCTTATTAACTCAACTCCCGCTGATAATACAGGCATAATCAATTTATTCCTGAATCATTTAATGTCCATATACCATGGAGGTATAGCGGCCTCTACTGGACAAACAACACAATCATTTAGTCAAATGATCTACAGCAGGGCTATTCAACTCAGGCCCTCGATTCCAAATCCAGGCCTTGTTTTCGGTTCTCCCAGGTAGTTAGTTTAATAATTACTGATTCTGATTGGTCAGAAGCTTCACACCTGGCTCACAGGTGAAGGAAGGCTGGATAATCAGCAGGGCTCAGCCCTTGAGGACCGTGAGTTGAATAGCCCTGATCTACAGTTAGGCTGAAGCTAGAAGCACCTGAAAATTGACGACCACAAGCTCAGCACTGTTGATTAACGAAACAGTAAGAGCGCTACTCCATTTACCTCTGATAATAGCTTGTGTCATTAACTTGAACCACAGCCCTTTGAGTGTGCTGGGTCACTTCAAAATACCTGTCGTAGGCCAATTTGGATCATGTGTCTACTTTGCGCTTCACTGCAGTTTTGTTGTGATTGATCTAAATCGGAAGTCTGATTTAAACAATGAGTACAGAGGGTAAAAAATATAAGAATTTCTCATTATTTCGAGATATTAAGTCAAAATTATGAGAAAGTTTCTTGTTATTTGGAGATAGTAAGTCGTTATTTCGAGAAGTCGTTATTTTGAGATACCAAGTTGAAATGATAAGAAAGTTTCTCATTATTTCAAGATATTACTTAAAAATTATGAGAAAATTTCTCATTATAATGACTTACTTTTTTTTCATCACAGTGGCAGAAATGAGCTTCCATACTTTTAATTATGTTTGCCTCATTTTTTAAAGGTGTTTTTATGTTGTTTTTATTATGATGTTTTTATTTTGTAGCACTTTGAGATTTACTTAAAATGTAAAGTATGTTACAAATACAATACATTATTATTATTATTATTATTAGTACTGATGGAATGTACAGTAAGTGAAGACTGACCACCAGGCCACACATATATATGAATGAAACCACTGGACAGGTGTTTTCATTTCATTGTCCAACCCCATTCCATTCCAGCCATTCAGATTTAAAAAACGTTGAGACAGAAGCCATTTAGGGTGAGTAATAAAGTGAATTAATTAAATAAAGATGCAATTTGAAACAACTCATGCCAACAGGTGATTGTAATCATGATTTGGTACAAAAGTGACCTTCAGGAAAGGTCTGGTCCTTTAGGAGCCAGTTTGTCAATAGATGTGAGAAAATCATTTAAATGTTCTTCAAAGTAATCTAGGAAGGGATGTTACACCATCTATGTTGCATGACATAATTAAAAATGTAATCAAAATCTCATGGATTTTCTGTGCGTAAAGGGAAAGGGTGCAAGCCCAAGCTGAATAACTGTCATCTCTGATCCCTCTGGCGGTACTGCATCAAGAACTTTCATTCATCTACATATATTCGATATAACCACATGGGCTAAGTTTTACTTTAGCAAACTTTTGTTAAGCACTACAATACATAGTCACATCCACAAATGCCAGTTAAAACTTGTGCCAAAAGCAAACCTCAGGTAACCATGTTCAGAAGCGTCAACAACTTCTCTGGGCTTGGAGGCATCTGGGATGGACCATTGCACAGTGGAAACATGTCTTGTGGATAGATAAATAAATATATAAAGTCTCAGTGTGTGCTGACATACAACTTGGTGTTTCTCCACAGCCCCAGCTCCAGTCAATGGGGAAGAAAGCAAAGTGGCTCAAACTAGCCACACAATATTGTTCCAGTGAGTCATCAACAGGGGGCGCTGTGGTCTAAAATCTGGTATTCAGTAACTTAGCCACTCGTTATAACCAAGTTATGACAAAGAACATCTTTGAACGCGCAACATGTCAAACCTTGAAGTAGATGGGCTACAGCAGCAGAAGACCACACCATTTGGCACTACTGTCAGCTGAGAACAGGAAACTGAGGTTATAGTGGGCACAGTCTCACCAAATTTGGACAATGGAAGACTCGAAAAACATTGCCTGGTCAGATCACTCTCAATTTCTGCTGCAACATTCAGATGGTATAGTCAGAATTTGGTGTAAATAACATAAGCATGGATTCATTCTGCCTTATACCACCAATTCAGGCAGGTGGTAGTGGTGTAATGTTATGGCGGATATTTTATTGTCACACTTTGGGCCCCTTTAGCATGAATTGATCATCATTTAGATGCCACACCCTACCTTTTGTAATACTGTTGCTGAAAATGGTCATTCTTTATGTCCACAGAGTACCCAACTTCAAATGGCTACTTCCAACAGGATAACGGGGGATGTTAAGAAGCTCCATGGGGGAAAATAATCAGCAAAATTTCTCAAGAGAAATTCCTGAGGGGGACACAAAAAATGCCACCAAAAGGACTGTTGCATTTGCATGAAATGTATACAGAGGAAAGGAAACCCTTATTACTATTATATATACTTTGTAATTGATTGATTGATTAACTTAAGGTTTAAAAGTTTTAAATATGTTATAAAGTCATTACATATGTGTCACAGGACTAATCTCGACCTTTACTTCAGTAGCATTACAAAAACATAAAGCTCAAATTAAGTACAGTTCTAAATGCAGTGAAGGTATAAAATGAGGGTATTATTGGTGTGCTCTCAGGAGTAACTCGGATGCTGTTACTATAAACTGAAGTCAAATGAACAAAATTACCTTGTTAATGAAGCTAAGCTACATATTGAGACAGTTCGTGACCACTCCATCAGTTACCACTGTCGAGATTTTGTTTTATACAGCCAACTACAATGTAAGCCTATGTGTCTCCAGTTGATAGGATCACAACAAAGGATGTGGTTTAGTGGAACTTGGGAAATCACATGCATACCCTTCTACCCCTTAAGTCTACCACTGCTCTTATATGCTAACTACCCTGCATGCAACACTATTTTTATACCTTCATACATCCATGTGAAGACTGGTCTATTCAGAATCATCATCTCGAAAAAAAGCATTTATACATGTGTATATAGTAAAGTGTTTTAGATTTACTGTGACAGGTACAAATATGATTGAAGTTTTAACTAGGTCACTGCTCAGAATTAGTAGATGAGGTGAGACAGATGAGTGTAATGTACTATTGGCCACCCTCCCTCTGGGCTTAGCACAGCCTCTCCTCTGAGAAACTGCACTTTACCTTATTAGGCAAAACACTAACAAGTGGCCTTAACGTAAATGGTGACTGGTGGAGCATGTTACTTCCTGTGGAGTGAGTAAAAGCAGAAAGCATTTTACTGCTAAATTCCACCAGCTGAGATGAAGTGCATCCACTTCTAAAGCCTGTTGTGTAAGGGTGTAATATTGCTGCTTTTACTTTTATTCTGTGTAGTTTTAATGTTTCATCCTTCTTACAGAACAAGAAGAATGTAGTAATATGTACAGTACGCTCAGAGATACACAAACTCTTTTCAGTTTGTGCTGATTTTTCCCATGCGATTTGTATCCTGAAATACAAGTTTTATAACTGAATTATAAAATTGGTAGCAGAGGACGTTTTTAATTTAAAATAATTCTCAGTATAGCTGTTTACAAGTCTCTTGAATGCAGTTTACAAGTGTGGTCAGTAATTTTCCACTGGCGTTCTCACCTCTGCACTGTGCAGGAAGCCTGAATGAGGTACATGTTTCAGTGTTTGAAAACCACATAGTTCACAATCACACTTCTTAGCCCAGTATGTCGCTAAAAATACCACAAAGGGACATTTTTCAGTTAGAGCGTGTGGGGTGGTACTATTTACATAAATGCATGTGTGCAAATGCTGCAGAAAGCTGGAACACGCAAACTCCATATGCACAGCAGGATGAGGGCACCTGAGCCATAGTGCTGAGGCTGGTACTTATACTACCTTTTAAGTGACATGTCATAACTTTCTTATAAAAGCTCTTTGCATTAAACTTTCGTCACAGTAGTATTGCACAAAAATGCATGTAATTCAGTTTTGGATAGCTACAACTGCAGTACGCTACCCTGAATATTTATGAACAGTGTGGGGCATAACGTATCATAATCTTCGGTGGCACTGTGGTTAGCATTGCTGCTTTCCACGTGGTTGACCTGGGATTCATTTCTGACCCACAGTAATACTTACCTCTGTGGGGGAGGACGGTGAGGTGGCAGTGACTGGAAACTCGCCGTTGTGTTATCCCATTGCCTGCAGAGTGATTTCGCAGTTGGGCCCTTGAGCAAGGACCTCAGCTCCATTTACTCCTGGCACAGGCTGACCCCGCCTTCTTAATTATAAATCGTTATGGATAAAAGTATTTGATAATTAAATGTAAAATAACAAAAAAGTTTTTTAGTTAATCAGTTAATTAGTTAATGACTGCTTGAGCTTTTTGATGTGTTTGGTTATACATTAACAGTAACAGACTTGTTATTATGCTGAGTCATGTTGTGATGTAATTTAACATGGTTAGTGAGATGCCATCAAAAGGCCACAACATGTTGCAGTCCTTTAGTATTTGATAGCTTAAATATGCGTTTTTAACCTAGCTTGCTGTGACTTATCAACCCCAATGTCATGTATCCAAGAGAGGGGTCAGGCCCAAACAGGTAGGTTACGCCTGCTGGCCAAATTGTCCTAAGTAGTTAGCAAACTGGTAAGACTTATATAATAAAACAAAACTAAGCTAAGTTTCCACCACCATGCATAATGGACACAAAAGAATCTGTGCCAGTGTTAGTCCCCAACGATTCTGATTTATGTCACCATATGTGCCAATATGTTATATATGTTGCTAGCCTACAAACATGCACACACAAAATAACGTCTGAGAGAAATTTCATATAAAATGACTGAAACAAAGCTACAGACAGCCAGTAGCCTCAATGATAATCACATACACAATTTTACCATAGGACTGGGGTTTATCATATGTTTAACTTGGTCACTGCTTAGGTTAAGGTTAAAATAATAACATTTTAAGGGGGTCAGAATAATTTGTGACAATAAAAATAAAACAATAAAAAACAAGTGTGTTTGATTTAACTGGTGATAGGTGGTGTGCCACTTCCTGTGGAGGAGTAAGAAGAAGAAGCAGATCAGTGTTGCATTTGACCAGCTGAGCTGAAGTGCATCTTTCTCTAAGGGCCTCTATATTTCAGCTTTTATTCTTTTCTAAGTGTGTGCCATTAGTATTTCATTCATAATTACAATTTCCATTTGTAATTATTTTCCCCACTTTTATCATATTTGGAAAAGTAGAAAGGGGTCATAAAGCACAATACACGTTACTGGCCTGAAATCATACTCTGTAAAAAGTAGTCAGTGTGTTTTTGCTTTAGCTTTTTTGTTTGTATCTCAATAGTGTACAGTATTTTGTGATTTTAACAATTTAGAGGTACATCAAGAATTCAGAAGAGAAGTAGTGTATGTTATTTTAATCATTAAATAATTTGAATTGTTTTTTTGTAGAATGGACGTAAAGCTTCTGTCAGTGTTGTGGTTAGTAATTTTCCGCTGACAGTTTAAACTCTGTACTGTCAA
Organism: Cryptomyrus ogoouensis; assembly: GCA_025773925.1. NCBI lineage: Eukaryota > Metazoa > Chordata > Actinopteri > Osteoglossiformes > Mormyridae > Cryptomyrus > Cryptomyrus ogoouensis. The sequence continues at coordinate 15,858,412 of JAOYFF010000002.1, forward strand.
TTTTTTTAGTGACTGAAAACCACACAGCCATCAGGTCATGCTCAGGCACCTCACCTCAGCCCTTCTGTTTCACTTGCATGTAGATGTTTTCCAGTTAAGTTGTTAGGGTAGTAAGAGACACTAACAACATAAGCTAAAGGATTACTTTGGGCTGCTATCAGGAATGCTAAATTCAGGCCCTTCCTATATCAGATCTGCTTACATCTGCGGTTTGGCCACAGTACTTTGTCAAGAAATGTGTATATATTTCTGTAGCTGCAACTGCAAGACAGTGCTCCAAAGCCTGTTTTCTGCATTTGTGGGACATATAAGGTTGCAACATTGTTTGATTGTATGAACAATTAATTTCTTGCATACCAAGTATATTCTGGTTTTATCCAACTGCCCAAATAATGCAATATTGTCTGCAAGTTGCCTTTGCCATGGCCTTTAAATCACTGACCTTTCTATTCTAGTGTCCTACCCCACTGAGCCACACACCACCCCCATCCAAATGCTAGTTTAATCGCTTCCTTATCACCACAGTGTTGAAGGATAATACCCCCCACCTCCTCAGTGACTTACTCCATAATGACAGTCCACTCATAGAGTCTATATTGAATCAAGTCAAGTAGAACTTTATTGTTATGCCAGCCATATACAAGTATACAGTGGTATGAGACATCGTTCCTCCCAGACCACCGTGCAGCAAAAGACACATGGGGGGGCTGTATGTACACAATTACAGGGGTAAAGTGCACATTAACACACAGCACACATGACACAACAGATGGGCAGATGCACAGTATATACATGAATATAATGTAAATAATATGACAGCAGGAATGTAGAAGCAGAGTATAAATATGTTACATAAACTATATAACATTAATAGCATGATGTGACTACATCATACAATGTATATAACAATACTGAATATAAACTTTCTGTAGATTATATACAGTATGGATACTTTGTAACATAAATAGAAATATAGTAAGTGAGCTACCTGTACATAATATAGTATGGTATAGTTTAGTAGTGCAGCAGATAACAAAAAGTGCAAACATCCCAGTTATAGAAAATTAAAGTGGCTAGTGGAGTGAAGAGTAAGTGTTGCTCACCTGGTGACTGACTGCAGGGAGTTCAGGAGTCTTACAGCTTGTGGAAGGAAGCTGTTACAAGGTCTGGTTGAGCTCGTCTGGATGTTGCAGTACCTCCTGCCAGACGGAAGGCAGATGAACATTCTATGGAGAGGATGGGAGAGGTCTTTCACAATGCTGGAGGCCTTGCAGATGCATTGCTTGTGAAAGACATCCTGGATGGAGGGGAGAGAGGTCCTGATTACTGAAATCATGCGTCCCAGAAAACTGTAGCATATTTTGTACTTTTCCTTACATGGTTCCCCCTTAAACATTGATCCTCAGTGCAATAGTAGAAAAATGTTTCCATTTATCCATTTTCTATAACCACTTATCCTACGGGCACAACTCAGGATGGGGTGCCAACCCATCCCAGTGCATACTCATACACCATTCCAAGGGTATAACTTTGGGTTGAGCATTGAGGGGGTTGAGTTCTCCAGCCATTTAATGGGGTCCAACGGGGTGCATTGGCTAGTTTTATATCCATTTATACCCATGCACCATTCATTGGCCCATGCACCCTTAATTCACACATGCACTCTTACAGGCAATTTGGAAACTCCAATTAACTTCAGCATGTTTTTGGACTATGGGGGGGGGAACTGAGTACCTGGAGGAAACCCAACGATGACACAGGGAGAACATGAAAATTCCATACACATGGAACCCTGGCAGATACTTAAATCCAGGTCTCAGAGGTGTGAGGCAACAGTGCTAACCACTGCACCCTCATGCCACCCTAGGAAAAGATTTATCAAGATTATTATACAAACATGTACCATTTTAATAAACAGGAATCATGCAGGTGTTAGGGATTATATAGCAATGTGGTTGTTTGTCTCTACATACAATTTATACCCTTCATAGCAAGGTGGTAGCCATGTGGTTGTCTCCACCTGCACCCTATGCTCTACATGTTAACCTGTCTTTGTACCATGCATACATTCTTCTCAACCTATCCAATGTCCCCTTTCCATTGTCTTCAGATACAGATTCTCATGGCTACTTCCAGCAGCAACATGACAGATGGAGCTGTGGTTGCTTTGAACTGCATATTCTAGAACATACCTTCACTGTTGATATCCCGGTGATATAGTTATGGACTTCCTGTGATGACTCTTTCTCAGGGTCAGGCTATAGGAGTTGAGCATAAATTAATGAATGAATGATACTTTATTAATCAGAACAGGTACATATTTTGCATACACTGTCTTACTCTCCTGATATGAGACACATATATAGAAATGAAAGTAATGCAACAACAGCTATTTATCCAGCGCACCTGGAGGAGGTTTGTGGGTTGAGACCCTTGGTCAATGGAAACGGCTCCCTCCTTCCCTTTGATTCTTAGCTTTAAAAATGGACTGCATGTGCAGGAGGAGGCTGACACAGGGAGGTGAGGAACCCAGAACATGGATCAACCTCATTGTCACCAGACATAACTTATGAAGAAATGAATAAATTACAACATGTATATTAGGAAAATGATGGCACATCAGGGCTCTGTTCAGACTGATTTGAGTGTGAAGTGTAAAGAGAATGCACAGTTGAAGCCACTGATGAGTTTGGTAGATCTAGTGCTTTGACACCAGATAAGTTTGGTAGACCTAGTGAGGAAGTTAGTTAGAGGCTACTTTCATGATTGGGTAGTAGAGCCAGGAACTGCAATTACACAGCTGAACCTTCCAAAGACCAGCCATGATTTCAAATTTTCAGTTTGCAGTTCTCAGTATGGGTGGTGCCCCCAAGGGGAAGAAAAACGTGATGGGATGATGCTGAAAAATTCAAAATCTGAGTGTATCCAGGGACTACAGGTGTGAATTAGCAATAGTGCTATAACCTGGTACAAAACATCTCTCCTTTTTTTGAGGTTAATGTATTTTGTACATTGTCCCTGTTCAAATAAATAAATAAAATAAAATCCCTGAAATTTTGAAAGTTTTTTTCTTATGACCCCAGAGCATAAATTTTGACATAGAAAGCTACAAACACAAATATTTCTGCTTCAGATGCAGTATTAGTTTTATGGCATAATTTATGATTAAATCATATTGCTGCATAACAAAAGCATTCCAGAGTTTCCAGTATAGCATGAAAAAGGGTTTTCTCCCTTCTTCTGCTTGACTGATTGTCCAGTATTTTCCCTGCAGTTGAGCTGTGGATTACCAGTTATGGTTAATAATACTGCCACTCTCTGATGAGAATTTTCTACAATAACAGCCATTTTAGGATTATCTGAAAATGATCTTACTAGGTCTGCATGTGTGGATCATTGAGTTATTTGACACTGATCTTAGTTATTTAGTGCACTGCTCTGCAGCAAATATTCCATTGGGCGTTAGAATGCTAAGGGTTTTGAGTAGGGTTGGGTAGTTTTCAAAAATAAACTATATATTATCTTTTTATGACCCCTGATGGTCATGGATTTTGCTTACATGTGGAAGAAAATGGAAACAGTTACACTTCATAAATCAGTCCTGCTGATTGATCTGTTGTTAGCATTCCCCCAGGACCCCATGTCCAGAAGTTTTACCGGTCCATGAAATTTTTACACAATGTAAATCGGTCCATGGTCATTAAAATGTTGGGAACTTCTAATTGATCCATCTTTTATATTTCTGAATACATCAACAGCATTTTATACTGGATACACTCAGATTTTGAAATTGCCAATCTACAGTTGCATTTCCCACAAGGCCTGTAACATATTCACATACATTCCATGGTCTCCTCTCTATATGCCTTTCTTACCTATTCTTAGATGAACTGACTTATCGGTGAGAGAAGATATTATCCTCCCTTACAGTGATTTGCAATAAATTCCATTGCCAACTCATTGTAGGTTCTGAATATAAACCTAAATTCCATTGCCCAGTCGTTTATGTTTTGAATATAAACTTATACTAAGTATAAACTTACACAATATTTCTTTTTGCCATTTTTAGTAGCTTTTAATGGGGAAAGCTGTTTATGTGTTTCATTGAGCTTTTCAAGTAGCATTGAGTAGTGTTATGGCGTGGTGGTATTTGTTATATATTTTCGTAAATTTTTTGCATGCCATAGTGCGCTGTTCATATGCTTTGGAACACTTGTAGTATACCCAGTGAGGTGACCTCAATGCATTTAATTTTGAAGAATGCTCCTCCTGTCACACAGTACCTCAGTCAGCAGATAAGGTCCTACCAGCAACACGAGAAGCTTCTGTCCATTCAGCAGATGAAAAATATGAGCACATTCTGGCTGTTTCTCTGGATTTTCCAAACCCTAACATGTGAGTTACTTTATTTCAACCTGGTTTATTAACACTGTGTGACATACTGCAATTTTCATTAAAACTAAGCTGCATTTCAATATTTTATATAGCAGTAAACTAAAAAAAGTGTAAGTATACTATCTGCAGTTCAAACTCTTACACATATGTATTACTTTATTGATATTTTAAGCATTAAATTTATTTGAGTCTAATATTTCAATTGATAATAGAGTTCAATGTACAAACATGTTCTCACAGGTAAAGCCGAAAAGATCTCCCAGCCACCCCAATATCAGAGGGCCCATCCAGGTGATGCCGTGACCCTACAGTGCTATGTATTGCCAGAAATTTTTGCTACACTCTTCTGGCTCAAACATCCTATGCAGGGCAGGCCCACTTTTCTGGCTGTAGCTTTGACTCACCTGCCTGAAGTATACTTATGTGAAGGGCTCCACCATAATCCCCGAATCAATGTGTTCAAGAATAGCTACAGTTTTAATATTTCTTTTAAAAGCCTCGAGCCATCAGATGCAGCCACATATTATTGTGGAGCCTTGGCTTACAATACAGTAATAATGGGGAATGGAACACAGCTCGACTTGAATGGTCTTGAAACACAAGGTAACAAGTGAATAATTTTGATTAATTTTGATGCACTGTTCAGTTTAAGTGTAATTATATATATTCTGTTTTAATGTTATGTGGTGTCTTATAAAAGTCTTCCCATTCCTTAACATAATTTACAATCTTGCTGGCAAAAACAAATTAAGTGGCACTAAAATTAGAGCCTCTTTCAAAGATCTGTTCAACACATTCTAAACTCAGCATGAAATCATATATGCAATTTGAAATAGACTTTTGTGTGGAAATAAGGTTTTCAGTTATTAGTGATGAAATTATGATCGTATAATGGTTTCATAATTAATTATATGTCTTTTGGGCATTAGGATCTGAATACAATGCGAATGACAGTGAAACTCAAGATGAAACAAGTGTTTCAGGTAGGGTTGGATATTGACCTTAAATCAATATCACAAGTAATTTCATATTTTTACCTCAATTACGATTAATCAACGTTTTTTTTTTGCTTGTTTTTTTTTTTTTGGCCTCTTATTTCATTAACAAGGTTTCTACTGTAAATATGTTCAACTATTAAAGCTGGGATATTTTTTCTAATGACTGTATATCTTTATGATTTAAAAATTATGGAAGAAAACACAGAGATGAAACATTTATGGTTATTCATTGAGTATTTCCAACAACTGAAATCAAAGCAGAAATCACTTGAAATGAAAATGTCTTATGGAAAACGGTTCATTTTAGTTTTAATGTGAAAAGCAAGTTCCCTAAAAAAGTAGAAAATAAATAGCTTGCATTTCTTGCAAACAAAATAAACCACCTATAGTGATAACGTCTGTCTGGGTGAAATTGATCACTATAACTGTGATCACTGTCTCAGACAGATTACCGTCTAATTGACATTTGTATATTTAATACATGAAAATAAGGTAATAAAATGTATTTTATTGACTCTTTCAAAAGAAAGTACAGCTATTTCAAACATTTTTCAAATTACAGTATTGGACAAATTAATTACTGAACTGTATATAATTTAAATAAGCTAAAATACAGTATAGTATTGTACATAAAATATAGATTATTGTAGTTTTGCTACTGCATCTCATTGGCTTGTTTTTGGCAGTTTATAATTTTGATGTCTATATTCATAATTGAGAGAAAATTACATTCTTTTTCTTGTCATATTTTCTGTGCATGCAGCATTAGCTTCAGGTAGCTAGTCAGAAGCAGGCAGGTTACCACAAGGCAAAGTAGGCAAGTAAATAAAGAATTGCAGTAGTTAACATTTTTTCCATATATTGTTATGTATAGAAAGACCTAAAATGAATACTGTAAGTGGACTACTTGATTATTATAAGCAAATTCTTTAAATAGTATTTTTACAGGAATGATTCTAAACTTTTTGATCCATATAAGTAGTTGTTCACTATAGCCATGATCTCTAGCGGTTTCCACTGTATTTTAAATATTGCTAGTGCTGAATCCGATTGGAGGTATCAACTTTGGTAGATGAAACTGTTTTTTTTTCCACAGTGTTGACATGTTACTTCCATGTCACAGACTGGATGGGGTGGAGTCATCTGACAACACACAGTACAGTGATCCCCTGTCTATCGTGAAAGTAACATTCCAGACCCATCAGCGATAGGTGAAAATCCGCGATATAGAAAGACCATATAAATAAACACTTTTTAATAGTTTAAGACTTAAAATACCCTTCCCACACGCTTTAAAAGTGATAGGTGAAAATCCACGATATAGTGCGGGCGCGATTACTGATCTGCAATATAGCGGGGGATCACTGTAGTGTGTTTTTATGGGGACAGTACATGAACACACTGAGGAAAATATTAACAGAATTGTTTAAGTATTAACACAAACAAAAGTAGCCGACATGGGCAAGAGGTTCTGAATTATATTGATTCATTTTCAATTAATTGCCCAGCCCTAATTTCAGCTAATATAAATTATATGAATTTTATATTGTCTCGTATAGTTCTGTAGGCCATCAAACACCAAAATTATTTTTTATTGTAATACTGAATAATCACATTGTTATGGTACTGCTTCAGAGTCCACTCTGCCTTTGCCCTGTGCTTCCTAGGATCAGCTTTAGGCTCAGTGTAACCTTTCTCTCGATAAGCAGACATGTATAGATGGGCCAAAAAAAAAATCTTTCTACTGATTCACATTTGTCATCCTTAAATTTAACTGAAGTCACTAGATATGTATATAAATGCAATTAAAATATTATTAATGTATAACTTTGTAGGTGCGGTGTAGTGGCTCAGGGTTTTAATTCTGCTTCCGCTAGGTGCCTCTAATAGTCTCTTTATTCTGCATTAGACTGGCATCTGATCCAGGGGTCTAAGCCCCCTCACTGTACTCTCCGGGATAAGCAATTGAATGATATATATTATTTTGAAACCCTTAACATATTTTTGCACAAGGAAAAGACAAGATAAATAACTACCTAGTGCCTGTGCTGGTGGCTACAAACACAGCTTCTGTAGCTGTGATCCTGGCTGTGATTCTCTTACTGAAGCAGAGAAGGATCAAAAATAATGACTCCAGTAAGTATCTGACATTTAAGGTGGTCTTATTGTTTGAGGAGCATATCTGTATGTGTTTTTTATTTGCATTCATGTACTGTGCACTCCCTGTACACTGTTTCTACATTAGTGTTGCTGTGGCAAGTAAAATGGATCGAGATTTTTAAAAATTAATTTACATTGTCCAGTCATTATCGGATAATTCATAGTATTGAAATGTGCTGTCGTCTTATGTCTTGAAGGAGCTGAATATTCTTTAAGCAGTGCAGATGGAAACTTGAGGGACCAGGTGAAACCTAAAGGCTATTGTAACAATAATAATGTAAGCCTCATAGAGGATTTTTTCCAGTTAACAGACACATTTTGATTACTTTTCTAGGGTACGGACACCATGTATTATTCAACTCTGAACTTCACTCAGAAAAACAAAGCAAGAAGGTCAAGCAATGATCTGAGTGTGACTTATGCTACAGTCAGATGTCAGCAACTCTGAATTTTCATTGGGGATATTGATACACAAATGGAGAAGTAATTCAGAGATATTACATATACAATAACAGAAGGTCAATATCAGAATTCGACCATGCCTAATGTATGATAAAGTGCAGTATAATGTATAATAAAGTGCAGCATAATGTTCAGTGTCAAATGTGTATGATGATATTTTACACAAACAATAAAGGCTGTTATAGTTAATCTTTATTTTATACCATTAATTGGAAATAAGTGTATGTTTCATCTAGCAGCTAAACAGGTTATGTAACAGTAATAAATCGTTGGAGGCACAGTCCTTGGAGGCATGAAATATAATGTATAATTTGTGGAGAATATACCTGCTGGTTGGCCCTGCTCGCTGATCCTCAGTTATACGGCACATTGGACATAAGCATATGCTAAAAACATGCAAACATGCATAAACATCTTATTATTATTATTGGATCTGTAAACTCATCTCAAAATAAAATAGTCACGTTTTCCCACCATTACTGTACAAATATCTGTACTAATATTTTAAGTTACTTGAGAAAAGAAAATTTGTAGAATTTGACCAATAAAGTTTAAAGAACACATTACCATGTTAAATATGTGACTATATGTTACATCTCCTTTACTATTATTTGTTGATCTTAATAATAAATTGCTTATTTTTTATGACATTTGATTTATTCTTCTGTAAAATGGCACTCTCTGTCTGAAGACAAGCTTTTTGTCATCTTTATTTATTTATTCAATATCACGCCTTGTGAGGCGGAGAACATTTGATAGGTGAAAACTGGCTCTTCGCTATATCCCATACTTCAGCAGTGGCCAAAAGTTTTGAGAATGACACAAGTATTGGTTTACACAAAGTCTGCTGCTTTCTGTGGTATACCGAAGTATGATTACATAAGTGTAAATAAGTGAAATTTCATAAGTGTAAATGGCTTTTATTGACAATTACATTAGGTTTATGCAAAAAGTTAATATTTGCAGTGTTGGCCCATCTTTTTCAAGACCTCTGCAAATCAGCCTGGCGTGCTGTCAATCAACTTTTGGGCCAAATCCTGATTGATGGCAGCCCATTCTTGCATAACCTCCCTTGGCTGAGAAGCAACCCCACACATGAATGGTCTCAGAATGCTTTACTATTGGAATGACATAGGACTGATGGTAGCGCTCACCTTTTCTTCTCCGGATAATCTTTTTCCTGGATACCCCAAACAATCGGAAAGTGGATTCATCAGAGAAAATGACGTTACCCCAGTCTTCAGCAGTCCAATCCCTTTACCTTTTGCAGAATATCAGTCTGTCCCTGATGTTTTTCTTGGAGAGAAGTGGCTTCTTTGCTGCCCTTCTTGACACTAGGCCATCCTCCAAAAGTCTCTGCCTCACACGGCCTGCTGCCATTCCTGAACAAGCTCTGCACTGGTGGTATTCACTTGATCATTCTTCATAACATTAGTATATGCAAATTGCCATCATAAAAACTGAGGCAGCAGACTTTGTGAAAATCAATATCTGTGTCATTCTCAAAACTATTGGTCATAGCTGTACAAAAGGGCATTCTCAAGCTTGCAAAGTATTGTTTCTAGATGTGCACTACTGAGCAGTATTTTCACCCCAAGCTATTTGGCAAGGTAGTATTCCTCCATCCACCTCCCCGTTCATATCCGGATTTTTCTTTATTAAAAAGAATGACAGTGGGTTGTGCCTATGTGTTGATTACTGCGCTCTCACGGTGAAACACAGAGAGCCCCTACCATCGATCCCTCAACATTCAAAAAATTATGCAAAGGTGTGATCTCCACAAAACTGGATTTTGTAGTGTGTACAACCTGATCAGAATATGTAAAGGTGATGGGTGAATGGAAAATGTAATTTCTAACCTATATGGGACAATTCAAATTTTTGGTTATGCCTTAAGGATTGGCTAACAGTCCATCCATATTCCAAGCTTTTGTGACAGAAGTTCTGTCTGACTTTCTGAATACATTTGTTATCGCCAACATAGATTACATTCTCATCCATTCTTCCACCCCCAAACAGCTTTTGGTTCATGTCCGCATGGTCCTGCAACAGCTCCGTAACCACTATTTCTATGATAAGGGGGAAAAATGTGAGTTTCATTGTCATACCTTGAAAATCCTAGGTTGTGTCATCCAGTCTGCATCGGTACCCATGGATGAAACCAAGGTAATCGGCAGTGGAGGAGTGGCCTGTACCTCGCATGGTAAAAGAGCTCCAATGTTTTCTAGGGTTTGCTAATTTTTACTGATGTTTCATCAGAGGCTTCAGTCAGGTGGCCGCCCCTTTGTCCCTGACGTGGGGAAAGCGGACGGCCCTGCAGTGGACCTCAGAAGCTACCACAGCATTCTGCAAACACCAGGATGCATTATGCTCTGCCCCAGCTTTCCTTCAACCCAACCCAGAGCTTCCTTTCAAAGTGCAGGTCATGCTTCGGAGGTATAGGGTCAGTGCTGTGCTGCTCCAATGGCACAGGACCACTGGAAATTTACATTTGTGCACTTATTTTTCCTGAAAGCTCTCTCCAGCTAAGTACAACTATGATGTGGGTAACCATGAACTGCTAACCATCAAGCTGGCCCTCGAAGAATGGCGCCACTGGCTGGAGGGAGGCAAGCACCCATTCATCGTGTATACAGACCACCGCAACCTCAAATACCTCCAGAATGCTAAGCAATTGAATGCCCGACAAGCAAAATGGTCTTTATTCTTTACTCGCTCTGACTTTAACCCTCTGGGGACTAGGGGTAGGGACACACTTTCACTGACTGGGGCATGATCACACATTTCTTTCAGTATCATAAACTTAATTAATGGCAAATAAATTATTTCTTATATATTTATTTTGGTATTACACTCTGTCACGCCCCGCTCCGTCCGCTCCTGATGTGTGCCACGCCCACCTCGTTACCTCGTGTTCAGCCCTGATTGTGATCACCTGTGTCCTGTTATGTCTAGCTTGTCTTTTGTATTTAGTCCTCGTCTCAGTATTCCCCAGTTCCGTCATTGTAGTGTCAGTGGATGTCTCGACCTGTCTGTTCGTTGCCTAATAAACCCCTGTTCACCCGTCTGACCGGCTCATCTAGCCTGCTTGCTTGTTCGCCTGATCCCTGATCGTGACACACTCATCTTAATTTTAATGTATATTGTGAATATGTCAGATTTATGTTAAGTTTGTAATTTGACATCAAAGTATTATAGACATTGCAAAATGCAGCTTGGAACACTTGCAGAAACATTATAAAAGTAGACATTACCCTGTCACTGTTTTAATAGTGCCAGTTCGTTTTGATCACAGATATCTGATCACCAAAGTCTTGGGTACATGAAGATGACTAAATGGTGTAGTTGCAACATTCAGTTGGATAAATAAATAAGAAAAACCTAACTCATGTCACTATTTCTGGCCTCCTTCCATTGAATATGTAGGAGCTCTCATGTGTATGCATGAGTCATTCACACCTGGCCAAATCCCCCCTCCCTTTATGGAGCTGATGGGGATGTATCTGAATCGCGTTGCACTGTTGCATTGATCATCTAATTACCATGCGAATGCAATTTCAATACGCGGTAATGCGACTATTTAGAATGTGAATAGCGATCTTCAGCTGAGAGCAGTACTACACACCCCTGATGCAGGTAAAACAAAGTAAAGTGACATGGTTTATTTTTTTGCCTATTTAACCTCATTTGAAAAAACTTTAATACTTCTGACAATGGACGTTTTGAAAAGAAGACAGATTACGGATTTAGTCAGCGTTTTTTTCATGATTTTACATAAAGATTTCAGCGAGATATAAACTGAAATACACGAGAAAAATACACGACATAGCCGAGAATGCCCTCGTCCCCAGAGTTGTCTCATCTACCCAGCTTGAAGATCCAGTAGGTTGATACCCTGTGCCAACAACATGATCTGCCAGAGGCTGATGATCTCCCCTCCACAGTTCGGTCACTGTCCTGCTTTGTGAGCCCTGTGGTATGGGCTCTGGACGAATCCATCCAAGCTGCCAACCGATGCCATCCTCCACCTCCCTCCTGTCCCACTGGTAAGGTCTTCGTACCTCCCTGGCTTCGTTCAGCAGTCCTCCAGTGGGTTTACACCTCCCACAGCTCAGGTCATCCTGGGGCTGCCACTACTGCAAGACTCCCCTTCCAATGTTGTTAGAGGCCAGGATGGTGGAAGAGCATTGAGGAATACATCGCCTCCTGTCCTGAATTTTCTCAGCTGAAGTCCACCAATTCGCCAGTCTACTCCAACCACTGCCTGTCCCTTCTCAGCCATAGTCACACCTGACCCTGGACTTCATGACCCACCTCCCTTCATCATAATTCTAAAAATGGTGGATCAGTTCTCTAATATATGTTACCTTATCCCACTCCCCAAGCTGCCCTCCGCAAGTGAATTGTCAGACCTCCTGATAACTTTGGTGTTCAGATACTACGGCATCCCTGAGGATGTGGTCTCTGATTGTGGTACCCAGTTCATTTCCCAAGTATTTAAAGCCCTTTGTTCAAAACTAGGCATTACCCTCAGCCTGACCTCGGGTTACTACCTGAATCTAACGGCCAATCAGGAGGTATCCAAGGCTCTCCAGCTTCTGTGTAAGGGTCGTCCCACAGACTGGGCCCAACACCTTCCATGGGCAGAGTATACCCTTAAGGCCAGGGAGAATCTTGTGACTTATCTTTCTCCTTTTCAGTATATATTAGGTTTTCAACCTCAATTGTTTCCATGGAATACTCTGCCCTGTTCCGTATCCCTAGTCGAGGAGTGCTACCAGGGTTGTAAAGCTGTGTGGTCCCAGACCCAAAATCTCTTGGAACCCTAGGACCAGCAGCAAAAAGCCTTTGCTGACCGACAACACTGCCCGGCTCCCATCTACTGCCCAGGACAAAGAGTGTGGCTGTTCATGAAAAATCTCAAGCTATCCACCTGTAAGAAGCCATCCCCATGGTTCATTGACCCATTCAAGGTGATATGCTGAGTCAGTTCATTTCACCTTTAGTTGCCCAGTATGTACTGAATCTCTTCAACCTTTCACACCTCCCTCCTCAAACCTGTCCAGTACAGCTCAACATACTCCCACTTCCATGTTGGACGGAGCCCCCCCCCCGTTGGACCTTCTGGATCAACTCCCCTGACTACGTTCTTGCCCTTGCTATTTGGATTAATTTGCTTAGTCTTCAAAATAATATAATCGGTCTCCCGCATAGCGGTCCCCTGTCCTCTCTAATATCCCACCGTGACATTCAAACCAGCACATAGTTGCATTTATATATGTGGAACTTGATTATTAAATATACCTTAGATCAGCTTGGATCAGTGGATGCAACTCAATCAGAGTTTTAACATGCTTACGTACATACAATGTTGGTGGAGTTGTTGTCTTATCACAAGTCAGTTTACTTTATATGTACTGCTTTGACTGGTAAATAGAGCACTCTTTGTCAGGGTCAGCACCCGTCTGCCCCAACCTTTCGTATCTTCTCCCCTTTTGGCTAAGCAGGCATTTCTGGCCATTGTGTTCTCCTGTGCCCAAGTCCTTCGTATGTTTTCACATCTGCCCAGATTGCTGCGTGGTGTTATAAGCTGAGCATGTGGTTACTAACTCCTCAGTCGTGTGTTTGAATTCAGCTACCTCTGTTTTTGTATTTAGTAGATTTTGTTCCCCAGTGTTTCCTTTGTATTAGTTTTTCTAGTTCCTGAGTTTTGTGGTTTGCATTCTGTATTGGTTTTTGCTTTGTGCCCTTGGTTGGGTTTACCTGTCTTTTTTATTTCCCTAGTGTTGGACTCTGTTTGCTAGTTTCTGAGTTCCATGGTTTAGTTTATTAGATTCACCTGTGTGCTGTTTCCCTGAGCCTCTTGATTGTTCTCACCTGTCCTGTGTTTCCTTGTTAACCCTCCGTATTTAAGTATCTGATCCTGCTCTGCTCCCCATGAAGTCATTGACTGTTTTCCTGATGCTGGTTATTCTGATTTGCTGTGTGATATGTTTGCATCCCTGCCTGCTCTCTGTGATACCAGTTTCCCGCTTATAGATCTTTTTGGTTCTGTTAGTTTTCTTCGTACCCCCTTTTAGTTTAGACCCCTCATGGTCCATTTTGTTTGTAGTGCTTCTCGTGTTTTCAGTTCCTGTAATAAACCCCCTGTTTTTGTGTAGCCGCAAATGGATCGTCCCCTTCCTTTCAAGTTTCAAAAGGTTTATTCATCACATACACAGTTGTACACATACAAACACATAGTGAAATGTTACCCTGCACTGCAAAAAAGCTTATCTAAAATCTAAGAAATAAACATGGAATTTGAGCAGAAAATGATTTAATACTAGTCAGATTATCTGTCCATGCAGCAAGATCATTTCACTTGATAAGAACTCTTAAAACATGTTGATTAAAGTCTAGAAATAAGAAAGGTTGGACACTTGTGCAACAGTATGAAAAAATTCTATTTTTCAGATCAAATTACTTAAAATGAGACTTGTCATATCACAGTAAAAAGCAAAATGCACTAAATATTAGCAAATAATTCTTAAAACAATTTAATAAATTTAAATAAAATTTAATTAATTTAATAAATTCTTAATTTAAGCACACTGGAAAAATGAAGTCCAAGGAATAAGAAAATTGATCATTAAAATAAGTGGAAATTACTTACTCCTAGAGGAGTATGATTATGCTGTTACATGAAATACACCTTGAAATAAGTAAACCTAAACCAATATTTAGACCTACTTTTTTTCAAGAACATCTTAAAACAGGAAATCACAAGCATGAAAAGTCAGATTTCCATCAACATTTATTACCAACCACAGAAGACTCCACAGAGCCTTCACATCAATGTGTCCTATGGAAAAAATATGAATATTATAAAATAATGGTCATTCCATAACCCATTGCAATATATTTTTCTACAGAAAAGGCATTAACACAAACAACAAAATGCAACGTGCATTTTTTAGGCTAGGCAGAGAATAAGTGTGAGAGAGAGAGAGAGAGAGAGAAACAGGGTGACTGAAAAAGAGAGAGAGAAAGAGAGAGAAAGTGAGAGACAAATAGAGCACTGCGACCAGTCCATACACTAGAACAAAAAACGTACATACATAACATAACATACAACAACGATGAAATGAAAAAACACGGCATGAAAAACCCTCAACAGAGGAAACGAAAGAAAAACTTTATCAGGTACAGGTACAGTACTCTAGAACGCTAATAACAGACCTGACGTTCTATGCATTTCTATTTCTTAATCAATGATTTCCACTCAGTGATTGCTTTCTTATACAAGCTTGTGGCATTTTGATCATGTATGGCATCGCCTAGTACCTCTGTTTGAATGACTGACAGCAAGGCTGCAACACATTTTGGATATGTCAAGTGCAAAGAGTAGTAGTACGCCATTAACATTCCATCAAAGAAATCCTCCTACGGTAGGGTGCTTACAGGAGTATTTCCGATGGCAAGGATGCAAACTGTTCCATCAAAGAGTAACACTTGGCTGGATAGAGGTTGGTTCTCCTAGTTCAGCGCTGGATCTTCCATTGGCTACAATCAAATGACAAGGACAGTTCAAAGTGGATTATGAGAGTTTTGCAACAGCAGCAGCAAAGTACTAAATTCAAGTACCTATTAGCTAGTGGCTACATTAACGGAGTACCAACATAATTTATTTACCTGAATTATGTGAAGCAGTGCTTCACTGGCACTCCCAAGTCGCTTTGGTGGTGGAGTTGTTGAGGGAAAAAGTACCGGGAGTACTGTTAGAAGGTCGATGGTGAAATCCACTATGTAACCAAATATAAAAGCAACATAATGCCAATTTAAAATAAATCAATCAGCTGGCCACATACACCAGTACTTCCCAATCCTGTTCATAGAGGACTGCCCTGCATGTTCTTCTGGTCCTCCTGTCCTAATAAATGAAATCCTCATTGGTTACTTCATCAGCCAAAGTTGTATTCAATCTACTGTTCAAGGGTAGCATGGTTATCTCGTTTCAGTTTCACTTCAGTTATGCTTTATTGTCATCACCATACTCAAATCACAGAGGAAGCTGCTTATTAAACATCAAGGCCAGTTGTTGTCCAAGAGAAGGATAGGGAACCGACAGATTACATTGCATTTGTTCAGCAACATACCTCCCTGCAGGCTCAAGGGGAAAGGGAGTTTGAGGGCCTTCTTCCATACACCATAGAACTGCACCTTTTCACAGAAGTCTGCCCATCTTCCCTTTGTTTCATCTATGTATTTAGAGTTGGTACCATCCAGGATACAACGCAGCTTGTCCATTGCCTTTCCAAGAAGAAATTGCCTTATAGTTACTCTACCACTGTGCATGTTTGATTCAACACAGCATGCATAGAAACAAGCACACAAAATTACCGTGAGCTAAGAAACGTACATTTTGAGTATCTTTGACGCATGGATATGCCTCAAAGATTTTTGTGGCTCTCTCTTCTTCCCTTACCTCATCTGAATCAATGAAGGCCCGTCTGGCTTCAAACTCGAGGTCCAAAAGTTGAACAACGTTGCTTTGGTTGGGTTTTAAGTTGAGTTGGGTTTATTGTACATGTTGCTCAGTGTTTTGTAGTACCTTGCCTGGTGTTTCAGACTGTCATGACCTGCTGATACAACAGAAGATGTAAGCACTTTTGCATCAGCGGCATAAAAAATAAATCATATCACACTTTTCGTACATACCTGGACTAAGGTTTGCATCACTAAGGTCATCGTTGCTTGGAAGAATTACGGTTGAAGCTGTTGAACCATTTGAATCTTAATCTGTCTCATCTTCTATGCTTGTACTAAAGAGAGACCTCTTTGCAACCCCTCATTTTGGCACAGGGCCCTGCCTCTTTCTTGGTGACTTCATATTCTGGAGTCACTTGTACATTTTGGAGTAGATGGTCAGCTGTGGAAAAAGAATGTTATATATTTCGTTGTTGACACCCCTATCCAGTCTTAGGTTTTATTCAACATAAAATTAAATGTTAAGAAATTGACACTTACATACGGCATGTCTCCACCATCCCGTAGCATAGGATAATAGTGAATGATCTTCTGTGACATTACTCTCAGTTCATGCTTGGAGGGATATGGCACTTCCTTTCCCAGGGGACTAGCATGAAGGATTGCAACCATGCTGGTGATTGTGTTTCTTATAAGTCTGCAACTAAGCTCCTTTCACATCTTGCAGTCCTTTTCCTTTCCACTGCGGAGCAATGCAAAATACAGGATGTGCACCATGTATAATTCTGAATCTGTGTACACCACATATTCTGGTGGATCTGGCAATTTCACTGTTTTGGCCATCGTTTCATTTATGGGAATGGAGCTCTGAGGCTGGGATGGCAGCATGGCACTGGTTGATGGCACAATCCCATTTCCACTACAACTGGTCAGTAGAATTCTCACATTACTGGAGATATGGAGGCAAAGAAAATACATAAATACACGGGACACATCTGGTGACACATTACCTATTACGAAAGTATAGTACATTTAGGGTACCTTTGGATTAATTATATCCCAGAGCTGCTTCCTCCTGAGAAAAATTTCCAGGCCAGGAAAGAGATCCTTCAGGTCAGTGTGGCTGAGGGTTTTTAAAACCCCCTCATCAATACTGGCCGCTGTAAAATTAGCAAGATGGAAACCAGTTTCGATTTCAGTTGTATGAGTTGTTCAACACAGCTATGATGTTAAAATCAGTATGATGGTAAAACAGGCTTATCAGACTATAGGGGATATATAGTTTATGAAGACGTTTAGAATTTTTGACATGATGGCACAGTGGTTAGCACTGCTGCCTCACAGCAAGAAGGTCCTGGGTTCGGTCCCGGGTCCTTACTGTGTGGAGTATGCACGCTCTCCCTGAGTTTGTGTGGGTTTCTGCCAGGGGCTCTGATTTCCTCCCACAGTCCAAAAGTGTGCAGGGCAGGTTGTTTGGTGAGTCTAAATTGGCCCTGTGAGTGTGGTTTTGTGTGTGCCCTGTGGTGTGTTGGCGACTGCCCAGGGTTGGTTCCCGCGATAGGCTCCAGTGATGGATGGATAGATGGACTTTTAGAATTTTCTACATTTCTGCATAAATACAGATTTTTTTTAGTCAATAATCATAATCCAATTATTCATTGAGAAAAATTATCCAATATTCCATATCTGTAAGTAGCATGATAAATGTTTTTTTTCTGGTTTGATCCTCTTACCAGTAACTGTTGATCATCCCTGCACACAAAGCAGCTTCAACTCGGGAATGTTGGTGTTTACATCCTTCACTCTGAACGCCAAACATCTCAACACAAGCAACCCATTCATGTTCATATTAAGAATTAAACACTCAACATTGACTTCATTTTCCTCAATTGATAAACTTATTGGCTATCAGTGAGTGTTGAAAAGGGCACATTAACGAGAGAGTAAAAGAGGGTGGTACACTGTTAAAAGGCGGTTGGTGTACAACGGCATTTGTATTTCTCTTGATTTTTTACGATGCAGGGTTTATGACTGTCTCAGATAAATTACATATAAAGGCAACACCAATCAGTGCAAACTGTATAATGAGGTTATCTGACCTCTTTTTTTACTCATGTTTGTTTTAAATCAGAAAGCTGTCTTCAATAAATAAATACCGAGTATTACACTTACTTGAATTGTTGAAGGCAATCCAAGCATAGGCAAATATGTTGAACACAAGTCCAAGTCAAGTCTCAAGTCTTTAAGCTCGAGTTCAAGTCAAGTTTTAAGTCTTTCATCACAAATTCAAGTCAAATTTTATGGCTGTAATGAGCAGTCTTTCTTTAGCTACATGCCACCTCACTATTTGCGACTGTCGTTTGACCATTCGCATTTGAAGAATCGCGGTCACTGACGATCACGATAGTCCACTCACGTTGAATGTTAAGATGATTCCGCACAGGCTTTTTTCAACACTTTATTTTCACGCCATCCTCGCTGCTCGTAGATATTATGTTGTTAGCGCTTTGAATAAAGTCATTAGACCCTAATGTAATCGGAAACAGCAGCGTTGCTGCTGTGCTTTATGCTGCCTCCACAGTATTGAAATTAAGATATTTAAATTTTATATTTATTTATGCAGAACTATATTAAATACGACTTACCTTGTAACACTAACAATGCGTTGTCCATATCAGTGTTAATTTTGTTAACAAAAAAATTTCATCATTGTTATTGTCAAAACTCGTCGACTAAAACGAGTAAAATGTCTATTTATACACTAACTAAATAAAAATGATTTCACAAGGCCTAAGACTATGACGAAGTGTATTGTCACTTTCGTCAACAAATAAAAACAAGACGAAAACTAAAATTTAAAGAGGTCCAGTTAGAGAAAATTTCTTGAAGCAAAGGTCCAGAAGATCATAATGTCTATTTAGTGTAATATATATTTAAGTAGCCTATTAGTTGTATCAACATTGCATGTAATCAATACCTGACTGTCAAATCAGATTAATTCAGTACAACTCAAATTTTTTTTGACAATATTTAGTCACGTGACATAGAGCTAAACATATATGTATGACTGCCGATATATATAATGTTTTCTCATTTACTAGTTTTAAAACGACATTTTAAAAGTAGGGCTGCATTTAAACCGGTGCCAGAGCTTGGTCCGCATGGGCGGCAATAAGTCGGACTTGTTTCCGGTGAGGGTTGGACTCCGTCAGGGCTGCCCTTTGTCACCG
>JAOYFF010000002.1:15889103-15901066 GCA_025773925.1 Cryptomyrus ogoouensis
ACCGTCCAAAGGTTCTAAAACCTCTAATTTTCCAATCCTATCCTGGTTATTAGAGAAAACAAGATCAAGAAGGGCTTGTGTAGCTGGGGGTCAGGTTGTCGTAGGATGGGAGCAGAACAGAATCGTTGCTTCAGATCTTCGAAGGCAAGCATCGCTCCTGGGGTCCACTTCAGCTTCTTAGCACCTCCTCAGATCAAGTTCGTGAGGGGAGCTGCCACAGAGCTGAAACTTTGTATGAACCGTCTATAGAAGTTTGCAAAACTTAAGAATCTCTGTAGCTCTCTGAGGGTTTTTGGTCGGGGCCAATCTCGAACGGCCGAGACCTTGTCTGGATCCATGGCCACTCCTCCAGGGGAGTAACCGAGGAATTATATTGTGCTGCAATGAAACTCACATTTCTCACTTTTTACATAGAGTTGAAGTTCTTGAAGTCTTTGTAGTACCTGTTTGACATGCCCCACGTGTTGGTCCTCTGTATCTGAATAAATCAAGATATCGTCAATATAGGCAATCACACAATGATGCAACATATCTCGAAACACTTCATAAATGAAGGACTGGAACACAGAGGGACTATTAGCAAGCCCGCAAGGCATCACGAGATACTCGTATTGTCCCATAGTAGTGATAAATGCTGTCTTCCATTAATCTCCATTCTTTATCCTAATGAGGTTATAGGCACTTCTCAGGTCTAGTTTTGAAAAAACCCGGGCTGAGCGAAGCTGTTCCAAGGCTGAGGGGATAAGAGGAAGAGGTTCTCTACGTTTTATGGTGATCTTATTGAGCCCTCGATAATCTATTGGAGGTTGCAAGCCTCCATCTTTCTTGGGCACAAAAAAGAACCCAGAAGCAAATGGGGAGGTGGAGGGGCGATTAATCCCCTGTTTTAGGGACTCCTGGACATATGCTTTCATGGCCTCCTCTTTTGGTCTAGAGAAGGAGAAGATACGTCCACGAGGTGGAACAGCACCCTCTACAAGATCGGTGACACAATCGGATGTACGATGAGGCAGGAGACCATAGGCTTGTGCTTTACTAAAGACATCTTGAAACTCCCTGTAGGGTTCGGGAATACCTGAAAGATCCTCGGGCAGGGGGCTCTCAACAGAGGAGACTCGACAGGGTAGGGAAAGACATTCCAGAAAACATTCAGATGACCATGCTTGAATCTCTCCGGTTCTCCAATCTATCGCAGGGTTGTGCTGTCTTAACCATGGAAATCCTAGAATAATCTTATCTTGCATGGAGGGAACAACAAGTAATTAAATCAGCTCCACATGGAGAACCCCAACCTTTAGGGTTAGTGGTGCTGTGCGGTGAGTAATTAACCCAGAGGAGAGCGGTTCTCCATCCACACCTCGCACCAGCAATGGCTGTGGCATTTCCTCTAAGGGAATCTGAAGCTCCTGAATCCACCAAACCCATACCTTTCACCCCCTCTGTTTCCCACAAAAGAACAACAGGCACAGTTAACTGCGTCTTGGTAAGGTCTCTTCCTGAGTCTCTTCAGTGTGGCTTTGGGTGGGGCGCTTTGGGCATGCACGCATGAAATGCCCTGCTTCTCCGCAGTAAATGCACAGCCCCTGGTTGCAGCGTCTCTCACGCTCTTCTGGGGTAAGGGGCGCATGTCCCAAAACCATTCGTTCCGCTTCCACGGAGCGCGTAGGCGGGGTTAGGGTCATTCCTTCCGAGCGCACCGCTGATTTGCGCTGTTCACGGAGAGCGGTGTCCAGGGTTATGGAGAGCCGCACGTATTCCCCGAAGGTCCGGGTGGCTCCCCGACATGTCAGTTCAGCCCGTAATTCCGGGCGAAGAGCACGACGATAGATCATCTGTAAATAGTCGGTAGTCCAATCCAAACTGGCCGCCAGGGTTCGAAATTCTAAGGTGAACGATTTCCCTGACGTAGATCCAAAAGCAAATGTCCGACATTCTGCCCTACGGCTGGATGATTGAACACTTCCTTAAAAGCTGTTTGGAAGTCTCGAGAAGAGTGCAGCATAGGGCTATCCTTGGACCTGAGAGCAGGTAAGAGCCTTACTGCTCAACAGGGACATCACAAAGTGGACGCGATCCTGATCGGAGGGGAACTGGTCCGGGTGATGTTCTATGTATAACCCGCACTGCATTAAGAAGGCTTTGCAGTGATCGGGGTTTCCGTCGTACCGGTTTGGCAGGGCTACCGGTACGGCTGAGCGTGGGGGAGAGGTAGGGAGCAGTACCGCAGCCACTCCAGAAAGCTGCAGTTGTCTCACTACGTCTGTAAGACGCGAGATCTGAGCTTGTGCCTGCTGAAGTTGGTCCTGGACGTCTTACGGATCCATGTTAAAGGCGAGGTATTCTGTTCTGCCCAGAAAGATCCGTGGAGACAAATTCAAGTAACCAAGTTTATTAGGGATTAAGACAGGAGAGGACATGAGCCATATCCAAGTCGTTGCCAGGGAACAGAAGCCAAAGTCCAGAACGTGATCCAGTGTCGTCGTCGAGTAAGGGGAAGCCAAGGATCGAGAAGCTAGTAGGTCAAGCCGGTGACACGGGGGATGAACACAGGGAAATCCACGAGGGGCGTCACGGGGAGGGTGGACGGGCAGGAGTCAAGGAAGGAGCGGGCAGGGCCAGGAAGACGGAACGTAACTAGGGAGTCAACGAATAATCAAAGCGCTCAGTACGTACATTACTACAATACCTCGCACCAGACTAATGTCAGTGCGAGGTTTAAATACGGTGGTTTCCCTCAGTTTCCGGCAATCATTGTCGGTCACGTGAGGTGGGCATGACACAGACCAAGTTTTCTGTTTATTTTTACAATTGAGAAACAAACAGCATCAATCCATATTTTATCCCCCATCAGCTACCAACAACAAATAGCGACAATCAGTGCTGTCCCAAACAATTATACTTTAAACGATTAATCTAGCGATAAAATATTAATAATTATTTTCACGTTAGTCATTTAATACAACAATTCACCCACCCCCACACACACAGAAATCTGAAATTCTGATTAACATTTCAATTCATTAAAACATTTCTTAAACATTATGTCACGCCCGGCTCATCCGATTCTCATGTGTGCCACGCCCCCCTCGTTACCTCATGTTAATTTCTGATCGTAATCACCTGTTAGTCCACGTCTGAGTTAGTTTCCCCAGATCCGTCATTGATGTGCGTTGCTGTCTACCCTGTTTGTGAGAAAAAAAACCCTTTTACTTTTGGATTCTCGTCTGCCTGCCTGGTATTTGTCCGCTTCCTGCCTGCTTGCCAGACAGCGGTTACAACAGAATGACAGATCTTGCCGAAGACACAACGCGGAAGACCGAGGAGCAATGCCTCAGGCTTCTGCAAGAGGTTGTGTACTGGCTGCACTAACCCGAGGTTCGAGAGGACTCTGAAGCATTGGAGCTAGCCAGACGCAGCGGGGATCTCCTGAGCAAGGAACCCACTTCCGGAAGCGCGTACCCCTTCGCCGAGGTACGCGAAAATTTCAAACGGCTTATGGAGCGGATAATGGAGCGGCGGGCTCAGCTGACCGCCCTGCCCAGCAGAGAAACTGTCGACCAGTCACCCGTCCTCACCGAGGCAGATCTCGCTTCACCGCTCCCCGGTGGCCGTAAAGGGAGAAAGAAGCAGCGAAAGCAGCAACAGCAGCAGCAGGAGGATAGTCCCAAAGAGGTGCTGACAATCCGTCTTGGGAGGATCTCTCTCTCTCCGGCTCCACTCTTCGCACTCTCTGGGGAAGAGTCTCTCCTAATAGAGAGACCCATAGATCTCACCCTGGACATCACCGCGACTTCTCTACTGCATCCAGGTAAAGCCCACGTCGACGCAACAGACTAGCCACCATTAGCGGCTTACACTTTCCAGGAGGTTCGGCTGTATCGTAAAGGGATCAGTGCGGTGAGGGACGCGATTCCTCGCATGCCCCGAACTCAAAAACGGGCAATGTCCGACCCATTTGTCTTGCTTGATCTGCCCGGCGCCACCTGTCCTGCCCGTCCCGTCTGACTCACCAGAGCCACCTGTCCTACTTGTTCCAGCAGCCGCCGCACCGGCCAGTGAGGCTCTCGCTGCTGTGGTGTCCCCTGCTGGCTATCAGTTGGAGGTGCCCGCCGTCGCTGCACCGCCTGCTACTGCCGCTACGCCTGCAGCACCAGAGGTCTCGGCGCCGCCTGTGACTCCAACCCCTGTGACTCTTGCCCTGGTGCTTGTGACCGCAGTCCATGTCCTCGAGGACGTACCAGACCTCTCAGCCGTTGCTCCCTTTCCCTTGGTAGAGGAGGAGCTTGAGTGGGACCCCTCGGGGACCTCCCTGATGACTCCTCTGCCCTCACCCCGCCTTTCGGTGTCCCGAAAGGGCAGGGGACACCTCCGCAGGGGTCGAGTCTCGGTCGCCTTGGCTGGGGCTCGGGGGGAGCCTGCGGGTCCCCCTCTGACGCCTCGTCGCCTGGCCTTGGTCCCGCCTCCGACACCTCGTCGGTCGCCTGCGGGTTCCCCCGCTCCGGCGCGTCATCGGACGGTGCCTTCCCCGGCTCTGGCTGCCCCGTCGCCTGCTTCAGCTTCCCCCTCCTCCTTGCCTTCGCCAGTGTCCCCTCCGGCTTCCTCGTTGCCTCCCCTGGTGCCCCCTCCAACTCCCTCCTCGTCCTCTTCGTCTGTCCCTCGGCTTGTCTCCTTGCCCACTGCGTGGTCCCCTCCTGCTTCTGTCTCCCTGTCGCCTGTGGCCCCTCTGGCCGCCACCCATCTTGGCTCCCTCGGGCTCCCCTTTGTCTCCCATCCGTTTCTGTCTGGCCTCCCTTGTCTGCTCCTCATCCATTTGTCCCTCCTGTCTCTGCTCCTTGTCCCCCTCTGGTTCCTCCGTTCCCTTCTGGTCCCTTTGTTCCTCCAGTCTTTGCTCCTCGTCTCTCAGTGTCTCCCGTATTCACTTCTCGCCCTGTTGTTCCTCCGTTCTCTGTTTCCCCTGTGTCTCCTTTTCTGGTTTGTCTGTCAGCGTTTCCTGTCCTTTGTCAGGTCCTATCATGGCTTTTTGCCCTTGTGCCTGTTTTGTGTTTCCGTCCTGTTTCCGGTGCCCCGTTGATGGTCTTGTTTTGTCTTCCAGGTCTCGTCTCGTCCGATCCTCCTGTGTGACACCCCCCCTCATTACCTCGTGTTAATTCCCGATCGTAATCACCTGTTACCTGTTATGTTCAGCCTGTCCTGTGAGTTTAGTCCGCGTCTGAGTTAGTTTCCCCAGATCCGTCATTGATGTACGTTGCCGTCTACCCTGTTTGTGAGAATAAAACCCCTTTTACTTTTGGATTCTCATCTGCCTGCCTGGTATTTGCCCGCTTCCTGCCTGCTTGCCGGACAGCGGTTACAACACATTAGAGCATTATTAACAAAAAAGCTTAATCTTAAGAGATTCAGTAGGATTTCTATGTTGGACTGAAGTTAATAATCACTGCAATAGTTTTTACGTAATTATTTCAGTATACCAATTTGCCTTTAATGTTGAGATAGATGCTCAAACATGTTTTTAACAAACATTAGCAAAGGTAGCTTATAGTTAAGCTTACTTCAGTGAGCAAGGGACGATTTAGGGTACAGTGTGTAAGAGCAGTCATAAACGATAATGTTTCACTCTTACATGACAGAATAAGTAAACAGAAAATGTAAATTTCTAAACAGCGTTATTAACGTCAGCTACAGTAGAGTCAGTCATGACTGAAGTATTCCCAAACTCTGTAAGACCGCGTGCGAGCCTTTTCTGCCACGTGTTTCTCCAGAGGCTCCGGAGCTCTGCTGGTAGACACAGCCACATTGCCTCGTGTGGGGCGGGCGGCAATTTCCGTTTTTGCAGGGTGGTGGGAGATGTCTCGTTAATATTTATGGGATAAGTGCTACATGATTCGCCAGTGCATGCCTTGTAAAATAGTGCGGCACTGCCGGCACCGGCAATATTAGACAAAACTATATCGGAATTCAGTCTATAATTGATATAGTTTTAATGGTGCCGGTGTTCTGTCATAACATCCTACCTATCGAGATGTGCTATCGAGCCTTTCTGCGCATGTGCAGTTCCACCGTTTTGGGATTAGGGTTAGGTTTTAGGGTTAGGCCAGGCACTTATATAATGTTCTATAACTATGTTGCAACCTCTCTCTTTTTTTGCCAGACTGAATCTAGTGTAAGAGTTTAATTTGGCTATGTTATGTTGATGTCAAGGGTGAGATGAGAGGCGGAGGAAGAGAGAGAGTTGGCGCGGGAGCGGGAAGCAGGGGTGAAAGTGTAGTGCCGAGCCAGGAAGTTTTGTACTTTTACGAAGGAGAGTAAGTATATGATTATATCCCAATAAACATCGCCTGCTTCCATTATAACCACGAAGCCAGAACGAACCCCAGCTACAGATATAAAGGTATACCTGTGAGCTAACGAGAAGTGAGCGTCACACTGGTGGCAGCGGCGGTCGGTTTCATTATTTCATTTTCGCCGCTTTGTTCGCCTATATTTCTGGCGTGCATATCTATTCCCACAAGCTTGGCAAGAAAACCTACACGCTGTTCGGTTACGTGTTTTCTCCCTGGTCCCATAAACGAGATGCAATGGGACATGTCGGATGATGAGGCGGAGGTGCCCGCAGCGCCGCCCCAGCCACTTCAGCAACAGGTCG
The DNA here is from genome assembly GCA_025773925.1 of Cryptomyrus ogoouensis. NCBI lineage: Eukaryota > Metazoa > Chordata > Actinopteri > Osteoglossiformes > Mormyridae > Cryptomyrus > Cryptomyrus ogoouensis. The sequence goes on from JAOYFF010000002.1 coordinate 15,895,747, forward strand.
GCGCAGACTACCGCTCGCAGGTACAGTTTTGAATCAACCTTCCTTCTCCTTTTACGGGAGATGGGACGGAGCCCTTCAGTGCATGGATTCGGCGAGTCGAGGTAGCGCTGGATGTTTCTTTTACCTATTTCGATAAGGCTAAGCTGCTCGGTGCTAAGCTCAGTGGCTCTGCCTTTTCATATTGGCATAGCTTGCTGCCTGATGTCAAAGACAACTATGAGCTAGCGAAAGCTAGTTTAGCTGCTGTTTTTGGACGGCTGCCTTTCCTGACAACGTTTCAGACACATCTAAACGCAAGGCCCCGTAAGCTGCAGGAACCGTTGGAGGTCTACGCTGCTGATTTAACTAACTTGGTAGCAGAGGCTTTCTCTGAATATGGCCGCGAGGCCCAGAGCTATGAAGTTTTTCGCCGTTTTGTTTCCGGTTTGGAGCCGGCGCTGCAGTTAAAAATTCACGAGCATGGTGCGTTAACATTAGATGCTGCACTTAAAGTGGCTACGCAGTGTGAACATGCGCGTATGGCTCTTAATATGACCTCACCGACCCCTGTACTTCCGGCTGACCTACAGCTGCACTTGGTTCTGTGACTGTCTGGCTGCGGACTTGCCTGGCCCTCTCGCTAATCTCAGAGCAGAGCTTCGTGATTTGAAGCAATTTTGCATAACCCAGAAGGATAGTGCTGTGGACAGGCTCTCATAGTAGGTTGCTGATCTCCGACGAGGCATCGCCAGCCTTTCGTGTGTTTCTAATCATTCCTGTGCTGTGTTTGAGCATGCTTCCCCTGACAGACACCGGCCGTCATGGGAGGACCATCAACGTGACTTTGACGACGGGGTTAGCCTACCACATCACTCCTGTGCTCGGGGACGGCCTCCATCCAGGGACACCTGCTGTCAGCTGTGCTACGGCCCATCCCCTGCATCGCCCACCTACCGTCGGCTTGAGTCCGGCCGCTCACCTCCTTTTCGTCACGCCTCCTCGCCACGTAGACGGGACGACTCTGGACGGCGCGAGGATGAGCGCCAATGCAGTTTTGAGCAGGTTTCCTGTCCTCCTGACCGACACCATCCAACCCGCTCCTCACCCCATCCGCCCTCTAACTGCACGGTGTACAGGAGGCATAGCTGATGGCTGCCAGTCAGTTTCCCACTCTCCTGACACATGGTACAAACGACACAGGTTCCATTCATCTCCCTCTCCCCCTCCACATTCATGGTGCAATTCTGCCTTTGACGACCACTGCCACCCGGCACGTCGGGTGCATTTCTCCCCGTCACGCCACCCTGACCACTCCACGCACCCACACACCCAGGGAAACTCGTAGAGGCTAGCATTGCGGACCGAATTCTAGTGTCTGAGGTTGATCGGGTCCATGCGGATTTCTCAACCTTTGCCCAGGCTCTCCTTCAACGGGAGACACAGAAGCTCTTGGAGCAGGGTGTTATTGAAGAGTCTAACAGCCCGTGGTCCACCCCAGTCGTACTGGTGCGGAAGAAAGACGGCACATACCATTTTTGTGTGGACTATCATCGCCTGAACACTGTCACTATTAAAGACTCTCACCCTTTTCCACGTGTTGATGACACGCTGGATCATGTGGCTGGTGCACAAATTTTTAGCACCATTGATTTGACAGATGGATATTGGCAGATACCTCTTGACCCCAGTGATGAAGAGAAAACGGCTTTTTCAACGGGCACTGGTTTATTCGAGTTTCGTGTTATGCCTATGGGGATTTTGAACGCTTCCCCCAAGCTTCCAGAGGCTTATGGAGTTAGTGCTGCGCGGTTTACACTGGAGCATTTGCTTGATATACTTGGACGATATAATCGACTACAGTGTCAGTTTTGAAGAACACCTCAAGCACCTCCGGGAAGTCTTTGACCGGTTCCGCGCCATGGGTCTGAAGCTTAAGCCATCAAAGTGTTGTCTGGCGCGCTCATCCGTCACATTCCTGGGACATCGCATGTCCAGTGCTGGAGTGGAGCCTGACCCCTCCAACACACGCAAAGTGTCCATATGGCCAATTCCTCGCTCTGCCACCCACATACGGGCGTTTTTGGGTCTCTGCTCCTATTACAGACGATTCATTAAAGATTATGCTCACATTGCAGAACCCTTGCACCGCTTAACCCATAAAGGGGTACCATTCGTGTGGTGTGACAGGGCTGATGAGGCTTTTAGGTCCTTGAAAGGGGCCCTGACTTCCCCACCTGTCATGGCCTTCCCTGATCTCTCTATGCCATTCGTTCTGCATACAGACGCTTCCCATCACGCGATAGGTTCAGTCTTATGCCAGGTCATCGGCGGCACGGAACGTGTCATCTCTTACGCCAGCCATGTACTCTCAGCCTCGGAGCGTAAATGGTCCACATTCGACGGGGAGCTCTATGCAATCGTGTGGTCCGTAAGGCACTTCCATCACTATTTGGCATATCATCCCTTTATGATTGTGACGGATCATAAGCCACTAGCTGGGCTCAAAAAGCTTCCTCTAGACCCCGAACTGGGCTGTGGAACTTGACCTTTATGATTGGACCATCGTCCATCGAGCTGGTGCTAAACACCTTAACGCCAATGCTATGTCCCGCCGCCCTGCAGAGGTCCCCTCAGACATACCTTGTCCCCCAGATGCTTCTTGCCTGAATCGCGTTACGGTCGCCACTCAAACCTCTGCAGATTCTCCTACACTGCAGCCGGGGGCTATACTAGTTGAGCCCATTGTCACCACAATGCCCACTTTTCTGGGTTTTGCCTTACCGTACACCACTGCAGGCTTGGTGCAGATACACAGCAATCTGGAGTTAGGTAAGCACCAACGAGATGATACAGACCTGGCGGTTGTGGTTGCTTGGTTGGAAAACGGCATAAGACCCCCCCCCCGTGGCGTCTGCGGGCTGCTTCCCCAACGTTGAGGAAGCTGTGGTCACAGTTTCCACGTCTCTCTCTGTGTGACGGCACACACAACAGAGACAAAACTCTTCCAGGCCGAAGCCTCAGTGTCATTCATGCATTTGGTAAAATTGGAATCGTTCATGAGTGTATGAATCTGAGGACCATCAAAGATTCCAACTTTTAGTTTTTCCATGCTCAGTCCAGGGAATGATCTACAAATGTACCTGAAGCAATTACCTGTTTTGTCCAAAGCCCTAACAAATTGCTTAATCAATCCTAGCTTAATATGAAGCAGTGGGAGAATGATTTTGTTCTTGTCCACCAGTGGCTTGTTGATATTTCATTACCTAAGACACTGTTGAGTCAAAAGACAGACCAAAAGCCATTGCATTTGTCATCACACACAAGTTGCATTGGGGGAATGCATTATTTTCATGGATGTCCATTATCGGAAAAACTAGAACCAATTCAGCAAAAGTAATCTGATTTTTGAATTCAGCACCCTCAAAATACCCTAAATCCATTTAAAAAACTTTGGCACCTGAATTTTTTTATAGACCTGTGTTATCAATGCAATTAAAAAAATGAACTTCAAAAAAACTGATGGGGCCTTGGACCACTTTTGGAAGGTACTGACCACTGCATATCAGGAACATCCCACAAGACCTATCATTTTGGAAATACTCTGATTCAGTCATCTAGCCATCAGAGGCAGATAACTGTGTTCACAAGATGGTGGCTACAGGCTCCATTTTCACCCTTGGCTGCCCTCTGTCAGTAGTAATAAGAAATAGAGTGATAAGCCTCTAATCTTCTCATCCATCTCCTTGTGGTCACTATATGGGACTATTTCAATTCTGGTGCAGTTTATCTCAAAATTTGATCAGGTGTAGATCTTCACCCCTACAACATATCTGTAAAGGTTGACAAAGATCTGGCAAATATTTTTTGAGTTATCATACTAACGGCATGAAATGTCTAAAACTACCCTACTTTATTGCTATGTGGCTCTGCTTCAATTTTTCTCAAACTCTTTTCACTTCCAGGTCATATTAAAAGTGTTACATACTGTCAGCCATCTCAGTATATTCTTTCACTATGAAAAGTGCACTCGCATGGACACTAAACTTCTGTAAAGCATAGTTTAAAAAAATATCCTGACTTTTCCAAGAAAATATTTGTGTGACACTCCTGCAAGAACAAAAGCTATATATCCCTAAACCATGGATAGCAAATATATATTTAAAGACAAGATGACTTATCTGTTACCAGCAGCTGACGGTTTCTATGGGCCAGAGATGAAAGTCAGGTGACTTAGTCAGAGGACCTATAAAGAGCAGAACGATTTCCTAGATCTTCAGTCTGTTTGGATGGAAATACAGAAAGCATTACGACAGTCACATTTTCTTTTGTAAAAACCCTACAGATATCATTCAGACAGAAAGGTAAGTTTGTTCTTAAAGAGATCCGTCAGCAAGTATCTTGCAGACCTTCTGATAGAAATTGCATCCTTTTTCATTGTAAAAATTCACTGAATTTTAAAAATGATTGCATGTGGTCTTTGATATTGATGGAATATGATATTAATGTTTGTTTTGAATACATACATACATGCATACATACATATATTTATTCATTTATTTATTTTCCAGGACAGCATTTATAGCAGTGGGCACTTTAAGTATGTGTCTGCTGTAATACAGGAATTGGATATTTAGCCGAAATTTGTCATTTTATCTGTATTATTCTAGAAATTAAAGGCACACTAATGTCGACAAGCAGTTTGTGAGGTTGACAAATTGAGATAATTACTATGACAATTAATATTGATTTTATATTTAAAAAAACAGGAATTTTCGCTGGGGAGGCACATTGGCTCACTTCCCTCTCACTTCCAAGGTGGGACAATATCCATGCTCTGCTCATGTCGCATGATTTTCTTCTGCCTACTCCAGTGTGCTATCGCACTCAAGGAGGATATTTGATATCTGTAAATTGCCCATAGTATATGGTGATGTGTATTCTGTGTATGTGTGTGCCTGGCAATGCACTGAGGGCCATCACATGTGCTCCCATGCCTTATGCCCTGAGCTGCCTGTGATAGGCTCCAAGCCCCTAGTGACCCTGCACTGGATAAGCAGCTGGGACACAGGTGGATGGATTATCTGTAAAGCAACCTGCAAGTTTAAGAAGGTAAACATGTTTTCCTTTTTCAGGTTAAACAAGGCTGAAAACAACAACCCTGAGAAAAGATGAGCGACACAAACCAGAATTCCACTCCAAACTCTTTCGTGCGTCCTCAGTATTTTTTCATCACTGGTTTTTCTAACATACCTCATGCCCAGTACTACTTCATATTCTTGTGTTTGGTTTATGTGGTCACTGTCTTGGGAAACTCTTTTGTCACACTCATTATTTATGTAGA
>JAOYFF010000002.1:16009718-16024557 GCA_025773925.1 Cryptomyrus ogoouensis
GCAGGTGAAGGAGGTTTTAGAAGGTGATTTATAGTTGAAAAAAGTTTTTTGGAGTTCCTGGAACTGTTGCTGATGATACTGGAATAGAACCTGGACCGAGCAACCTTCAGAGCTTCTGCATACGCCTTCTTGTGTTCCCTGTAAGCCTGTTTGTGGACAGTCAGCCCACAAGGACGTCTAGCTACATCCATACACTGATGCCACACCTTAATATTCATGTACATCTGTATAAGATACTGCACCTTAATGCCTATATACATCCGTACACTGATACTGCACATTAACGTTTATGTGCATCCATACACTGATACCGCACCTTAACGTCTATGTACATCCGTACACTGATACCGCACCTTAACGTCTTTGTGCATCCGTACACTGATACCGCACCTTAACGTCTATGTGCATCCATACACTGATACCGCACCTTAACGTCTATGTACATCCGTACACTGATACTGCACCTTAACGTCTATGTACATCCGTACACTGATACCGCACCTTAACGTCTTTGTGCATCCGTACACTGATACCGCACCTTAACGTCTATGTGCATCCATACACTGATACCGCACCTTAACGTCTATGTACATCCGTACACTGATACTGCACCTTAACGTCTATGTACATCCGTACACTGATACCGCACCTTAACGTCGTTGTGCATCCGTACACTGATACCGCACTTTAACGTTTATGTACATCCATACACTGACATCGCACCTTAATGTCTGTGGCAGTGTTACTATAATTTTAATTTTTTTTTTTAGTTAGTTTTTATTTTTATATTATTTTCCATTTTCATACAGATTAGTTTTACTTTCAGTGAGGTCTTATAAATGATTAGTTTTTATTTACAATATATATTTTTATCTAACTTCTATATATTTTAGTTTCAGGTCTAGTAATTGTAATTTTTTTTACAAATAATACATATATTGATACAAAATACTATTTATTGTGCAAATGCCCATAAAATAATAAAAATTAGCTACTGGAAAGTGTGTGAAAATGTATATTTTTTCTCAAATAAATGTAATCACCTCCAACAGACTAAGGAAGAGGGAAGAAAAATACAAATATAATATGTAATATATAAAATAAAATCTGAAATGGCAACCTTATGATTAAATGGTGTAGAGTAACAAATCTGGATACCTGAACTTGAAAATACTGTAATTGTGCATCATGAACACAAATAAGTCTGTTTTATGTAACTGGGACTGTGTGCAGGGTGTGTATGAAGGTGTCAATGACTGCTTTAAATTTTTTTTGTATGTGTGTTCAATTTGTAACTTCAGTTGCAATTCATTCCACATATATGCTCAGTTTCTATTCATCTTCAAGATGACCATCTGCCCAAAGATGGAGTTATTCTGGATGATTGCTGTCCGCAAACAAATGATTGTCATGCAGGTACAATAACGCACTCACTCCTAGTCAAAATCTTCCCATGCAGCACTTGTCCATCTTCTGTCAGTAGCCGTCGTGACGCTAGCTGGGATTTAGCAATCTAGGACTTAGCTACCTAGGGCTTAGCTACTTAGGACTCAGCCACCTCGGACTCAGCTACCTAGGAGTTAGCTAGCTACCACAAGATGTCAAAATCCTGTTGGCTATTTCTATGGCTAAAGTAGATTCTTACGAAAGAGTCCCAAAGCATGGCGCCATCTGAAGGCTATATACTGGATTAAGTTTCCTCTAACGACTTCCATCATTATAAGACCAGCAACAATGAATTTCATGCTTTTTTGTATTTGTTAGCTTGTTTATTTAAAGCAATATTTATAGTTTTAGCTTAGATGTAGTTTTTTTTTATTTTATCCATCCATCCATCCATCCTTCCTTAATTCCATTTTCTGCTGTTTATATGGGATTGGGTCACAGGGGCAGTAGTCTAAACAGGTATTTTTATTTCATTTTCATATCTTATTTCACTTTACAGAAACATTTTCTTATAGTTTTAATTAACGATAATAAGTCTAGTCTCAAGGCAACCATGCACAGATATAACACCTTAATGTCAAAGTGCATTCATAGACTGATACGGCACCTTAATGTCTCTGTGCATTTTCCCAGTCTCATGCAGGTAATGAAGGCCCTGGAGAGACAAAGTAACACAGTCAGCAGGCGTATTCAGGCGCAGCATCACCAGCTAGCAGGCTGTGCTACAGGAGCAGCCTCAGCTGTGATGATTCAGCACAGGCCAGGGTCTCGTACTGCAGAGCATTGAGCACCCTGGTATATTCACACCTGGAGCGTTTCCCTGCAGACGTAGGCAATCTGCTTCTCTTTCAGCGGCCCAGTCACTGCGGGAACATTGCCAGTGGTCAGTCGCATTACTCAGTCATTCAGCAACCAATTCAGACCAGCAAAAACTCCCACTTAGCCAGTGGAAAACAGCCCAATCTCATACATAACCAGTTCAGGCTCATGTCCCTACTCAGATTCCTAATGTTAAATTTCCGAGTAAAATCCCAGAAATCCCTATCCACACATTGCCATAGAGGACACCTCAGTGCTTTAACACTCTGTCCTTGCCCTTCTCTTAATAGATAATTTCTATACTTTAATAAGACCAAAAAGAGCAAACACTCTGCATTGCTGGCTTTTTAATATGATAAATATGTATTTGCAATTTAAAATGTACAGGGATGGATTTGGCTTTAAAACTAGCAGGGCTTAGGACCCTGTGGGAGTTAGACAACCCCGAGCTTATGAAGATAAATATATAGGAAATGACATCACCACAATAGTACTGTGCCAGTGCCCAAAACTGGATCACTTTCTGTGCTATGCAAGAACGAATGTGCATATGAAAGCGTTTACAATCACTGGGTCAGACTTACCTTGGTAAATGTCCTGCAGTGACCCCCCTCCACAGTACTCCATACATATCCAGAGTTTTGTGTTCCTGGAAAAGGACATACATCCACAGGGCATTACTGCTCAGGACGGCTATACTCCAGGGAAGCTGTGCAGTTTCTAATCTTACCCAGGCCTGCTATTAATAAAGTGACTCCAAAAGGAGTTTTTTCATTTTTAAAATATGTCCTCTTCCCAGTATGGCCCCAAACAAACACCATTAATCAGAGGTGACCTCATATAATTTAAGAAACAATAACGATAATCCTAATCAGCCCTCATCTGTGCTGCATACAGGTTACTGTTTGTTTGGGAGGGATTTTTCTGTGGCGATCTACTGTAAGACTTGATTCTTCTGCACCGTTTGCACCACAGCAATGTCCCCTTATCTCTCACTTTCTCTGGAGTACTGACATCTGTACCTGATTCTCCTCATTGACTAATGTAACTCGTCCAACAGTTTCCCCAGTGTGAAGAATTGTTGACCTTTGTCTGATTATCAAGAACCTCGGACCCCTGCTTTGTCCTGTGTGTTTGATTCACCCTGAGTATGTTTCTGCAGGTATCCTGCCAGGTGTGTGCGTGTCGCCTCAGTGTAGGTGTGTGTACCAACACCTGCACATGTGCCTGCCTTTCCCTTCACCCCCCCATTCAGACCCCCTCGCCTCTTGACCTTGGTTCCTATTCCCAAAAACAACTCGCCTCACTTTTCATTTTCCTGTTTGCTCCACATTGTTCCCAGAGGTATCTCAGTACATCTGCTCTCCTCTTATGAAAGAAACCAAGCATTTTTCCTCATAGGCTTGACACCTCACCCCTTCTGGAATGTTCTGTAACAACCCCTGTAAGCTAATATGGACACTGAATACACAAGCCACTCTAACCTTTCTGAGGTGCTGGTTCAGCGCCATGCCTATAAATAGCAGGGCTGCTTCGCACTTGTGCCAGCATCACTGACATCACTGTCACTTGGCTCAGAGCATCCCCCAGCTGGGCCGTTAAGCTTCCAAAACTCACAACAGTTTGGCCCCTAGTGCACTTCAATTAAATTTACTTACTGGATGACCTTGACCTGTTTTACTCCATAAGCTTTTAAATGAAATGACATTTTAAAGGAAAAGCACTGCTTCTGTAAATTCATAAGAATGCCTTCCAAGCTGACTTAGTAGACACATATCCTTCAGAAAGGGGTAACTGTATCATAGTTTTCCAACTGTAGCACCAGATGGACCGAGACATCGCCGGGATACTCAATCCCTGCTGATGCTACAATATATTTTTAAGAGAATTAAATTTACTTTGATAACTATCTCTTGTGGGAGGGGTTAATCTGTACTATATACCATGTATATATTTCTGGTTGAGGTTTAATACATATTTGGCTATTCTGTCCTGTAATTTGTGCTATGAGAATGGATTGTGAGATGTGTTCAGCAAACCGTGTGCATTTTCTCCTGAAAAGACAATAACTGAACTTTCCCACTTTAAACAAAGCAAATGTGCATTTTAAACATAATTATAAGTACAGTGGTACCTCAGAACTCAAACTTAATCTGTTCAGAACTTGGGTTTGAATCCTAAAAAGTTCGAGTTCTGATCGAATTTTCCCCATAAGAAATAATGGAAAACCAATTAATTGGTTCCCAGCCCCAAAAAAATACACCTAAATATGTTTTTTTAGCATTTAAACACAAAATGAGCAAGATAAAACAAGAGCATATACTAAACATGTCTAAGCACATTTATCAAAACAGTAATTTGTAAAATAAGAAAATAAATGTATCCAGACAATGTGTAAAGGTAAAAAAAAAAAAAAAACTATACCTTTTTCATAAACCCAGACACAGCACTACTACCTTGAGGCATACCAAGGGTTTGTAGTTAATGTAGGAACAAAAGCAAAACATTTTAAAAAATGAGAAACAAAATTGAGAGAGAGTGTATGCCATGCGGTCCATTGTTTATTGTTATTATTACTTTGTTAATTTGTTCGTAAATTGCAAACTTTTAGTTTGTAACATTTGTACAACTATTGCGTAACTTTTTGATGTGCAATGGCTACCAAAATGATATAAAGTACAGTGTATTACATGATATTTTCAATAAAAAAGCACTATCGCCAACAAACGATGCAATCACAGCGAATGCGAGGCTGAGACTGAAGCGTTACCCTTTGTTTCTGCTGAGAGACGTGTTGCGTGACTCATTTCCTCGCGTGTACAAGTTATCTTAGGTCGCCGTTCACAGTTCAACTTCTGAGATTCAGATCGAATTCAAGGTCTTTTTTTTTCGAACTGGTTGGTTCGACTTTTAAGAAATTCAAGTTCTAATGAGTTTGAGTGCTGAGGTACCACCGTATATTTCTTTTCCCATGAGATGAAGGAGTTGTATGACTTTCATGATCTAATGGGTGAGTATAGTGTGAATGTATTCCACTTACAGTGACTAACAATGGCAACTGTCTCATAATCAATTAATTAATAACTACTGTACTGTGCAAAAGTCTAAGGCTTTCAAAGAAATTGTTTAAGGTTATACACTATATTGCCAAAAATATTGTGACACTTGCCTTTAGACACACACATGAACTTTAATGATATCCCATTCTTATTGCATAGGCTTTAATATGGAGTTGGCCCACCCTTTGCAGCTAACAGTTTCAACTCTACTGGGAAGGCTGTCCACACGGTTTAGGATTGTGTTCTTGGGAATTTTTGACAATTCTTCCAGGAGAGCATTTGTGAGGTCAGGGACTGATGTTGGACAAGAAGGCCTGGCTCACAGTCTCCACTCTAATTCATCACAAAGGTGTTCTATTGGATTTGATATGGTATCCAGGTTTTGATATGGCTAAGCTGTCACACGTTGACAGACATAATGTAATAGTCTTACACCAACATGAAGATTATCCAAACATCATTTTTTTGTGACTGCCTAAGACTTTTTCACAGTACTGTTCATCGGCCATATCAACAGTATCTTTGCTTTATTTAAATTTGTTCCTTTTTGTAAAGATATTATATTAAGGTGTTTGACCAGGCAATTGACAAGAGGCTTGGATCAGGGCAGCATTTTGGGCTTTTCCAGTTTAAAAAAGAAACAGAATAGAAATACAAAAACCATAGTCACCTGTGGTAGCTGCCAAAATAAGCCACAATGTTTTTGTGCTTGCATTCCTTCATCATGGTAATCTCCTGTTGGATGGAGGTGATGTCATCTCCTTTGTGTGTGTGGGGGGGAGGGGTCAGTAAGATTATTTAAAAATAATTATTCAAAGAGCTTCTGAAAACTAGACCAAACAACCAGAATTTCTGATGAACACATGCACAATAATAATAAATAATTTAAACAAAAAAACAGAATACACCACAAACCCTGACTGCTTACATATTTTGGAAAGCATTATTGGCAGTAAATCATTAATGTATTTCAGCTCATTAAACGACTGGACCTTTCCTCTGGTCCAGCTGAGATCAGCACTTTGAGGACCCTGGGAGAGGGAACTTGGGATGAGGTGGAAAGAAACTGCTGAGTACAGATATGCAACCCTGGAGGGGGTGGGGGGACCTCCGTGCAGGTCTTTGACTGACTATAAGATTTAGGCTACGACACAAGAGAGAACATTAAAGTACCTGTACCTACCAGGATCCAGTTTTACTATTTTGATTGCAGACATCTCTGATGTCTTGATGTTCCGAGCCTTAAAAAAAATGGGGGGAAGCAGACAGTCACCTGAAGGCCAAACTAAAGCAGAGAGTAGGGCAGCATTTTTCAACCAGTGTGCCTGAACCGGAGCATAAGGCAAGATCATAGACAAATTATTGAAAAGGAAAATTTCAGGAAAAGTACTTGATCCTGAACACACAGGTAAAGAGCAATGTGATGCATGAAAGTGTCCGTGGATGTGCAGCGGTCCCAAAACCACATGTAGACCAAGTATCTGAGGCTGCCCTTCTCTTTGCTACCATTATGCGGAGCTACTTCAATTTTGGTGCAACTTGTATCAAGTTTAAACAGTTTGTGATCTTCACCTACATAATGTGTCTACAAGTTTTAAGAAAATCTGTCAAATATTTTTTGAGTTTCACACTATCAAGATTAGTGTTTGCGGCGGTGACAGATCAGTCTCAAAACCATATGTATTCCCCATTACTTGTGTTTTAGCAGGTCACTGTAGCACTATAGCACGTTGGGCATGTAAAATGTAAAGACCAATGGCAATTGTCGATAGAAATATATTAGAGTAAGAAGTACAGAATTTCTTTATAATTGTACGGTAAGGAAAAATTTGCTAATATTCTTTATACTCAGTCGAAGTCCAAAGTTGCCAAAATAATATTCAAATACAGTAAGGAGAGGATAATTAGTGGTGGGCAATGCAACAATATTTTATTGTAACCTGTTATAGTTGTATCCACAACACACATTTCAGAGATAATGCAGGAATCACGACAGCAATACACATTTATTTTTATCTGGTGGATGCTTCTGTCTAAGTAAGGCAAATAGCATAATACAAACATACCTGCTTCTCAGGAGTCAAATAGGCATAATTGCAGCTAAGTTCAGCTTCCAGTGAATGCCCAGTTACAAGTGCACTACTTAATATTATTATATAACAAACTGTTAGCAGCTATCACGCAATGCCTGTGAGTTCAGAGGCCAAAACAGTACTACAACAAAAACAGACCAGTGTGAAACCAAGCAAATTCAGACTTCTAAAACTTATTGTACACGGCAAAATATTGTCATAGGTAAACACATGGTCCATAGACAAGTCAGCTACACTGTTGAAAAAACAGTATGCGGCATGGCAAATGGAGACAAATTGATTCCAAAAAGATTCTACTTTGATTGTCTGGAAAAGGTTTGTATTTACAAAATCCTATGCGGACCAGTTTACTGTAATTTGTAAACTTTGCAAAGATACCTTTCATATAATAGTTGGCAAAACAACCAGTGTTTTTAAACCACCTGAAACCTGCAAAGAATGAACAAAAACAAGTACAAAAGAACTAGTTAATTTCCAAACAAACATACTCATACAATAATATTAAAGGACGAATCTGACCAAGAAATTAATCAAATTGACCAGGACCTCCTGGCAGAAGAGATACTGCATCTCAGTGGGACCTTCCTATTTAAATAGAGGATAAATAAAATTAAAGAATAAATCTTCACATGTGCCATGCAAGCAAGAACAAGAGTTCTGGGTGTTTCTCAATAGCAAAAATGTGAAGATCAAACTTGTTTTCTTAGGAAGAGCAAGAATTACTAACTTGCCTCCCAAGAATGAACTTGGAACACATTGAATCATGGGATTGTTCTTGTTAGTGAGGATGCAACTGATGCAGCCTTGATTCTAGTTATAATTCTAATATTTATCTAAGTACACTGATTGAATGTACCAGTACACCCCTACTGATCTGAAGTACTAATGCAAGTTCGTCCACTGAACGAACAAACAAACAAATGAACTGCAGACAAGACACTTGTGAACACACGAGTACAATATATTGTTTGTGCACTGAATGAATGCATATATTGCAGACACACACAGTACATTGAATTTCAGTTCACATACTGACTGGAGCACACATTAGAGCACCATCTACTGGAATAAGTGTTTTTACATAGCAAAATTTATAAACATACATTATAATATGAACAATACAACTTTGGTAGTGTACGTTTTAACTCCAGCATATGCCTATAGTTTATTTTGTCACTTGATTGTTATATTGTTTATATCAGCTTTTCCCAACCTTAGGGTATTGAAGGTAGACTGTCAAATGTTGCTGTGAATATTTTGTAGGACAGTTAATGAGAGGCTTGATAGTACGCTACAACAGAAAATGGATCGATGGCTTTCAACAGGACCACTTAACTGAAAAAAAAAACAGATGAAAACAATGAAGAGAAAACAGACATTAAAACAAAAATGAAAGTTTAGGAGAAAACAGGGCAGAGGCACTGGCTCCGAAGCCTTTACCTCAATGTGATGTATGCACTGAGGTTTAGTCTAATGAAGCTCTGAAGATGACCATATTAGACAGACACCTGAATACGTCTCTAAACCCACTGAATTTTTCAAAGCAAAAATTTCAAGAACTGCTAAGCAAAAAGAGAGCAATTGAGTCAGCCTGTATCGGAATCGGACAATGCTAAAGTGGTCCATGCATCATGAGGCAGCAAAGTTCATTGCTAAGATGGGCCCACATTATAGTTGAGGACCTAATTTTACCTGCTGCCAAAGAGATTGTGGATCTCATGCTGGGAGAGAATTATTTAGTTACCTAAAAGCACTGGATCTCTCTCTCCAAGGAAAGGCAGTGACTCTTTTTCAAGTACAGAATAAAATTGAGTCAATAATTAGGATACTTGAAACGTGGGTTAAGCTAATTGAAAAGTAAAACTATGACTTTTTGAAATCTGTCTGATTTTTTGACAAAGGAAAATATAAAGTCACTCACTGTGGATTTCTATTTCGCTGATAATCTGAAAGTGTTAGCAGCCAACAGTGGCACTGAGAAGACCTTTGGCAGGCATAGTGATGAGGTACTCGCAGACCTCACAGCCAAAGAACAGCGCTTTGAAACTGATGTTAACACGGAAGCATCTTCCAGAGTTCTGGCTTCTTGTTGCTGCAGAGTATCCCAGTGTCTCTGACAAGGCAGTACACTTTTTTAATGCAGTTTACTACAAGATACCTCTGTGAAACTGGGTACTCTGCACTAGTTGCACTAAAGAAAAAATACAGCTACATGCTAAGCCAAATCTTTGGTTAAGGCTGTCCTCCCTGCATCCTGATACTGCATGACCAGGGGTTAAAGGGGGGTGGAACGATTAATAAATAAGTAAATCTGACTGGCACTTTCATACAAGATACTTAATATCTTACTCCAATCCTTGCAGATGATACCATCGAGATACTCAGCATATCAGATAGTAATGTCACCGCACAGCTCACCCCCACACTCAGCACACGCTCTGTTCTCATCCCATCCCTTAAGTGGATTCATGTGTGCAGATAAACTTGTGATCACAGTACAGTGGTACCTTGGAACACAAACTTCATTTGTTCCAGAGGGGCTGGTCAAGTTGCAATTTGGTCGAGTTCCAAGTTATATGAGATCTGTTTATGTGACCTACAGCTACTCACACTCAATCTTTAAGGCAAAGACGTGTTATCTGTGGTTAGGAGAGCTATTCCACACATTTACAATATGATGTAATAATTAATCTGTAAATTATTAAGCCAGACCTCACACACAATTAAAGAATGACTGGCGTAAACAACGGATACTGTCATACTAAGGATTGGAACTTGTTGTAATGTCGTTATGTCTTCAGGAATGATATATTGGGGCTTGAGAGTGGAACACATGCCCCCCCCCCTCCCCGACATGCTGTCAGGTTCCTCCTGCAGCCAGATGCCTCTCAATTTCCCCCATAAGAAATTATGTAAATGAATTTAATCTGTTCCAGACCCCCAAATGATTGCCTATTTAAACTTATCTACCTACCTACCTAACTAATGATAAAAAGCTTTAACAATCAACGTAAAACCAATACACACATTAAAAGCCCACACACACAAGCAATAAACATGAAAAAGTCACAAACTATCACAACCCTATACTCAGAAGCGAGAGCAGACACACATGCACCACTTTCAAGTCTCGCTATAATTTCAATTTAAAGTTCTACAGTTACTCTCACTACTTTCCCCTTTGGTTTGCTGCTATCACTGCAAACTTTCTTAGGGGCCATGATTACTGTACCACTAAATGTACTGTAGATAAAGCACAAAAAAAATCATAAGGAACACAGCTTTCGCACGTCGAACTCAGTCGAGAGGTACCACGAGACTGAGAGCAATTCATAGGCATGAGCATCCCAGTAGGTCCATTTGCGTTTCTTTCAGCCCATCAGAGACGGGTCTCAATTGATACAAGTTTTAGCAAGCTGTTTTGTTTTGTTGTGCTCTGAGTTTTTGGTTGAGTTTCAGCTAGATTTTTCTAAATCGACCCATTCAAGGTCTGAATTAGTACCGTTTAACAAGAATGGACCCATAGAATCTCTAGTTTTAGCTAGAGTGACGTTAGGTCTCACTCAGAAGCAGAGCTTCACAGGGGTGCAACTGCTGGTGACGACTGTCAGGAATCCCCTACAAGGGCCCTCCTCCCCTGGTCTATCTGGGTTTGCTGTCAGTGGCAGTAGGGAGTGATTTTAGCATGGCTGCCAACTTTGGTCAGATCTTTGGTTTTCAGTGAGGTTTTCAATACAAGACAAGTCTGCACACATATTTACATTTATGTAACTATTTTACTACTTTGTAAATAGTCTGTAGGGTTTACAGACTTCCCCAACGCTTTGGCGTAGCTAATTATAGGTTTATAATGGAACAATATAGATCTGTCATAAGATTTTTTGCGCGAGTGTGAGAGTCTGAAAGCATGAGTATCACACCAGATACGTGAGAGCTGGCAGCCCTGTTTTAGGTCCACCAGTGGTCCCACAGCTAGTATGAGGGTATGTCCACACTGCTACGTTTTCGCCTTTCGTCTACACTACCCCAGAGTTTTCAGCCCCCAAAATCTGAGACTTTTGTAAACACTCTTACGTATACTTCTGAAGAAGTGTAGATTAATGAAAATGAAGACTAAAGGAAATTTTGAGACACCAGTTATGAGACCAGCATGTCTTTGGATTGTGGGAGGAAACCTCACAAACACTGAAGCAGCAAACTTTGTGAAAACCAATACTTGTGTCATTCTCAAAACGTTTGGCCATGAGCTCACCTGGTTGTCAGAAAGAAAATCTTGGTCTGGATTTGTCATGGGTGCCCAAGGCTCATTGATGTGCATCAGTAGATAAGGTTAGCCTATTTGGTCTGATCCCACAGGACAGCTACTGTGATAGAAAGTTGTCAGAACATACAGAACATCACAGCTTGCTGCTTATGGGGCTGTGTAGCCGCAGACCGGTCAGAATGCCCATGCTGACCCCTGTTCAATGCCGAAAGCACCTACAAATTTGCAGAACTAGACTACAGAGCAATGGAAGAAGGTGGCCTCGTCTGATGAGTCATCTTGTCTGTTACTTCATGCGGACGGCCAGGTTTGTGTGCATCATTTACCCGCAGGAAGAGATGGCACCAGGATGCACTATGGGAAGAAGGCAAGCTAGTGGAGGCAGTGTGATGCCCTGCCACACTGCAAAAATTGCTCAGAAATGTTTTGAGGAGAATGAAAAAGAGTTCCAGGTGTTGACTTGGCCTCCAAATTCCCCAGATCTCAAGCCGATGGAGCATCTGTGGGTTGTGCTGAACAAACAAATTTGATCAATGGAGGCCCCACCTCACAACTTACAGGACATAAAGGATCTGTTGCTAATGTCTTGATGCCAGATACCACAGGACACCTTCAGAGGTCTTGAAGACTCTATTCCTCAACGGGTCAGAGTAGTATTGGTGCCATGAGTGGGACCAACACAATATTAGACAGATGACTTTAATGTTCAGGCTGATCAGTGCGCATCACAAGTGATTCCTCTAAGACAACACGGGAAGCTTGGCTTTCCCCATAAAACTTCCAAAATAATTTAATTAGTCAATATATCAATGTAAATAAGTTTTATTTGCAATAAAAAGTGTAATCTATCTTACTAATGAAAACACAGTGCTGATGGTTTTGCAGGAATTGCTTTCAACAACATCCATCCATTTTCTGTCCTATTCAGGGTTGCAGAGGGTCAGGAGCCTATCCTGGAGGCTATGGTACAAAGCAGGGAATATCCCAGGATGGGGCGCCAACCCATCGCAGGGCACACACACACACACACACACACACCATTCAGTCACACATGCACATCTATGGGCAATTTGGTAACTCCAATAAACCTCAGCATGTTTTTGGACTGTGGGGGGAAACCAGAATACCCTGAGGAAACCCCACAATGACATGAGGAGAACATGAAAACTCCACACACATGGAGCCATGACAGAGCCTTGAACCCGAGTCCCAGAGATGTGAGGCAAAACTGCTAACCACAGTATATATGTTCATTTTTCCTTTGAATTCAGGATAAATACAGCCCATGGACACCCATTGATGCTGTGCTTCACTAAAAGTCAATGGAAGATTCTTATATGCTTTGTGTAAATGGATACTAGATGAAAGCTTATTGGTCAATAGTCTTAGATGGTGGGATTTTGGAGTACACCCGGACACCGTGCTTCACTGGGAATCTATGAGAGCTTCATATACAGCTTTCCCATAAGCAATGTTGATTGGACAGATAGACTTGCAATCAGATATTTTAGACCTGCCTGGAAGCCAGGCTTTCCTGCATGGTGTTTGGGTGACGTCTTAACAAGACAGGATAAACTACCAGTAACATTAACTGTTAAGTGTCACGGTAATTTGAGGTCTTGGGTCATAGTATTCATTCATTGCGTCACATGCAGAGGCACAGAAATGTTTCGCTGAAAAGCAGAGTGACAGTTTATTCTTTCTTATGTCATCTATCTCCAGTGGCATTTATGAATATAAATATAAATAAATAAGGTTATTATCATTGAGTTTTTGAGTTTGATCGTTTAATTTTCAGTGAAAGTTCAGTGTTATTTAGCAAACTAGTTTGGTTGTTAGCTCACTAAGCTGTCTGGATGTTCAAAATGGTCAAATCACTTGACAAGGAGCTATGCTGGTATGGCAGGATGATAGACCACTTCATACAAAAAAGAGAGCAAAAGTTACATATAAGCAGCTGTCTAGCTACATTAACAAAAAAAGACCATTTTTAAGTTATATTACCAACTACAGAAACTTTGCTCCCCCCATTTTAAAAACCGCCGCTGCTGTACATGACATGGTAAAACAGCCCAGAAGTACTTCACACGTAACATAATTTTACTTATGTATTAATGCAACCTGCATGGCAGACAATTTCACACTTTGAGAGCACATACACTTGGATTTCAGGTTGCTTTTATGAATGTTAGATCTGTGTTCCTTTCAGTATTATAATCTGAAGCCTTTTAGTCACCCTAATACTCAATATAGTCTGGCTCCAGATCCACCGTGAGACATATCCACGACAGACTGGATTTCCACTGTGGACCGGAAATCCACTGCAGTGTTGGTGGTGACATCAATTCAGGGGGCAGCATGGTGGTGCAGTGCTTAGCACTGTTGCCTCACACCTCTGGGACTAGGGTTTGAGTCTTCACCATGGCTACATGTGTGTGGAGTTTGCATGGTCTCGCCGTGTCGTCGTGGGGTTTCCTCTGGGTACTCTAGTTTCCCCCCACAGTCAAAAAACATACTGAGGCTAACTGGGGTTAGCAGATTGCATGCGTGTGTGAATGGTATGCGAGTGCCCTGTGATGGGTTGGCGCCCCATCCTGGGTTATTCCGTTCCATGCACCCATAGCCTCTGGCAAGGGGCTCTGGACTTCCCGTGACACTAAATTGGACAGGAGGTTACAAAAAATGGTTGGATGGATGAATTGCCAACTGTTTTGCTGTATTGCATTCAATAAATCTCCTTCATTCAAAAGACCATAAATACATACTCAGTTGTTTTTACGCTGTTGATCTGGAAAAGAAACACTGTGCCTCAGTTATCCTGTTACCTGGTGCACGCATGTTCTTTGTCCATTTTGCCCAGTGGTGATGTTCAAACCAAGAACATTACCATGTGCCCAGAGACATGTTGACATACACATTAAGAACAGAATTTCATTCCATGATATGTTAACTGTAGAATTATTTGGTTTGTGTGATTGTAATACCCTAATAAAATTTTCTTGAAATGTCCTAAATTCTTCTGAATTAAGTGCATATGATGTTAACATAACAGTATTTAATAGTATTAATCGGTACCTATTTGGGTTATACCATGTTATCATGTTATACATTGTGTGTTTTGATCTCACTCAATGCTTAGATGCTTAGGAGGAATACAT
>JAOYFF010000002.1:16034174-16062101 GCA_025773925.1 Cryptomyrus ogoouensis
TGATCACACGGGGATTCCACACGGGGTTAACGAGGGGGCGTGGCACACGGAAGGAGCGGACGATCGGGGCAGGACACGTTTTTTTTTTTTTTACTTTACACATTGTTTGGATAAATTGGACAAATTACTGTTTTGACAAATATGATTAGATGTGTTTAGTACAGTATATGCTTTTCTTGTTTTATTCGGTTCATTTTGTGTTTAAATGCTAAAAAAAATATATTTAGGTATAATTTTTTGAGGCCGGGAACCAATTAATTGGTGTTCCATTATTTATGGGGAAAATTCGATCAGAACTCGAACTTTTTAGGATTCGATCCTGAGTTCTGAATGGATTAAGTTTGAGTTCTGAGGTACCACTGTATTTATAAAATATACAGCTTGCCCTTACCTTAAATAGTAACATAAGGAAACATTTACATTTACAGTTACATTTAGTAACATAAGGAAAGCTCAACAGGGTGAATCCACGGCAGCGGATTGGGAATGGGATATCATGGTGCCAATTTCTGGAATTGTGACACGAGATCGTGAATGTTTGCATCGTGGTTTTGGTCTCAGTTTCAGAACTGTTACACCACTTCTCATCTGAGATGACATGATCCATGTTGTTTGTATACCTTATCAAGGCAGAAACTGCTTCGGCAAGTTAGTCTCCCAGTGACATTTATGGCACTTTTTGCAGAAAGTTCAAATTGGGCTAAAAAAATATCTAGGGCTATAGGGTGTTTAAGGTTCTGGTCCCTCATGACCCTGCGTAAGTGGGTATGGAAGACAGATAGATGGATAGCGTGTTTATGACTACAGATGAGGGATAGTGGCCATACCACTGATTTTCGCTTCCATCAGATATAATGTAATGCAAAGGTGGATATCGCCGATACTGGTCCCAATATATAGTGTTAGCACAACCCAGATGATAAAATCTGCGAACGGGGGCTGGGGGCTGGGTGCTGATTGGTCGCAAACCAAACTGTTCGTGGGCCACAGCGTTCGTGAACTGCAGACACCACTGTATTAATAATTTACATTAAAGTAAGATTATTTATAATTACAGATTATAATCACAGTTTGATTTACTATGGTGATTCAACTGGCTAGTAGTATGCATGCAGTTATAGAAAATGAATCAACACCCTTCATCCTCGAGAAATCAACAGTGCCAGGGTATAATCATGCTTAATATATATACTAAAATATGACAGAGAGCTAGACTAGTTACACTAGAAAATCACTGAAATCTGTGTGTGTAGCATGCAAACTGGACATCCGTGAATATGAGTGGAAGAGCTTGCAGACCCCCACCTTCATGTGCAACGTCAGGGGGCTGTCCCGACCAGGGAGGGGATCCTGGTCCTCCAGGTCTGCAAGGGTGCCTAGAGCCATGGGGTACCTAAAATGGGACAGGATGACAGAGCATCAGTATGACACCGCTGTGTGCTTCTGGAGTAACTCCAGGCGCAGAGTGCAAAAAGTGAAAGGGTCTAATCTATACCTAAAAGACTCACATATAAGGAAAGGCAGCATGCCAGTTTTGGGTACATATAATTTTGAGCAAGCAAAATACTCAAGCAAACAAGGGATAACAAAAATTCGGGGCAGCATATGGCTCAGTGGGCTAAGCCTGTGTGCCTGTAATCATAAGGTCGCTGGTTCAATCCCAGCCTCAGCACATCTGCGGGTCCTTTAGCGAGCCCCTTAACCCCCAGCTACGGGGGGGCTGCCCTTCGGGTGGCTGTTACTCTACAAAAAAGAGCAAGTTGTGGGAGGAATAAAGACAATTTCCCCGAGTGGATCAATAAAACATTGATTATTATTAAATTAGATTTATGTGCAGTTGAGTTTGTTTTTTTACTGGAGATAGGCTTCCTTCTGAATTATACTATGATTAATTCAGATATGATTCAGATATGACCTACTCCACAAAACCAGAAACAGAACAGAATAAAATATAATAGTGATACTTTATTCATCTCCATGGTGAAGTTATGTATATGTCTATCTGATCATGCTCTTCATGGGAAACATAGCACTTGCATGGGAGGTCATAGCACTGGGTCAGCCAGTGTCCAGGACCCCTGGAACTGGGGGTTAAGGGCCTTGCTCAAGGGCCCAATGGTGGCATCGCTCTGCTGGCCACAGGATTTGAACTGGCGACCCTCCGATCACACAATGTGGGTCTGGCATGGCCAGGCATGCAAATTTTAAGCAAATTCAAAGTGAGACTCATCTGTCCTTTTTTATGTCATGTGACCACAGTCTTACCTCTCCAAGTCCCCCCGCTCATAAAGAAGCCAGAGCAGTCTCTGCATGGACAGTAAACAGTAGCGAGTACGTCACAGAAAGTACTGGCCCATAAATATAATTGTATTTAATGCATAACATGGCACACTGAAGCCACTAGGGGGTGCTATAGGCATACCTGCTGGAGCTGCAGGAGCTCTGTGCTGTCCGTGTGCAGGTCCACAGAGGGGTTGATGGCACACACCATGAAGGCCACTTCCATGTTCCTGTTGCACTTTAGGTAGGAGCCCTTCAGGTACAGCCAGCTCTGTTACCATGGCACACCAGTGTATAAGTGGTAAGACCCATGTGCCCATCCAGCTACCGAGAATCATTAACAACCCCAGCCGACATGAGCCACAAACACCGGGAATACCATAGTCTGCAAAAAACAACTGCTTAATTCTGCAATCCTACCAATCAATGCCCCAACAGTAGGCAAGAATCATAAGCTTAAATCCAAGTCCAAAAATCCATGCTTCTTAATTGCGGTCCAATGCAACTTCTAATATGCAGTAATGTCTACTAAATGAATACTAAGGCTATCGCGATTAGTCAACATAGTCTATGATGTCAATACTGAAAATCCGTCGACTATCTGAAATTGACATCATTTAAAAAAAATATATTTTTTTATTTATGATTTATAAAACGCTTCAATTATAACAACCGTTTTCCTTTAATATCACTACGTAACTATGGGAGTAGTTCAACTCAACACAAAACAAAAAGGTGGTTTTACACTGTGCACAGTTCGACAGCATATTACAGCGGCACTAATTCTATACAGAAGCGCCTGAAGAGAAAACACAGAGGCACTATTCTGGACCGTCACAATAAGCAAAACCATCCTAAGTGTTGTCTATTCATGTTTATTAAATTACCATTAGTATGGAGAACTTTTTAATATCTTTTGTCCTTGTAATACACCATGATGTCCAGTGCAAACTTCCAGTGTAAACAGTAATATGCAACAATGTCCAAACACTAATATGCAGTGAGAAATGGACCAACATGCCTGCACTGTAAACACAGCCACCCTGGGAGACATGCTGAGAAGTGAAAGAAAGGCACACAGAACGCACCCTCTCGCTGACGCCGGCGCTGACCGTCTGGCCACGTCTGTCTTCATTACCCTTGCCATGCCACGTGACCTCTGCTGTCTCTTCACCGCCCTTGCCGAAAATGACCCAGGCATGGTCTTCAGAGAGCGCCAGATGCACATCCTGCAGCCCTAGGACCTGACAGGCTGCCACCACTGCAAAGGCCACCCCAGAGCTGTCCAGCTTGGTGCCTGATCACACAAGGGACAGCTGCATTAGATACTGCACTCTCTTCCTCTGTATTGCAAATCTATTTCCCGCAAAAGGAATTTCATTAACATTACTGACTAAAAAAGGATCATGAGTCCCAGCTCTGATTTTATGACAGATACCTATCACAAATTTATGGGCATACTTACCTTGACATACTGTGCTATAACTAGATAATTATATATGTAAAATTAACTATACAGCACCATCTTGTAATTGGTGAATTTCTACATAGTATTTGCAGCCAGTGAAGAGAATGTTCCTATTCCCAATATGAAAATATGTGGTGAGCAATATGACAATAATGCATTGAGACCAGGTGGAATTGTATCCATGATAAGTGTTTCACAGTTACTGCAAGAATCCTGATACAGCAATACATTTACATTTTTATTTATCAGATGCCTTTGCCCAAAGCAACAGATTTAAACTTATGCATAGAATCAGTGCTGGCAGTACAATGTAAGTACAGCACAGCCACATACCCTACACCGTAATCTTTCTGTTCCCCAGAAATCTAACTACAGGTGTCAGGCTAAGGTATAGAGCATGCGGCTACCAACGGCATAGATTCTACACAGAAGTATAAATCAGCCTTAAGGCAAATAGTACATTACAAACATACATGCTATCCAAAGGAGTTGAGGCATAAGTGGGCTAGGCTGAGCTTCCAATGAATGGCCAGTTACAAGTGCTCTACTTAACACTATTATCATAACAACAGAACAAAGCAGCAAGTGTCTATCATTTTTTTGTCATGTTATAAGTCTCAGTGGATTTTAATAACTTAATGACTGGATCTTGAAATTTACTTGATCATTTCTAACCAGTTAGCTGACATTTATATAACATCAGACTGCTAAAAATATTGCACTCATGTCACAGGGTAAACAAGTCCATAGAAGGGTCACGTATACTGTTGAGTAAAGAGTGTTTGCGGCATGGCATTAATGCGTTAAAAACAATTGTGTGGAAATGGTTTGGATTTGCCAAATCCAGTGTGGACCTATCTACTGTAAACTTATACTGTAAACTTATGCAAACATATCATTTGTACAAAAGGTGGCAATTTTATTGCTCTAATATTATATGTTTTTAATTGCTGTAAACTATTCAGAAGTGCACAGCTATTGACCGAAATAATAAATATTCATTTGCACTCAAAAGTTTTGAAACTTTACTACTGAAAAAATTTGGTTGGTTTGTAAACAAATTTAAAAATTGAGATCTATATCATGGATTATGATTGTAACTAAAAATATTGTGATAGAACATCCTGGCCATATCACCCACCCCTATATCTCGCTATTGTTTACAACGAGTATGGCAGGCAGCCTTCGTCTAGCCCAGTGTTTCTATCGAACCATCTTCCATGAGCAGTATTACAGTGTGTCTGAAGCTTATCCCAAAAAGCACAAGCCAAGGTAAACCCTAAGGAGGATGCCAGTTCACCTAAATGTATGTTTTTGGACTGCAGGAGGAAACCTGCTACTAAGAACAACAAGTAAACTTCACACACACTGAACCCAGTGTGGGATTCAAACCCTGAACTGCAAAGCCACAGTGCCATTCTAACCGCAGAGGGAATAAACATTATGAAGAGCCAGGCTGCCAGCTGACTGGTGTGGCATGCACCAGTAGGCCCTCACCTGTGATGAGGCTGAAGAGAGACTGTATATGGGCCCGGTCCTTAAAGTATGAGCGGCTGAGGCTGTTCCAGATGACGTCAGACACCTTCTTCACCAGCTCTCGACTGGAGCCGCCAGCTGGCCTCCGGTACTGTGAGAGGTCGACGGCGCCACGGATCTGTGCGGTAAAGCGTTCATACAGAGCAGCCAGCAGGCTCAGCTCCACGGTGGGGAAGCAGGACGATGGGCATCCCAGCTCCAGAGGCTCAAAGGTCACACCGGGGACATTAGCTGGAACCACACGGTTCACTGCCAGGAAGTGCTCAACGAAACCCAGGACTAGGGATAGCAGCGCCAGGTCGGGCTCGGGCTTGCAAAGCTCCGCGTCGAACAACTGCACCACTCCATCGATTCCCCGTAGAGGGAACAGCTTCTTCTGGGCTGAGCGCAACCCCATGACCCTGCCTGGCTGTCACACTCACTTCTGTGCTGGATAATGAGGGTTCCTCTGCACCAGGAGAGAGCCACACACACACCAAGCAAGTCATGAAAAATGTGCAAAGGTCACATAGTTCAATTCTTAAAACCATCAATAATACCAGCATGTACATACATTAATATCCTATATACATTGTTCTGGAGAGTAGAGATTTACAGTGCCAGTCAAAAATTTGGACACACCAAGCCATCTACAAAGGTCAGTGATGGTGTTGCATCACATGACCTCACCACACAGCAGAAATGGTTTTGTAGGAGTTTGACCAGAGAGTAAAGAAAAAGCACCCAGAGAGAGCTCAGCATATATGTGGCACCTCCTTCAGGACAGCTGGAAAAGCATCCCAGGAGGCCACCTCATGAAACTGGTATAGAGGAGACAGTAGGCTCGGCCAGTCCCTGGAGTAATTTGCATTGAGGCCCAATGTTGGGATCACTCTGCCGACTACGAGATTCGAACCGGCAACCTTCTGGGTCCCAACCCACAGAGCTGTCCCACTGCCCAACAAATGACTATTTTTATACCTTTTCAGTCGGTACATAATTCTATATATGTTCTTTTATAGTTTTGATGTCCATATATACATTATTCTAAAATGCAGAGAAAAGTACAAATAAACCTTTCAATCGGTAGGTGTGACTGGTACTGTACATCCAGTTCAAGTACTTTAAAGGTGATGAGAATATCGGCACTGAGTTAGAAATGCATGTTTAATTATAACCAGTATTACTAAAAATCTGCAAGGTGGATGAGGAGCCCAGTCTCATTTGTAGATTGCAACATGTTCTTATACAAAGTTTTTTTTTTTTCAAATAGTTATAATAATATTAAATATTAAATACAACAAAATGCAAAGCATACTATCAATAACATTTATATTTTTTAATAAAGCTAAGAAATTAAAATTTTGTAATACGAATATAAATTTAATGTCATTAAGAGCTTTCATACTACGTGTGCGCATAGAAGGTTTTCGTTATCATATTTGACCACCACAGCTGATAACTGTATCCTGCATCAATGTATGTCTCATTATGTCTTGCTAACACAAAGCTTTATTGCAAATACCATCCATGCTATTTTTGTATTGTATGCATTACACTGTGATGGATCTGTTACGATGTGTTGCATAACAGATCTAATGTAACTGAATAATAGCTACAACATGTAAAAATGATGTTTGCACACCGGTTTGATTATCTACGATCTACACAAACGAACATAGACTTCAGATCATTTACTACACCTTTACAAACGAAACCAACACGACCACCACGGGCGCATTGCTGTTTCAGGTTTCGCTAGATAACCTGTATATGCGTGGCGAAATGATTAAAGTTAAACAGACAGCTCACTACAACAAGTCCACACTTATAATTAACGCTCAACCAGCAATTCTAATAAACTGATCAGTAAATCATCAGATACAGCGTAGCATTATCACGTTATTAGGCATAAGACATTGTGTCTAGTTGTCGCTTTATTTCATAAATCCGAACAATTTACCTACAATGTAAATTTGGAAGTCGTTTATAAGTAATATTTTATCAAATTGCAGTACAGTTTTTTACAAAATTATTCTATTATTTATTAAAGTATTAAATTATACATACCGCATAAATCATAACTTCAACCACATGTTTTTGTTTTGTACCCAAATACCGCCTTGCTTTTGCCGCGCAGTTCGTTTTGTCGTAAATTTTAGAAGCGTCGTAAACCAGTGTCATTTTCTGACACATGCGTACAAGCGCGGCGGCGTTACGGCATTGTTGCATTCTGGGACTCTGAGTTTTTAAAGTAGTTGTGACATTAACAGAAGGAGGCCGTAATTCAGGGCTCTTCAAATCTTCCCGCGATTCCAAATCTAGGCTATGATTTAGTTTTTCCCAGGTATTTAGTTTAATAATTACTGATCCTGATCGGTACCTGAGGCTTCACACCTGGCTTACTTGTAAAGAAAGCCTGAAAAATCAGCAGCGCACGTGTTTTGAATAGCCCTACCCTAATGTCCAGTTACTGATTAAACAGTTTTACAGTTTAACGCACAAATATCTACTTTGGGAGCCAACTCATTTGGATGTACATCTGGGTTGGGCTACAAATGATGTTATGATTGTCCATACTAACAGCTTGATCGGCTACTGAGTGGCCTCCCTGCTGGAGGGTAGAAGCTGTTACAGAGCCTGTGTGTCTGCACTCTGATGATCCGATATTGTTTCCCTGATTGTGGCTGGGATGACTAGGGTCCTTGAGGATGGACCAGGCCTTCTTCAGGCATCTACTTCTACAGTTAACCTGGATGTCAGGCAGGTTGCTGCCAGCGATACTCTGTGCTGACTTCATACTCCTGACCATACTCCGTACCATGTGGTAAAGCAGCCATTTTGCTTTTCTGCTCACA
This sequence comes from Cryptomyrus ogoouensis, assembly GCA_025773925.1. NCBI lineage: Eukaryota > Metazoa > Chordata > Actinopteri > Osteoglossiformes > Mormyridae > Cryptomyrus > Cryptomyrus ogoouensis. Next base: position 16,042,296 of record JAOYFF010000002.1, read on the forward strand.
CAACTCAAGGAATGAACTTGCTCCGTAGTGATCAATTAGCAGAACAGATGATCACAGGCCAGGACCACACGTAACAAGGCAGCCTAAAACGGTACTTTCCTGGTCATTTGTTTAAATATGTATGAAGTGAAATTGAGCACATTGGCAAGAACAATCTGTCACATACTTAAATCAGTGCAGCAGACCCACATCCTAAGCACAAATAAATGTATCATGGCGAGTGATTGAGTCATTCTAATAAAGGAGATGACATCTCTTTTAAAATGGAAGCTGCTATCTTTATTAATAGCCATTGCTGGTTTAATACTAGCAGTGGCACAGACAGGGAAAAGCCAACAATTTACATAGTGCTCACTGTTACACGCATGCATTCCACAGTAAACATTACACAGTTATGATATTTACTATTAACAGAAATAGACAAATATACATAGACAGTTACACAATTTAAAGTGTTGGTGCAGTATAAAATATGCCTGTAACTACATAATTAGTCCTGCTGACCAATCCTGCAGTGTCACATTTATGTCAGCCAATCGTGGAGAGTGGGTGGGATCAGAATAAATGAAAAAGTTTGCCTTGGGGACAATGCACAGGCGGAGCATCGAAATGGTGATCTCCGCGGTAATCACTGCTCATAAGATGTTGTATGGCCAAAACAATGTTGATTCTGTCAATTTTGTGTGAAGTATAGGGCCACCTTAACTGAGTGTACAGCTGTCTCAAAAAGGCATCAAACATTCCACCTTTTGCTTATATGAGAAACGCCAGGAGGGACCACCCACTGACAGCCACAGAGCACAACATGAACGGAGGGAAGGCTGCAGGCTCTGACACCATCCTACTCAATTGTGTGCAAGTGTCTGCAGAGAATCACAGCCTCCCACAAGCACCAGCAACAACGAGACAAGGAAACCAGTAGGCGGAAATTCTGTGTGCATCTACAAAGTATTAAAGGACCAGCAGGGATAAGCCACCAGCTGGCTCAGGTGGCAGGCCATCAGGGAGGAGTAACTGCACAAGTGGCAATTGCGCATCAGTAGTTCCAATTACAATATGATAATGAGATACCTCATGACAAAGCTATGGTACAAAATTAAGTGTCAAATCACAAGATAAAACACCCTGTTGACAGGAGTCTTTCTTAACAAGGGTCCTCAAACATGATACTTATGATAAAATTTCAAACCTAGAGTTGCCACCCGTATTTTATTGGATTGCCCTGTTTTGAGAAAAAGTTGTGTCCCATCTTGAATGTATTTTTGTGTCTGGACCAAAATACAATTAAACCTGGACTGCACAAGCAGTCTTATCAGTTGACAATTACACCATTTCAGAAAAAAGTAGGAGGCACTGAAGCATGTTAATGCACTTCTGCCTGCTGATGCCGTCGGCACATGCCTGTCATACCCATAAATCATCATGAGTGCCGCATCTAAAAATATTTATAAACTTATACGCTTTAGGTTACATATATTACCAGCATTAAAATGCCACGTCCTGTGTAACGTCAAGTCAAAATATCTTTATCTTTGTTGTCATCTCAGCTGTATAATGCATATACTGACATGAAGTACTGATCGTCATTAGTCATCAGGGCAGGATTAAGAAGAGGGTCCTCCTCTTTATGTCCAAATCGAAAAGATTCAAAGTGAACGGTTTAATAAAAGGTAATTTCTGCATCGAAAATCATGTTTTTGATCAAATGTTTATTTTCATTAGTAGCTCTGACCAGACATTCATTTTTTGATGTGAAATGAAATGAGACATTCCTGCATGACGCCTACATTTCTGTCCTATGTTTTTGTACTTTGACTTATTGCGTTAATCATACTATGTAACCACACTACTGTGTAAGAAGCAATTCTTGAATAACTTGATATTTTAATGCATTTTCAAAGGGAGATTTCAAATGAATAAGCAAGAATATTATTTATTGTAATAATGATGCATTTAGAAGTTAACCAGTCATTATGTACAATACCCCTATAAGATAAAAATAACTGTTTTGATCACAATTTTTAGTTTTGTTTTTTATTGCTTTATGATTGTGATAATACATACATATAATAACTAATCAACTAATCTACAGAGTGACTTATTCAGGATCCCCCCCACTGAGTACCTGACAGGGGGCCCCTGCTCTCCGATCCTGATTTGACCCTTGATTAATAGTAGCAAATGGCTCTGGGCAACAGCACACATGACGTCATGTCAATGGGCCCATTTTATGTTAAAACGGCGTCCTATCTACTCGTCAACAGATCTATATCCACAATACAATTGTAGATATCTGCAATTGCATTGTTCCTAGGCATAATTCTAGTTGTAGATATCTGCAATTGCATTTTTACTAGTCATAATATTAATTGTGGATATTATGACATTTTTACTATTTACAATGTATTTTTGGATATTCAAAATTACATTATATACATCTGGAATGTTTTTTTTTTCCTTTCAGATAGACCTATCTGAAATTAAAATTATGACTAGTAACAATTGGATTGTAGATATCTGAAATGGGATTTTTTCTTAGTAAGAATTCAATTGCAGATATCCAGAATGAGCATTCTAGATATCTGAAATATAATTGTGGATATCTGAAACGACAATTGTGGATAGGAAGAATGTCATTGTGGATATCTGAAATGCTTTTTTTGGCTAGGAAGAATTGAATTACGGATATTTGCAATACATATCCAGTCTAACGATTAAATGTCAAAACGGACACTGATACTTTGTAAAGATTTAAAGATATCTTAAATAGAATTGTGACTAGGAGAAATAAAGTTTTAGATATCTTGAAATACATTTTCTACTAGTAAGAATGCAATTGTGGATATCTGTAATTGCCATTCTGACTAGTAAGAATATAATTTTGACTAGGATAAATGATATTGTGTATATCTAAAATGTAATTACGGATAGGAGTGTGACTTGATTAAACGTTAAAACGGCTTGCCATAGCCGCCGAGCTGTCATGGCGGTGAATGATCTTCGGTGAATGATCTTTCTCACGGAAGCGGGCAGCAGAAGTGACGTGCACAGGAGGGAAGGTGTTTGGTCGGAATCAGACCTGTTGCTTTAAAAACCGACTGCTTAACACATTATTTCTAGGATATGAAGTGTAAAGTATTCCTATTCAAATATCATTAAGTAATTGCATTCTCGAATACAGCTTTAAAAACGCACTGCGCGCAAAATGAATCGGCGAATGCTTACTTATGTATTTGGAATACGTAACGCCAGTACTTGGATTCCGGTACAAGTACAACAAAACGTTTCCAAGCTTGCATTTTAGAAAATCGCTTTTGTGACTGACATAGTCAAATCGATTAAATATTGGCACTGACGTCTTGTCTGTTCAGAAGGGATTTTCAAGGCATGACACTCTGAGAATATATTTTCAAAAATGAAATAGCTTCGGTATGACGATGAATAATAGATTAATTACATTATGTTAATTGCATTATCATGGTGGTGCAGTGGTTAGTGCTGTTGCCTCACACCTCTGAGACGTGGTTTCGAGTCCCCCCTTGGGTCATATGTGTGTGGAGTTTGCATGTTCTCCCCGTGTCGTCGTGGGGTTTCCTCCGGGTACTCCGGTTTCCCCCCACGGTCCAAAGACATGCTGAGGCTAATTGGGGTTGCTAAATTGCCCTTAGGTGTGCATGTGTAAGTGTGCCCTGCGATGGGCTGGCCCCCCATCCAGGGTTGTTCCCTGCCTCGTGCCCATTGCTTCCGGGATAGGCTCCGGACCCCCCGTGACCCAGTAGGATAAGCGGGTTGGACAATGGATGGATGGATGATTGCATTCTGTTTTATTAACGTATATCATTATTTCGAGAGGAAATAGAGAAATAAAAAAGTTTATAACTAAATGTGAATTTGCGAGTCTGAAGATTATTAGGCGCTCTAGTCTGAGACCGACTAGAAATTCTTTCAGTTCTGTAAAAAAAAATGCTTTTGGTGCCAAGACTCAAGTACTACAACAATGAAAGAAACATGTAAGACACACGACAGTAAAATCTAGACATGAACATAAGACAAAAACATATAAACACCTGATTTGGTTAAGCTCCGGTCCGCCCCCCTCCCCCAGATCCTGACTAGGACACGGTTTCAGAAAAAAATGGATGGCGGGACCTGATTTGGTGGGAAATATTGCGCAAAGTGGCAGTGGAATTGAATGAACAGATGGGTAGAACCGTAGAATGTACAATTAATATATAAAATAATATACACAAAATATCAGAAATTAATATTCATCTAGCTATATGACCCCCAGCGTCTGCTTCGTACGTATTCCACCATTAAATGACGGTATAGATTTAATTGAGGGCATACTCCTTTAAATGAGGTAGCGTATATGGTGACTCCCTCCCTGCCCTTCTTGTTTTGCACTCCCGAACTAGCGCTGAAGCAGCGCGCTTAGCAGCGGCTCTCGTCTCGTATTAATGTAGGTGCGACAGTTACGGTCTGGCATACAGCTGCCGCTTATTCGCAGGAGAGGGGATATTGAGAGGAACCTCACGGAAAAGGGCTGAAGATACAAAATAGCCTTGCGTCGTCAGAGGCTATTTGACTCACTTTTGCACCGCTACGAGCGTAGAAATTTAAGCCGCATAGAAAAATGGCAACCCAGTCGGCTCAGATATCGTCATCGCAGGGGCTTGTCGACGGCTCCTCCGGTCCAAACTCGGCCAAAGACTCCAAGTGCTCGGGTAAGAGGAGGACCCATGTGTTAGCCTAGCTTCAATCCAATGTAGTTTACCATTTTTCCCAAAATTGTGGGCAGTTGCTCAACCGGGCTGTAAAAAAAAGTATCATCTTTGTAAAACAGCGGCTTCTGACTTTGTCTTCTTAACGTCTTTATTTTAAAATATTTACGCGTTTTTACAATTACGCAGTGTATTTTATATAACAGACTACATTAGTTTTTATCATTAAGTTATTTTGAAGCTTTGAGTATTCCTCCTTTTAAGCCCCTATATATTTTTGCGGGTGCTTTGACGGCCACATCTCGTCGTGCAGTTTTATTTTTTATTAATGAATAATGCACGGCAAACTAGCACATCGAGTTTAACGACAGAAACCACTACCATCCCCAGACAGGAATTCTCGATGATAAAATTATTACTGTGTGGCAAGTTGTTGTAAGCTGTTAGCGTTCTCTTTAAATGATGTTTGGATTATTATTATTTTAGTAATAATAATATTAGCAATAAAGCATCGTTTAAAGTGAACACTAACAGCTGTTATGTAAGACGCAAAGGGACGAAGGAAGATCGCTTTTCCGCCGGGCTCTGTTGTAATGGCCGCATATTGCGGCGACGCCAATCTGCACTGCAGATGCTCCGTAAGTGGGAGATTGCGTTGGGAGGGAGCGCCTCTTAAAGCAACCGCGTTTCTCATTGTAACGCTACACCACAATTCATCATTTTTGTTGACCTGTTTTGTCGTACATTTATATTCATTGTGCCTCCACCGACTGCAGTTCCTAAGAAAATTTTCATCATTTCCGAGCGGTTTTTTTTAATGCTTGTGCTTTTTATGCTTGGTAGCATGTCTTGGTGTTGCTACAATATGCCATTGTCATACTAAGCCTCGTCTCACTGTTCTTGAATACACACGGTCTGATTTTAACAGATTAATAGCCCCACTTCAGGTACTGTAGCTTGCTCTGTTTGGTCATTTTTGTTAACTGCTACATTATGTGTTCTTTATGTATTGTGATTTTAAGGTTAGATTTGTGGGTCGCTTGTGAACATTAAAGGGGATCTTGTAATAAATGGTATTTATGTGGGCCAGTTACATGGACTACCCTTGTTTGCCAAGACACATGGAACATTTTTAACATGCTCTTACTGTAATTCATTGCCAGTAACAAGTTTAACTAACCAAATGTTTTTGGGGGAGGGTTAGGGTGCATTTATATTTATGAAGATTATTCTTGTTGAAATGTTTAAGAACATTTTGGGGGGGGGAATCCACAATAAGCTATTAGTTTTTTTTTTATTTCAAGTTATTGATCCAAATCTCCCCCCCCTACTGATATCTTAAATACCTGCCTGATATGACATTCAGTGTTATTTATACTGGCAAGGTGAAATTGCTCTTGTACCATACAGAGGTTGAACCTACACTGTGGCTTTATCTTAAAAGTCCCCAGTGCTCTGCTGTGCTGCCTGTTGCCACCATGGCTGCTTTACCTCGCTGAGGTCAGTGGTCCCGGGGCCCGACTGGCAGACAAGACTTCTGTTGAGGGCCTCAGAGCCACCTGGAGCTCCCTGGTGGGATGCCAAATGGGCAGTAACCCTGCGATTGCTGGCAGGCCTCCCCCAACTCATCTGTGTCCAGGATGATTAAGTAAGGGGGGGAGGGGGCTGGTCACTTAGGAGGTGGCACACTTCAGCACAAGTAATAATGCTCAAGGCCTCATTCCTCCACATATGCCTTGCCCCAAATGCCACATGCTTTCTGTCACTGAAATCTGTATTACAGTCTTGGATGTACAGCAATTACCTCTGGTGTGGAAGTGCCCCTCCCTCATTTTTAAATGATCCCTTTCCTGCAAAGCTATTTTTTTTTCTTCTCCCAGATACCTGTTAGTTGTATTTCACTTCTCTGTTCAGTCATGTATCCTTTTTTGTGAATGACATAGCTGAGACATACTGATATGCATGTTTTCTCTCCTCACTATCAGGGGTGAAGAGCCTGATACAGGCTCATTTTGAAGGTGATGTTCATTTGCTCTGGCTTTGCACCTGTTTTCCATTTACATTAACTGTGCTTGAAGGTCACGAGCAGTGCTTGTTCACATATATACATTCTTTGTCTGCTTTATGTATGGGTTCGGTATCAAAAGGCAGCTTCTCAGGACAAGTAGCCTGGCAAGTCTCAGATACCCGACCTTTATTTTGTGTGTTTTCAGCAGGGTTCTGTGACAAAATTGAGTCGTCCTGCACGGTCAATAAGTCCCATGTGGCATTTTGAGAGAACGGCGAGTTCTCCTAGACGCTGAACCCTGACTCAAGTCTCCAAAATGGGCTGAGGCAGCAGTGCCTCCACCCCTAGTGGGGTCTTGTGTTTCATGACTCTGTGTCCCCTGGAACAGGATCTTGGTGGCAGGCAGGGCTGTCCTCAGGTCAGGGCCCTGTTCAGGCTGGGGATTATGTGCATGGTGCTGCAATGTGGCCGTCAGTGTAAACATAATAACAAAAAGCTGTTGGTGTTTATTTTTAAGTTGGATACAGATGTGCAGTGCTTTCTGAAAAGGGACCCTGTGCGAGTGGTTTTCATGGGGTTTTGAATGGGTCTGACAACAATGGCAGCATGATCCCTGCTGCTGTAACATTAACAAAACTGCAGGCATCTATTTCTAGGTTCCCTTGGTTGTCAAGCCCCCTGGTCTCTGTGCTTCTGTCAGGTTGGTCCTGGGTGTGGCCTATACTTTGGGTGTGTTCACAGGATTGATGTGGAACCAGCTGGATGAGACAGGCTACTAGATAGGGTGGAATGTGGGTGTTCTAGTATATGGTTCAAAAGCATAACTAGCTCTGCCTGTCTGATACTTTACCCTGTCACACCTTCCCTTTCTAGGATTTGTCCTTCATGTTAGTCACTGGCTTGGAATCCTGTGTGTTCCACCTCGTGTTCTTGGGGGCTGGGGGAAGATACAGCTTAGACTTCAAACGCTTCTCGGAGGAATGAAAGTAACCCTTGGATTATACAACCACTTGAGTGAATGTAACACTATGAAGTCCCAACCCACTGTTGGTATTTACTTAGCCCATGTGTTTGCATTTGTCTTTGTTTTGTAAGTCATAAAAAATGTGAATCTATTATTATGCTGCTTTGGTGTTTAACCTGCATGTGTAAAAAAAAAAAAAAGATATATATTTTTTTTTCCTCCCCTTTCCTCTCTCCCAGTATGTAGTTATACTGTTTTAACTGGGAATTGTTTGGTATATGGAAGTGAACTTTGGTGTTACCTTGAGTATCGTTCAGAGTAGGTTTCATAGTTGTCTCCCACTGCTGTTGTGCCGTTTTCCTTTAGCACAAGCCTGGGTTATTGGGGGGAGCGTGGGGGTCTTGGTTTCTTATTCTCCTTTCCCTTTTATTTTTTCAGATTCCTTTCTTTCCTCTTCGCCTGTATCTCTCATTCAATCTCCTCAAGGCAAGTGTTTAGTTCTCTTGTACCACGCACCTGTTCTTTCTGATGATCCGCCTTCGTCTCTTTCTTCTTATTTGCTTTTGCTTTCTTCCCTTGTCCTGCTGGGCTGCTACTTTAAAAAGCTCCACACATCCTTGGTGCTTCTATACTCTACCCACAACCTGGTGGTGAAATGCAGCCTAAAAACCAGTCATGTCTCCTGTAATCCCGTCTTCCTGAATGGCTGTGTGAGCTGACCCCCTCCCTGTCTGTCCCTTGTGGTAATACTGTGACAGCAGGGTGGCCCCAACTCCAGCTTGGAGGACCTCCCACTTTATGGTGTGGGAGCAGTTATTTGGGTCAGTCCCCAATCTGCCGCTGGCATGTGTCAGTGAGGTGTATCTTTTATCCAAAAAAAAAAATCCATTGAGTTAAATTTTATTGGCAGCAATGAAGTTTTCAATATTCAGAAATAACAATGACTTTATCAGTGTATGCTGCTGTTTTTTTTTTTTTTTTTTTTTTTTTTTTTTTTTCTTTTTTCTTTCAATTGTACCCTTGTGGTAATAACACTTTAATACACATATTACTTCTCACTAGGAAGCAGCTGATCTACCTGAGTCCTTACTTGCAGAGAACATCATTTAGGCATTTTGGGTCTCAAATCTAAGATTGGCCTCATTGGATTTCAAATCAGCTCTTTGCATTGGGCCCCCACCTGGAGGTGTGGTATGAGTATATGAATGTCTTCAACATAATTTCCACCCCCCCTGCCCCCAGGTTCTTGGTCCCACAGTGCTTTGATTGCCTCTGCTTCTCGCTTTCGCAGCATTGCATGTTGCCACTTCTGGCCTATAGCTTCAGATGACCCTGGAGTCTGGGTTTATTTTTCACCTCAAACCTTTTTGTATGTGTCTTGTCCACAACGCAACAACTTATTGAGAGATGCTACTTCAGTTCTGTTGTCATGAGAAGTGCGGGACTCTGCAGGCTAATGTTAAGGAAGTGCCCACGCTTAGACATCCTCTAAAGTGCTGTTTGATCATTTTCTTGGCAGAGGACAAAGGCTGACATAATACTTTTAATGCAGTCTGTGAAAGTGCTTCGCACACCTTTGGTTCAAATTTTAATTAAGGGGAACATAAGTTTCTGCTTAGACACCCTGAAATTTGCGATGGAATTCACATTTTGATTAGACACTGGTACATTTTGAAAGGTTGCTGGTGATTGAAATTTGTCATGATACAAATGGATCCATTCAGGTTAAATGACAATCACCTATGTTTTAATTTATTACGAAGGAAAAATTTTGAGCGCTCTTGAATTTTCCACTGCCAGCACTTAGGGCACATACAGACTTGGGTAAACTTTTTTTTTTTTTTGTATGTTCATGCACCCCCCCACCCCACCGCCACAAATAGTGGGAGCCAGGGCTCTATGTTAGGTATTTCACCAAGTAGCATGCATGCTATTAAGGTACTTTGTAGCGCACATTTTACTAGCACTCATTACTTGGGTCCCCCTAGGTATATTTCTTCGATCAGGGGGGCTTCCTTGATATGTTAGAGTGGAACTTTGTTTTGCAATTGACTGAAAATGTATTGGTGTCTTAAACCATTCGCTATTGAATGTGTGTCTCGTAGAATCTTCCCAGCTTTTGCTATCAGTGCTAACAGCACTGCTAGCATAATCGTTATTTCCTTCCAAGACAATGTCATCTTGTTCCTCTGTATCTGTATCATTCCTCTTGAAATGAGTAATTGATTTCATTTTTCATTAGCTAATACCATTAGGTCATTATTAGCTTCAGTAATTTACACATTCTGGGAAATGTTTTGCAGTGTGTTACTGCAGTAGTTTGTTTGAGCGTGAACACCGGTCACTTACTTTGCTTTGACCGCTCAGTACTGGGTCATTTAACAGTTTGATGCATGTTGGGAATACTAGTTTTAACCTGCTTAACTGTTAAGTCAATTCAGTGTAGCTTTCGAAAAAGAACTACAGGTAGTGGTGTCATTGCTCAGTCCAATTCACACACTTATGAAGGAAATTTTTTTTGTAATTCTCACACATTGATTTTTAGCTGCGTGTGCGACGGAAATGTCACACTAGAAGCCTGGCAGGAACTATGTGAAAATTTCTCAAGCAGTGAAGAATACTGAATAGGGCCCCTGAGGGCAGATGGACACCTTGAAGCCTGACTTATTCCATGAGTGCATTTCCAACAGAAGCTTTGTGGGATAAAAATAGTTGTCAGCCAGAATAGTGCCATAGTCAGGTGAGCTGATCACTCGAACACAAAGTTTGTGTTAAAGATGTGTGCATAAGAGGACCTGGCTGTGTGTGTCTCTGCGTGTGCATGCAGAAACAGTACAGCTAAATATGATTCGATGGCAACTGCAGCAAGTAACTATGACCTTAGCTATACAGTCATGTGACTCTTAGCGTGTCTAGCGGCTCCTCGTGGGCTGGAAGGTGACAGACATCCTTCGGTTGCCCTGGCACCCTCTGAGATTTCCAACATTCCTGAGTCGGATCAGATATAAATAGTTATGTACACACAGTATAAATTATGCCTAAAATTTACATGCTAAATCAAATTTGTGCGTGAACTGCTTTTTTCAAGGTGTATTTTGAGTATACGTTTATCCAGATGCCTTTTCTATTGCTAGTAGAAATATAAAATGTTGGTAAATTGATCAATGCCTCTTAAGATACTGCTGATAAATTTTGAAATAGGCCTACATCCACAAATTTAACATTCAAGTTACATAACTGTCATATAGGACAAGTTTTTAAGTGGTTTTAGCACAAACGGGTCGCATAGGAACATTTTCAAAATATGGAGTGTGTTCCTCATGGGCCTTCTTTGTAAGCAAAGTGTTCCATGTTATCTTGGTTTGAGCACTCGTCCTGTACAGTTTTGTATTCCCTGAGAAAAAACAGCTTAAGAAAATGTTTGTGTGAGCATAGTTTGGTCTATTTTTTTCCCTGTTAGAAAGTTGAGTAAGCTTCTACTTCTGCAATTTTAAAAGATTAAGTATGGAGAGAGATTCAGTAGTTAATGACAGCTGAACTTTGTACAACTGCAAAATACAATTGTTCTTTAGTCTGCTTTTGGTGTACAATAATAGTCATTTTGCTCAAGTACAATCTCTTGATCCTGTGAACCAAGCCACTTGGTTTATCAGTGAACTTAATGACAGCCAAAGAAAGTCTGCTGAAGAACAAACTAGAATCCTTGATAGTTTAATCTTCTATTGATTTCTGTATTGATTTTGGTCATTTTTGTTAAGCATTTATCTCTAATTCAAGTAAAAAAATTCCCAAAACCAACAGGTTTGGTTTAAATACAGTTTAGCCATTGTTGTCCTGCTAAAAATGAACAAACATTCTCTGGTAGTTTTCAGAAGACCTTAATTTAGCGCTTTGTTTCAGTAGTGTGATTGGCTTTATAATATGCCATGTAAATCGCTTGTCTTTCCGTTGAACTTCCTCAATGGGAAGTGTTTTTGTTTTGTTTTTCAGTTGTGGACATAGTATGCAGCAAGACTCCATACACTGTTACTGCCCCATTCCATGCATGATTGCATGACCTATATTGGATGGTACTGTACTGCACAGAGAAACTGCTACTCTACCGTAGTGTGCTGAAGATAGTGGATCTGCTTCTGGTTCTGTCTTATGATGTTGATTGGTTGAAGTTAATAAAGATTATTAGAATATTAAAAACTGAATTTGCATATCTTTGTTGATCTACTTGGTGTGCCCCCATGTGATTTTTTTGTATTTGATAGAGCTACAAGCAGAGACCACTGGTTTTATTTATATGCATGGGAGTTGAATATGCATCTTGAATTTTTATTTTTTTGTATTCCCCTCCTGCTTGACAATTGCAGGTGAAAGGGTCCATCAGGGACCTGGTGAACCCACAGACATGATACCAACTTCCCTTCGCTTTCGCTCTCAACCTAATTCCTTTACTCCAGTTCCACTCTGCAGCCAGTCACTGGGAAATGCAGGTGAAGGTATTAGCCATTGTACAAAGGACAAGCAGAAAAATATGGAGATCCGTGGGATAGATTCTCCTTTCACTGGAACTGCTCTAATTTCTTCTGTGCAAGGCCCCTCTGCTGGAACAAAAACCTGTACTGGGCCACTGTGGGATGACATATCTCCTATTAAGACTTCTCCTGTATCTGAAAGAATCAAAGCATTGGAAGCTCTTGCAGCAAAGAAGGGTGAAACTGACACCTGGAGTGATGGAGGATTCCTCCACTTTAAGGAGCGCCACTATGAGAAGTCTCCCACTGAGTCGTCCTCTCCATTCCCAAAGAAGGACATATCCCCTGACCCGTGCTCCCCAGAATCACCTTTTGAGGTTCTGGGGGACACACAGCGGGGAAACGATTTTGAAGACACGGCAGACTGGATGCGAGCTCACTTGCCTCCTGCACCTAACTTTGACACTGTCCCAGAGCTCGAAAGCAAGGCTGCTACAGACTTTTTGGTATCTGAGTGTCTTCACGAGTTTGAGGAGACTCGGACAGACACAGTAGTGGCAAGTGTTCCTGATGAATTCATGGATGTTCCAAGAGAAACATTTCAACAGATGGAACAAACCAGTGACTCAACTAAGCAGAGTAGTGTGGATGAAGAATCTGAATTTGACATTAGCTTTTTACCCACTGCCTACATATGGGATAAGCAAGAAAAAATAGATGAGGAGATAAGGGGAATTCCAGCACTTGATGAATCAAAGCTTCCTCCTTCCCCTCCCCCTCCTGCTGGTTTTGGATCCCCTACGCCCCCTCCTTCTCCTCCTGCCTTGCAACTTGATGCTTTGGAGGTGAAACCTGCTCCCTGGAGTTCTGACATGGATCCTGTCGAGATTGTAGATTTGGACAGCTCAGGAGAGTCGGATGATACTGTGATTGGGGATGCTGTGTCTGTTCAAGCTCCTGTATCTAGCAGTCCTGTGTCTGACCTTGAGGACCCCAACATTGTTGCTCCCTCAGCAACTTGTGGGGAGAAGGAAATTCTGCCAGCTAAGCAAGAGAAGCAAGCAATTTTGGTGCCTATTATAAATGTAATTGAAACGGATGAACCGGCTCTAAGTGATGAAGAGGAGGCAGAAGAGGAGGGTTTTCAGGTTATCGAAGATGTAGATAAAGAACAGCCCACACCACCTAGTTCAAATTTTGAAGAGGAGAAATCCGAACAACATGAAGATTCTGTTGCAGAGAGCTCTGATTTATATCAACAGAATACCTCGGAGGATGAGTCTCTTCCATCAAAGACCATTTTGGATACTGAAACTTTACCCCTTGATTCTCTTGCTGAGATTTCATTTCAAGATCAAAGTAATAAACCTGACACTCAAACAGAAAATGCATCTTCTGAAAATGTGCTTTCAGAGGAAATTGCTGGAAGTTCTCCAGTTTCAGAACAAATGGAATATTCAGATGTAAGCCAAGTTCAGTTTTTCTCACACGAGCAGACTGGAAATGAACCTTCCCTTTCCACAGTACAATCTTCAGACCAACTTCTAGAAAAGTCATCAGAGTTGCAATGTGCCATCTTTGATCCAGCAAAACAAATCCCATCTGGTGACTTTACAAATAGTGTTGCTGACAACCCTTCAATTAGCTTGCCCTCCTCTCCAGAAAATATCAGCGCTCATTCTGTGCTGGAAGATGTGTCAAGTAAAACCTCAACAGCTCAACTTATTCAAGAGAATGTGAATAGCATTGAGCATGTTCCGCAATGTGACAAAAAGCTTGAAGCTGAGAGCTGTCCTCCTGGCATTAAAAGTATGTCCATGGACATAGAGTTAAGCTCAGACATTGAAACCAGTGTTCTTTCCTCTGATTCTCCTGTACAGAATTGGGCTGAGTTTGTGTCATTGAGTGCCCCTTCTGGTGTAGTTTGTAACACTACTGAAATTGAGACAGATTTTGCAGATGATCTCAGAGTAGTTGCTGAAGACTTCCTTCCAAATCTTGTAGGAGAAAAGCCCTCACCTCAAGCCATCACCCAAGATTCACTTTCAGGCTTGCAGAACACTCCCCAGAATGTTAATTGGGAAATGTCAACTGAACTTCAACCAGACAAAGACACAGTTTCAGAAATTAATTCCCTTGAACTGGAGAAGGTTGAGGTCCCAGTAAGCCTGAGTAGTGAGGATGTCTTGACCTCATGTGAGTCTAGATTGTTGCCAAAATCTGTGGTGCATCAATGGCAAGACAATCAACCAGAAATTTCTCAACCAAAACAAACTTCCCCAGAGACCACGAGTGACCCTGAAAGCACTGAGCTAGAGTCCTCAGTTTCTGATGCAACTGACAGCTTTGTGGAGTTCATGAGAGAGTGTCTGAAATCACGACAGGATGGGGAACCTATTGATGTCTGCAGCTATCGCATGGGTACTGAGTTTACTAAAACTGATGCACAGTCCTTTCATTCCCCACCTGCCATGGTTTTGGATCTGGAACAAGAGCGTCTTACTATCTGTGCCCTGAAAGAGCTGGGCAGCAGTCAAGAAGAGGATGAAGACCTGCCCAGTGAGAAGAGCTCCCAAGTAATACCCAAGGAAGGAAATGTTCCCCTACTAACGTCCCAACTACAAACGATGGGCACTGCTCCCCTTCCGGCTCCCACTAGTGAGCCTCTTGTCCGAGAGTCTACAATTGAAGAGGTAGACAGGATCGACGCATGGGTGACTGATGCTTACCATCTTGCAGAGCATGCTTTGACAGCAATACTAACCCACCTGTCAGGTAACATCTCTCTCCTGGGCATTTGGCCTGCTAACTCCTCACACAAGCAACACTGCAGCTATGCGTTACCTACTTGCAGTATCTTGCCTAAACTCGTACAATTGTAAATGGAATCTGCGGTCTAAGATTGAATTGTGTTTTTTTATGGAGGTGAATCTGTCAATGGGTATGTGTTAGGACAATGGGTTGATGCAACGATGGGTTTATGCGACTCACCCAATAAGATGTTTAATCTACAAATGCAACAATATTTTATTTCTGTATAAAATGGTAACCACCTCTAACAGTTGAATAATGACTTAGGATTTTTATTAGTGTGTATACACCATATAACAGAATGTATACCACGTATATAGGGCTGGGGGAATGACTTGAAAAAGTGGCTAAATTTCCTTTATGGCAGTTTTTAAAGAACAGAAATGTTTTATTTTAGCTTTATAGAAAAACACTACAGACAGCTTGGCTTGTCTGTATTCGATACTTTGGCAGCTTAAAGGAGGTGGTGGGTGAAAATGGTATCAAAGAATTTGAAGCATTTAGAAGGTGTCAGGTCCCTGAAAAAGTGCATTATACAACATTATTTCCCCTCTCATTGTTTGGAGTTGACGTGTATGGGCATGTTTGAGAAAAGTAATTGTAGTTTTAGGTCTAATACAGATCAAAATTTTCAGGATTGAAGAAATGGTGCATTAAATGTATAATTACATGGTGATCTTTATTGTATCGTAAAGTACTGCCATTTCAGTCATTTGTTCTGGCCATATATTACTAAATGTAAAGTTTTCAGCCTGCCAGGGGTTGAGTCTGACCCCTGTAAGCATGCCCTCGATGCAGGTATAAAGAGGACCCTTGCGTGTACTGCTATGTGGATCTATATTTATAGACCGCTATGGTAGCTATCACATATTCATGCACACCACTCTTGCCACCCATACATCAGCCTGAATATGTGTACTAAATTTGTCCTGTTCTGTTATGATAGAGGTATCCAAGAATTGCGTCACAGTGACACAAGCTTCAGTTGAGCCAAGGAGGTTGATATTGATCCTGACCATGTGATGCACAGCCTGTTTATGTTATATTGTTGAGTGCTTATTTTAATCTCCCCCCCCCATGTGGTTTGTACACTTAATGGATGCTGATTTGTATCTTTCGATAGTGGATATCCTATTGCATATGGGAATTTAAGGCTGGGGTGATAACCAATTTTGAAAAATGAATTAATTGAGGGACAATATTTATTAAACTGACAATGTATTTAGACCTCGTTTACCAGTCACACACCTGGTACTTTTCACTGCAACTAAGAACAGAGATGTACCCAACCAGTACCTCAGATTGTCAAACAAGTATGTGAGCCATACCTGAGCTGTAACTGCTGACATGGCCTTGACCAAACAGAGCTAGGATTATCTGAAGGAAAAAGCATATATTCTATGTATTTATTCATTATTGGTAGTATCACACATCATGATGCATTCCCAAAAACTTGCAACTCGAACATTTCCAACTTGTACTTAAGAAGGTAAAAAAAATAATAATATATAGAACAGCTGAACAGAATGGATTTGTAATGTAAATTTAGGCAAACAAATGCTATTTCTGCTAGCGTTTGATGCTTGCATAATATGGCATTTCTCACAGATGTGCTAGGGGGAAGTAGCACACAGTGTATAATGATAATCACTCATAGTAAATCATGATGTACACCACGTGAACAGTAAATAGGTGTCTTTCTTTTTATGTAACTGTCACTCTCCAAACTCGGCCTCGAACCGACTCTTCTGCAGCAGAAAACCAAAGTGCGCTGGAACTGTGCTGTAACTAGTCTCTTTGTGGTACAACTCTGATACGGGTCTATTCCTGTATGCCAGTGGAAAAGCACCAGTCTTTTGCTTGGTATTTTCCCCACTTGCTTTCTAGATAGTTGCTGACAGCTTAAGGCTAATGCTGTAGTTTTACATTAACTGACTATCTCAGCTATGTCAGTAGGCAAGCTATCCACCACAACATCAACAGTCGTGTTTATCATGTCTTTGACTTCATGTGGGATCAACCCTTTTCCACAAAATAAGCAGTTGTGTCCTGGACACTGATGGTTCTGCTTTGCTTGCAAGAACAGAGGGCACCCAATAACCACTCAGGTTGCCAAAAATGAGAGAATTTTAATTGTCAGTATGCCTTTACAGATCTGGTATGCCATTATGCAGTCGGTATGAGCTAATATCTCCCGTGCTCATGATGTGGTCATGTTAAACTGTAACGGGAGTTTTTCAGGTGACATCCTGCTGCTCAGACCGCTTATGGCTATTACTTATGGAAAATAACTCCTTCGCATGTGTTTTCGGTAAGTCGTGAAATGGTCCTGGCCCCAAATAAATGAATGTGTATGCAAAAAAATAAGTTCTTAAAGCCATATGAAAATTTCCACTCTTCCACTTACCCAAGCTAATAACTTTCTTTTCTCCATGGTGGCTGCAGCTTGAACTAACAACTTCTTTCACAATCTAATCAAGAAGAAAGTTTGATTACTGTCAGCTTATTTGTATTTGCTGTCAGTAGGATGGCCATAGTGGGGCTATATTCAATGTAATAATGCTGATCTAAATTCTAGAAACCATGACCTAAAATATGTCACATTTTAACTTTTTTTTTTTTTTATCTTCTAGCTGTTATGGAACAAAGTCACAGTATAATTGCAGCTGTAGCAGTAAAGTGGGCTGTAAATTTACACAGCATTTGAGAAATTCCCATGTAATGTCAGAAAATCACTATGTGATTGCCTGTTAACTGTAAGGGCCCTTTCATTCTTCATGTGCACAACATTTGGGATCTTTCTCTTTCAATGGGAAAAAATGACAAAATGCAGTTGTAAGGTTTATAAGATGCTTAGTAGATGAGCATCAGCTAAAGCTAAATACCAGATTCACTTTCTTTGTGGTAAGCACTGCTAACCATGTACTGTGTGGATGTAAGGATGATGTTGGAGTGCGTGCATTGAGTCGAGCTGCAATGAGGTCATGCAGGCAGAACTTGTGCTGTGCCTTTAAGAGCTGCACCGTGCCAATGCTGGAAAGCAGGCCACTGCGGCAGCACTACCACTGGGGCACGCTGCTGCAGTTTGGGCCTGCTGCACTGAGTAAGGGGAGGGGCTATCAATTTGCACTGCTTCTTGTGGTTAACCCCAGAGCATGCTGGGATGTGACCGGATCCCTGAGGTGCTGGGCATGTACGTGCCCTCATCACTGACTACCCATGAGAACCTGACTTACTGGAATTTCAATCTCTTAATCTTTAAATAGGAAATATCTTTTAGGATCCTGTCCCTCTAAACTTATTTCTTTTTTCTAAATATACCAGCAGCGTCTTGCACAGCAGAATAATTGAGCTGGGATTTTCCTTTTTTAAATCTGCAGTTTACTTCACACTGTAGTGCTTTTTTTCTAAATGCCATTGGTTTTAGTCTTGACTTTGAACAGGTGAAGTAGCACAACTTTAAATGTTAGTCTGAGGGGTAGCATGGAATGGGAAAACCAGAATTTACTTCTGGGACGCAGCAAATTTCACCCACACTTTGACAATTAGCAGCATTAACATTTTCACAAGAGATGATGGCACTAATGACTCTGAATTGGCTCTTCTGCATTTTACTGGCTGGGCTTCCTTGAGCGGCTGTAATTGTGAGAATTCAGCCTTCATGTCCTAAAGGGTCAGCCTGATGTACAGTGCATGAGGCCTCAGTATGGCATTGCCATTTGGCCTTGAGCAAACGCTGTTGAAGCGTTGGCCATGTGCTTCAGGTGCCTCCCTCCCTCTGACGGGAGGGAATTAGGAGCAGGTTTCTGCCACTGGGTACATAAAATGCAGCTGGAAAGCTGCATAGTGAGGCCACTGCACATTCGTGGCAGGGATTCACTGCCTTTCACCCCAAGCAGCTTGAGCTGGTATTGGACACGCGCTTCCTCTTGGGGGGCCCACCTGACTAAAAAGAGACACACTTTTGTGTTTAACTCCCTCCCCCTCGTTTGGTACTCCTCCAGAGTGTAATTGTATAATGACAGGGTGCATGTATCTATGCAGTTGCATAGGCAACACAAATCAGTAGCTCACCAAAGCTGGGGGATCAGACTTGATCTCACTGGCTCTTGCTGGTTTTTGCCCCAATCTAGCACCCTAGCTCCCTCTGCTTACAGTAAAGTACAAAAAAAAATAAAAATGTCAAGGTCAGGATGGTGCTAATCGAGGTAGGAGGCTAATTGAGGTAAGAAGCTGGTGATTTCCTACACTGAGGAACGTGAGTAATCTCCATGGTGTTGGCAGGCTGCTTAATTTGTATGAGGATCGATTGGAATTTCTGTGCCTCATCTCATATCCGCAACTATATATGCTCTTTCTCTCCCCCCATCACTATCCCAGTACAAGACCTGGTGTATTGGCGAGACCCCAAAAAGACGGGTGTGGTATTCAGCGTCTCCCTGCTGCTGCTGCTCTCCCTGGCCGCGTTCAGCATTATCAGCGTGGTCTCTTACATCTTGCTGGCCCTGCTCTGTGTAACCATCAGCTTCCGTGTCTATAAATCCGTCATCCAGGCTGTGCAGAAGTCCAATGAGGGCCATCCCTTCAAGTGAGTTGTGTGGGAGGAACTCTCAGTACTTGACTGGGCTAATTGCAATAATATACTGTTGAGCTTTAAACATTGATCGTTCGTTGTAGCAGAATGACAGTGCTAATGTACAACATGAGCATGTGTAATTCTGGAGCTGGCTGTTGTGCCCCTCTGAACAGGAAATCCTCCCAGCAGCAGTTTGTCTTGAGGTTTAGTCTGTGAACTTGAACTGCATCCATGCCCCCCCCCCCCCCCCCCCCCCC
>JAOYFF010000002.1:16062201-16075509 GCA_025773925.1 Cryptomyrus ogoouensis
TGACTGACTCACCCCCCTCACCTTGCAGTCCCAGGTCTAACTTGCCAGCTCAGTAGGTAGGATGGAAATCTCCGGTCACTAATGTCTCAAACACGCCAGCCGTCTCTTCCTGGTGGAGGATTTGGTGGACTCCATCAAGGTTTGACATGCCCCCTCTGTCTCGCTGCTCTCCTATATGTGTGTTACTTCAATCCTTGGCCATTCCCACAGCTGCCCAGCCTATTTATATCACATGCAGCAGGTCAGACTCTGTTTAAACCCTCCCCCTTGTAACCCCCTCCCACAAGGCCAGGACACTAAGCAGAGCTCCCTTGCTGTTACCTTGCCTATAGCTACAGTGTAGCCTGTGATGTAGTGGCGAAAGAGGCAAGTTCATCCTTCCTGCAAACATTATGGCCTGTAACCATCTAGTAGAAAAGGGGACAGTTTTGCAGTGCAGAAGATAAGTTTGAGGCTAGTTGGCATCTTCCCTAGGGGCACACCAAGCCGATGTCCTATTTTTTTATTTTTTTTTGCCGTGTATAATACAGCAAAAAAAAAGGTTGCTAGGCACCCTTAGGATTAGGATGCAAAGGTGAACATACGCTTGAATGAATGGCCATGATGACATGGTGCCTTTGCTGTCCAGCTGGCGGTGCTGATGTGGCTGCTGACCTACATCGGCGCAGTGTTCAATGGCATCACTGTACTCATTCTGGGTAAGTGGCTGCGTCGACCACACTCTACAAACCACAGGGCAACTAAGCAAGGCAAATGGGCATTACATGGACAGACTGAACTAACTAATTAATGAAAAGCTTTGTGTGATCGGTTGGCACATCCAACAGAAATGTGGTTATTCTTGTAAGAGGAGTTTTACTATTGTTTGATTCAACAATGGCCAATGGAAAAGTTTCACTAGTTAAACAGAAATTTCTCTATCTGGCTTTATGTTAAATTAATAATATCATATATTTAATCACATCAAATTAATCATAAATTGGAACATTCGGGATGAATTACGAGGAACAAAATTTAAAAATAAGCCATTTTAAGTTATTTACTTTCAGCATATTATCCCTCGCAGAACATAATATCCAATCTAGGTAACCTCTTTTGAAATAGATTAACAGAAAGATAGAATCCGAATAATGTTCATAAAGCGTGTTTCAGGATGGTGGGGAGCCTGGCCCCTGTCACAGCAGCCAGTAGGCTCACCGGCTGAACTGGTCACTGCCCCCGCAGAGGCTTCTGGGTCTCTGCTGTGTTTCCAGCATACAGGCTGTTTGTTCCAGTTTTTGGTTCCCGAGATGAATATAGGCTAGCCGTTTGTCATAGGGAGAGATTCTGCTTTTTTCCTCTGTTTTCCATGGCCAGCTGTCTTTGCTAAATTATACTAGTTTAGAAGGCAGCATCTGCTTAATACCTTTTATCAAAAGCAGTATTAAAAATTATAAATGACTTCCACAGATGCATCCCATGTTCTGAATGTTGTAATTTTATCCTGTGGTTTTTTTTTTAGCTGATATTCTTCTCTTCACCTTGCCCTTGTTGTATGAGAAGAACAAGGTGAGAATTACCTTTGGGCAGCTTGAACCATTTGGACAGTATTAACTGAAATGCATGGTTACAGCATTATTTCATAGATCAAATGATCTAAGAGGCAGGCGGCATACTCCAACATTAATTTCAGAAATAAGATAAAGTCCTGGTCTTAAACGGCATCCTTTTCATTTTTATACACCCTTAATGATGCAATTTGACTTTTTTTTTTTTTTTTTTTCTTTCTCTTGTACCACCAGACTCAGATTGATAACTATGTGGGAATTGCACGCAATCAGATCAACACCTTGATCTCCACGTAAGTAATCTACAAATTACTTTGCATCATTCTGTCTAGTCTGATTTTGTCAGGAAACCATAGTGTCTTTTTTTTTTTCTTCTAATTAATCTGAAATTCTTTCTAAAAATGCTTATTTAAATGGGAAAATTCTGAAATTTGTTTAATAAACAAGCCGTTGAGGTTCTGAAGCTGACTTGTGTGTGTGCCTGTGCCCAATGCCCATATTCCTTTAAATCTTTGGCCAGCATGCTTATTTTTTTGTTCCATCAGGTTGCAAAAGAAGCTGCCCGGAGTGAAACCTAAATCTGAATGATCACCCCAGCGATGCACCCCTGCCCCCCCCCCAATCCCCCAGCTGGTTCATTTCCCCAGCCCCACCCTATCCTCCAAACACCTGAACCAGTCTCTGTCTGCACTGAACCAGCTAATAAGAAGCTTAACTTAAAGTTAGTGTGTGTCAGTCCTGCCTGAGCTACATTATGAGCATCGTGGACAGACGGCCGGAGCCAGCGTTTCGTCCTGAGGGTGGTGAAAATGCCCCCAGCCAAACTGGATGCTGGTGCAAACAAGGCAGGGTTCGTGAACTAGACTGAATCTATGACCTGGTTTTGCAGTGACTGGGGGAATGGTGGGGATTGAACTACATTTCGCGCTTACTAAGTAGTATGAAATGATAGAAAAGTGGTGTGCTTAGTATGTAGTTGTGATTTAGGTCTGGTTTCCCCCTGTCCATAGAGATTGTGAGGGATATCTTCAGCAGACTTTGTTGGAGCATAATACTTTTTTTTTTTTTTTGGTGACAAAATCATAAATTGAGAGACTGCTTTAGGTTTTTTTTTTTTATTATTATTAATTTGGCCTTTTCAGCCTGTCTGTCCTTTTGCCCTGATTTAATGAACTTATCTATCTGTAATTGACCTGCAATGCACTGAACATTTTGCAAAATGAACAAATACCTTAAAAGAAGGAACCAGCTGTGATATATTTGGTCTAGTTCACCATTTTTTATTTTATTTTTTTGTATGTTTATGTACATAGGACTATAATAGGCTTTCTGATAAGGAACATGAAGATGTATCATTTTTGGAGATTCTTTCACATGATTCCATCTGTCACAGACCCCCTCTAGCATTATTATTATTATTATTATTATTATTATTATTATTATTATTACTACTATATTAAATACTAGTAGTAAAGCAGCAGCTGCTTTTTGCGCTTTGGCTGTGGCCATTCGTTGATTACATGAAAGCTCTCACTGCTGAGGCAGCTTTATGGAGACACCCACCCCTCAATGGCAGACACTCATACCATCACCATCAGGAAGGAGAAAGTGGCCCAACAAAAAAGCACCTGTGTAGAACATTAGCAAAGTGACACCGCTGCACTTAACATGGCAAACTGTCCACATCTTGCACTTTCACTGCCATGAAATGTACACAGACCATGTATATGTCCAAACGGTTATGGATGTGTCAGTGCTCACTTACATACATTAAGCACCGTCCAGTTTCATCTCCTGCCTGAAAGGCCATCAGTGTCTGTCGGGGGAGCCTTGCTAACCCCTGGAGTCCCTGAGCTGTATATATGTCACTAGCCTGCTCTCAGCCTGTTCGCACGCAGCCAGAGAATGCTACTGAGAAGGATCTGTTCATGCTTTTTGTTCCTTTTTATAGAACGTGCTTCCGTAAGCATAATTTAACTTTGTGTGACTTTTCTCTTAAAGCCCACCCCGTTCACACATCTTGCCTACAGGAATTCATAGGTGTTTTTAATTATAATATAGGCTTTGTTCTGCTGTGTAGGGTTTTTTTTTTTTTTGATGTCTTTAGAATCTTTTCTTAAGGCTAAGGAAGCTAAATTTAAGATGCCTATATATGTATACAACACCCCTCTCCAAATTAGAATTATTTTCAGCCATTAATGCTGCAGTGTTTCTCTTTAGGAGTTTGGATGGGAGAAAATAAACATTTTTACCTGCTGTCCCACCCCTGTAGCATGCTGCTTTTACTCTTCATATCTTTTGGGTGAAGCACTTTCTTGTTGCGGCTGGTATGCTTCAGGTTATCATCTGGGTAATTTTGTGTTTACTTGTATTCGAGTTTAGGTATATAGCTCATTATTGGGAGCTACTGGAAGGCTGGTCAACATGAGCAGAGAAATTCTTCTATACTGGTGTCAAAGTGCTATTAATAAAATAGTTATGAAAACATTGTATTGTGTGGTGTGTGTGTGTGTTTTTTTTTTATGAACTGACAATCCAGAACATCTTAAACACCATGCACATTACGTGTAGGGCCTCAGTGATTTCGATAAAGGCAGATTTTACAGCTGTTGTAATAATTTCAAAGCCTATAAATGTGGCCTTAACCTCTGTTTAGTACTCGTCTACGTGATCTGTGCATTCCAAGTTCTTGTACATCTGTTTGTACAACAGCGTATCTCAACCTGGTCCTCGGGACCTCCAGATAGTCCACATTTTTTGCTCCCCACAGGGAGCTGGAACGGAGCAAAATCATGGACTGGGTTGAGAAACATGCCCAAAACTAGTTTAGCCTCATTGCATGATACAGGCAGTTGGAGAATGATAGACTGTTAGGTGGATGGTTCATGTTCTTGAATAGACTCTGCACCAGACAAACTACTGCCAAAGTCCATTTTTTAATACAAGATTATTTCAGGAAAAACATACACAAACAGAACTTGAGATAAAGGGGAGGATGGAGGCAAGGGATGCAGAAATGATTCAGGCCAACATGGTCATTTCTACAGTCATTTGGTATTTCTGAAGATGCAAAGGTCCCAAACAAATGTAATGCTTGAAGTGCATGCTTTAAAGATCAGGGATCAACTTCACTTAATATATAAATAAATATTTTCAAAATATTTTAAGAAAACCCTCTCCAGCCTTTTCATTTCAGTGTCCCTCTAGCCTAGGTGAAATTTATCACGAAGCGGGTTTTTGACGTAGGTTCAGAATGTGATGAGCGATTTAACATGGATGTAGACCTGTCAGTTCCTGGAGTTTGGAAGCCCTCTGGAATGTGACCTTTTGGGGTGGTTAAACCAGCAGCCTCCATTTTAATCACAAGGGCAGTTAACCCCAACCCGCCATGAAGAGGGGCACTTTTCACTGGTAAACTTAATGAGACGTGAAAATTAAACCCAGCTGTCAAACAAGCACAGCAGATAATGACCCCTGAGAGCACTGCTATACTGAATGGGCTGGAAAATGAACACATTGTAGGAGAGAAATCAAACTGGGTGTGATAACCAGATCTGTCCAAGTGCTTTAGCAAACGCTAAATGATATTTTCAGTTCATTCATTGATTTTTTCCCCCTTCCTTTACAAATCATCATCACGGTGCCCAGGAACCACGAGGCAGGCTGGAGCCTGGAAGGGACAGCAGACCTTCGGCCCAGGCTTCTCACACAAACACTCTCAGTCCCACTATTCACAATTCGGAAACTGAGATTCACCCAGGAGGATGGTGAGAATTGGGGATTTGCGGCCTAAAGCCACAGCAGCACATACCTGAAGCTGCATCCCGGCCGCGCAGGTCGGGGGGGCTGATACCCAGGCCTCCTAACCTACGAGAACTTGAATGAAACAGCAAGGTGGCCAGCTGGACCCCTCCTGACCCTGATCCATTCAAGGGAAGGTCTCTCCATCCTGTTAATACGTACGATCCGTGATTGTCCGAAAAGAAAAAAAAAAACACAATGTCCTGTAACCCCAAAACAATTTGGGCAGAGAGCTCTCCATGTACACAGCTGCCTGTTTACTAAACACTCCTGACCATCAGCATAACAGATATCATGCAAATAATGAACAAAAGCTTATATTAATTTAAAATTATGATGGGTCATATGATTTGTAAATGTTCTGAAAGGATGGAATTAGTGCAGCTGGCCTACATGCACATCATTTGGTACGTGCATGTCTGAATGAAGGTCATAGTTCAGTACAATTCAGTTTATGCTGGGAATGAACCAATTACATTAATCAGTTCCAGCTTCTTAGGATCAGTCTACCAACTGATTGTTCTTTGAGGGCAGCCTCCAGACCGTTCTTTCTGAGGTGTAGACTGTGCTATTTCAAGCTATTTTTCTTCTGCATGATCTCTTTTTCTGGGTCCAGGTAGTGCAGGTGAGGTGGAGCAGCCTCCATTTTACATGGGAAATACAGGAGAGACATACTCCAGGAGTGGACTGCTCAGTGTGACAGAAGAGGAGAGAATGACCGCTTCATCCTGCACCCCTTGAACAATCCACTGGTGCACGACTGTCTGCCCTTTCAAGGGCGAAGGACCATTACGACTCGCTGGCAAAAAACCCAAGACATCTTCGCTAAAAGCGGGACTCAGGAGGCCAAGAGCCCTTCCAGGGCTGCGTGCCCATGGTCACCAGCTGAAAAGCAGTCGTCAGAGTGGACAAAGTGCAGCGCCGTCTGGTTGTAGCTAAGCAGGGCCTGCTGCCGCTCCTCGGCACTGAACTCCATGGAGTGGGGGTGCACCTGCTGGATGTGCCTCTTGATGGTGCTCACCTTGAGTGTGGCCAGACCTGCGCCACACACCATGCAGATCAGCCCGTGCCGGCGGCAGTCGTAGTCCATCAGGTAATCCACACGCCAGCGCACCTGGTAATTGCGCCGCTGGTCCTTGCCTGGGTAGTGTCCGTGCCGACCGACCGGTCCATCTTTGACAGAACTCCCTGGGAAGCAGCCGTCATTCGCGTCTGGCGTCACCGCAGTGGTCTTGCCCCTCTTTGTAGCAGCTGCTGAAGGAGCAGTTTCTGTAGAGATGGGGTACAAGGGATTATTAAAGTGTTCTAAACCGCCTCAGGGCCACCAGGACAGGTGGCCGACAGTCTCGCCGTTACCTTCTTTTACTGGGGGGGCTGACGACTTGGCCCAGGCAGCCACTAGTGTCTCCCGCTCATGCCGGCTCAGGTTCGCCGTCTCCGGGTGGCAGTCCTGGATGTGGCGCCGGAAGCAGCCGACACGCGTAGTGGGAAGCGCCTGCGAACACACCATGCAGACCACGCCCCGGCTGTCGGCCCCGTAGGCCACCAGGTAGTCCATACGCCAGACCCTTGCGGAGCTGTCCTGCCGGATTCTGGCCCGAGGCCGGAAGCGAGGGCCGCCCCTTCTCGAGGCCTCGGGCTCCCCCAGAGCCTGGTCGCCATTCTCCCCGAGCCGCCTGCAACCAGCAGAGACACCTGCCGCGTCTCGGGGAAACATCTCGTCGTTGTCGTCATTGTCGTCCTCCTCAGCCGTAGGGTCCAGTTTGTCAGAGCTGTCGTCCCGCAGGGGGTCTGACTCTTGACACCGAACAGAGAGAGACGGAGAGCATAAGGTTGAGGGACGTTACATTCCCTGGAAATCTGGGGCCATAAACATCAAACAAATAAACTGGACATAAAGGACCCTGAAATATTCCTAATACAGAAAAAGCCCAGACACTATAAGAAAAATGCTTTTATTGTCACTGTACAGGTAGTAAGTACAACAAAATGCAATCTTCTGGTGACCCATCTCGCCTTCCAGTGTGACGCACAGACACATGTGAGACCAGTACTTGGGATCAGAGTTTGGGGTCAGCTGTTTATCCAGCACCCTGGAAGCAGTTGAGATTAAGGGCCTATTCAAAAGTCCAACAGTAATATGATCACTCCGTCAGCCGTGGGATTTGAAGTGGTGACCTTCTGGGCACACATTCCTAACACACAGAGCCACACAGCACCCCAGTAGGCAACCTTCAGATCTGAACTCAGATGCATTCATTGTAGTGTATAAAATGACATTTTCTCAACACAAGACACAAATACCTCCATTAATCATTAATTTGCCACAGAATGAATTGACGCCACATTTTCCAAAGACGCCTGTGCACAACCTGCATCCACGACTATGAAGAGTCTTCACACGGTTTAACCTGCTCAAATAAAAATGTGGGTTATTTGGTTTAAAGGTGACTCCGCCTGTGACCCCCCCTCGTGTACCTGAGACACGGACAGAGGATTCACTTCCTCCCCCCCACCCTATCCGACCCAACCCCACCCCACTAACATCCCAGACCTACCACTCACCCTGCCTCTGCGCCCAGGTCTGCAGGATGCAGTGCTTCTCCTCCGCGCTATACACCAGCGAGTTGGGGTGCGCGTCCAGCACATGGCTCTTGATGTGGTCCAGGTGGAGCGAGGGCAGCTGGCCGCCGCACACCATGCAGAGCAGGCGGCCCGCCTCCGCCTCGTACTCCATCAGGAACTCCTGCCGGAACCAGGCGTGGAGCGAGTCATTCAGGTAGCGCTCCAGGGTGTCCACCGGCGGACCTGGGGGATCCCTGACCTCGGAGCAGGGTGGAGAAGTAACGGAAGCACTGTCGGGTGGAGACTGCCATTTGGCTGCACCACTGCCAGGTTTCCCTGAGTGGAAACAGAATATCCACATCCGTCAGCTCTCCCACTCAGCAGCCCAATAAACTTCCAAAATGTGCATTATTAACTCTCCCAACTGTTTCTCCAGTGGAGAGCAGGAGAGGCAGCAAAGGGCACAAGATGAGAAAAGGCCCAGGACAGGATACCAGTCCATCACATGGCAAAACCAGTCTCACGCTATGAGCTGTTTAGAAATGCAAATTCCACTAACTGCAAATGTTTAGCCCATGGGATGAAACCAGTGTATCCCGGGAAACCCACGCATCACAGTGTGAACATGAGAACATTGTGTGGCTCTGTGGGTTAGAACTCCATGTCAGTGATCAGAAGGTCGCTGGTTCAAATCCCATGGTTGTCAGAGTGATGTCACTGTTGGGTTCCTGAAGAAGGCCCTTAACTCCAACTGCTCTGAGGACACTGTGTGAACCTGCTCTCTCATCCACACTTGGAAAAAAAGCATCTACTAAATGAATGTGAATGCAACATATGAAAAATAGGAATGGCATTCCAGGCCTCACTGCTGAAGATTAATAGTGCTGGCCAGCACACATTCTTGCACATATAATCAGTTGAATAAATTGCTAGTAAATCAAATTATGCAGCAATTTAAGATATACACCCAATAAAAACACCCATACTTAATCCTTAAAGCCCAACGCTGTACCTGTGGAGCGCCGTGCACAGTCCAGCATGTCCTCAGTGCATTGGTCCTCCAGGGGGCGCTGTCGCCCCTCCATCCCCAGGTGGCTCTCCCATCCAGATCGGATGACCTCCTTGTCAGCTGTACTCCAGAGCAGGGAGTCTGGATGCTTCTGTCTGATGTGCCTCTTGATGGTACTGAGCTTGAGTGTGGCCAGAGAGCTGCCACACACCATACAGATCATGCCGTGCCGCCGAGGGTCAAAGTCCATCAAGTACTCACTGCGCCAATACTCGTGGTAGTAGCGTCGGTGGTCTCGCCCGGGGATGCGACTGAGGCCAGGCCTGGAGGCCCTCTCTGAGCGCGACTGTGTTGACTTGCGCTGTGATGGCCCAGGAGCTGGTGATAGGAGGGGGGGGCAA
This sequence comes from Cryptomyrus ogoouensis, assembly GCA_025773925.1. Taxonomy (NCBI): domain Eukaryota; kingdom Metazoa; phylum Chordata; class Actinopteri; order Osteoglossiformes; family Mormyridae; genus Cryptomyrus; species Cryptomyrus ogoouensis. The sequence goes on from JAOYFF010000002.1 coordinate 16,071,525, forward strand.
TTGGGACCCTCTGTAACACTCCAGTAACTCGTACCGGGGGAGTAAGGGGGCGTAACCGGGTCATCCTTAGGTCCGTCCTCACCACAACCATTCATGACGCCATCCTCAGCTGAAACACATAACACATCTCTGTAAGCCGCGATGTGGAAGTGTCCATGCGATGATACGTCTGCCGCCTGTTATTCGCGCAAAGGCCTCATTTTATACCACACTGAAGTATAAAAGCGCAAGCCCCACCCAAACTGTGACTAAATCTATTACTCCTAACGCGCAAAAATGTGACTCTTTTTTAAGCAAGGCGGTTGTAATTACAGGACGTGTTACTTGCTTTTTTCATGTCCATAAACAAGTATATTGAAACACACGGCTTCAAAAAAGGCAGCTCGTCCATCTGACTGTTTAACCAGACAACTCCAAATCCGCTTCAAGTGCTGCAATGCATTCACAAGGTATACAATGCACGAAACGTCCCCAGAACGGATTCTGCATAGTAATTATTAAATGTATTTAATTAGAATGCGATCTGACGATTTCATTTAATTTTTTCTTCATTTTCATGTCCGCAACGCGTCCCGTGTGTGTAAAGGGGGCGGCGACTTGTGTGATAATACCACAGGGCTCCGCTGGGTGGCGCCCGTCGCTCACAGCTGGGCAGCCAGCGTCTCCGTTTCGTCTTTGTTTATAAAGGAGCCGGGGAGACAAGGGGCCATGCCGCTTTAATGGAATTGTCCGTTACACGGATCACCCGCTGCTAAAGTGTGCGCGGCAAAAGCGAGTTGAGAAATATAGAAATCGGACGTTTACCTTCTGAACAGAGCCTCAAGTCGTCCCGCCCTTGCGCTGCTTCCTCCTCGGCACTTATTATTAATGAGACGGAGTCCGTATTTTTTACGCACGGGTGGACCCGGGATTCCGATTCCCTCGGCCCGGTTTCCTCCATGGCTGTACAATGCAGCAGTTTCGATCACCGTTTCTGCTTGCTCAGTGACTTACACGGCGGCCACGGAGAGTGACTAACACTGATCATCCGGCAGGCCCTTTACGAAGAGATGTGAAGCACGCATGCACCCATAACTGAGCGGCGTGTTGTTTCAACGCGGCACCCCTCCCCCCGCACGCTCGGCGCAGGAGCCAAGTTAACTTTTCTGATATATATCAATACGCAACTGGGTCGCTCCTAGAGCCGTTCTCGAGCCAGCAGGAGTACGCGTGTGTTGATCACGGTTAGCTACAGTGGCCTCCTGCATGGATTTAATGCTCGGCTTGTCTTCAGGGTGGGGAGCCGTGCTAGGGGCCCCTGGGGCTCCTTAAGGGGCTCCTGGGTAAATTTAAAGAGACAGTAGAGGTATACACGCAGCGACATCCGTATACGGAAGACCACCTGCGAGCAACCTAGAGAAATGGAATAAGAAATTACCCGTCCTCCATAACACGTTTAATGGAAACTGAGGCTAGTGACGAATTAATTTAAAATGTAATTATTGGTACTTTACCTTAAATAATACGCCGCTTCATAACAAATCCCATCGCCTATAAACCGAATACAATAGGTATGCCAAATTTTAATCATTAACTTGTCGTAAGGGCCTTTTTGACATTTCGGTCCCAGTCAAATATATTAACTGTGATGACTGACATTTAGGATAATTGGGTTGTGTTAAAATATTTAATTGTATTTTTTTCCCATCTGACATAGCTAGGGTGACGCAGTTGACCGCTGTATTGGCAACCCCAAGAAAATGAATAGCAACGCGAAAAACCAAATAAAACACCTGCCATTCATGTTTACCTAAACCTGTACGATCCACTAATCCTTGAATAGGACATATATTATTAGAAATGCACAATAATTTTAATCGCAAGTATAGCTGTGTAGCAGGTTGCACTAACTCTAAATCTTAAACGAAAAAAATGTATCATTAAACGGCTATTTTTGCTGCGCTAATTATACTTGGTACTTACAACGTTACTTTAACTGATGCTCCTATTTCAGGATTAATATAGTTGCCAATTGCCAGTCTTGTAATCCAGTTAACGTAATGGCTGTTTGATACAGCGAAAATTCGCCTAGATGTGTATGATTGTGTGAAACATGTAGGGACAACATTCTAAGTCGGAAATGTATCCTTTCTTCATGTATTTTATTATTAATATTATTATTAGTAGTAGTAGTAATCATAATTAGCCACGTTGCAAGTAATTAGTTGTCTCTACGAAGGGAGTGAATAGTTTTTAGTTTTTAATAGTTTTCACTATAACAGATATTGTATTTAATTTCCAATAGTCTTTTGTTATTTGAGTTTCTCTTTAGGAAATGAACATGTGGGATCTAAAATAAACTGTCTCTTTTAAGACAGTAACTTTTATTGTTGGTAATAATAATTAAAAACAAAAACGGTGTCTTTACACAACGAACCCATCTGAAGCTGTTTCAAGTGTATTTTTTAAAAGACGGGGTAATTTGAGCCACTCGTCTTTTTGGAGGCGCTGGTGCTTTAAGGAGGTTCTGTCCATCCACGCAGTTTGCGTTGTTTACGCAATTTGCGCAACGTACACACGAGAAGCCAGGTCTCACATCCTGGTACTTTCCCCCCGTTGTCAAGGCAGCGGCAAGAGAGAAAGGCTGGCTCGCGGAAAGTAGCTGCAGTGTCCTGATAGTGCATATGTCCAAACGTTTACAAACTGTCCCGGAAAGTTAGGTGTAACTACACAGGTAATGCATGTGCATGTATTTTTTTACATGTTTGAAACAGTCCTTTTTCCTCGCCGTTTGTTCCTCTTTCTACCTATCGGTTAATAAATACAAGGAACTCCGGTAGACAGCCGTCAGTCCGTGTGGACAGAGTAGGAAGAAGAGCCTGTCCATTGTAGGTGGCATGGTAGAGACAAGAAGAGGATATGTACGAATGCCTCAATCGCCCCGTTTTCCGTATTCTTTTCTTCGGTGTTTTCCGTATTTAGCCTTCTTGATAAGATATGCGTAGACTGTGAGTTAATATTAAACTGCACACAAAAAATAAGAATTATAAAATGGCTATCGACAGAATTCATTCGTGACAGACGGAGGGACAACGCTTTAAAGGGACAGTATCAATTTTTTGTTTCCGTATTTTAACGCTGTTGAACAAACGAGGACGCGCTTTCAAAGCGTGTTTATAGCAGTGCTTTCTGTTCGTATATGGTGGAATAAGAAACACGCCTGTTCCTAGTTCTCGTTATTCAAGGTTTTGGGGTCGTTTTCTACAGGAAATACAAATGTATTTAGCCTTTAAACCAGTTACTTTGCATCGGTGCTATCTGTAAATATTTTTCAGTGTTATATATTCTTGGTGCCCCTTCTTTTGCGCTCAGCTCTTCATATCATTGTTTTACAATAACAAAAATGAAATTTAAGATTTTAGCAGTGGTTCCTTAGTTGAGATAATACTCATGCATCTATTTTTCAGTATTATGTTTATGGGTTTTAAACACGTTGCAATGAGGTACATTGGGCTTTCTATGTATTTTTATATATTTCTATTTTGTTTCTGCGACTTTAACTTCGTGAGTTTAACTGATGCAGTGCCTGGGCATATCTCTGGGTTCTATAGCTCTAGAATCAGACTTTATACACTCTCTAGTGAGTTACTTTTGCCAGTGCTGAAACTAAGTTTGTTTTTTGACGTTAGGTATTGTTGCAGCAGGAAAGCAAAGCCTTGTATCAGGTCTTCTTTTGCTTCTAGAAAATGAATACCCTTATTTTGTAAACTGGACAATAAACCGAAAAAAAGTATCATGGGGAACGTGTTTTGTATATTTTACAGATTTAAGTTATTTGGAATTTTGTGTCTGCCTACCTTAAGAGTGGATAAATGGGAACCATTAATGTTGCATGTTGAAAAATTCAGTATAACCTATTTGGTTTATTGACAATAGTTTGTGGTTACATAAACGGTTGAATGAAACATAGAATTGCAAGAAAGAAATAAGAAAGTTTATATATATA
>JAOYFF010000002.1:16075609-16092782 GCA_025773925.1 Cryptomyrus ogoouensis
TATATATATATAAAACATATAAATTAAGGTGGTGCAAGACACTTGCATAACAACAATAAGTTTAAAAAAAAAAAATCCCTTATGCAGTAAGTGTAAATTTCCTGATTTTTGTTCTGTTTTTCATTTGGAGATCCCTGGTACAGGAAAGGTTGAAAACCCCTGGCATGTTGTATTTTAAGTTCCAAAGCTAATGAAGCAGCTCAGTGCGTAATTTTCTATGGTTTCCTATTATTTGTTGCATTCATGACCTTTGTCTTGGAGCAAGAGGAAGCAAGTGCATCGACATCAAAGTCACAATTGTCTGCTAAAAAAGTAATGCTAAGAAGCATTTTCCATTTAGGTAGCATGTGGTAGAGGTTACATATTACAAGCATTGGTACGTGATCCTTAGCTTGAAGTCAGATGGTTTTCACCTGCCTTGCAGGGTAAGGTCTCCACTGCACTCTATTGCAATGAGTCATGAATCTGTGTTTGATATTTTATTAGCCTTGAGCTAGGGTAGTATAGTTTTAGAGCTTTTGGTATACTTTCAGTTAAGTGTCTATTATTTTGCAACACTGTGACCAATATATTTTGATATGGCAGGCTGTAACGTGTTCATGGTTACAATAATGTTAAAATACCATACAGCTCTAATGCATAGTCATTTGTATGGTTTGTAGTTTGTGCTATAGTCTTCTTTTTGAGTAGAGTTGTGCTTTTTTTAGATTTAGTGTTACCTGTATAAGATATATCTTAAATGGGCCAGATGCAGATGCTCTCCTGTGCAGATATATACCACCAGTGTGATTCTCTTTTTTTTAAGTAGTAATAGTAGGATTGTTAAGGTAATGTATGCTAGACATTATCCCCCCTGTGCATTTAATCAAGTTTTAAATGTTTCACTGTCAATGGACATATGTTTCTTCCAGTTCCTGTTGCTGCAGGGACCCATCTGTATAAAATATTTCTCTGTTTACATTTGGCTAATATTGTATCTAAAGTGACGTGCAATTTTAATGACTTAGTACGTCTGGGTAGTTCAATGGAGCTCATTGTCCCTTATCAGTCTAAATGAGCATTATTTAAGTACGTACGGCAAGGGTTTCTCATTTGGTTTACTCTGGTCTGCATCCGGACCAAAACACAATTTAATCGAGACCTCACAATTCATTCACCTCCAGTAGGTAACATCTACTGAGGGGAAACCAAAAAAATTTAATTTGGCCCTTGGGGAAAAATAACGGCATAGCCCTGCCCTTTGGGGTGGTATCCTAAAGTGTTCTGGAGGACCCAATTATGCCTTTTTGCAGCACTAACTGTTGAAATTGGAAGTACTTTAAAAAACTGAACTAATTAAGAGGTTTTGTTCATTCTGATTTAGTTCCACGCCTTTTCCTGACAGCTGCGGAGGAGAGTAAAGATGTGTGATAGCTGCAAACAGGAAAAGATGTTGACAGGGAAGTTCCCCAGCATGTGACAAATAAAACAGTCTCCTTAAAGCTAAAACACACTGCCCATTGCAGACAGTGGAGGATGTGACAGAAGATGAATAATGCCATTTCAAATCCAGGAGTAGTCACACGGGCAGGAATGAACGGGTCCCGGGCCCAGCGTTACCGGCCAGCTGCAGATTTTGATGATGCCACGCTTGCCCGCAAAAGGGAGTACTGGAGAACCAAAAAAAGAGAACAGAGAGCAAAACTTTCTGCACTGAAGAAGGAGAAACTTGGAACAAAAGGCACCACCAACTGTAAGCAAGCACTGGCTGCTTCGGCAGTGTTTTCAGAAGCATCTGCAGTGCTCACTCGTGCCCCTGCACCTGCACGGTCACTCCAATGCCATGGCCTCGTCACTGCTCCTCTGCATCTTTTGGGGCCAGCCTTACTTAACAGTGATGGGTCCTACCAAGCAGCAGTGAGTTCATCTTCACCTGGTCTCTTTGGGAACAACCCGCAGGTTGAGGATAATAAGGGGTCCCTTCTCTCCCCTGTTGATGGAGTACAAGACTGGGAAAGTAGTGGTGTCATGGCTCCAGTATCTGTGGGCCAGTTGGCTCCACCCAAGAGCTGTGTTTTAGAGGAAGGGCGGCAAACTCTGTCGAACGAAAAGGAAAGCGATTTGCAGAGGGTGAAAGTCCAAAAAAATGAGCTACAGTTCCCTAAGACTTGTTCAGAGTCATTGTATGATCCAGATAATGCTGATGTCGGCAAGGATGTGGTCAAGTGCTTGCCACTGGATGCTGAAAGAGGGACTTTTTCTACAACTAAACCTAACGGAGCACTGTTTAACAGCTGCTCCCAAGTGCCTGCTGCTCAGATGGAACTGCAGTTTAACAGTTCCTTTTATAGCCAAGATCAGAATGATACTTCTCTTGTCAATGGCAGCTCTGCCTCAGCCCTGCCTCAATACCACACAGACACCCAAATAACATTAGGGCAGACTAATAACTGCTGTACGCAACTTGGCACTCAGCCAAGAAATGCTTCCCTTAGTCTACTGAAAACTGGTATTGCTACCAAAGTGAAGATAAAAGGAGATCCCACTGATGTAGTCACAAGCCAGATTTCAGGAAATAAAAGCACAAATTTAACCCCCTTAGTAGGGAAAAGCAAACCCCATCCTCGAGAACCTCCGACAGCTCTGAAGGGGAGTCAGAACTCTGGAGTAATAGTCACATTGGATACTGAGGAAGAGAAAGCTGCCCGGCGCAGGGAGTACTGGCGCATTAAAAAGCGAGAACAAAGGGCGAAGTTGACTGCTAGGTTAGCAAAGGTGAGAGACAAGACAAGGACTATGACCACAGCCATGCAGAAAGCCGAGCCGTCATCTTGCATGGTTCTGGAACGTCCATCTGCTTGGTTCAAGGATGGGCAGAGACAGCCTGGAAGCCGAGTTCGAACTCCTCTTATTCCCGTAAGCCTCCAGAAGGCAGGAAGGCTGCTTAGGAATGCCAGGGCAGTAGCTGTGTCATGTTCAGCTTCAAAATACTCCAGCATCACAGTTAAAAAGGAGCCGTCCCATTCAGGTGCAATTTTGTGTAGTCCAGCCCCATCATGTTATAATCAGCCAGCAGTCGCCACAAAAACAGAGAGGTCACATGAGACCACAACCTTGAAGGGGGTTGCTGCAAGCACATTCCCCCATTCCACTCCAAAGCTGCAAGCAACTGTTGCTCATCAGAAGAGGCAAGATACAGATGAACGCTGGGGATCCATCCGATCCAAAACCCCAAGGCAGAGGTTTCTCGAAACTCAGAGAACGATGAGTCACAGAAGCATCCGTAAGCCCTTCTCCCATGCCGCCACCTTGTTGACCCCATATGCCAAAAGAGGCGGCGCAGAAGAAACAGCTGAGGAAAAACTCGCCAGAAAGCGAGAATACTGGCGTATCAAGAAGCGCGAACAACGGGCAAAGCTCTCTGCAGAGGTGAAGGCCAGGTTGAAAGAAAGGGACGCTTTATTGCGACGAGTCAAACGGTACCAGTGCATTCTAGAAGAGATGCGCAAGGCCAGAGCAGGGACAGGAAACAGGGGTCTGCAGCCTGCAGGGAATACCCTCACTGGAGATGTAGAAGCCATTGGGGGGTTTATAAAGGAGGATGGCACAGTGACCACAGAGATTCCACAAACTTCCACTCACCTTAGGCTGTTAGGACCAAAAATGACACCTGAACTGCTAGCGTTGCCAGTTCAGAATGCTGACGTTTCAGCCAATGCCAACAAAGCCAGCTTGGTTAGCTGTGTGAAAGTAAATGTTTCAACATCTTTACGTGATTCTACTCAGGTGAAGGACTCCCATCAACTTGGTCCCACTAGAACTGTATTTCGTAGTGTTGCAAAAAATTCGCAGAACCTTGATGGAGCTGCTCCCCAAATTTGTGTAACTGAAAGGCATCCTCAAAGTGTCCAAAGCACTTACCCTAGAATTACTTTAATCAAGCCTACACCAAATGTGTCACAGATCAACAGAGTTGTAGAAAATGTCTCCCTTACTGCTCTCAAAGAAAGACCAAGTTTAATGGTGGCTCCCTCAACTTCTGGGGTGGCTGTCAAAGTGCCCTGCCGAATAGCACAGCTAACGGAAGAGGAGAGGATGGCTAAGAAACGAGAATACTGGAGGATAAAGAAACGGGAGCAAAGGGCAAAGCGCTCAGCCCGTGGGAGGGAAACATTCAAACACACCGCAGCCATACTGGGGCAGCAGAACCACAGAGTGCCCTTAAATCACAACACAATACCGCTGCCTTTGGCTAAGAGCGAGCCTCTGTCAAAGCCAGATACTGAGCTGTCCATTTCCCCTCAGGGAAATGTAAAACAGGAGAGGGAGTCATCTTTGGGTGATGACTGTCCTGCCTCTCCATCCTTATGTCAAGATATTAAACCCCTACCTCTGTCACCTTCAGAGAAGCAGACTGAACCTGACCAAGCATTAAACATGGACAGTCAAGAAGCCACTCTTCTGGCTGTTGCCTCCATGAAAAAGCTCCTGGAAGAATCATTGAGCACTGTGACGGACTGTAATGGTCTGTCCTCCGGCAAGAGTGAGGTGCTGCCTTGTAAGAGTGAGGAGGAAGCTACTGACCTAGACATCAAGCCCAGCCTGCATTGTCCTCTGGGTGAAGGCCTGGCGCCTGTCAACCCAGGGCAGAATCAACAAGACATGTCCACCTGTTGTCCCAAGTCCCCTTACGACAGGCCGCTGAATGAGGCTGCTGTTCTTCCATCACACAAGCCCTCAGAAGTCCCTTCCACCAGTCAGGTACCATCCCACATGTGTTCTACTGGTCCAGACCCCTCTCCTCCAGCACGTTGCAGCAAACTCCGCTGTGTCCAGCCCTCACCTCTCCGCAGAGCACTGAGGCTACGTGCAAAGAGAACAGGTCACTGCTGCTCCCCTGAGCCCCCAAAGCAGCTGCCTGCCCCCTCTCAGCCTGAAGAGGATATCCTTCAGAAAAAGAGGGAGTACTGGAGGGTGATGAAGAGGGAGCAGCGGGCCAGGAAGGCGGCACGAGAGAAGGAGATGAAGAATAAGAGAGCCATTACGAGCCAGGTACCAGCATTGCAGGAGCTCTGAGCTGATCATTGTGTATCATTGCTGATCGTGTACACTCGTGTGTGTGCAAAGCTATGCAAATATTGAGGCTGGTTGGTTTTTACTTTCAAAATCAAATAATCTAAAATAGATTTTTCTGTTTATTTAGACCATACAAATACTCTGAATTAGGTGGTTTTATGGAGTTGACGTGGGATTTAAAATATTGTACTTTAGACTCATAATGGGTTTATCGATTAAAATACTGTCAGCTTTTTAGTAATTTGTTTTCAAAATTTATAAAATGTATAAAGGTATGATGTATTGAGAAGTTTATTAAAATTATAGCACTCTTCAGAAACAATTGGAACTCTATACTTCATTTAAATGCAGAAGGTATGGTATTAGCTTTAGGCTATGTTGTGTGTCAGCTCTGCTTTCGACCTGTGCATTACAGACAGTCTTGTAAATGACATGTAAATAAAATTGTTGATGAATATTGCAGTTGCTGAAGTTGGTGCCAGGTTCAGAGTTTGTCCCCTTCCACAGACCCCTGTGCAGTTGCAGGAAGACCCATGTTGGGGGAAGCAGGAGCAGATGGCCAGCAAGGCAGTGCTGGACCAAGAGGTGAGGAGAGAGGGGCCAGCTTGGGCCTCCAAGCCCGTCCTTCTTGCCAAAGCAACACCAAAGAGGCCAGAGCAGCAGGTAAATTATAGTCAAAATTTGGCATGATACTGTGAAAATGGGCCAACCAGACTCTCGAGTTTGGATATGTGTTTGTTTCCCAGGTTAGTTAAACTTTTTAATCGAGGTTCATTCTTATATTAAACTTAAATTTCAAATGTTTGTTTTTTTAAAATAATAATGTATATCACAATATTATAAGTCTACAGATTGATGCATGGAGCAAATGACAGGTTAGAAATGTTCACTGATTAGTACTGTAACTTTGCCCCAAAAGCTGGAGCAAATCTGGCAACTGTTTTATAAGACTAGAATATGACACAATGCTTTTTGTGGGATTGTTCTTTTTAAGGGCCAGAACATTTGTTTGGTCAAACTTCAGGAACCTGCTCCTCCTCTGCAGTGTCTGCTCCCCACTGGGGGTGGAAGCCTCGTCTCCCCCCTTTCCACGCTCCTGGTAGTGAATCCCACCTCAAACAGCTTCCGTGTGGAAAGAGATGCCTGTAAGCCTTTGGACAGCACAGGTCAGGAGTCTCCTGGCTGTGGAACCAAGCCAGAGGTGGAGGTGAAGGCCCTGCCTGGGCCTGGGGGCAGCGAGGGCAGGTTACTGCTGCTGGACGAGGACCCCAGCCCAAGTCCCAAGTCAGCACGAGTGAGACGCTGGCGTCTGCAGGCCACGGCGGGCACAGTGACCCCACCTGGGCAGCTGACCTCTCACTCCCAAACCCCCCAGTGCAGTAGTGCTGTTGGTGCGGAGTCCAGGAGAAGGCCTGACTGTCAAAGCCCTCCCACCAAAACACCACCCTGCACGAAACAGGCAGGCACAGCCCCAAAGGTGGCGCGGACCCCTGCCGAGGTGGAGGAAGACCTCCGTCAGAAGAAGAGGGAGTACTGGAGGGGCAGAAAAAGGGAGCAGCGGGCCAGGAAGGCAGCGCGGGAACGACAGCTGAAGCTGGAGGGGGCTGGAGGGCACACCAGGGCTGAGGGCCTAGGACAGGTATGGGGTAGCCGAAACTCAGGGTGATATCATAGTTATTGGGGACATGGCAGCATTGTCCATTTTTCCGAAGTGTGAATAAAACTGAAAGGAAAAAAAAAAATCTATAATAAATGGTCTATTTTAAATACTATTTTGGAGCAGTATTATTAGATGAAGTTTCTAATAAGTTTGCATTTAGGTTGTCGGGTAGTCATTAAAATGCTGTTTAAATTAATTTTCTGTTTAAATCTTTGTTAAATCTTTAAATAGGAATGAATTGTCAGTGTACCAGTAGAAACTTTCTGCCAAGTTAACCAGAACATGAACTACTGACTTGCCTTTCCCAGTAAAGAGAGACTCCAATGGTACATACTAAGTTCCGTTTTTCTTCTTTATTTTTGGTTTTAAGAAAAATTTGAATTAATTGAACTGAAGCTGAAATTAAATTATGTGATAGCTCAAGTGCAGTGATTTCTATTTTTAACGACAGTCCTACCAGCCCTTCCCTTGCTTAAAGGCTACTCAATTAATTTATTTATGCTGAATGATACTGTAAAAAAAATCACATTTGAAATAGCTGAACTCTTACGATACTTTTTAATGTTTAGCATCCTTTTGCAGTAATATTAGAATATTAAAAGAAGTCTCGTCTTATGTATGGAAAGAGAGAAATATATTGTTCTTCACTCCATACATGTGTCTGCATGTGTGGTGGAGTTCATAGAATATTCTACAAATAATAACTGGTGAAATTCAGTCATCATTCTTCGTGGATGCCTATTCCTCCTATATCACTCACTGGGCTAAAGAAAATTCTATTGATACATGCAGAAACTGTTTGGTGGCTCTGTAAGCGAGTCCATGTTCTCATTTCAACTGTAAACTGGATCTAATTATTAGTTTCTTTAGTTTTACTTGTATGTTGCTTTAATAGGATGGCTTTGTATGTGTTAAATGTTCTTCTGTAATCCAATGCATCAACTACAAAATAACACATCTAACATCTTCCATTGTAAATGAAGGGGCAGGACTCCAGCCTGTGGTTTAATGATGCAGAAGATCCGCCGCTCTGTCACAGGTGAGCTGTCAAGTTGCACTGCTTTACTTTGCTTGTACATATTCAGCTAGTTTGTTCCTACTCAGATTGAGTGACAATGGCGTCACATAGATGGACTGACTTCCATAGGAAGTGGAGAGGGAATAAAATTGATTTCTTATGAATAACTGACAGGACGGTAATACTTTCTTTTAAAGCAATTTAATTTATCTTATGTCAGGCAGATCAATGCAGTGCACATAAATGTTTACTGAATCCGGCAATCATTGAAATAGTGTGAATGTTGAGTGGTAGTGGTACATGGTTGCTCTCTCAGCCTTGGCCCCGAGCAGGGCTCTGTGTCGCGTCACCCTGACCTGCAGTCTGCCCCTGACCGCTCACCCTAATGCCTGACTGTCATCTCAGCACCTCCCTGGAGGACAACCTTGGGCTGCTGCCTCAGCTGTGCCAGACGGGGGATGTAAAAGGTGAAAGCACGCTAAGCACGCACAGACACTTCATGTGCATACAGTCACTCGTCGCTTATCGACAGGGGTGCGTTCTGAGAAATATGTCGTTAAGTGATTTCGTTGCTGTGCAAACAGTTTTCTTACAAAAACCGAGATGGTATAGTTACTAGACACCTAGGCTACCACAGTTTAAAAGGAATATACTCTAGGGATAAAAACTACAGTATAGTATATACATAAACCAGTAACATTTGTTATCATTATGAAGTGTTATATGCTTTATGTATTTGTATGTGCTATACTTTTATACAACTGGCAGCACAGTAAGTTTGTTTACACCAGTACCACCACAAACATGCAAGTAACGAGATTATGACATTACACTATGACATTACGACGGCTGCGACATTGCTAGGCGATGGCAATGTTTCAGCTCTGTTGTAATCTCATGGAACCACGTCATTATGCAGCACACTGCTCTCCTTTCTCATTCGCTCACTCAAACACTCTTAGTGTAGCTTGCTGGTTTGGAATTTTTGTATTATGGTTTTAGCATCTTCAAATTAGGTATCTTTTGCATGTAGAAGTAATCTTTAAAATTGCACTTCCAGGTGAGGTGGATGTGGGATTCCTGGGTGAGGAAGAGGATGAGGAGGAAGGCAGCGTGGGCACACCCACCTCGGCGGCCATGTGGAGGAGCCGCTTTCTGATGGACTATGACCCCCTGAACCAGCTGCTGGTCTGCATGGTGTGTGGGGAGCTGCAGCATTCCCACACTCTGGAGGGTGTTCGGGCTCACATTGAGGAAGCTCATCCCAACACGGCCAGCCTGGGCCCCCGTGAGCACCGGCGCATCCAGGAGGCCTGGGACGAGCAGGTGTCTGTCCGCGAGCGCTTCTTCAGCAGCCAGATGCAGCAGCAAGGTGCCGCCATCGTAGGTGAGAGCTTTACACCACTAACGTGCTTCTTGTATGTGGGCAAGCTGCCAGTAGATCTGCCAAATCTGCTTAAAAATAATTTATTGTCCTTCTGAACGTTATCTCCTGGTTAAATTCAATGGTCCACTTCTGCAGTCCAAGGTCACAGATTAATCCTCTGGGGACTAGGGGTAGGGACACACTCTCACTGACTGGGGCATGATCACACGTTTCTTTCAATATCATCAATTTAATTCATGGCAAATTATTTCTTTTTTTTGTGACCAAATTTTTATTAGAGATTTTTTAACAGGCAGATTATTTCTTATATATTTCTTTTGGCATTACACTCACCTTAATTTTAATGTATAGGTCAGATTTATGTTAAGCTTTTGTAATTTGACATCAAAGTATAGACATTACAAAATGCAGTTTGGAACACTTGCAGAAAGCAATGGTGTCAGTTTGTTTTGATCCCAGATATCTGATCACCAAAGTCTTGTGTATATAAAGATGACTAAATGGTGTAGTTGCAACATTCAGTTGGATAAATAAATAAGAAAAACCTAACTCACTATTTCTGGTCTCCTGCCATTGAATATGTAGGAGCTTCCATGTGTATGCATGAGCCATTCACACCTGACCACATCCCCTCCCTTTTATGGCGCTGATGGGGATGTATCTGGATCGCGTTTCACCGTTGCGTTGTTCATCAGATTACCATGCGAATGCGATTTGAATACGCGGTAATGCGGCTATTCAGAATGCGATTAGCGATCTTCGGGTGAGTGTGGTACTACACACCTCCGACGCAGGTAGAACAAAGTAAGGTGACATGGTTTACTTTTTTGCTGATTTAACCTAATTTTAAAAACTTTAATACTTCCGACAATGGACGCTTTGAAGAGACATATTACCGATTTGGTCAGCATTTTTTTCATGTTTCTACAAAAAGATTTCAGTGAGTTATGAACTGAAATACACGCTGACGATGCCCTCGTCCCCAGAGTGTTAAATTAAGCAATATTATATAATTTAAAAGTATTGTTGTTGGGTGTTTGTGTGGTAAGGAATAGTGATACCTTATTCATCCCTGTGGGGACAGTCTTAGTCTTATTTTGCCTACCTAACCTTTCATGTATGATTCCCATCAGCTCCCAAATTATTCAGCAATAACACTTATAACATCCATCCACCAATCCATTTTCAATACCCCTGTTAATGGTCACAAGCTAACCCAGGATGGGGCATGGACCAATTGCGGGGCACTCAGACAATACACACACATTCACACCTACAGGTAATTTAGCAATTCCAGTTCACCTCAGCATGTTTTTGGGCTGTGGGGGCAAACTAAACAACCCAGAAGAAACCCCATGAAGACAGAGGTAGAATATGCAAACTCCTCACACCAAGAGCCTGGGTAGAGATTTGAACCTTGGGCTCATAGGTGTGAGGCAACTATGCTATGGCCTGCACCCCCCACACTTGTAATCTGTAATTGCCATTTAGTGATCATGTTTTTGGGTGTTTCAGAGGATGATGACCCGCCAGCTGAAGTTGAAGTCCTGGTTGACCTTGAGGATTTCACGGCTGTGAGAAATACCAAATCAAAGAACAAAAATCCTAAGAAAGTGTAGAGGGGCAGGTATGATGATATCCTACTCCCTCGCAAGTTCAGTGACTGATGATCAGAAGAAGCTTAACTATATTAAATCCTACAGGACTGTCTCTGTGAGATGCCAGTCACGTAGAGTTAATCTTACGGATTGCCCTGTCAATGCCAGTTCTCCTACAAGTAGCGCCACCGGTGCATGGCGTACTAATGTTCACTATGAACAAATCTTCTCACTTTAAGAACCATTTAAAACCATTACGACCTGATCTGAGAGCAACCAAATGCCGCACCCCAAGCCCACCTGTGTATGTTTCCATGACCCCGTTGTTTTGTTTTGGCTGAAAGTCACATTAACATTTTGTTTCAATCCTGGTATTAGGAAGAACAAGAACCTTGGAAGAGCTAATGGAAAAAGTGGAAGCAGCGGTTCTCATCAAAGGAGTACTTTTAATTTCCACGGCACTCGTTTGCATGGTTCATTTCTCTTTCAGTCCTGCAACATGTGGACTAAATTATATGCTGGGAACAAGGAAAACCTCTTGTCACCTTGTGTAGACACTGGCATACTTAAGCCCGAATGTATGTTCAAGCTGTACTTCAGATTCGGTTAAAATAAGGCACATCCATTGATTGTCTGTAGGGGATCCTGATGCGCAGTTGACTCCCATGTCAGCTTAAATGAGCCCTTAGCACACACCTCAGAAACAGCTCTGCATTCATTCTGCAATGCTCTGAACCTCTGTCTTAAATGTAAAAGGGATCAGTTTACATCATTCAATGCTGGCAGTCCGCAGCTCACAGGCACATGACAGATCAACAGATTGACTTTAACAGTGGCCATAGGCAAAAGAAACTGTTTTTAAACACTCCTGCTTCAATGGCTCAACACCCATCTGTACAGAATATAAATCCACACCATGATTTGCTCAGTGGGGCATCGTAACACACAGAATAAGTCAGTAATGCAGGTATTAGGGCTACAGACCTCTTTTCCTTACAAATATTGTTTGTTGTCAGAATTCTGGGCTCCACTAAGGTTTTTTTGGTATTCTAAAATGTACAGTGAGGGAAATTATTATTTCACCCCCTGAATTCTTAAGTTGACCCATTAATAAAGAAATGAGAAGCCTATAACTTCACTGGTAGGTTTAACAGCAAAAGATGGAGTATCAACAAAACAAGCAAGAAAAAAAATCATGTAACAGTTACAGACCAATTTGTCATTTATCTAGGGAAATAAGTATTTGATCCCTTGGAACACATGCTTTAGTACTTGGTGGAGTAACCATTGTTGGCAAGCACAACTGTCAGATGTTTCTTGTAGTTGGTCACCAGGTTTGCATGTAGGTCAGCAAGAATTTTCACCCACCCCTCTTTGCAGACCTCCTCCAGATCTTTAAGGTTTTTAGGCTGTCACTTGGATACATGAAGCTTGAGTTCCCTCCATCGGTTTTCTATGGGATTAAGATCCGGAGACTGGCTAGGGCACTCCATGACCTTAGTGTGCTTCCTCTTGAACCGCTCCTTTGTTGCCTTGGCTTAGGGTCGTTGTCTTGCTGGAAGACCCACCCGCAATGCATTTTCAATGCCCTGGCTGAAGGAAGGAGGTTCTCATCCAAGATTTTACGGTACAAGGCCCTGTCCATCTTTCCTTCAATGTGATGCAGCCATCCTGTATCCTTGGCAGAACCCCCCCCCCAAATCATAATACTTCCTCCTCCATGTTTGACAGTAGGGATGGTGTTCCTGGGGTTGTAGTCAGCAGTCTTTCCCTTTCAAACACAGCTAGTAGAGTAGATGCCAAACAGCTCGATTTTGGTCTCATGTGACCACATCACATTTTTCCAATCATTGGAATAATTTAGGTGTTCACTGGAATACTTCAGAAGGGCCTGAACATGGGCCCTCTTGAGCAGGGGTACTTTGTGAGCACTGCAGGATGTCAAACCGTAATGGCATAATGTGTTACTGATGGTTTTTTTGGTGACTGTGGTCCCTGCTGCTTTGACATCATTAATAAGCTCCTCCCATGCAGTTCTGAGGTTAGCCCTCACCATTCATAAGATCATTGTGATTGACAGTTATTTTGTATCAACTGTTTTGCTTCCGCAGTTGTCACATTCTCACCAAGCTGCTTGCTGATGGTCATGTATCTCATTCTGCCTTTGCGAAGGTCAACAATCTTATCTCTGATGTCCTTAGACAGCTCTTTGGTATTTCTCATAGTGGTAAGGTTGAAGATGTAGACAGGTTAGTGACCCAAGAATACTATTTAACAAAGTAATGCCATTAAATGAGAATGCTGGCTTGGGATCTGTTAATACTTAATTAAGTTCTACTTGTGCTTTGTTAGTGCACATGTACTTGACCTAATTTCTTCCTGGTTTGTAGGGGATCAAATAATTATTTCCTAAGATAAATGGCCTGTTACATTTGTACCTGTTAGTTATTGATTTTTTTGTTTGTTTTGTTGAAAATCTATCTTCCGATGTTAAACCTACCAGTGAAATGATAGACTTCTCATTTCTTTAAAATGGGTGAACTTAGGAATTCAGCAGGAATTCAATAATTATTTTCCTCACTGTATGTATAACATTTCACTGGGCTGTTTTGACACACTGATCTAAGCCCCTGGACAGTAGTGCAATAAAACGTTAACGTTTTGTGGCACAGCAGTTCTAAACATCGTTGTGCTCTTTTTTTCCGCACACTCCCCAATGCAGAAGCAACATGCACAAAATATGACTTGCTAATGAAAAAATACTGCTATTTTCCTTTACATAAGCTGGATGTATTGGGTGACGAATGAGCATTAGTATTTATCCTTTAAGAATATTGTACAGTATATGCACTGAAGGGCATAGAAAAAGTTTACATATTTTCTAATATATTTAGTATATTGACATAAGATATATTCTTTACTGCTTATTTTGGCTTTATTGCTTTTTCTAATGAGGCATATCCAATCAATGAATTAAGAAATGTAATTAACCAGCCTGCTCTGTGGCTTGGCTGATTGCGATTGCTTTATATGGTCTGCTCTAAAAGTATAGGCACCCTTGATAAAGACCATCAAAATAAGAAAAAAACATTTAAAAAAAACACACAATATTTGTATTTAAATCATTGACAACCACATAGAATCTTAGAAAGTCAAACAAAAGTTATGCTTACTAATTAATTCCCGTTCTCCCCATCTGAAGGAGCTGTATTATGCTCTTCCATAGCTCCTGTTCTCATTGGAGTAAGAAAATGAGGTAATGTCAGTTATTCTGTCGCCCATCATCGTGTACATCGTTTGTTTTGCCTTCATCAAAGGTGTCAGTAGTGTAGGAGCTGGCTATGCCGGCAAGGATGAGAGACATTCAGCGTCCTGACACCAGTCGCCAGTCTTCATAAAGACCCACTTGAGGTAGCATTATGGAAATTGCTTGGGAATCTTTTCACCTCACTGTCTGATTTAAGTCTTCCATTGTAAATTAGACTGCAGTATGTATGGTGAATTACAACAAATGAATGCGTTAGTAGTTAGTTTGGTATGATTCAGCACTGACAGCAGTTACCGCTACTCTGTGTGTATAAACACAGTATAGTTTTCACTGGTCAGTAATATCACAAAGCTGATGAATATGGGTTTTGCGGGACGTCCAGAGCCCGTAGACACTAAACCAGTTACACAGCACAGATGGGGCCCTGCGGAGGCTGCAGGCTGACACCTCTACCAGCCGTGCTTCCCTTAGGTGTTACTGGCAAGTAATGTGACCTCTTCATTTCAGCATTTTTAACATTGTGCTTTTGTAATGGTGATTTATATCATTTGTATATATGTAAAGATATTTAAATATTTAAGTGATGCTTTAATGACAATTTTATTCTTTTTTTTGGCCTGTTTACTGTTTTCTGTATGTTTTTGAAATTGAATGGCACCATGCAGGTATTTCTTCAGTTGTATGTCATTCTGTAATGTACCTATTTGACCTTGCATGTATCACAAGTAATTAGGTAATGTTCATTAAAACAAACTAAAGTTAAAAAACTAAAAAAAAAAAAAAATCTTGACAGATCCCCATAAACTACACAGCTTTTAAGGATCTGATCCTGTTTCAACAACAAAGCATGCTCCGAAATTGGGCTCAAACTGTCAGCCCAGCCTCCCAGTCCAGTTACACTGGTCTGTGTTTTTGGGGTACTGTGTGAAGGGGCAGATGCTAATGCTGTACTTTTGGTTAAATATATAAAGGCTTTTAAAGTTTTTAGGAACACTGAACATTGCATTTGAGCTTAGATCTTTGGAGGTTTCTCAGCTGGTGTCTGGGATTTTGAAAAAAATCCCATAATGAACTGTACTGTAAAACTCCTGGAGCCATAACAAACGTGTATATCGTCCCTGGCAGAGTGCACCCCATCTGTTTGAAGTTCTAATGCTCCTGTTTTTGTTTCAATTGCTGAGAATGTGCTTTTCTCTTGGAAACAAGTTCCTTGTGTGTTGATATAGGGAAATGTTTAAACTCTTTTCATACCTAATAAAGCCCTTTTGTACCTTTTATGGTCTCTCTTGTTGTGGCAAAGAATATTACTTTATTTATGAAATTGTTTTAAGAAATACTTGGATAGCAAATACAGCATTTACAGTCGGTTGAGTCCTCAGAGAATCCATTTATAGAAGACCCACAGTTGAGAGAGGAGTTTGGGCTGTACAATGAATATCAGAAGTAGGCTGTTGTGTTCCTCCGAAGCCAAATGAGTGAGATTACTGAGGAACAGAAGCACTCATGCAAAGTGACATAGTGAATGAGCTGAAACAGCAGCCAAGAACATACAGTTTAACAGTCCACCAGCTAGGGGTCATGGTGAGCTGGACTTTGCATGTGTAAACACAGCCTTCCTCCTGACCCCAATTCCGGCACTATGCAAACAGCTTCTTGCTGCTGTACTGCCTTGCTGTTGTAGTAAGTAAAGGTAAGGCTTTTGATCTAATGATTTTTTTCAATGGAATAATACAATGGTCTAAATCATTCCGTGACTGCATATCCTTTAAGTTAGACATAGCAGGAGTGTACTTCATGTCTCTGAATTGTAGATGAAGATTGACTTGTCCTGGATCCCCCAATCGCTTTAAGAAAGGTCACTAGACCAGGCTGCTGCTTTTTCAGCATGTTTCAGGGCTCTGTATATGGTGCAGTTTTTATGGTTTATGGTAACATGTTTAAGGATCCATCTTCCAGCTTGCCAAGGTACACGGAAAGAGGAGAATTTTAAGTATGAATATCTAAATTCCAAATCTAATATCTAAAAGTGAATTTATTTTAGACTCAACTAATACATCTTTAAGTACTAACATATCATGTCAAAAAAACAACACTGCACTGAGACAGTCTGCTTTCACACATCACCAACATGGTCGTATGATTAGAGCCAATGTGTTCCTTACAAGTGTCAAAAATGTCCCATTCCTCCCACTTTAAGCTCTATAACCAAAAGCATGCACCTGGTTTGAACCATGTATGTCTGCAATTCTTAATCTCATTTCCATGAAAAGGTCCACAGGGGGCAGTGTGAGGCTCAACAGGCTAGATCTCTGTGCCTGTGTTCAGAAAGTTGCTGGTTCAAGCCCCAGTCTCAACCTTTCAGTCCCAGTAGGGCTGCTTCATGCTGGCTGACCCTGGGCTGTGACCCCCACACATGTGTGTGGGCATGTATATATTACATTGTGGAGGCCAAATGTCCCCAAAATGTGATACAAACCTGTTACTGTGACCTGATGGGAACATTTTTTTCAGTCCCAACATGTGAAAACTGAACTACACTAAAAGTGAATGCCATCAAAAAACTAAAAACGCCAAAAGTCTTGTATTTTGTGTGGTTACTTATGGTTAAGGTTAGGGCTCGGTAGGGGTTAAGGTTTAGGGTTATGCTCATAGGAATAAATGGAGAGTCCCACACTGATAGGAATTCAGTGAGGGCATTAATTATTTGACCCCATGTTGAATTCCTAAGTTCACCCATTTTAAAGAAATGAGAAGTCTGTCATTCCAATGGTGGGTTTATTTTAACAAAAGAAGATATGTTATGTACATGTGTGTAATCATTATGTAACAGTTACAAATCAATTTGTCATTTATCTAGGGAAATTATTTGATCCCCTACAAGTCAGCCAGAAATTAGGTCAAGTACATGTAAACTAACAACACAAGTAGTACTTCATTAGGTATTAACAGATACAAAGCCAGCATTCTCATTTAATGGCAATACTTTGTTAAATAGTATTCTTGGGTCACTAACCTGTCGTCAATATTATCACCATGGGAAATACCAAAGAGCTAAAGCATGTGTTCCAATGGATCAAATACTTATTTCCCTAGATACATTTTCTTATTAATTTAAATACTAGAACTCATGGCCATAGGTGGAAATTAGCGGGAGAACATTTTAAACTGAATTTGAGAAAACACTTCT